>JAUPFN010000007.1:42180934-43423434 GCA_036924255.1 Apodemia mormo
ATGTATTAGTATCGTTAACTAACACCCATAACACAAGCAAATAATTTGCTTACTTTGAGGTTAGATCAGTAACTGTAATTTGCCCCGTGAATATTTTTTTTTTTACTTTTTAATCCGGAACACAACAATAATGAGCATTGACGCTGTTGCGGCAGGAATAGGTAAGGCGGTGGTACGAAATACAAGACTCTGCCATCTAGTAGTCACAATAGTAGTAACCGTTTGCCTTTAACGAACTTCTTAGCAGAGTGGCAGATGCTCTATTTTCCAATGGGAACCCGGATCAATATGGGGTATGTATCGGTTCAGCTAGTGTTTTATAAAAATCAATTTTACTATAAAACTTTAAAAAATGATTACACGGTAAAGAAGAATTTCGCCATTTGAACCAATCGACAGTAGTTGAGTTGGTAGAGCGTGCCGGCCAGAAACAAGGTCGCAGGTTCAAATCGTGTCGTGTCGAATTTATCTTTGTAAGTTATTAACTACTCCAAGCACGAAATAAGTGCTAAAACACATATATAGTTAAATTTTACTACGTCATAGATTAATTATAAACCTAGTATCGATCCGGGCACTTTTGAAGAATTCGCTTTCTGTTAGGCTATTTTATATCTACCGTTCCCTTTAAGCCCTAAGATCGCGTCTGTGGTGTACTGGTCCGTTGTCGGAGTTGACCACATGAGGTGCCGAGTTCGATTCCTGGGTCGGGCAATTTAAAAATGTGCTTTTTCAGTTTTCTGATAACAACAACATTGCCCGGGATCGGAAAGTTCCCGGTTGGCGATAGGCTTGAACCTATCACATTGTGAGACCAAGTATCTTCGGTTAACCGTGGGTGCACTTATTGTATCTCTGCCTACCATTTCGGGGATACGGGCGTGAAGATACTTTTACCCTATAAGCCAGAACACAAGTACAAACATTGACATTGTTACGGCAGGAATAGGTAAGACGATGGCACCATATACACGGGCGTGACGTTGCGGAACTCTGCCACCTAGTATTAATTATAGTGAACCTAAGGTTATGTATATCTTGCCTACTCTACATTAAAATTGGCTTCATTTTTTTTAAATTATTTCATAGCTACGAATTGCGGTCAGCTGCATTTTAACTTTTTTGGTGAATCCACCTGGACAATTTATTTTTCCTGGGTAAAATATATCTATGTCCTCTTTCAGGTCTATTTATGTACTTCTCTTCATTCAAATTATTTATTTTGTATACGTTTGTATATATTGCTCAATTTTTTCGTCATGGTTAATAACCCATCTTTCTATGACTCAAACGATTTTTTCGAAAATAAATTAAGTAAATGACAGTCTTTCAATTCCAAATTATTATAACTTTGTCATTAAGATTGGTGCAATATAGATGATGTTAGTTAATTTGTACAGATACTTTATAACAGATCCCAATTATAAGGAGGTAATAGGTTATATTTTTAATAATTATATTTATTATATTTAATAGATTATTTATGATAATTTTAGTTAAAAACTTGAGTTACTGTTAAAACAATTTATATACAGGGGAAAATATACCATTAGCACTTTAAGCCTGTTTGCACTGTTTTTTTATATAATAAGATAGCAAACAAGCATAGGTCTCCTGATGGAAAGAGTCAACCATCGCCTATAGACACCAGAGCTGTTAATGGTGCGTTGCTATCTTTTGGCGAGGTCTAATGCCACATGCATAAGTTTACCGGCTATCTTACCCTCCAAACCGGAACACGACAGCGGCAAACACTGACGCTATTGCGGCAGGAATAGGTAAGACCAAGGTACCAGACCCGGGCAAGACAATGCAGAACTCTACCTAGTAGCTACGATGGTAGTGACTCGAATAGCCAATTGGTCGCCTTTTACGTCCTGTCTGGCAGAACGGCGGTTGGCCTATTCTTTAAAGGAGCCTGGGACCAACACGGGGAAAATAATTACCACCATAATGGGTCAATTATGTTATAATGATTTTTTTCTATTGTGGATAAACGATTATTTAGTAGTTTAGTACAAGCGGACTTAGGTGTCTGTAAGATGATGTTTAACCTTTCATCATTTCATAAAGAATATCATGTGTTTATTAATTGCTATATGTTATGAAAAATTTCAATTAGCTCCATATAAAACTTACCATAAACGGTTAAGGCGGCTGATTCTGAAATCTTCTTGCCAGCAATATTTTCAGCCACGCAGCTGTAGTTTGCCATATCCTGTGAGACAAACATGTAAGTTACAATGACTGTACTCTGAGGTATCACATATTTAAATCGTATACTATTATTGAATTAGAAAATAATAACTAAATATTTACGGGATAAATTACAAGGACTGATCTTACTCCAAAGTAAGCAAATTATTTGCTTGTGTTATGGATGTTAGTCAACGATATTAATACATAGAAATACATATATAAATACTGGAATATATTTAATAAACACCCAAACTCGGAAATACAAACATTTATGCTCATCACACAAATGCTTGTCCCCGTCGGGGATCGAACCCGAGCCCCGTCGATTGCGCAGTCAGGAAAGATGAAAAAGTTATTTTAAAAAATCCGAAGTAAGATACTGATTATGTAAGTTATTAATTTCATTTATTTACCTACTTTATTTGGAAATCATACGGTGACAGATGACAATTTATAATTAAAAAATAAAAATAAACAAGTAATAATAAAAAATAATTGCGACTCTGACTACGAATCAATAGGGCTCGAGTTTGATTTCTAACAGGGACAAACATTTGTGTGATGAACATACATGTTTGTATTTCTGGGTTTACATGTTTATTATGTACAGTATTATTAACACCCATAACACAAGCAATTTATTTGTTTACTTAGGGTTTAGGACTTTAGATCAATTCGTATAGTTTTAATAATAACAAAACCACACCTCATTGCTACGTTGTGTTGATCTAGATTATTTGAATGCTTCTAGGACGGTAAGGTAGTCTGTAAACTTAACATTTAGCAATTCATCCCTTCCACACGGATAGCAAGACACCTTTTACGAAATAATTAGAAGTAAGTCAGGTTACCTTTTTTAACATTATATACGCTTCTTTAAAATAAATCTAATGTTGGTCATGGGTATATTATTCCACGCGCTGTAAAATTAGTATCTTTGAAAAATATATACCCATGACTAACATTAGATTCAATTTAGAAAATGGTTCTAACACCTACAGATAACCTTACCGAGGGATGTTGGTTGCAATTAATCCGCGTCACTGCAAGGGCTAATTAGTAAGTGCTGGAAACCGGAGAGCAGCTACAGTATTGTCGTACATCAAAGTTGATTATACGTGACACAGGACTTGTAATTTTGATTTACATTTTTGTTTTATTGATGTCTAATATAGATTGTATCGGACGTTAACTAATTGAGGAGCGATTTAAATTCTAGTTCATGGAAATACTAGTCATGCCCTGGCAGCCAGTTATAACAGTTTCAATGAGTGGCATTTTTCTGGGATCAAAATTATCCTAGTTCGTATCACAAGTACATTCATCTTCCTGTGTGCCGATTTTAATTAAAATCGATTCATCAGTTTTGGTGTGACTGAGTTTTAAACATTCAAGCATCAAAACATACAAATTTTTATATTTATATTAATAAATAAATAATAAAAAAAATAAAGTAACTACCATATATCTAATAATATGTGCGCCTAATTTTTGTCTATTGCACTCCTTTTACATAAACTATGCCGAATTTTCACTTCTAAGATAGCAAACACGCACATGGGTCGACCATCGTCTATAGACACCAAAGGTGTTAATGATGCGTTGCTATCTAGTGACGAGATCTAATGCCACATGCATAAGTTTATGTTATATCAAACAACAGATATAAAAAAAATAATGATATAAAAAAAAATCGGATCAACGCGAGATGGTGGAGATTATTTGTATCCATCGATAGCTTTTGATTTAATAGCAAGCATTGCCTTCATTATCTCTCTTCTCTTCTTCATTAGTGACTGGTGAAAAGTTACTATGTGGTTAAGCAATATTTTTTTTTATTATAATTTTATAACTATCGTGTCTTTCAATATGTACAATATTTACCGTCTGTATATACGTATATTAACCTAAATTATATGCGGAAACACAATAATATTGCATTACTCATGTGAACAAGTAAAACAAATTCTAATTAATTAAACAAGAATGATGACTCTTACCGCGAAATGTAAAATTAAATTAACTTTGACTTAAAGAATTTTCGCATCAGTGCGAGAATATAGTGGCAAAAAGGCGAAAACGAAGGAGACACCGACTTGTGTCGCAATTAATAAATGTCAGTCTCGCTCGACTAATTAGTCGCAGTCTGCGGATAAATAAACAACTTGCGACAAGATGTTGGGATCGTCCAGACCACGGATTTGTATTGACCATGACACGAAAGCGAGCGTTCGAAGAGCGTAGTTAAGAAAAATTAGGGTAGTAAAAGGGAACATCGCAAGCAATGGATAAATCATCTTCACCATCACCTTTGCAATTCGAAAGTTCCTAAGTATTCTATCGAAAACCAATAAATAACACATTTGTCTTTGCGTAATTCACATTTTAAATTAGTGTTTTTCAATTTATCTCTAATCTATCTAATTAATATTTTAATGAGGAAAGGTTTGATTTTTTTTGTTTGTTTGTTACGATTTAACTCAACATGTACTTGACTTTTAAAAATTCATTTATCTTTAGATATTATTAAGGAGTGATATAGACTACTTTTTACCTGACTGAGCAAAGGGAAGTAATAATTTTTGATCACGTGAATGAAGTCGCGAGTAACTGCTAGCATTTTGTTTTTTTTTTATTTTAGCTAGAAGTAAAGTGGCGTATGTGTGGTATACGCGTTTTCGCACACTCGCGAATTTAAGACTCGCGCCTTTACAGAAATAAAAAATCATCAAGTTTATTAAATGTACTTATTGTTGGAGTTATTAGTAAAAACTTACGTATTCGGTAATCAGTTATATTGTGAAATTAAATTTTAGACTATCTCTTTATTAAGGTATTGCATCAATGCTCTATTTAACACATATTATGTCCGCTTATATTTTTGTTAATATAATAATTGTAAAAATCGAGCATTAACCTATAAAACGAAGTCTTTTTACGCCACAGTTTATTTTTCACGTCTACAAAATGTCGTGGCTTGTCTCTTCATTACTTTAACGTGACAAGTTAAGGTTTGTCACTTGTTTTATCTTCAGATCTTAAATGAAATCGCGGATATTTAGTCTTGATAAAGAAGGTAACTTTATTTTCAAGTTAACAATGAAACTGGCTTGTGATAAATGTTAAGAGTTTCCAGGCATCTTTTTATTAAAAAACTTAATTGCCTGTGAATTTAAATGGATCTGGCAAAAAATTTTTTTTAATATGAAAAATTATGAGCAAAAAGGTAAAGCTTCATGAGCTGTAAGATGAAAAATTTGGGATATATTAAATTTAAAAAAAAAACCAACGGAAAATAAGTTCAGAAATGTTCAAAGATTAAGTTAATTTATAAAACATTATAAAATCCTGCATCTAGCAGCACCTTTTTGGTTTGTATCTGTTTATTTATTATTTAACTACATACTTATTTCTCAATAGGTTTTTATTTTACAACCAAATAGGTAAGCCTATCTTTTAGCTACTATCTCGTAACGAATGGCTTATATTTTTAACTGATGTCTTAAAGAGGAAAAGGCATAGTTCCGTCATATATAGACTGATTTGCATTTTATGGCAAAAAACTTTCCTGATGATAAAACGCGTGCGTGTTTATCCTTGTGGAAAGATCTTAATACCACATAAATAAGTTTACCTGCGGCTATACCCTACAACTGGAACACGACAATGGCAATCTGATGCTACTGTGGCAGGAATCCTATCCATTTAGTCCTAACCACCTCTTTAATATTAAATAGTACATATCAGGCGCGGATCCTGTCTAAAAAAAGGTTGTGTGCACGGCCACCTGAAATTTGACCACGTTTGAGAGTGGATGAGCTTTTTTTTATATCATAAGATAGCAAACATAGAGATATGTCTCCTAATGGTAAGAGTCAACCATCGCCTATAGACACCAAAGATGTTAATGGTGTGTTGCTTTCTTGTGGTGAAGTCTAATGCCACATGCATAAGTTTACGGGCTACCTTACTCTCCAAACCGGAACACGTCAGTGACTAGCACTGACGCTATTGCGGCAGGAATAGGTAAGGCGGTGGTACCAGACCCGAGCGAGCCAACACAGAAGCTCTACCATCTAGTAGGCACGATGGCAGTGACTCGCATAGCCAATCGGTCGCCTTTTACGACCTGCCTGGCAGAACGACAGTTGGCCTATTCTTCAAAGGAGCTTTTTCTTGAACGAGCAGTACCGCCAACATGTAGCTTTTGCATGCTTACTGACTATGAACCTTTTGTTTTAGTCGAGTTTATTAGTTATATTACTCTGTGTTTTGTGTGCGTCTATCGCATTGTAGTATGTTTATCTGGCGACACACGGCTGTGATGAGTATCCAGTGTCAGTACGAACGAATTATTGGAAGTGGAGAGCGTTTTTAGCCCCCGACGCAAAAAGAGGGGTGTTATAAGTTTCAGGTGTGTATCTGTGTATCCGTGTTATGTGTACATCTGTGTCCGAGGAAAGGTGGAAGGTCTGATTTTTTTAAATGAAAGCCCCATTTTGCGAGATGGTTCTTAGCTATGATTCATTAGAATCTGTTCAATCGTTTCTCGATCATCAGTACTTTTAAATTGATGAAAGAAATTAAGCAACTTGTAAAGACTTTATTTATAATGAATGTTTTATTCTGTTACTTAATGATATTGCAATGACATGGTGACCTTGATTTATGCTACTAGATTCTTATTCGAAGATCATCAGCTTCTATTTAACTGGCAATGTTTGTATGTAAATAACAGATTTTCTAAATAATGCAAACTATTTTTCAGCGTCTTTCTGATGTCCATTTGTACTAAAACTTGGCAAACTTGTACAAGTTCGGTGACAATGTAATGACATTGACAGTTTTTGAAATTTTGTATTTTATCTTGTAGCTACTAAAGTACCCTCTACTTGACTATAATACTAGCGTAGTGCAAACTAGGCTTTACATTCATTGATCAAGGTAACATAAAATAAAAAGTGACAATCATTTTATTTGACAAAATGGCGGTTTATTAGTTAGTAAATCAACTAGTAGTTCTTGGTGATGTTCAGGCCGCATTGATGTTATTCATATAATACTAGGTCCGCGTGCAGCCCGCTAAATTATAAAAGTTTTTGGTGAATCCCGCAAGAAAAACTCACTTTCCCGCGATAAAAAATAGCCTATGAGCCATTCCAGGTCATTATTTACCTGTGTGTCAAATCATCCAAATCTGTTTTGAAGTTTTTTCGTGATTAAGTCACAAATATCCATCTATCCATACATCCGAACATCCAAACTTTCGTATTTATAATAATAATATAGTTGGCACAATTGTCTTAAAACGGAGTACAAAATTTTACCTTCACGTCTAATTATTATATAGATTGAAATCTAAATTTAAAATATTTAATTAAAAATACCAGAAGTTATCTAAATTAAATGTCAAATTATTATTCAGTTAATTTTTCAGTAAATCAAAACGACGATTCATTGGTGGTTAAACAAACGTCATTATCCATTTTAATTCGAGTAATGTTGCGATTGAAACTTGCAAGCGAAACTGAATGAATTGAACGACACGTGTTTCGAATTGAATGAATCATTGTAAGGATGGGATTGGGTAGCGGATTGTTGGTGTACACTTACATCAAAAAGTGAGATATAACCTCAATTAGCTAAATGGTGTTCGTGGCGGTCGTGTTCCGGTCCGGAAGGTAAGGTAGTGGTAAACCCATTCAAGAGTTTCCAGCCGCAAAATTAACACCTTTGGTGCATACAGGCGATGGTTATTTCCTATTTAATCAGGAGAGCCAACTTGTCTAGCCTATGCAATAAAATAACTCGTTTACCGATTACGGCTTTAGTATACACGTAACGTTCTGAATATTTTTTAAATTCCAATTAACCTAAAATTTTCATATTTTTTGAAAAATATAACTTTCCGAGATCCTATATGGGTCAGAGTTATCAATTTGTATATTGTCTTCGGTGTATCGATTAGCCACCTCTCATATCATGGCGCCTAATACCTATGATTAATTGTGGGTGCGTTGCGCCTCTGTAACTTTTAAGTTAAGCGTAAGTCATAGTAAAAGAATCTAAGCAGTGAATTATTGTGAAATCGTAACTTATCTATTGGGTATATAAACCAATATAATAATATTATCAAAATCATAAAATTAATGAATCAACAGTTTGATAAGGCAAAATCAGACATTAAAACGAATTAACGAAGCTATAAAATTGACAGTATTGATAATTAATAAAAGGTTTTGGATTTTTATTTAAAATGCAAATTATTTCAACATTCATTATATTCCGGTTTATAGTGCGACTCCATTTTTATTCTTTAGAGAAATATGTATTTTTGTCTAACAGATTGGAAAAAGCAAACAATGACTAAACAGTAGTTGGTAAACTTATGCAGATGGCATTAATTTCTCGCCACACGAATAGCAGCACACTATTAACGTGAGAAAACAATCACCTATAGATACCAAATCTATAGGTGATTGTTTTCTCTTTCCATCAGGAGAGCTATCTGCTTGTTTGCTATCTTATAAAAACGTGCCACTATTTCTGAAATTGTAACTACTGCTTCACTTTTTCCCAACCACCATTAGTCTAGTCGAGAAGTGAGTTTTCTTCAAAAAATCGCCGGTCCAATCTTAAAAATATGGCGATTGATGCATTGGATTCAGAAATTAATTATGCGAAATGGGTAATTTTTAATTTGTCCGCCATTAAAAATTTCATTTGTTATAAACAAAAAAACGAAGTGACAAAAAAGGGAGTCTCCGATTTTTTAGCTATAACTTCAAAAATATTATATCTGAATAAACCGAAAACACTCTCTTTTCTTGACTAAACTACATTAAAGGGTTATTTGATTCTTACCACTTGAATTTCAGTTATGTGTTGTCAAATTCTGTAAACTTAAATATCAAACAATTTTATCAGAAATTGTACGCAAACGGAGAAGTGTAAAATTCGGCATAGTTTATGTAAAAGGAGTGCAGGAGACAATAATTAGGTACACATATTAATTATATGGTAGTTACTTTGTAAATAATTTATTTACATAGTAACTTTTAGAGTTATCTTCAATATTGTAACAAAGGACAATTTGAATTTTTGTTTGTAATGAATAAACCTAAAAATCACATCCTAGACCGATTTTAAAATTCTTTTACTACCCAGAGATGACACAAGCTACATTTTTATTCAACTTAAAAATGAAATAAATAGTGTCTTAGAATTACCTATTATAAATGCAAATGTTTGGATGGATGGATGGATGGTTCAGCTAGTCATTTATATACCGTACACTAATGAATTACTTAATGGATTGCAGCTAAATTTCGAACTCTGAGTGATCTCTATTTTTACTAAAACTAAAAGCATAAAACTTTTATACTTGATTGTACATTGTAAATTGCTACATTTGGCTTGTTAAGCGAACAAAAAGACAAATCCGCGAGACCTAATTCCGACACATGTTGAAAAAACCAAAACCTGATGCTTAACACTAAATTACGTCTCAAATAATTTATGATGGTATAAATTCTCGAAACTTTTGTAATCTAAATATTATCTTATTTAAAATTCTTATACCATTTATTAAGTTTTCAACGCGTAAATGTTAATGTGATGAAAGTAACACTGTTACATCATGAATATTGATGTTTTTTTTTTAGAATATTAAATTTATGACTTTGTAAAACGTCGTTTATGTTAGGCAATTCAATTATATTGTATAAAAGTCATTTTTTATGAATTCCCAAATAGTGAGAGTGATTTTTATAGCACTATACATGCCATAGGCCAAAAAAGCTGTAGCAGGTTTTAATAAAAATCATCTCCCTTATTGCCTAGGTGGATTAAAGAAATTGACTGAAAGGCAAACATTCGGATGCAAGCAGGTAAGATAGGTGGTAATTCCCATTGCCATATTCCCGAAATTTAACGACTAATGCTTATAACCTGTAATAATCCGCACCAAGAGGTTGACGTATTTTTCTGGAGCATGAAGGAGTTAACACACCATTGCCAGATTCTGAACTGCTACAAAGACTTCTTATAAATTCAACTTAGCATACGCCAACTAGAATAATCTAACAAGACCACCGAGCCTACAGATCGGGACAATTAATATAATATATTTAGGACAGGTGAATTGTAAGTTAAAACTTGAAATAATTCTCCCAGGCAGTTTGAAAAAGGTGGAATGATTGGATAACGTGTTGGCACACTACAAGCAAGAAGTTGGCTGGTTAGAGTTTGACAACGTCTCTCTTGGTTTTAGTAACCTCTCTCTATAATCTTTCAAACAACAAAAAAATGACCGAATTCTGAGGTACAATCGTATTGAAAACCTCCTTCGTGAAAGGAAAAAAAAGTAATATAATACTTTTTTCGGCATGAAGATACTTTTTTCTTTATAGGAAATCGGTGTAAAAGGGCCCGGAACATCTCGGAGAACTCTGTCTGATTCATTGATATTAAAAAACGTATTCATAAGAGATTATTATAAGACAGTGTATAGAGTGCCGTTAGCGGCACTGCATCAGTTATAGCTCCGTAAATTTTGGAATAATGGTACATGGCTCCTACATTCAGGAAGTTACTCACTAACCAACTTATTATACAAACATGAAGTAAGTTTGTGGTCGCCTTTAGGTTGTACGTCTAGAAAAAGGCTCCGTGGACTATGACCTTACCTGACTTGTTATATAAATAGGTGGTTGCTTTAGAACTACTGGCCTACCCGTCTTACTGCACAAATATACAGCAAGCTTGACTCAAATCTAAGGTCACAAGTGACCTCTAATGACACTTTAATGTTCCTTAAAGGGTCGTTTAATCGAATATAACATATTTCTTAAATTAACACGACACATATTATAATATAATATGGATTACGGTTCTTTAACTATACCTTTTTTTAATTTATGGAAAAATAAGATAGCCTAAAGCAAGCACATAATGTCTTATCTTCTCAACTGCTTCTAGAGTAGGTACCGATGTTTTTGACGGCTTGGTTTTTGTTAACACTCAAATACAATGCAATAATACTAAAACATGTACAGTGCCGATAGCGTCACCGTATCACTTTTCATATTATAATCTCTCATTTCACGAACAAGCCGCTGGTAATACCAGTAAGAAATATTTCCTTTAGCGAGTCTCGCAGCGCTAATAAGATAATATTACCCAAGAATGAGAGACGGAAGTTTGTTAAAGTAAGGTAATTAATCACCATTGCTCTGAGAACGTGCGCTAAGTTTTTAATTGAAAAGTTAAAAAAGTTTTTAAGTGTAAAGGAGTTTGTGGAGCAAATGTTTTTGAATTTTTTTTGTTCCATATATTTGAAACTCAATTTCTAACTACGAGTATTTCTGGACTTATAAATATTTTTTATAAGTATTTTTGATTCAAACTCTTGTCTAGCGATTAAAGAAATAAAATAATTCATGCTTTTATTGATAACTAGCTGACTCGGCAAACTATGTTTTGCTGTATAAATTATCTATACAAATAAATAAAATTGGTTTGTCTGTTTGTAGTATTAAAATAACCGCTTTTTACTAAATGCATATGGATGTAAACACAGTACATAATATATCAAAATAACATTTTTTACAATTTTCGCCTGTCTGTCTGTCGGTCTAAATTATTTAAATTATTAATGTTTAATCGTTTTTGTCGTTTTCACATTACCGACAGTAAAGTCATAAAAATATTTGTTTTAGTTGTATAACCTACGCTGTATAAAAACGGAGTGCATTTAATGTATTAATGTTACTAACTTTTTGTCTCTTTTACATTACCAACAGTAAAGAGTAATAGAAAATATTTGCTTAGAAAATTTGTTTTACATGTATTTATGTAAATTAAATTCGTATTTAGCGGGAACACAGGTTCAATATGCAACGTTGTAAGTCGTTTTGCAATTCATATAATACGATTTGATTTCGAGACATGTAGAATATGCAGAACCGTTTCCCTGTGTAATTACAAGCTGAGCCCGCAAAATACACTTAACGCGGGATATTTCGACTAAATTATGTGCATAATGGATTGTCAAACACACAGTGCTACCGCGAACAAAGGGTTATATTCATCACTAGTTTTTGCCAACAACTATTCCCGCTTAACATTTATTTTTTTTATAAAGTAAATACATATTATTGATCTATACTAACCGTTTATATTGACTGCTTCGTAGGCTATGGGTTAGCCCAGCTATATATACAATACCAAATAAATGCGGCCTGCCGGGCCTTTTTGATTGGCCCACTTGAAGTTCCTATGCTACGTTCTATTTTCAAATCAAGTATCAAATATCGCATTAAAATGCAGTTTTTTTTTCAGTCTTCTCATCAATAAAGTAAATACATCGTTACCTTTGATTTATGTTTTATTTATGACCTAATAATTTCTCGCTTGCGGCCCGGGATCCCATGACTGAAACGTTTGTTGGCCTTGGTAAAAAAGGTTGAGTATGGCAGGGTTAGCCTATTCGGCTTAGATCGTGAACTCCGGGGTTATTTTTGCTTACAGCGCAACTTTCGGTCCGAATTACAAGAAGAGAACCTGAGACCTAACCCTTAGAACAGGATAAACATAAGACCCCAAACCAGTAAGTTTGTTTCATTTAATTAAAAAACCTACAGTCTTCAACAATGATTAACTCTTTCTAAACGTAAAAGCCGCATTTATATTCGTCAAGCAATTAGTAGTAGATATGTTGGTTCGCGATTCTTAAACAATATACCATCTGCTAAGTGATTTGTAAAAGGCCAGCAATTGGCAAAACATGTTACTACTAGGCGTGTCTATTTATAGGTGGTAGAGTTTGGCAAGATCTCGCCCGAGTAAAGCTTGGCAAGATCTCGCCCGAGTAAAGCTTTACTTATTTCAGTCACAACAGCTTCGCTACTGTCGTATATATTTGGAAAGTGAGGTAACCAGATAAACTTATACTTGTGGCATTACTCTCTCACCATACGGGTACAAACGCACATTTTAAACCTTTTGTATCTATAAGCAATGGTTATCTCTTTCTAGCTGGCGATTTGTCTGCCTATCTGCTATCTGTAAGGTTCGTTTTTAATAACAGACAATTTGATGTACTTATATGTTATTAATTTCACGGCTTACAGCAGAATGAACCCGAGTAGGCTGATACAAGGCATTTTATAGTATTACAGTTTTACAATAATAATTTAAAGTAGGGTAGATTGAAAAATGTCAAGTTACATTCAAGCACTATTTACAATATTATTCCTATTACAAATAAATATTCCCAACATATCTTATTATAGAAATTACGTGTCACGTTGTTTGTCCGCTTTGGATTCCTAAACTACTGAATCGATTTCAATTAAAGATTGTAGATATCTACTGTTTGGTCCCAACTTATCGCCTATTTGGTCTAGTGGTCCGTTATAAGAGTTGACCACATGAGGTCTCGGGTTCGATTCCTGAGTCGGGCAATTCTAAAATGTGTTTTCAGTTGACGATAAGCTGGCCGCCTATCACATTGTGGGACCAAGTATCTTCGGCATTCATGGGTGCACGTGTTGTACCTCTGCCCACCGCTTTGGGGATACGGGCGTGAAGATACTTTTGGTGCCAACTTAAATGATAGGTTTTTATCTCAATTAACTCCCCCCCCCCGCCGCCCTTCCCCCCCCCCCGCCTTAAGTACCCCACTAAAATATATTCAATACAAGTATTTTGTATGGCAAAACAACGTTTGCGGGTCAGCTAAGTCTATATAAAAATATATAATACTTACTTGTAAAGTAGCCCTCGATATAAGAAGGTTGCCTTCTTCGGATATTAATACGTTGTGATCTTGTTGCAGCGGTACTCCATGCTTCAGCCAAGATATCCTTGGAGGTGGTGCTCCAGGTGGTGGAGTACATCGGAGTGATGCAGCTGATCCAGCTTCAACAGATGTCCTTGATGGTGACACCACGAACTGCTTCTTTAGATCTGTAAATAATATAATGTAATAATATCGGTAGACAAACAACACGAATTGATCTGACCCCAAAGTAAAATTATTCGCTTATGTTATGTGTGTTAGTTAACGATACTAATACATGGAAGTACATACAATATGAATACTGTTACATACATAACAAACACCCAATCACAGAAATACAAACATCTATGCTCATCGCACAAATGTTTGTCCCAGTCGGGAATCGAACCCGAGCCCCGTCGATCCCTGATTATGTTCGCTAATCTATCGACTCGGCTGTCATAACTGTACATCGTTAACTGACAGCTGTTGTCAGTTGTGAATCTGTCGCGAAATTTAGAAAACTGAAAATATGAAACAAACCGAATCATGTCTCCATATCTCGAATCTAGTGAGGAGTACTTTTGATTGCAGATGCGTAAACAAGTCGGTTATTTTATAGTCTGATTAATTTACACCTCTCTGGTCTAGTGGTCCATTGTCCATGTTTACCACATGAGGTCCCGGGTTCGATTCCCGGGTTGGGCAAATAAAAGTATCTTCACGCCCATATCCCCGAAGGGGTAGGCAGAGGTACAACAAGTGCACCCACGATTAGCCGAAGATACTTGGTCCCACAAATGTGATAGGTGGCAAGCCTATCGCCAACCGGGCACTTTCCAATCCCGGGCAACTTTGTGTTTCTCAGAAAACTGAAAAAACACTTTTTTTTTTAAAGTGCCCGACCCGGGAATCGAACCCGGGACCTCATGTGGTCAACGCCAACACTGGACCACTAGACCACAGAGGCGACTAATAATGGGCAAATAAAAAAATAAAAAATTCGTGTTTTTTCAGTTTTATAACAAAAACCACGTTTCCCGGGATTGGATAAGTGCTTGATTGGCAATAGGCTTGTCACAAATCACATTGTGGTACAAAGCATCTTTGGCTAAGCGTGGGTCCACTCTCCGGGGATACAGTCGTGAAAATACTTTTTTTTAATTTACACCAAACCATAACATACTCATGTTATGGCTTGGTGTATTTTTTTTAATTAAAGAAGTGTAACTAATATATAAGTCTAAAACTCACATATAAATCTAACAACATTTCCCCCCTGTTGGTCCCAGCTCTTTTAGAATAATAGATCATCTGCCATTCTACTAGGTAATTCGTAAGCGATTGGCCATATATATCATACCATCGTGATTAGTAAGTGGCAGGCAGAATTCCGCAAAGTCTCGCCTTGCTATCACCGCCTTACCTATTTTCGTCACAATAGCGTCAACTTGTCATTCTCGTGTTCCAGCTTGGAGAGCAGTGTAGCCAGTAAACTTATGCATGTGGCATTACCATCCCGCTACACGGATAATAAGGTACCATTAACATATTTGCTATAGTTTATACTTTCCATCGTAGTCCAGTAAAAAGTTTAATGAAACCATGATCTGACCAGTTTTGGCGCAATGAGTAAAAATGTGTTCATTAATACTTAAATAATGATATTATGAAAGAAATTTTGATTTAAATTTAGGGGAACGGGATGAAAAAAATAAAAAAGGGTTGAAAAATGCCTTTCTTTTTAAATAAATTAATAACGGTAGGAAATAGAAAAAAAAGTTTCAAGTAAAAGTTGTAGAGAAAAAATTCTACACAAAAAAGTTCCTCTTCATTTTTTTTGTTATCTGCTTTATTTTAGCTACAAAAATAAAAATTAAATTTGTAGTAAAATATGTAAAAATATATAAATATGGGAAAACATATGTAACAATGTTAGAACATATTTATGCGATGCGCGCGCTACATGGTACAGGGCCGTAATAATTCTGGTAAGTTTTTATAATTAATTACAAAGCAAATTTAATTTTTATTTTTTGTAGCTAAACTAAAGCAGATAACAAAAAAATGAAGAGGAACTTTTTTGTGTAGAATTTTTTCTCTACAACTTTTATTTGAACCTTTTTTTTCTAATTTCTACCGCTATTAAGTTATTTAAAGAAAAGGCATTTTTCAACCCTTTGTTTTATTTTTTTCATCCCTTTCCCCTAAATTTAAATCAAAATTTCTTTCATAATATCATTATTTAAGTATTAATGAACACATTTTTTCTCATGGCGCCAAAACTGGTCAGATCATGGTTTCATTAAACTTTTTACTGGACTATCGTCGCCACTTGGTGAAACTGCGTCATTGATTCTTTAATATAAACACTTGTACTGTTTCACAAATGTAATTTAAATTTTTGTTTATATCACAATCACTTAATTTTACAGCCAACCGGTTTCGCCTATTAAAGTATCATCAGGGCTTCTTTCACATAAACATTTTACCTTATTATATTATTATTTTAAAACCTAAATCTTTTACAGACACAAGACTATAATTCAAGTTAATGGTTTGTGATTGTGATATAAATAAAAAGTTTAAATTACATTTGTGAAACAGTACAAGCGTTTATATTAAAGTTCAACATCTTTGGTGTTTATTGGCAATAGTTGTCTTGTTCCATCTGGAGAACATTTTACTTGTTTACTATGTTATGATATAAAGAATACTCTCGGCTAATTCACATGATAAGCACGAAAAATTGTTGGCTTCGCTTATTGCAACAGTCAATCAAATATCGGCGGAGTTCCCTACCCACATTTTTATCAAGCGACGAAACGGTAAATCGTAGAGTGTAGAGTGAAAAGACGTTCATTGATGTTAAATATATATATATATATATATATATATATATATATATATATATATATATATATATATATATATATATATATATATATATATATATATATATATATAATTTAAATGCATTAAAACTGCAACAATGACCTTCCAATTTCCAATGAAAGCAAACGAAATGAAATGAAACGAAATATAATTTGAACACTGAATGTCGTCGGCACTTAGTATAACTCCTTGTTAACTTGTATTGATATTATGTTATAAACACTTTTAGGTTAGTTTTAGTGAGTGAAACTTATCAAAACAGTATAAATGTTTGTAACATAATATCAATACAAGATACGAAATATATTTAAATAACATTTAAATATATTTGAAAAAATAATTTTCAAAGTTAGGTCATAAATGACGGATTTCTGAGGTAACTTGCTTGTTTTTAGAAAGTTGGTTGAGAAATAAAACAATATAACTTTTAAAGTAAAATTTGCATTTAGTGTTTTGCACAGCAACGACAAGCACTGACCTTTTCCAGCAGTTATAAAATACCGTAAATTACTCGGATAAAATCGATTTCTCCGCTCAAAAGCCTTAAATGTAAAAACAAAATGTAAGTTAAATTCCGAATTCGCTATTCAGATCCGATTAAATAAACGAAAATATATTATGCAAATTACGCCAATTGTCCGAGTTCCCTCTGATAATTTCGGTACGTAATAAGGGTTTGTTCAAGGTAATGCTATTATTCGGGAATTAATCCAAACTTGTAAAATTAAATAAACATTACTTTGTACCTGAAAAAATAAAACATTTTCATGGAGTTTGGTAAATCGTTTTGATCCGAACTTGCTTGATTTGGTATTATGAAGATGGTTTTAAATTGATTTGACATTTTATGATAAAACAATATATTTTTTTTATGAGCTTAGGCAGTTAGACCGTTATTGTATAAACGAACTTTTTGGGGCGAGTAAAGTAATCAGCCAAATTTCAAACTCATCACCTTAAACCTCTATAACCATGGAAATATTACCTACTATTCATGGTAGTATGTAACGAAATTAGTGACGTTTATATTAAATTCCTGCCGCTATAGCGTCAATGCTTGTCATTGTTGTGTTCCAATTTGTAGGGTAAGGTAGCCGGTAGACTTATGAATATGGCATTGAATCCTGCCACATGAGTAACACACAGTGTCTATAGGCGATTTTTGTAAGAAAATCGACGATTATCTTTAAACTACAAATTTGCCGGATTAACATGTTTCCTCTGTATAAGTCGCCTCTTCAGGCTAGTGGTCCGATGTCGGTGTCGATCACATTAGTTCCCGGGTTTGATTCCCGGGTCGGGCAATTCAAAAATGTGTTTTTTTTAGTTTTCTTATAAAAACAAGGTTGATGGGGATAGGATAAGTGCCTGGTTGGGGATAGGCTTGTTACCTATCACATAGAGTATTTACGGCAATTCGTGGGTACACTTGTACCTCGGGCTACCTCTTCAGGGATACGGGCATGAAGATACTTATAACGCGATTTCTTTCCAAAACTTATATAGATAGTTAATTCAACTGGCATAAAAAAGGGGATCACGTCAAATTTCCAAATTGTAATGCGATCAAAGCCCGCATACGTATTTAATAAGCGAACAAAGTTAAACACGGAATGGAGATGAAACTGTCAATATCCATTAAAAGTCACATGATATCACAATACTTGCGAAGTAATACGATATTTTTATTTATAATTTCCATTGCGTAATCCTTATTGAGTGTATGGCCTAAAATAAAAGAGTATGCGATATAATTAAATCTGTTCTAACGTTGCAAAATGCAATGATAGATTTTCGTATGAGATTTAATATTATTAAATACAAATATTTTTTTATAACAAGAAACAGAAAACTAGCATATAAAAAGAGACAACAATCTAAAATCAACAGAAAGAGACTCATGATAGACGCCAAAGATGTAATTGGTGCGTTACTATCCGTATTGCGGGATAGTAATAGGTTTACCGGCTACTTTAACCTCCAAACAATATGCGGCAGGAATAGGTAAGGCGGTGATACCTACTAAGACCCGGGCGTGACGTTGTAAAACTCTACCAACTAGTTCAGCGTTTCTTAACCTTTTCAGCCCGCGGACCCCTAGGAAAATAAAGCACAATTTCAGGGACCCCTTTAATAGAAAACATTGGTATTTATTTATTAATTCAAAAGTCCATAGATAAAGCGGCGGACCCCCAGGGGTCCGCGGACCACAGGTTGAGAAACACTGAACTAGTTGTCACGGTGTTAGTGATTGTATAGCCATCGTTTGCTTTATATCTTTATTGGGGTCCGGTCTAACACGGGCCAATCACTTTTTGTGTATTTTATCAAGTAACAAATTAAAAATCAGACCCGGGCGAGATTACGCAGAACTCTACCACCCAATAGCCACGATGGTAGTGACTCTATAGCCAATCGGTCGACCTGCCTGGCAGAATGATATTTGGCCTATTCTTCAAAGGAGTCCGGGACCAACACATGGTACTATCTATATATTAATACGAGAAAGGAAAACTTTCTAGGATTTCTTAAGATGATTGCGGAAACGGTGGAGTATGAAAATCGGCAGAGTCAAAGTTTACATTGCGGAGGACTGCAGAAATGTATATTTTTTTTAAAATATGCATTAGAAATACATTTATGTGATATACATAATAATATGCATACAATACACATTATACATGTATATTATTTAGTTTAGTTAAAGTCAATTGTCAGAGATTTTATTTTTTAGTCTATGGTCGAATTCCGACCACAAGCGATCGTTAGTTTATTTTATTTTCAACCTAAAAATAAAAAACACAATTTCAAGTAACCAACTTAATCACGCAGCTTTACGCTAATAAATATATTAGCTTTGCTAGTTCATAATAGCTCAAAGAATATTATTTTTAATTGATCGGAAGTTTTTAATACGAAATGACCAAACCGCTTCCGATTAATATTTAAGCTACTAGAACGCCTTCCCATGTCAATCTCAATAAAAAAGCAAGCGGACCATCGATTATATAATACAATCGGTCTATGCGATAGACGCAATTACTTTTCATTAACCAATTAAGCCATGTTTTGGCGCGCACCAAATGGTTGCTTCTCAGAGAATTTAGGAAATAGTTCTATTATTACCAAGATTGTCTTTACCAATTCTTGATGCTTCTGGCAGTTTACGCGACGTGTCTTACATTCAACGTTTTAATTATCGAATAAAATGTAATAATCGAGGGCTTAAACTTGAAAAGTTGATTTTAAATAACTTTGTAACGCAGTAACACAGCAGCAACCGAATTGTTATACCCTGTATCTCCGGAACTGTAGATCAGTAGGGCTACTCTTGAAAACCGATTTCAATTTTAAATGAATATTTAATGAATTTTGAAGTATTTCGTACTCTGAACAACTATATTCAATTATTGGATTCGGCGACAGCGTCACACGGATTTCGAAATTTTTTGGAACTACTCATTATTGCTTTTATTCGTTATTTTGTTTAAAACGGTACTTAAAATTTCCACTTGTAACACTACCTTGACGTGTAACGATAACATCTATTTCCAATAATTAGGTCGTTACTATATTGAATCAATGTGGGCAATATTGTTTTCAAGAGTACCGTTTTTGACGATATTCTAAACTTGTTGTTTTTATCAATATTGGTTTAAGATTTATATTGTTTTCAAGAGTAGGTCAGCAGATATTCGCACAATTAAAATGGAATCACACATGGGAGTATACCTTCTTAAACAAAAAATAAATAAATAGAGAGGTGTCGATTTTCAAATAAAACCTAAAAGAAATATCACATTTTAGCTTAACCAGGGAATCGAAACCAAAATCATTGATTTTTTACTATCCAATCTTGCTGTTTGTTTAGATCATGTAACAATGTATCGCTTTTTATATTATTTTTTCACCGTGTTGGTCCCGGGCTTCTTTTAAGAATAGGTCAACTGCCGTTCTGCCAGGCAGATCGTAAAAGACGACCGATTAGCTATGTGGGTCACTACCATCGTGACTACTAGGTGGTAGAGTTCTGCATTGTCTCGTCTCGGTCTGGTACCAACGTCTTACCTATTCCTGCCGCAATAGCGTTAGTGCTTGTCGTTGTCGTGTTCCGGTTTGGAGGTTAAGGTAGCCAGTAAACTTACGCATGTGGCATTAGACCTCGCCGCAAGATAGCAACGCACCATTTACTTCTTTGGTGTCTATATGCGATGGTTGACTCTTTCCATCAGGAGACCCATCTGCTTGTTTACTTATCTTATGATATAATTAAAAATACGAAAGTATTGGTCAAAATAATAAATGTGAATTTCATCTGTAACGATGAACTCAATTAATTAGTTATACGTTTGTATACCTAGAGATCAGTACAATCGACGTAGTCGATCATATATATAACAAAGAAGAATTTCGTCACGTCAAGCCTGTCGACACTAGCTTAGTGGGAGAGCGTCCCGACTTGAGGGAGATGGTCGTAGGTTCAATCCCTGCGTGTTGATATCTTTGTTATTTTTAAGGTTTTTCCAGTGTTCCCAAGCATGGGGTGAGTGCTTTGACACAAAAATAATTAAAAAAAGATCATGGTAAGGTAATTTTAAAAATAATATGTAATAATATAATATAGCGCAACCAACTTATCCGTTCAGTAGACAGAATTAGAATTACTTTTCAAATGTTATTCCACTGTCGGTATTTCTTAGTATCAAGAGCTGAATATTTAATAGATTGTGTTACTTATTAAGCAAATGAAAAACAGTTTCTTAATTAAGAAGTTTCAGAAACTGTTTTTCATTTGCTTAATAAGTAACACAATCTATTAAATATTCAGCTCTTGATACTAAGAAATACCGACAGTGGAATAACATTTGAAAAGTAATTCTAATTCTGTCTACTGAACGGATAAGTTGGTTGCGCTATATTATATTATTACATATTATTTTTAAAATTACCTTACCATGATCTTTTTTTAATTATTTTTGTGTCAAAGCACTCACCCCATGCTTGGGAACACTGGAAAAACCTTAAAAATAACAAAGATATCAACACGCAGGGATTGAACCTACGACCATCTCCCTCAAGCCGGGACGCTCTCCCACTAAGCTAGTGTCGACAGGCTTGACGTGACGAAATTCTTCTTTGTTATATATATGATCGACTACGTCGATTGTACTGATCTCTAGGTATACAAACGTATAACTAATTAATTGAGTTCATCGTTACAGATGAAATTCACATTTATTATTTTGACCAATACTTTCGTATTTTTAATTATATCATAAGATAAGTAAACAAGCAGATGGGTCTCCTGATGGAAAGAGTCAACCATCGCATATAGACACCAAAGAAGTAAATGGTGCGTTGCTATCTTGCGGCGAGGTCTAATGCCACATGCGTAAGTTTACTGGCTACCTTAACCTCCAAACCGGAACACGACAACGACAAGCACTAACGCTATTGCGGCAGGAATAGGTAAGACGTTGGTACCAGACCGAGACGAGACAATGCAGAACTCTACCACCTAGTAGTCACGATGGTAGTGACCCACATAGCTAATCGGTCGTCTTTTACGATCTGCCTGGCAGAACGGCAGTTGACCTATTCTTAAAAGAAGCCCGGGACCAACACGGTGAAAAAATAATATAAAAAGCGATACATTGTTACATGATCTAAACAAACAGCAAGATTGGATAGTAAAAAATCAATGATTTTGGTTTCGATTCCCTGGTTAAGCTAAAATGTGATATTTCTTTTAGGTTTTATTTGAAAATCGACACCTCTCTATTTATTTATTTTTTGTTTAAGAAGGTATACTCCCATGTGTGATTCCATTTTAATTGTGCGAATATCTGCTGACCTACTCTTGAAAACAATATAAATCTTAAACCAATATTGATAAAAACAACAAGTTTAGAATATCGTCAAAAACGGTACTCTTGAAAACAATATTGCCCACATTGATTCAATATAGTAACGACCTAATTATTGGAAATAGATGTTATCGTTACACGTCAAGGTAGTGTTACAAGTGGAAATTTTAAGTACCGTTTTAAACAAAATAACGAATAAAAGCAATAATGAGTAGTTCCAAAAAATTTCGAAATCCGTGTGACGCTGTCGCCGAATCCAATAATTGAATATAGTTGTTCAGAGTACGAAATACTTCAAAATTCATTAAATATTCATTTAAAATTGAAATCGGTTTTCAAGAGTAGCCCTACTGATCTACAGTTCCGGAGATACAGAGAAAGCGACTTTGTTTTATACTATGTAATGATTTAACTTAATAAATCTTCTTCATGTTTTTAAAATAACTTTAAGGCTTCGCGTTTTTGAAATCTGATTTTAAGAAACTCGTCAAATAACATAAATTTAATTTACTTGAATCTTTTGCTTTGCTTGATTCGTTCGGGATTTATTTACGACATTCATTTTTTTTAAATTCTTTTGACGTTATTTTGTTATTTTTCAGCTACTTAATAAATTTTGAAGCTAAGACAAAATTTAAGAGCTCAAATATTGAGTTGAGTGCCATTCAAATGATCAAAATCGATCATCGTTTTGAAAATATATAACGGTTCAAAAAAAGAAGAAAAAGTTCCTTCACACCCGTATCCCCGAAGAGGTAGGTTGAGGTACAAGTACACCCACGATTTGCCGAAGATATTTAGCCCCATAGTGTGACAGGTGGCAGCTTATCGCCAACCGAGCACTTATCCAATCCCGGGCAATGTTCTTTTTATCAGAAAATTGAAAAAATCCATTTTTCGAATTGCTCGACACGAGAATTAAACCTAATACCTCATGCAGTCAACATCGACAACGGACTACTAGACCATAAAGGTGACAACTGTTTAAAAACGAAAATAGTTATATTTTTAATAAATTTTAGAGTTATGAATTCTTTGAGTTTTAAAAATCTATGTTTTAGTATACTTTTAGCTACTTTGAGCTTTAATCTAGCCTAGCTTGTGTTTTTTGTCGGAATCTATTTAAAAGACCAATTCGTTTTTTAATGTAGCAAAGAGAACACACAAACATCTTGTACTTAAAACTGGAAAAAATCAACAATAATTAACTTATTTCATTGAGCATAATACCATTCCTTGCACAACATGAGTAGATAAGACACAATTGTATTAACGCAGCACAATCAAAAATTAAGTCAATTTTGAGCGCTAGGAATATTTCTATACATTGATTTCGCTGATAAATTGTCATATCTTTTTAAATTGCGTTTTTAACTAAAAATTTTCGCGTAATTAAAAAATTACGGTTATCAGATTTTTTCTTTTACATGTGCTGTTAGAAATTGCTTCTTGCTAAATTTTATAATTCTAGAACAACGGGAAATATTCCAAAGATTTAGTTTCCCTTTTAGAATTGCAAAAAATCGTAAAATACGCAACATAAATGATCATATGTTTTGATCGCGCTGATTAATAAATTTAATTTTTTCACAACTGAAACGGAAAGTAGACCCGAGTATTCGGTATAAGTTTCTGCTTGATACTACTACGCGTTTCTGAGAAATAGGTTCATGAAATTAATCGTTCGCTTTTTACAACCTGTTTGACAGAACGATAGTTGGCCTATTCTTTGAAAGAGCCCGGACCAACACGGGGGTAAAACAAAGTCTTATATTTTTTTCAAATCAACCTCTGAAGAGCTGGGATAGCGGATGAAATTTTTTATGAAAAATTATATCGATGATATTTTAATCTATGCACGGCCAAAGTTGCATGGGTTAACTAGCTAGTAAGAGATACTAGCGATCACCTGTGGTCGAAATTTGACCATAAACCAAACAATAAAATCTCTTTTCAGTTTTAAAACAGACTTTAGCCGTAAGGGACAGTAGTACAGTAGTACACACGTTTTTTTTATATCATAAAATAGGAAACAAGCAAATGAGACCCATCTCTCATGATGGAAAGAGTCAACAATTACCTATAGACACCAAAGGTGTTAATGGTGCGTTGCTGTTATGTGGCGAGGTGATCACATGAATGTAGTATGAGTAATGTTTATTTTTATTAATTTGATGTATTTCTATTGCATTTGATTTATAAAATAATACTTAGGCCCTTCGCAATGCAAACTATTCCATATTTCATACTCCATCGTTCGCATATTTTTCTTAAAAAGGGGGCCAAAGCTTTTGCTTCACCTATTAATATATAGTATCTTCAGCATCTAAAATACTAGAGCAGTAGAGCACACAGGCAATTAATATCATATTAATACATAGATATACATTTAAAGCGTGTTGACATAATAAATTAAAATCTGTCATTGTGAACTTCGTCCTATTTCAATGCAGTGAATCTATTTTTCAAAAACCGTCAGATGTGGCTCATAAATTTCATATGTTTTGAAAGGATTGCGAGCAAAACTAATACTCTCCAGTTCGCGTACTCTTGGTGCAAAATGAACGTTTCAACTCTTGAGTGCTTTAAGCGGAGCGAACCCATAAATCTGGCGAGTATACGCTCCATTACTTGCCTGCGTCCCGATGCTGTGTACCACTGCATGCGATGTTTACTTAGCCCCTACTTGAAAGAGTTTCACTCATTGTACTTGCTTAGAAGCGTATTTTCTAATATTTATTACTTACATTTACATTGGGAGAGATGGGCGAAGATGGTTAAGCAATTTAAATGATTTTTAGAAAACAAAGCTTGCCTTAAGTAAATGAAATTTATATTTTTATCGTTCGGTTTGATTCCCGAGTCGGGCAATTTATAATAAGATAGAAAATAGGCGGAGGACTTGGAGCCAACCAACCAACCAACACGGGTGGTTACTATGTTTGTTTTTGAAGTTATACTTCTTTTGGCGCGTTATGGAAAAATGATGACAATAAATTTTTAGGATGCGCGCGCATACCATCATGAAAAATCGACATAATGAAATTAGCTAGTCAATAGTTTAGTTTTTCAAAAAATGTCTATCCGTTTGTTTATTGCAAATGTGTTACAATTTTTTTATGATATTTAAATTAAATTTATTTAACTAGATAATACGTTATTATAAAACTATCTTTCAGTTAATGAAATACCTTTTTTTCTATTATAAGTGTCGTTTTCTCTACAAACATATCCTATGTTTGAATGCGAAGGATAAAATTTTTAGAAATTTTTTATGTTTTTACGCCAAAGAATTATAACTTCTGCGTACAAAAGTACACACACACGCTTTTGTTAATAACTTAATTTACGTAAAGGATAGCAAGAAAGCAATTAGTTCGTCTGATGAAAAAAAATGACCATCGCCTACAAACACCAAAGGTATTAGCTATTAGTGATGCATTGATATTCCTGTGGCAGGATGGTGATCCTACATGCATAAGTTTACCAACTACATTAATTTCCAAACCGGAACACGACAGTAACAATCACATACGCTACTATGACCAGAATAGATCAGGCGGTGGTACCAAGTCCATTCGATATGTTCGCAGAATTCTACTACCTAGATCTCAACTTTTACTAAATAGTAGAGTTCTGAATTGTCTCGCCTGGGTCTAGTACCACCACCTTACCTGTTTCAGTCGCAATAGCGTTAGTGGTTGTCATTATTGTATTACTTCCCAGAGGGTAATGTAGCCGGTAAGTTTATGCATGAATTAAGACCCCACCACATGAATACACCATATACACCTTTGGTGTTTATAGGTAATGGTTGTCTCTTTCCATCAGGAGACCCATTGTTTGCTATCTTATAATATCAAAAAAGATTACTCTTCAAACTACTATCTCCAAACAAAACCGGAATACGACAGTTACCGTTGCGACAGGAATGGATCAGGCAGTGGTACCAAAACCCAGGCGAGACGTTGCAGAACTCTACCACCTAGTCAGCAGTCACAACGTTAATGACACGTATTAGGCTTCCCTTGCGTTTTAAGAAATGCCTAACCGTAAGGCAGTTAATTTAATCTTTAAACATGAATAATAAAACCTAATCAAACTGAAGATATTGAATGTATTGAATAATTTGTGCGTTCATGTAAACAACAAACCGTGACACTGTATAAATTATGAGCGAACTTTATTTAAAGCTTTACTTAGTCACAACAGATATCCTTTAGCATTATAAATATCCTGTGATTTATTGTTTCTTACATGAAAACAAAACATCTGGTGCGAAATTAATGGTATCATTATTTTATGATTTCAAAGAACATTTTAAAAACGCCAAATGTGTTCTATAGCCATTAATTTTCCGAAATGACACTACTTCAGAAATTGATACTTTAAATTCTGTCAAAACAAATCTGCTATACACCAAAGTTGGAACGCTGTGGGTGTTTAAATTACGGAAATAATTTATATTCCTTTTTGGAAAACCTGTATTCTTTTATAAATTGGATAACATAGATTTTTATAGAAACAGAACAATGCAATAATTACCTAAAAATAGTATTCCGGTTTGAAAGATTAGATGTAACCAGTAAACGTGTGCATAGGGTATTACCATCTCGCTACAGAGAACAATACACCATTACCATCTTTAGTATATGACGGCGTCCGCGTCATCAAATGCAAGAATATTGTAAACAACAGGTGTACGCCTGAGCCACCGAGCGCATCGTTCGATATCCCTACTACTCAACTTGTTTTGCTACTTGTATAAAAGGCTCTGAGCGCCCGCCGTTTAGTGAATCTAGGCTCTGGCGTGGCTCGGTACACTTGTTGTATATTGCTAGTAGCTTATCCTTGACTCTTGGATAATTAATTTGTGCAAGCAAATTAATTATTATTGTCAACTATAAATTAGTCGAAGTACAATTTATAATTTACTATCTATTGCTTAAAATATGACTTATTTATAGTAAGGAATAATTGTGATTTGTTAACGAGTTAATTAATTGTTAACGAGTTAATTAATTGTTAACGAGTTAAGTAATTGTTAACGAGAACAAGTAATTAATAATGGAAAGTTGATCAAAATATAAAGAGTTGTTATATCACCACATCCGCATTTTATTTATCGTATCTGACCCACTTCCTACATATATATAGGCGATGGTATTTTCTTTTCATCAGGAGAGCCCTCTGTTCGTTTCCAATCTTATCATATAAAAAATATATAGTGTGTCAATTTAACACACATTTCTATTATTAATATTATTATTCTATAGCTTACATTTTTATATCATAAGATAGCAAACGAGCAGATGGCTCTCGTGATGGAAAGAGATAACCACCGCCTCTAGACATTAAAGATGTTAATAGTGCGTTGCTATACTTGCGCTGGAATTTTCCCCGTATTGGTCACGGGCTCCTTTGTAGAATAGGCCAACTGCCGTTCTGCCAGGCAGGTTGTAAAAGGCGACCGATTGGCTACGCGAGTCACTATCATCGTGGCTACTATTTGGTAGAGTTTTGCATTGTCTCACCCGGGTCTGGTACCACCGCCTTGCGTATTCCTGCCGCAATAGCGTCAGTGCTTGTCGCTGTCGTGTTCCGGTTTGGAGGGTAAGGTAGCCGGTAAACCATCAACAACTTTGGTGTCTATAGGCGATGGTTGACTCTTTCCATCAGGAGACACATCTGCTTGTTTCCTATCTTATGATATAAAAAAAAGAGATGGTAATGCCATATCATACCCTCCAAACCAGAACACAATATTTACAAGCATTAATGCTATTGCGACAGGAACGAACAAGGCAGTGGAACCCAGGCAAAACGTAGCAGAACCTAGTAGTCACGATGGTAGTGACATATTTGACTAATTGGTCCCCTTCAACGAAGTGCCTGGCAGAATGGCAGGTGGTTTATTATTCAGTGTCCCAGACTAGAGTCGCCTTCTAAAACTGATTGCTCTCCAAAATAGGCCAAATAACATCGCTAACAAGTTGATGAAAAGAGATAAATAAAATATGACCTATTGACACCAACAAAGGATACCTTTTTCTGTGAAGAGGTGATGCAGTGCCACGTGTATAAATTTTCCGGCTACCCTACCCAACAAATTGGAACAAAGACTAATGGTGCATCTAGTAAAGTCTCTGATTTAGGCGTCGTAAGAGGAACAAATAAGAAAAATACACTAAAAGCACCACGAAAAGAAAATGCGCGACGGTAGTACCGAATCCGGGCGTGGTGTGATAGAAATATACCACATATTATTTATGATAGCTGTGACAATTGTTCACCTTGTATAAGCTGTCTGTCAAGCAGGTGTTATGTTATTCAAAAAGGGGCCCGGACCAGTACGGGGTGTATTACTTGCATTCCACTACTTGGAGAGTCTGCGATATATGTAACTGATATGATAATGTTTTATAGACTACCTATACTAAAATCGAGTTTTCACCAGATCTCCAAGTTTTGAGGTCCTAGAAACCTTTTCCGACTATTTCCGCGATGTCAGTATGTCTGTATGTACGTATGTATGTATGTATGTATGTGTGTGTGTGTGTATGTATGCGTGTATGTAAACGTCTCATAACTTTGGAACGGCTGGACCGATCGAAACGCGATTGATGGCATTCGATTGGATTCTACTCAATTTAGACTTCCTGATAATTTGATTTAAGTCAGCCAGGAGATTTTGGGACTTTTTAAAAAAACCCAAAAAAATTTGGCGAAATAGTATTTTTTAATATAATTTCCAATATATTCCCGTGTTGGCCCTGGGCTCCTTTGAAGAATAGACCAACTGCCGCTCAGCCAGGCAGGTCGTAAAAGGCGACCGATTGGCTATGCGAGACACTACCATCGTGGCTACTAGGTGGTAGAGTTCTGTATTGTCTCGCCCGGGTCTGGTACCACCGCCTTGCGTATTCCTGCCGCAATAGCGTCAGTGCTTGTCGCTGTCGTGTTCCGGTTTGGAGGGTAAGGTAGCCGGTAAACGTATGCATGTGGCATTAAACCTCGCCACAAGATAGCAACGCACCATTAACACCTTTGGTGTCTATAGGCAACTTGACTCTTTCGATCAGGAGACCCATCTGCTTGTTTGCTATATTATGATATAAAAAAAATAGATTAATGTACCGATCGAGTATAAAAACTAATCAGCTCTGTTCCTCAAAAAAACTACGTCTAGTGCATAAATTGCATCCAAATCGGTTTATCCGTTTGGGAGTAATCGTTGACGAAAAATTTTGAAAAAAGTATTTTTCGAAATAATTTTAAAATGTTTCAATCAATTATTTTTTGGTATTCTTCGATATTTTAGTACTAAAAGAAATACGTGAAATGCCATTTCAAAAATCAAAATCGAACCTAATTTTCAAAAGTGTAACTTTTCAAGTATTAAAATTACGTTGTTTTTAGCAAACTTACTTAAAATTTTTGAAATAACTTTTAAGCTAATTCACCGATTGACTTAAAAATCTTATCAGCTTTCTCCTTTAAAAACTGCATTAAATATCGTTAATTGGATAAAAATCGGTCAATTTTTGGGATATGTCAATGACGAAAATTTTTGGAAATTGGTTTTTTTAATTGCTTCAAAATTTTCTAATCTATCAAAAGATCAAAATTGAAAATCGTTTCCAAAATATACGGCTTTTCAAAAATCAATATACTGTCATTTTTAATAAAATAGATATTTGAATTGAAAAAATCTATGCTTATATTTTTTACTCTTTTGAGCTTAAAATACATTGAAAATTTAGCGGGATGTTTCAGGGCTGGCCTGCAGAGTCGACCGTTTACAGATTTTTTTAACTATTACAGGGTCGGAGTTGTGTTCACAAACTAAAAAGATCCGGCGGAAGAAACGCAGCGCGCTTGTCTTTTTTCATGTACATGTATCATTTTTTTGTAAAATTGGTTTAATTTTTAAGTATGTAATTTTTATAATAATTATAAATATTGCTGATGTGAGGAGCAGTTTCAGATATTTTATAGTAGCCTTTTTGACATAGTTTTGTTTAAACCATTTTTTTGAATATGTTAACTGGTAAAGCTCTAATAGCATCAGACAGCTTATTGTAGAAGCATATACTTTGGCCCATATAAAACATAATGAAGTACAATGAGTATTTCTTAAAAGTATCCTGATTGCTTTAAAAATATTATAAGATTCAAAAGGTTTTTTTTTTAAATAATACAGGAAAAATCTGAAATAAGTCTTCTTAAAGTAGCATTTAATTGATTTAAAGATTGCAGTCATAATTCATTAACAAAATATTACAACTAATCTCAACGTGACATATGTTTTTGAACACTAAAAAAAAGTATCTTCACGCCCATATCCCCGAAGGAGTAGGCAGAGGTACAACCGGGCACTTTCCAATCCCGAGCAACTTTGTGTTTCTCAGAAAACTGAAAATCACTTTTTTTATGTGCCCGACCAGGGAATCGAACCCGGGACCTCATGTGGTCAACGCCAACGCTGGACCACTAGACCATAGAGGCGATTTTTGAACACTAATATTACAATTTTGAATACTTGCGTTAAATTAAAACAAAATGAAGATTTCATATATGTCTAAATATACACAAAACTTGAACGTGTGTGACATTCCTACTTGGGTCTAACTGCGCAAAGCAACCGAGTATACAAACGTATTTAAATTTCCATCCCGACAGTTTTAATTGTTCCCTGAGAGCTTTAAATACACACTCAAGTGGCATCCATGTTGCTATTAATGATGATACCTACAGAATCGTGAGTGCGCGTAAAAGTGTCACATCTAAGTCGTCTAGTGTAAGATTTACAAGCGTCTCTTAAACCGTGTGCTTGATACAAGGAGTACTTACAAAGTTTAATGGTTTAACACGTGTTACGTTTACAGAGTAATATTTTCGGTAAGATGCGAGCTAAAGTGCGTGATTCATAGTATCGTAAATATGATTGAGTTTTATAACTGCTACGAGTATCTACACAATGAAACAAAAGCCTCTTCGTTCGACAGTTACTTTCTGATAGCTTAATACATCATACATATTTAAGTAACTATTTGCTGGTTATTAATAGATAATTTTTGGTGTACTAAACTGGTGTATTTTAAAATGCCATTATTATAAATATGTAATTTTAACTTCCCGCTAAAGGAAATTACTGATTTCACCTAAGTTTTAAAAATTTGAGTAGTTGATTGTTTTTGACGTTGTCAAACAATAGTGTATTCTGACATTACTTACAGAATTTTTAACCAAGGAATTTTGTAACTGAGACAACATGTTTAGAGCTTACATGATTTATATTCAAACGATGAAAATCCATCATCTCGTTAAAAGTTGCATATTTATATAGCGACCAAATTCGACCAATACAATAAAATCTCTTTTAATTTTGACAAATGACTTAGCCGTAAAGAAAATAGTATACTTACAAGTGTGTATATTATCATGTATGTCAAATTAATTTAGTCTATGTAATGTTTATTTTGTATTTCTAATACATTTTATTTAAAAATATTTGGTTTCTGGAGTCCTCACCATATAAACTTTAAGTTATGCCAAATTTCATACTCCAACGTTCGCGCAATTGTCTTAAAAACGGGTCCAAAGTTTTGTCTTTACGTAATAATAGGTACTTGTATATATTTCGAATGTTAATTAGCCCTTGTTACACAGTGACAGATTTATATTGGAGAAAGAATTTTAAAATCGGCCCGGTACTTTTTGAGTTTATCCATCCATTTATAATATCTTGTCTATCTATACTTTAAACGAGCAATTTTTGTATACTTAGAAAAAAAAAACAAATTGGATCATAAAAGATGGAGTTCTCAGGTAATAGACATAAAAAATACAACCGCAAGCGTATCATCTCACGTTTGCAACCCGCCAGCCATCGGCGATGATTTTTAAACGTAACGGAAAAACTCACCAAAAACTTCGCAAATTGCTTGCTGGTCACTAGATGTTTTAACAATGTCACAGCACCTTAACTAATCAAGCGGCAACGAATGCCACTAATTTATAAGGTTCTTATGTGTCTTGCAATAACTAAACAATTACAATAATTTCACATTGCGAGTTACGTAATAACCCCGCCGATTAAAAAACCTTTAAATTCAAAAATATTATAATTCTGCAATAATTATTTCAAGATGAAAATCCATTCCAACAAAGTAACGTCACTACACAAGTCATTAAAATAGAAACAATACATTACGGTAAAATGTATAACATTTTAAATTCCATTAAACGCTTTTAAACTCGGTAATGTAAAACTGTTTCCAAGTGATGGGCGTAAATGATAAGTGGGTAACACCGGTGGGGAGTTTAGGTCTATAAATTTACCCGGCTACGTTTCATTTCCTGAATAAGATTCGTACCAACTGAACCGCGCTGAGATATGGTACATTGAGACTCGTTAATAGGGTGTGTGTTTTGGTCAGTTTCATTCGAATAAAGGTTTTCTATACTCTAGTTATCTATTTAGAGCTTGCATTTACATTTTTAATGTTCTACACTTTTTATTTTATTTAAAACTCAATCAAATACACCAAGTAAACAAACCAAACATTAGCCAAGTACATTTTCTTTAGGTTAATATTTATCATATATATTTGATGAATAGCCCATGGTAATTAACTTAAATAAAAACAGATATTTCGTTTTAATTTTAGCAATATATAATAACACATATATTGTAAGAACGCCGTGTGTTTTTAGCCAGTCCATCAATTGTACTTTGAAGACAAGAAAGGTGAATAATAAAATATATATTTGTGTACATGTGTGAGAGTGTGAGCATGCGTATATAAAAAACACAAATTCATTTGAAAATATCCAGAAGCACACGTACAAAAATGCTCGCTCTTTTTAAATATTGGTAATATTATATCATATGATAATAGCTATACATTCCCAAGCGTGTCACAATCATCACATTTTTTTATTTCATAAGATAGCAAACAAGCAGTTGGTGCTCCTGATGGAAAAAGACAACCATCGGAAATCGCAGGCAGACACTAGTTATAAATAATACACTATATGTAACGGCTAAAGTTAAGAACAAAATATATTTTATAAATAAAATACTACCTACATCACATAACATTTTAACGACACTACAAATTGCTTTAACCAATCGAAGAGTATTCTTCAATTGTTGGTCTGTAAAGCGACGGAACATCTTTGAACTCGACCAAACAATAAATCTGAGAAACGGCCTACTCCGACATTTATTTAATATGCGCAGAAGATTTACTCCCAGTTCAGATTGAATTTAATCGAGTGCTGTAATGGATTTTATAAAATACGAAGTGGTATATAAGAAATGATAAACTGGGTAGTAATTTCAATATGTAAAAGCATTTGTTCATGAATCCATTAATAGCTTTAGTATCTATGTCTATCTTTATTGATTTGTTTCACCAACAGTCATTACCACAAGTCAAAAGGTCCGGTTTCGCAGTAACGTTCATTCCGACCATTCGCTTACACTCATTTTGAAAAGAAGAAAACAACTTGACAATAAAATTGAAGACCATCTTTTGAAAAAGTTTTAATAACCAAAAAGTACACGCGTTAAAATAATAGCTTTGTATTATCTTTATACTAGCGACCTGCCCGCGGTTTCACCCGCGTAACTTTTGTTCCCGTGAGAATATCGGAAAGGTTTATATACCAAAACCTTCCCCAAGAATCAATCTATCTATCAAAAAAAAATTCCGCATCAAAATCCGTTGCGTAGTTTTAAAGATTTAAGCATACATAGGGACATAAGGACATAGGGACAGACAGAGAAAGCGACTTTGTTTTATATTATGTAATGATATGAGACTCATTTTTTTGAAGCAAGAAACTGTCGTATTTGCTCGTAATTACTTCGTGAAAGTCGGTAATCAAACTTATTGTATAACAACTTCTAGGTAAACATAGAAAGTACCATACGAGTAGTATATCTCACTGACACTTGGAGAAAATTATTCGTATTTAGAGTAATTACATGAAATTAATCATTTGAAGTATTTTATTATTCTTTGGCAAAGTATATGTAAGTATTTACATATAACGACGAAATCGTCACAATATTAAATACACAATTAAAACTGAGTAAGTCCTACCGACGACTGAAAAATAATAATTCATAAAACTTTAAAACGCGATTGAAGCTGGAAATAAAATTGTTTCTATAATGCAGGCTCCAGTGCGGATTCACAATGAGAGTAAAAATAAATTTATAGTAACTGATATAATTTCTTCCTTTCCAAATCTTTTCTCTTTTTAGTTATAACAAACACGATCGAGAGGTAGATATGCTGGATATTAGTTCAGCGCGATTTAAATTTGAAACACAACCGTAACTTGTAGCAAAGATGAAAATATATGCACGATTAAGTGTATGGCGGCGTTCTAAACCGACCGTCACAAAGTCATATTTGAGTCAGTTTGATTTTTTTAATTCTGACCAGTACGTATTTTCTGGTATTTTCGAAGAATACATCCCAGTTACTACGTATTTTTCTTTCTTTCTACCATAAAACCTTATTTCATCCTTGATTTAACGGAACTCCAGCTTAATATTAAATGAATCAAATGCGTCATTGTTTAAGACTACATAAATGAACATAAAGCAAAATACATATTTTACTAACATAACTGTAAAGTAAATGTAAATTTAATAAATTTTATAGAAGATAAAGTTAGAAAGTTTAATTAAAATTGTTGTATTGAAGTTGTTCTAGAAAACGAACGAATGGAAAATTTTGAAACAACAATAATAAATTTATAATATTGTAGCTTAAACTAAATCGACGTTTACATTTTATCAGCGGAACACACTTTTGTACGTAGTTTTTAGTAATAAGTTTTTAATAATAAGTACGTAGTTTTTAGTAATCTAGATTTTGTTTTGTATCGCTGGCTCTATTGAATAAATTTTCTTTATTTTTCTTATACATGTATTGATAAGATATTTTTTTACCTATAAACTAAAGCAATCTTTCTATTGTGAGTATATATTAAAATTTCATCTTATTATATAACAATATAATCTGAAATGATTTACCCATAAACCGTCAGCCAGTTCTATTGACAGGAGATCTTTGAGTATTAAATCCAGTAGTCACTATAAATTTATCTGATCTTATTATAATCCTACTTCATAATATCCTACTAATATTAAAAATGCTAAACTAACCTGTTCGACTGGATGAAATGATGTTTATTACTCTTTCATGAAAAAACGGCTGCACCGATTTCGATGAAATATAGCCTACATATATATCGATGATAACCTGGAATGAAGGGTACTTTTTATCCCGAAAAAATTAGTCTTTTCAGCGCGGGATTAACAAAAATTGTTATAATGCAGAGAGCTGCAAGGGGCATTTAATAGTATCTAAAATTCTGTTTCGTGCCTTATACTTAACACAGTATCTTTTAAATGACGAGTCACCTGTCTCAATGCTTGTCATTATCGTGTTTCGATTTAAAGAATACGGGTAGGTGATAAACTTATGCAGGTGGCATTACATCAACGCCACACAGATGGTAATAGTAGTAGGGATTCGTTGGTTCCCGACCACCCGGGTCGTTGGGTCTGGATCCCTGTTTCTGTCCCACCTGTGTTTCTGACCCACTTGGTGGTCGGTCAAAACTAAAAAAAAAAAAAAAAAAAAAATTTGGTGTCAAAATGGGGGTTTCCGGGTACGCCCGATCGATTGCAAGCATCCGTTTTTTGATATCTCGCACGGTTGCAAAGTTAGCATTCCTGGCTCTCCTTCGTTATCTAATCACCTCATTATCATTAAGCTCGAACGCCCGTCACACAATCGCACTATTAAAAGCTCATTAGGACGTCTCGCATTGCGTATCACTTGCAACTAATGAATATGGAATAAAATAAATATCATCAAGCTGATTCCCGTGTCGAGAAGGCAGAGCGAGCGTCTTAACGTTCCACTGCGATTCACCTGTTCAGCGGACAAAAGCACGATTATGGCGATCATTCTATTATCATTTTAGCAGCCTATAAGACTTTTACTTTTTTTTTTCATAGTAATTTATATCATTAACATCGTGAGTACTGACTAGTTGGTGAGTTCTGCAACGTCTCGACCGGGTTGAGTACCACCACCTTGACCCATCTTATTACATACATCATCAGTGCTAGTCGCTGTGGTGGTGCTATTATTACTGGGTCTGTGTGCTTATTAAATATATTCCAGTACTTGTATGCATGTAAAAAAGTATCTTCACGGCCATATCCCCGAAGAGGTAGACAGAGGTACAACTAATGCTCCCACGATTAGCCGAAGATACTAAGTTCCACAACGTGATAGGTGACAATCCCGACCCAGGAATCGAACCTAGGACCTCATGTGGCAAGCATCGTCACCGCACCATTATGCCGCAGAGGTGATTTGTTTGAATGTATTTATTTAGTGTTGTTGACAAACACCCATATTGCATGATGTCTGGGCTAGCAGGATCGGTCACTTCCGGTATCAAAAGCTTCACATGCTCTTAAGGTATGTGGGTGTTTCGCAATACACAAGTATGAACTTCACTAACGATTCATTGGAATGTTGTATCATAATTGCTAATGCGAATGTGATGAGCAACAAGATTTGTAACAGAACGTGTTCGCTAATGTTAATTGCTTAAAACTTCCTATATAAACCTTGGATGAAAGCACATCTACAATATATCAAATAATTATTTTAACAGAGATAGTGCTACATTATTGTAACGTGTGTGTGTGTGTTATTGTGTTCACGTGCTACTTCGATAATATGGATGTAAGTATCTCATTTATTGCTCTTATAATATCTTATATATTAAATATGTGTAATGAATGTAGATATAATATTTTTGTCGTTTCATATTTTTACAATATTATTCATGTATTTCACCGGAGAGGAAAGTATACTTGTATGATGAACGTACACATATTTTTTCAGATTTGGTTAGAAAATAATATTTATACCTACATGCACACACAGAAATGATGTATGTGTTAAATCTATACATATGTGTACTACATGTATACTGAACAGAAATTTTATTCAGTCGTTAAGGCGTGTAAGAACTTGTAACAAATATACACGCACAAACTTTAGATTTATAACATAGTATTAGGATTTTACGTTAGCTATGTCGTAGTGTCTAATATTTGGTATTATGTCCTTTACAGAATTCCTCGAGCATCCTTGAAGAGAACACTTTAAAACATTATTATTATCCACTGTCTGACGACGACGAGTCAGATTTACAATTGACACAGCCATTGAAAATAAAAAGAACACGTAGCAGCAGCAGTTTGGACGACCTATTTGAAAAGCCAGCCAAAAAGAAGAAAAAAATGTCGTCCTGCGTTGGAAGGGCGTCTCGAGATGGTGGAATGGCATACATATCAACCAATACCGACGATGGGGCGCAAGCCACACACTTTGTAAAAATAGAAGTTTACGATCTAAAAAAACTGGCGAGGATACCCCCAACTGATCATTGGAAACATGCAACCACTCGGATTAAATATTATGCGGCAAGTCATAGGCTCAACAAAATCAATGAAGTGATCTATGATATATCTAAGGAAATAGCCGATGCACCTGACGTAAAAAAATATCACTTCGACAAAAATACTTGATATTGTTCTTTCAATGACTGATTTTTTAAGTATGCTATTGTATAAAGTTTCAATGTAATTAGAGATAATAATGTGATTAATACTTGAATAGTTAAATAAAGATTTTATTTTTGTTATCCCATTTGTTTTTTTTTTGTATTCCTATGACATACAGGGTAAAATAATACAACGAAATTTCTTTATCAATTATATTTTATTACAGAAAAAGTATTTAAACAAATTATTTACAATTTTATCATTAATAACAGTATTAGTAGTAAACATATTAGTGAAGTTAAACATACATACTCCATAATATCTGAAATATATAAAAACTAGACAGTAAATTCCACACATAGAACTAAAACAATTTTGAATTACTTTATTATTATAATTCCACTTCTTACAATTTGTTACCAAAAATGACTCATGATAACCAGTTGGCTTTCTCCCGAAAGAATCAAAATATTCCCCAACACCATGTTTATCAATGCATATTGCTACCCAATGAGAACCAGGCTTTGTATCAGGATCTAAATTTGATATAGAATAAAAGGGTAAGCTAACATGTACTGGTATACGATTAGCTGCAAAAACATTAAGCTTTAAGCTACCATTAACCATATCCAGAAACTTTTGGATTTCTATAGAATCCATCATAGGATTTAATTTTTAAAAGCGTCTATTTTTAAAGATATGCTGAATGAAATTGACAGTAAATACACTAGCAATATAATATATAAGTACTATTTCATAAATTAATTAAAATTAAGATTAGCTATTATAATCTATAATAACCTCTCTATTTTTGTTTATTTCTATAACATTATCAAATTCTGCATATACTATACAATTTACTGTTGATGACAAAGTGCCTTCAAACCGTACTTCCATTCTAACACTTCCACGTTTTACTAAATTCCAATGAGTTGTAGAGTTTGCACTTAAGTCTGGAGTCATATCAAAAGCCATTAGACAGTACCCGTTTGCAAAAGCTTCTTTAGATATCGAATTACCTTCATTTAAAAAGTGTATACCGGTCCCAGAGAATAATGTATGATAAACGCTGGTAAAAGCATTGTCGGAAAAATTGGGAGTTAATGTTTTCGGTGGTATTTGCTGTCCATCTACATATACACTAAGCAGATTGAGGTTGTTGTGTTTAAAATCGAAGGGATTCGTTTCGAAACTGCCATTAAATGCTTTATTGCTAACGAATCCTATAATACACCTTTTAGGCATTTGCCCAAGAAATACATTATCAAGAACTTTCCCTTGAACACCAGATGGAATAGTTAATACTTTTACTTCAGCTCTAGCAACTGGGTACTTAGCTGTGGTTGTTGCTAGTACTTTTTCGTGTGCAAGTAATATTGATGGATTGATTCTTGCTTTACGGATTATGAGCGAAGCATTTATTATATTAACTTTGAATTTATTTTCTACTGTGGACGATATGAGATTAAAAGAATCTTTCGAACGAACTAATTTTAACCGCATTTCAATACCATTAACTAAAAATTTCCCTTGATTAAATATATCACCATGTAAATGACCTATCATTTCAATAGTTGAACTCTGCTTTGATAGTTGCTGTCGCTTAGCAAATCCTTCGTTAGTTGCGTCACACGAAGTAAACTTTCCTGGAGTATCTTCATACCATAAACCACAGGTAAGATGGGAAGCTTTCGCTGCTGGACCATAATTTAATAAAGTTTCTATATACGCACGATATGCATATGTGTTATTTGGTGGAGAAACAAGTTTCTGATTTAAATAAATATCCAACTGACTAAAAAGCGAGTGTAGCCAATTATTTACAGGTGCAACATTGGCATCGACAGCTAATCTTGATGAATCAATATTTTCTATTCGTGCACTGATACTAATCATTGTGTGTGATAAGTCAATATATTCATCACCAGCACCAGGTATTAAAAACTCGATAGGGCCATCATCAGTTAGCGATGATATCGGACGATATTGCATCCATTGACCACTCTCTATACTTGTTTGTGTTGTCGGTAAAGCAAAGATATCCAATTCTGATTTCACACATTCACAAGAATTATTGTGTAGGAACGCCATTTTTAATTTCCAAAAATATCTTTTTTATTTTTGAGAGCTCCTTTAAGAGTTCTTCTTTGTTTTGATGTCTTCTTGTGAGTGATAGACTTAAGTCTTTGCCTTTTATTTTTATAACCGGATCCTGCCATTATGGAGTCGAGTTTTTCATCAGCTTTTCTTTTTAAATTAGAAGTAGCGGTTCGGAATCGAGTTTTTATCGATTCATCAAGAGGTTGAGCTCCAACTAAATCACTTAGAAGACCAACTCCAGCGTTTAATGCTTCTTTTCCAAGAACCTTTGCGCCACTTTTTAAAATTGGAAATACTGACCTAAATAAACCCCCTAGAAAACTCCCTATGCCATGTCCACGTTGATATGGTGTTCCTTTATAAATTATACCTACACCAGATCCTGCTTGTGCAGAGTAATAGTGATGATAGGGACATACCATTTTTATATATTTAATGTAATATTAAGAACTTATTTTTTTGAAATGAAGCTTAATACATGAGGTTCCAAATTGAAATGGTACTCTTTCACCAATGCTCGTTCTTATATCAATTTCTATCACATCAAATTCCCTACGTAAAACAGGAAGATAGTGTGCAGGAGAAAATACATTAATTTTGTAGGCTCCATAAATATATTTCGTAGGATCTAATGGAATTATTCTCAGTAAAGATGACATTACATCTCCTATTATCTGTGGATGTACTATATCGGAGTAAATAAATAGTTGTGACGGTAGACCTAAATGTAAGTTTATTGGATACTTACCAATATTCTGCCTAACAAAATTTGTATTGGGTTCGAACCCAAGTTGAAGTGACAATTTGGGGTTAGCTGTTATTCGAGTAATGTTACTTGTCATATTTGTTACGGCGACAAGTCTTGATATTTCATCGTGTTGAAACTTTACTTTCCCATTTAATAAAGGATTTGCATTGAATGCGTTTAAGAAGTTACTAATATTTTCGTAGTTTGTTGCTGGTATATGGGATTTATATTCAACGTTAGCATAATCTGTTTTTGAATCGGGTAAATATACTTTTTTAGAAATGTATACTACATTTTCATGATCCTGTACATTTAACATACTACACGGATAGTGACATTCAACTAGACCGACCACCCATTCTCCTTCTAGCTTAATGGTTTTAGGTAGTTTAGTGAAGAAGTTTGCTGTTGTGTTTTCTGGAAAGTAGCCCATGGAGCTGTTACTAAGTAACGTTAAATAAAAACTATTATCCATTATATTTTCTTTAAATTTGATATAGGAACCCAAGTATTAAATTTATTCGGATAACCTACCCACTTCACAAGCACTTCTTTTCTGATTCCAGAATAACGTGAACCTATTATTTTATCAATTTTAAAATACGATGTGGGGTCATAAGAAACTTTTTGTAATTCATTCTCATAAAATGTACCTACAATTCCCTCGTTTAGAATATCTTTTATGGTATAAATCAATACAGGCTTACGTTTTACCGAGGCCACTATAAAAAATTCATCACTCCAATTAGTCTCATAGCCTTTTTTAAATATATGCTTATATTTAGTAATTCTAACGTAGTCGCCTATACTTAATTTTGGATCCTGATTATTGTGTACCATTTTTTTCCCCTGTAATCGTCCTTCGTTGATATTACGCCATACAGTCATTATATTATTAAAATTAACATCAACTGGGCGCATTTTTATAGTCGAATGAAAACTATAATTATAGGAATAGACTAATTCTTGCAATATATCTATGTATCTATATGTATTTTTGTGGGTGAAGTATCGCCACATTTTCGTTTTGAGAGTTCTCTGAAACCTTTCCACTATACTAGCCTTAATATCAGGGTTATTCGTTGTGTAATAATTAATATTCTTATTCATTAAATATTGTCTTACATCTTTTGATACGAATTCGGTTCCCTTATCCGATTGTATGTGACTAGGTGTGGCCTTTGCCTCGCAAAATATGCTCTCAAAACAATTTTTTATTGATTGTGAATTCTTTTTAATTAAGGGTCTAACAAATGCATATTTACTAAATACATCAATAACACACAAAATATAATTATAACCATCATTATATTGACTATACTTTCTCATATCACTTAAATCTACTTGCCAGAGTTCATTTAAGTTTGATAAGATATATCTGTTTCTTGGAAATTTTCTTTTTATAGGTTTATGAAGAGTATAAGTTTCCTGTTTTTGCAGCCATTCTTGAACTTGTTTTCGATTCATTTTACCTTTCATTGCTCTAGTTAATGCATTTACACTACTATATCCCGCCGGATTTGCTATATCATAGTAAGTACTATGTATATCTAATAAGGTGTCCATCTTTCCCAATCTATTTTTCTTCCTGGTTTAGATAATTTCGGTGTATTTAGTTTTGTAGGAGTATTAAGACGAAAATCTTCTACATACAATTCATTCATGAATTTATTTATTTCAGGATTACCAACACATATTAGTGGTACTTTAATATCTTTTAATGCTTTTGCAAACTTTTCCCACCCATCAGGTTTATATTTTAAGGGTCGGAGAGTTATATTTATGAGATCTATTATATTGCTTTGAGGTAAATGTTCTTTGTTGATCACAACAGTACCATCATCATTCCAGGAAATTTTATCGTTATTTTTATAAAGAGTATCTAAAAGAATGCTACCTTTCTTTTTGTAAGTTTTAGGAATAAGTCGTTTCAAATAATCAGCCGTGTAGTGTTTTAGTAATATATCCGGAGATTCCGGTGTCTGTACGTCCTGAACTGGTGATAACTCTTTTACAAATGGAATCATCTGCTTCTCGCTTGTGTTGTCTTTAACTTCTTCAATTGTGATAGGTAACTTTAAAGGTTTTTTATCTTCTTGTATTAAGTGTAAGTATTTCTGTAATTCTTGGAGGTATAATGACCATTTTTCACGATCATCAATTTTACTTTTTAATATTTTTTGCATTTCCTTGTCTAATCTTGACAAAGAATCATCAGAAATATTTTCTCTTTTCTTTAGTCGCTCCAATGCGTCTGGTTCAATCAATATCATTTTCTTTGTAGTATCCATTTTGTTTTTATTTATTTATTATGTAATTCAATAATCCACTTAATACTGTGCTAAGAATAATAGGAAGAAAAGCCCCACCTTTCTGTATAATGATTCGCTTTCTTAACCTATGTTTACCCTTCGACACTAGCAAACGCAACAGCTTTTTATATTTCTTTAATTTAGACTTTTCTGTTTCCTTCAATATTATTTTACCATTCAGAACATTATAAATACATTCACAAATACAGTTTATTTCCTCATCGCTACAGACTTTTAATAAGGCTGTACGATGTTTGGGTTTCAGTGTATGTAAAGCTCTTAATAAATCTTGATGTGTCTTCACTCTTTTCGACATAGCTCTACACTGAGAAATTTTAAGGTGTAAAATAGTTTATAAACGGTATCAAAAAACAACTGCACTGCAGAATGTTACCCGAAGACTTAGTGACATCTGCAAGTTTTCCATCAAAAATTTTATAAAGGTTTTCACAAATAAGATCTAATTCATTATCACTGTAAGATTGTATTAAAAGTTTGCGATATTTTGATTTAAAAGTGTATAAAATTTTTCTACTGGACTTTGCAGTAGACGCTGTTTCACCGACACCATTCATCGGATACTATTAAGAATCTCATCGTTCAAATCGTATTTAAATCCTTTTTTCGGTACATACACTATACAATGTTCATTTAAGGGAAATATTTTCGTCTTAAACCGATATGCGTCATTCGTAGCTTGTTTTAAATCTATCATCAAATACCCATGAGGCTCATTAGTAGCATCTCTGTAAGATTCTTCCACGAATTTTGGATTGTCGGGAAACACCTGACGGGCCAAATGTTTTATTTGTGTCCTATCTCGAGGATTTTTGAAATATATGAGATAGCTGGTATTTAGAGAAATATCTCTCTGACCTCTGCCCTGATGGAATAAGTTTTGGGTTATGTAAAATACACTTAAATTTCTGTGGTGGCTTCCTTTCGTGAAGATATCAACTATACGACCATCCGATTCTCTCATAAGATCATCGATAATGAGTAATTGAGGGTGTTTCCCATTAAACATATTCATATCAGGTATTCCTTGGATATATGTCACATCTATTCTATTATAAAGTGGTTGCATTTCATCATAACACCATAATATTTTATCAAACTTGACATCACATATATCTTTTATGTAAGTCAAAAAATTTGAAACAAAGTTAGACTTTCCACATCCACTAGGTCCAGCCACTATCGATGTGAATGGATGAATAAAGTGAATCATTTTTATTCCGTATTATATTAAACGTCTACCTCTTTATAAACAATAATTTATAATGGCATATGAAGAAATAAAACAGAGTCTTTATATACAAATAAATTTATTGCTCAGAACACATTTATACTATACATATTTTTACACAAATTATTTTATTTATTTATTTATTTTATAGAAAGAAACTTATTACTATACAAAGTATGTCATTTCACTTAAGTGCTACGGAGTTTATATTCTTAAAACTACAGTTACAAATATTAAAAATACTTAAAACTACGTTACATTTATTACAAATTACAAACAAAAATATTTACAATTTCTTTAAATTATCTTATTGAATAATGCCCCCATGCGAGGGTGTCTGTTGAATTAGGTATTAAATACCTTTTAGTATCATTAGAAGACAAACAAATCTTATTAATTTTTTGAGTAAAAACTATGTGCTTAATCGATCTGAATCTATACATTTCCGCTAATTTGATTGTGTTATTCATTAAACAGGACTCAAAATCTTTGAATGTTAATTTCTTAGTAACACTCTTATTAACACCCTTAGCTTTAGTTATTAATTTATTATCAACTATCATTGAATACATTTTTGATCGCAACCCAACAAATTCACGAAATATTTGCCCATTATTTTCATCTTTGAAAACCCCGATTTTTTTCTTGTTTATCAGGTTATAATTATAAATATTATTTTCCGGGTAATCTGAAGTATCGAAATATTTTTCTAAATCTGGTTTAATATCACTGTAAAAGTTTTTCGTATATATTTGGTATATTAAACTATCTGTATCAGTATATAGTAATTTTGGGCTTAAAAACTTACTTTTCATATAGGTGTAATGAAAATCAAACATTAAGGTTTTTGAAATATCCAGTATACAAAATCCGAGATATATTGGTTTATTGTATTCAAGTTTTACCTTTTTGAGTTGAACAGCTACTAAGTTTTCGGAAAATATAGAAAGACTATGAAATTCGGGACGTGCAATAAGTGATTGAGCTCCTTGGGTCTTTCCAAGATTTTCCCAATGGGTAAGTAACTTAACATCAACTCTTTTTTCTATGTTTTCCATCGTTTTACCAAATATTGAATTATTCATTAACTTATAGAAATCTTTTTCAAACTCATTTTTTGATAAAGTTCGAAGAGATGTGTTAAGATCTATGTATTGTTTTAACCAAGGACTTTGTCTAAATTTTAAAATTCTATGAACCTTTTTAAGTATTAAGCCCAGTGACAAACACTGTTTAAGATTTCGGTAATGAATTACGTATTTTGTTTTATTATTTAAATTTGTTACTAATTTGGGGTGAATAGATTGGTCTGTGCAAATACGTTCAGGACATAAAGGTAAATCTGAGTGAGTATCATGTAGGTTTTCAGGATATTCCAAATCTACTTCTACTATGTATCCATAATCAGAATCGTCAGAAACATCGAATTTTGTGTTGACATCTACCCATTCAAAGTTATTTATTGGAAGATATTGTGACATTGCCCACCCATATAAATTATTGGCATCCAAATATATCAGATAGGAATCAGGTTGTTCCTTATTATAATCTTCCATGTATTGATTGTTTGCTTTAGCATAGCGATTACTACACTGTGAAATACCACCTCGTATACCTGATTTTAAAAAAGAAATTATCTCAAAGTCTGTTAATAACTCCAATTCCACTTTTGTTAATTTCATCATGGCATCCCAACTTAACCCTGGTGCTGTGTAATAGTGACATGGATCCAAATAGTAAGTAGTTAAACATACATTTCTAAAATTCTCGAATACATCGGTCAGCAATAAAACATCTGTTTTTAAATATAGATCGGAATAATCACCCATATTTTTACATTTAAAATGTTGCCACACGTCCTTTGCATGTTTATAATCTTCATCTGACACATTAGAATCGGACATTGAATTATAAAACCTTTCCTTAGGGGGTAACGTTGTTAAATTTAAAGAATGAAATGATTGCATTTGTTCATACGGATAAATTCCTTTTCGCTTTACACGTACAAAGTCCTCATTATTTGGAAAGTTTTTACGTAATTCAATAAATTGTTCTTTATTTAGGTTTTGAGATAATTTTTCTAAACTACTGGACATAAACTTTAAAGAATCTATAAATCGTATACTAATACGACGATTGTTGATCTTTATAGTTTTTGAAAAAGATATGTATTTTTCTTTGTTTTGTGGTATTACTTGAATGTTACCTTCAACTACGTGTAAAGCACGGACTATAAAGTGAGCATCATAATGGCTCATGTTATGTAATATGACTGGTACAAAGTCAGGCGTTACATATTTCTTACCACAAATTGTATGTGCAAAACCTTTAAATTCGCCGGTATATGAATCATACACGGTGAAATCTTCACAATTTAAATCTAAATCACAAACGTAACATTTACTATCATGTGTTGTAAAGTTTACATTTTGTTCAGATAGTGGTTTTGGTGATTTGCGGAAAGTATTACGTTCTAAAATGTTTTCTAAATCTTTAATTAAACTCTGAATAAATACACACTCACAATCATTTCCTTTATAAGATACATATTTTGAAATGCTATCATCATATGAACATTTAATATAATAACCAAAGCTATATACATCATGTTTCTGTACATTTTCTGTGTGTGATGCACATGGATTATTCGAACAACTATAAATTGGCCTTAAAAATGATTCGAAATCTGCATATATTACAAATGGAATTTTTAGTTTTCTGTGATAGCTTTCAAATTTTAACTTATTGCTGTGTGTTAATGTACCAAACCAATCCTTCCTTAAAGCATTTACGGATGGAATTTCCGTACGGATTTGCATACAATCACTTTTTTGGTGATTCATTAAAGCATCTTTCTTAGTAAAGAATAGTAAACACCCATCGCAAATAAAAATTGCATTGTTTCGATTAGTAACTTGTTTTGACAATAAACGAGATAAGTTTTTAATGTAGCAATAATGATTAGTGTTGCCATGTGTTAATAACAATAAATTTACGTGAACAGGTCTACGTTGTTTTGTATGGTGTAAAGGCCCAACTACGATATTTTTTTTTTCTTTTTTACTGTACTCTAAACCAAAAACATTAATGCTTAGATTATTTAAAATTTCAAATTTTGAAATATCACGTAATTTTACTGGGAATGCTATTTGATTAAATTTTAATTTATTAGAGTGTTGGCTATAAGCAGTGACTCTATCAGAATGGTTTTGTGCAGGATATAAAGCGGAGAGAATTGCCCATTTGAAACAAAGAACATCTGTGTTTTTCACATTAATAACTGCCTTTTTAGAACGTATGTCACGTGGAAGCTCAATAAAAGAACTACCCCGACAGGGATTAAACTTTCCTACATTCAAATCTAATTCGGTCAGGTGTTGAAGGCTCCAACCACTATCTTTCCTTTCAAATTCACTAATCTTATTGGTTAAGATACTATAAACAGATGTAATTAGTTCATTAACATCAGTACTCATACAAACAATATAGTTGGAAGTCTGAAAATCAAATGAATTTTTTAAATCTTTCGTTTGCTGAATAAAACTCCCCCGCAATATAAAATTAACCTTAAATGTAGTAAATTGTTTAATACATTCGGAGAGTAGTTGCACAACACTGTTATTGATTGAAGAAAAATATAATTCCGGGGTTGTAAAATCCTTGGAAGAATTCGTACCTATCCTATATGTTAGTAATCGGTCTTTAAATGCAGTTTCAATTATATCTACGTTTTCCAAGGAGTGTTTCAATTTAAATAAGTTATTTTTATGTAAATGACTATTAACATGATTGGAAAAATACCTTTTTTTTACATTAACGTTGCAAGTAGTACACTTCATCATTTTCACAGTAGATGGTGTACATTCTTGAATCGACGTCTCTATATTATAAAATGTATGATCTTTAGATGTAGATGGTATTGCACCTGGTTCTCCACAACCCACTTGGATGAAAGTACTGAAAATTTATTAATAATTTAGAAACTGCATATAGCGGGTATATAAATAATAATATTTCATATAACAATAAATTGCGTTTACCTTTCAATAGTTTCACACATGTTGTAGAGTTCTGAGTCTAAATATTGAGAGTCAACGAAAGGCTGTGATCTATTTCGGTGACCATGACAAAACTCATCTTCATTGATTCGGCGATGTTTTTCATGATTGCCATTTTGATAATTATCTTCAGATTTACGTTTACATTGAGCTTGTTCCTTCTCTACTTTGCAACATATTTCATATAGTTCAGCATCGTAGCACGAATCATATAGTGACTCAACTAAAGTATCGTTACTTAATTCAAAATATAAACTTTTTATAAAAGACATTTTTACAGTTGGTTGTACGACAACTGCGTTAAAATATACAATAATAGCACTTGTTTAGTGCAACGCTGTTATATATATGGCACCTTTCCACGCCCACTTCATTAACTAAAGACCTTTAAAATTCTTTTAAAATTGTTAACTGATGACTAAAATTAATCACCAATCACATTATTATCTCTAATTACATTGAAACTTTATACAATAGCATACTTAAAAAATCAGTCATTGAAAGAACAATATCAAGTATTTTTGTCGAAGTGATATTTTTTTACGTCAGGTGCATCGGCTATTTCCTTAGATATATCATAGATCACTTCATTGATTTTGTTGAGCCTATGACTTGCCGCATAATATTTAATCCGAGTGGTTGCATGTTTCCAATGATCAGTTGGGGGTATCCTCGCCAGTTTTTTTAGATCGTAAACTTCTATTTTTACAAAGTGTGTGGCTTGCGCCCCATCGTCGGTATTGGTTGATATGTATGCCATTCCACCATCTCGAGACGCCCTTCCAACGCAGGACGACATTTTTTTCTTCTTTTTGGCTGGCTTTTCAAATAGGTCGTCCAAACTGCTGCTGCTACGTGTTCTTTTTATTTTCAATGGCTGTGTCAATTGTAAATCTGACTCGTCGTCGTCAGACAGTGGATAATAATAATGTTTTAAAGTGTTCTCTTCAAGGATGCTCGAGGAATTCTGTAAAGGACATAATACCAAATATTAGACACTACGACATAGCTAACGTAAAATCCTAATACTATGTTATAAATCTAAAGTTTGTGCGTGTATATTTGTTACAAGTTCTTACACGCCTTAACGACTGAATATATTTAGGTAAAATTTCTGTTCAGTATACATGTAGTACACATATGTATAGATTTAACACATACATCATTTCTGTGTGTGCATGTAGGTATAAATATTATTTTCTAACCAAATCTGAAAAAATATGTGTACGTTCATCATACAAGTATACTTTCCTCTCCGGTGAAATACATGAATAATATTGTAAAAATATGAAACGACAAAAATATTATATCTACATTCATTACACATATTTAATATATAAGATATTATAAGAGCAATAAATGAGATACTTACATCCATATTATCGAAGTAGCACGTGAACACAATAACACACACACACACGTTACAATAATGTAGCACTATCTCTGTTAAAATAATTATTTGATATATTGTAGATGTGCTTTCATCCAAGGTTTATATAGGAAGTTTTAAGCAATTAACATTAGCGAACACGTTCTGTTACAAATCTTGTTGCTCATCACATTCGCATTAGCAATTATGATACAACATTCCAATGAATCGTTAGTGAAGTTCATACTTGTGTATTGCGAAACACCCACATACCTTAAGAGCATGTGAAGCTTTTGATACCGGAAGTGACCGATCCTGCTAGCCCAGACATCATGCAATATGGGTGTTTGTCAACAACACTAAATAAATACATTCAAACAAATCACCTCTGCGGCATAATGGTGCGGTGACGATGCTTGCCACATGAGGTCGTAGGTTCGATTCCTGGGTCGGGATTGTCACCTATCACGTTGTGGAACTTAGTATCTTCGGCTAATCGTGGGAGCATTAGTTGTACCTCTGTCTACCTCTTCGGGGATATGGCCGTGAAGATACTTTTTTACATGCATACAAGTACTGGAATATATTTAATAAGCACACAGACCCAGTAATAATAGCACCACCACAGCGACTAGCACTGATGATGTATGTAATAAGATGGGTCAAGGTGGTGGTACTCAACCCGGTCGAGACGTTGCAGAACTCACCAACTAGTCAGTACTCACGATGTTAATGATATAAATTACTATGAAAAAAAAAAGTAAAAGTCTTATAGGCTGCTAAAATGATAATAGAATGATCGCCATAATCGTGCTTTTGTCCGCTGAACAGGTGAATCGCAGTGGAACGTTAAGACGCTCGCTCTGCCTTCTCGACACGGGAATCAGCTTGATGATATTTATTTTATTCCATATTCATTAGTTGCAAGTGATACGCAATGCGAGACGTCCTAATGAGCTTTTAATAGTGCGATTGTGTGACGGGCGTTCGAGCTTAATGATAATGAGGTGATTAGATAACGAAGGAGAGCCAGGAATGCTAACTTTGCAACCGTGCGAGATATCAAAAAACGGATGCTTGCAATCGATCGGGCGTACCCGGAAACCCCCATTTTGACACCAAATTTTTTTTTTTTTTTTTTTTTTAGTTTTGACCGACCACCAAGTGGGTCAGAAACACAGGTGGGACAGAAACAGGGATCCAGACCCAACGACCCGGGTGGTCGGGAACCAACGAATCCCTACTACTGGTAATCAACTATTAACGTCTAGGTGTCTAGTATCTATATTAATATTATAAATACGAAAGTTTGGATGTTTGGATGGATGTTTGTTACTCAATCACGCAAAAACTAGTGAACGGATTTGAATGCAATTTGGCACACAGGTAGATGATGATCTGTAATAGCACACAGGCTATTTTTATCCCGAAAAAATTAGGTGATCACGCGTGATTCACCAAAAACTTATAATACAGCGGTTTGCACACTGCAGCTAGTAATTTATATGGCAAAACAACGTTTGCCGGGTCAGCTAGTTATAAATAATAGCTTCAGTGACTGCACTGTCGTGTTCTGATTTGGAGAGTAAGTTAGCCAATAAAGTAACGCTTGTGACATTTAGATCTCACCACAAGAATGCGCACTATTAACATCTTTGATATTTATTGGCGATGGTTATCTCTTTACATCAGGCAAGTCATCAGCTTGTGCACTGCTCCTGCTGCTTCCTACCTTATGATATAAAAAAATGAGTTTGTTCCGGAACTCGTTGTAATGTTGTGACTGGAGCATAAAAATTTAACATGTCTACAATTGGAATTGTAAAATTTACATAAATATAACCCGAAATTCCCTTGTACTACGCATTGTATCAATGAATTATTGAAGTTAAGCATTTTGACATCCACAGTTTAAACATGAACACAAAGCACAAAGAGTGATACAATCGTTACGGGTTAAAGCCTCTCAAACTGCATGTTTAATGTATTTGAAAGCGCCCTAAAGTGCATTAACGTACGAAAGTGTGGATATTTCTATCTTATTCAGAGGGACAATTCATATTATAGCGGAAAATCGTATTCTTATCGTATTGCATGCCAAGCCAAGCTTCACATTGCATAAAAAAATTCAACTGAAATTGAGTTCAACATCTACTCAGGTTAAATTTTTTATCTAATTTTATTTATGTTTATTTTTTCTCAAGATATAAAAGATTGTTCTGATGGTAAGAGATAACCAAAGATATTAATGATGCATCTTTATTAGTGTGGTATGGTTTACCGGCGACCTTACCCTATCTACCTACCTTAACCCCTGACCCGGTAAACGACAGTGACAAGCACTGCGACTATTGCGACAGGAATATGTAGGGCGTTTGTATGAGTACTAAGCCCTAGTGAGACGTTACAGAATTCTACCATTTTCTCCTGTATTGGTTCGGGCTGATTTTGAAGAATAGACAATCTGCCATTCTGCCTGGCAATTCGTAAGAGGCGAACGATTGGCTATGCAAGTCGCGAACGTCATAACTACTATGAGGTACAATTCAGCATTGTCTTAACCGGGTCTGGTGCACCGCAAGAGAAGAGACAACCATCGCCCAATGACACCAAAGATGGTAACACACCGTTACCATCTTTGGTGTCATTGGGTGACGGTTGTCTTTTTCTATCAGGAGAGTTATCTGCTTGTTTACTGTGTTAGGTTTTATTCAATAAAGCAAGATTTCGCCCGAAATTATTATAAATGGGCGAAATAGTTATTTTAAACTGGTATCCCCAAAACGTGGGGATGACTAAACTTCTTAAAAATATGGCAATTTGACGACGAGGCTCGAAAGAGTAAGTCGTGCCGAAGAGTTGGCCTCCAGTAAACTATAAAAGTAACAGTATTGAGATCATTCTTGAGCGTGTTGGTCCCGGCCTCCTTTGAAGAATAGGCCAACTGCCGTTCTGCCAGACAGGTCGTAAAAGGCGACCGATTGGCTATCGAGTCACTACCATCGTGGCTACTAGGTGGTAGAGTTCTGCATTGTCTCGCCCGGGTCAGGTACCAGCGCCTTACCTTTTCCTGCCGCAATAGCGTCAGTGCTTGTCGCTGTCGTGTTCCGGTTTGGAAGGTAAGGTAGCCGGTAAACTCATGCATGTGGCATTAGACCTCGCCACAAGATAGCAACGCACCATTAACATCTTTGGTGTTTATAGGCGATGGTTGACTCTTTCCATCAGGAGACCCATCTGCTTGTTTGCTATCTTATGACATAAAAAAGGTGTATATAAGTAATTTAAGATAATGTATTTTGTTAAGTTATATTTATTATGAGAGTTATGAGAATGAATTAGATGTAAAATATTGGAAAGAATAAAATAAGATTGTTAGTTGTTAGTGATAATAGCAATGTGAAAGAAATATAAATGTAATATAATTGATAACGTGGTTTAATTAGTAACGGTAGTTCCTAACATTTAAAGCAAGAGCCGTTGTCCATATAAGATAGTACATCGTGTTCTCTCATTTGTGGCAGTAGGGTATTCCTTACAACTATCTTATAAAAATGTAAATAAAAGAATTAGTACAAAATTACAGCATATAAAATTTTAAAACTAAATTTAAACATCCCCGTTTTTCCCCATGTTGGTCCCGGGCTCTTTTGAAGAATAGCCCAACTGCCGTTTTGCCAGGCAGGTCTCAAAAGGCGGCCGATTGGCTATACGTATCACTACCATCGTGGCTACTAGGTGGTAGAGTTCCGCATTGTCTCGCCCGGGTCTGGTACCACCGCCTTACATATTCCTGTCGCAATAGCGTCAGTGCTTGTCTCTGTCATGTTCCGGTTTGGAGGGTAAAGTAGCCAGTAAACTTGTGGCATTAGACCTCGCCATAAGATAGCACGTACCATTAACATCTTTGGTATCTATAGGCTATGGTTGACTCTTTCCATCAGGAGACCCATCTGCTTGTTTGCTATCTTATGATATAAAAAAAAAAAATTTTAACCCTTATTTCTCTAACAGATTATTATAAATGGTGGTAGTTGGAAGTGTTTATGCAACAACATATAATATATTATTGGATATTTATATTTAATAAATATCAAATAGCGCACTTGTTAGAACATAGAACACAAAAATTTAAAACGGGATTAGGCAGCATCCTTACAGCGTATACAATTTTAAAACTAAATTGGCCCTCTCTAGTTCTCCAATGGACTTAAGAAGCAATCATTGTTTACGCAATAAGATATCTAGTTTATATCACATAAATATCAAATAACACACTTGTTTGAATTAAAAGCATACGAGACGCCTTGTATTTATAGATATGAACAATAAAGCAGTCTAATGTATTCAAGACAAATATATGTCGACATTTATTAAGGTAAATATTTCAGAACGGCTAACGTTCATAATATATTCTGTCTTAGATGAAAATTCTAACGAAATTATACAAGTAGGTTAGACAAAAATAACCAACGGAAACTCTCGGATTATGAGTTTTGATGAAATGTTCCACCACGCCTCATTTACACCGGATATGTGATTTTAAAGCAATTCCGATATGAAAATGTGAGTTTATTGACGTTTTTATTACTATTGACAATTTTATTGCCTCTCTCACACGATTTTTCGATTTAGATATTATATCGCATCTGTGGTCTAATCGTTTCTATGGTGCAGCGGTCCGATGACGGTGTTGAACACATGAGGTCCTGGCTTCGATTCCCGGGTCGGGCAACTCAGAAATGTGATTTTTAAGTTTTATGTTAAAAATCATTTCCCGAGATTTGAAATTATGGTAATGGTTTGCATTAGGCTTGCCAACTACATGGTGGGATTAAGTATCGTGGGTGCATTGGTTATACCACTGCATACCTATTCGTGGATATAGGCGTGAAGATACATTTTTCTTTAATAACATATTCCATAGTGGACTCTGAATAACATATTCTGTAGTGGACATTTATACTGTTTTTGAAGGTTTATTTATACGAACACGACAAGAATAAACATCGTCGTTATGGTTTCCTTCGCAAAGTGAATTAATGGAGATTTCCTCCTATTTTATCGACAAGAGTAAAAATACGCTTATCGCTCGTTGACTGGTGAAATGGGTGGTGATACCTATCGCCATATTTACTGACTCAAATTAACATTACGCGATAACCGGGTCCATCAATTTTAAGTATCTTTCTTTTTTCCCACCCATGTTAATACTATCATTCGGGTTGTTACTAATGCTTTTTGGATTCCTGAGCAATGTTAGACATGAGAACCAATTCAAAAATATAAAGAATTTATGATCAGGCTAACTATTAGAGCCGAGCAATAGTTTAACTTATTTCTCATAATAGTGGAAATATTTTTGAGTTTTCTAAAACTAGGCTTTTTTGTACTTGTTTAAATTAAAAGTTTTGTAACGATTACTTTTATATGTAGGCGATATATTTACTTGAAAATGTGTTAACAACAAATTCAATAAGCAAATATTTAACTTAAGATGACACAGAGGTATCTACACAAACTAATCTTATCTAATTACTAAAATTATGAAGTCTGCTTGGACTGCCTGTTATTAGGGAAAGGTGTGATGAACCGTATAACTATGGTATAACTTATGATTTATTAATTGACTATGACTTTTAATGGGGCGCAAAGCCATCGGTTCAGATTTTTACTATTTAGAGGGTAAATCGAATAAGATGGTTATAAGATTAAATATATGTAAAAATAGTTTGTAAAATCCAAAAGTATAATATGCCTCAACGAAATTAGTTTTAGTTATTATCTTTATATATGTGGGGTTCAATTTTAAAGTTTTACAAAAAAATAGTGAAATATTCAAGAAACTATCGGTTTTATAGTCCTGATTTAAACCAGCACATCTAATTTTGTAAAATTTTCAAGGAAGTATCGGTTTTACAGTCCTGATTTAAACCAACACATCTAAGAATCCAAATTAAAATGAGTTAGCTACTTCTATATTACGTATGTGCTTTGTTGAAAGATCTGTGTCTCTTTGTGTCATAAAATAAAACGTTACAAATTTATTAACCAATCAATTTTTAAGAAATATTCAATATCAATTTCCTAAAAATTTAAGTATTGCAAAATTTCATTAGTCAAAATACCAGATCACTTAATTTTTTATGTTACTATAATTAAAGGACAATAATTACACAGCCATTTGCAGTAGGGAAATTCGCGCTGTAATTTTGAAGCTAATAAAGAAATATATCTCGATATGTTAAATTTTGCGAGCGTAGTTGTGCCAAATTTGACCCGATGTCAACAAGCTCGGATTTTTTTAAATGAGTTTTTTACACTAAATATAAGTGTATTTACTATTGATCAAATAAGTTAAAACGAGTATTTTTCTTGACATATGCGTATTCGTAATTAAAATGAAAGTGCAAAATAAATAGAGACATATACTTTAGAAACTTGCTTAATTTTGATAAGGCAAGAGTATATATAGCAGTACAATATAAACGTAGAGCAAAGCTGTACTAATGGATATAAAAAACTGTATTAATGTAACTGACTGTATCACGCTAACAAGTTCAACTTTTTTGTGTTCGCGTGGTCCTAGATTACAACCGTTATCTGTAAAAACTCTGTAATTTAAGAAATGCATTAGAGTGATCGAGAGATAAAAAAATGTAAGTGCGCACACTTTTTGCTTAGACGTGGCTTGAATCGGTAGTAGTTTTATAATTGAATCGTTACAAATTATTCATTTTGTAATAACAAGTTATGAATAATTTTAACAGAAAATTGAAATGAAATCACATTCTATTAATTTTAGCAACGCGAAAGTTTTTTACTATATCACTTTGCCAGTTTTTATACGTGGTAAGCTTTCTATAGATAACTGAACTATTTGGTCTATATCCTGAATATAATAGAATTTTTTACCGTATAAATCAAGAGTTTTCATTGGTTTTGACGTTTTTTAATTCTGACGCAAAAATACGTTAATACTTAAAATACTAGGTAGCTTTCGATTTATTTTGTAACTGTTGTGTATTACTATAGATATTTGAAGATACAAGTATCTAGTTTCTAGGCTATTTTTAATACAAGAAAATTTTTGTTATAGGTTAGTGATATAAAATTGGATACGACAACCGTTAAGTACTGTAAGAAAAATGTAAACAAAATATTCCTGTTTCGGGACTGGGATACAAACCTCACGTGCAAGCCAAAAAAAGTTATTCTACACTTTTTATTTTGATAGTAGTAATAAGTATGAAAAGGTAAAGGTAACTGTGGAATACCGAAGTGAAGTTGAATATAACAAGTTTACAATTTTGTAGACAAAATATCACAGTCAATCAGTAGCAGATAAGAGAGACATGGAAGATAATAAATACAGCGAAACCAACTTTAGCCTCTAAGATAGCACGACTATAATAAAAAACTATTCAAATACTTACAAGCTAATTCGACATTAGCAGGCTGGCTTCTTATATCTCCTCTGCTACTCCAAGCGTGACATGTACACGAAAATCTATCTTCTCCAAAATATTCTTCCAAATGATCTCTTGTAACATTACACTCAGCTTCGACAATTCTAACACCATTTTGAGGATCAACAAATTCAAATTGTGTACTGCCGACTGATCTAACATCGTTACATTTAAAATAAACTTGCAAGGCATTGGCTGCTCGACACCTTAACGTTGCTGGCTTATTACGAACAACATATGCATGCTGTGGTTCTAGTAAAAACATTGGTAGACCGTCTGTAGAACTCTGCAAAAGACGATCTCCCGACAAAGACGGTAGTTCATCTGCATCATCTCTATTATCATGTTCGTCTTCCTTATGACCCTCATGATCATAATCTTCTTCTAAATAGTCTCTGTGGTGCAGTGGTTGGTTATTCTTTTCAGAATTGTATGGATCTAGCGCTTCTACACCAGCAGGGTGAGCGTATTCTGGGCGTAATGGAATTGGAAGTGCAGTCGACGTGCTATGTTCAGCTTCGGTAGAGCTAGGCTCATCTGAAATAATAAATAATATGTTAATAGTCGTTTAAAAATGTTGATAAATTAAGTAAGGAGATTTGATGCACATATATGGTACACCACTAGTAAATGAAAACAACTGAATCAAACTTTTCTCGACTCGAGAACTGAAACCGTTTTTCCCTATGATTTCAGCCGAACCTACGAGCACTTAGGGTTATGTACTCGTAGAGTCAAACAGACAAATCATCAATGAGGCAGTTATACTCTTTGATTGTTTGCATATTATCTGTAACTCGTGACATCGCTTGCAATAAATTTTGCTGTTTCCTACTTAGTGGAGCGCCGTAAGATTTATACCTCGGAAGCCAGGGATAGTCAATGAATCTGTATAACGAGTGTTTGTTAGCATTATTAAGAAAAGGTAAAAAATACCGATTTTGATTACAATTTTTTTAACAATTTAATGGAAATGAGAGCTAGAAGGGGGAACAACATGTTTATAATAAAGATTTCAAGTAAGAAAGTTACTGGTTTTTCCCCGATTTTTGAAAATCGATTTTTTTCTAGATCTCCACAATTTAAAGGTACAAAATCAGTAACTTCCTTATTTACATACGCAGATAGTTAAAAATTATTTAGCCAATTAAAAAAACAAATAAATTAACATTAAATGTACTAATTAAATATAATCTAATTAATATAAAATTAAAATCTCGAGTATAAACATTTTCTTCCACTTTCTACTAGTATCTCTTATTTCCAGTAAATTGTTAAAAAAATTGTAATCGAGATCGGTAATTTTTTTTAACTTTTTTATTTGAGCCTTTAATAATGCTGACAAACACTCTTTATACAGATTTATTGACTAGCCCTGGGTTCCGAGGTTTTACAATTTTTTATGCCTTACGGCACTCCACTGACTGTTATTTTATTGCTTTTCCTTAGCGGATAAGTAATATATGTATTTGAAGTATGCTCATTTGTCCTTCTAATTAACGCGTTAATAAATTGTTTATTTATATTGTGTGTTTATATAACTGATCACAGTTGCAAGTTATATTTTTTTTAGATTCAAAAATATAGTTTGTAAGTAATTATAAAACTGGAAGGACAAGTTTTTATTAAATACTGGCTGCAGCGTGCATAAAAGTGTTTAGTGAATCCCACGCCTAATTTTTCCGAGATAAAAAGTAGCTTATTTGCTATTCCGGGCTATCAACTACGTATGTGACAAATTTCATTCAAATCCGTTGAGTACTTTTTGCGTGATTGAGTAACAAACATCCATCTATCCAAACATCCAAATATCCAAACATCCAAACTTTCGCATTTATCACTACATAGTATAAAACAAAGTAGCTTTCTCTGTCTGTCCCTATGTCCCTAAGTCCCTATGTATGCTGAAATCTTTAAAACTACGCAACGGATTTTGATGCGATTTTTTTAATAGATAGGTTAATTCTTGAGGAAGGTTTTAGTATATAAACCTTTCCGATATTTCCACGGGAACAAAAGCTACTCGGGTGAAACCGCGCGTAGGTCGCTAGTAATAATTAATATTAATATAGATTTAACGTTGCAGTTTCACCAACACCAAGTGTCAACGATAGAAAGTATCCATTGCGTTGTGATATTACACTAGTTGCTAATCGCGACTTTGTTTGCGTGACTTGAATCATGACTTGCTTTTGCTGAGTCTGGTAAAAAGGTTACTATTCTATATTACTTCTAAATAGTATAGCTTTCTAAGGATGCAAGAATTTTTAAAACAAATGAAGTCATTTTTGAGTAAAATGGTAACAAACAAACAAAAAATCAAAAAATAAAATCTTTCCTCTTTAAAATATTAGTATAGACTGAAATATCATTCGCCTATAGACACCCAGAAAGATGGCGGGAATGTAATGCTGCATCTATCAATTTGCCGGCTACCTTACCTTTTGAAATGAAGGATGACAGTGACAGCAGAAACAGATAGTGTAGTAGTGAACCTGCTCACCCAGATGAAACGTTGGAAACCCTTATCAGTAATGTTAAGTAATATAATAGGACCAATTGTTAAACTTTTACAACTTGAAAGATTGTTCAAAAATTCACGTTACTTTATTACATCTCATAGAATAACAAACAAGCAGATGGCTCTGCTGATGGAAAGAGACAACTATTGCCTACAGACACTAAAGATGTAACTAAGATGTTGACCACCCCGTTGGTCGAGTGGTTAGCGATCCTGACTACGCGATCGACGGGGCTCGGGTTCGATCCCCGACGGGGACAAGCATTTGTGTGATGAACATAAATGTTTGTATTTCCGGGTTTGGGTGTATGTATATTAAATATATTCTTGTATTTATATATGTATTTCTATGTATTAGTATCGTTGACTAACACCCATAACACAAGCAAATAATTTGCTTACTTTGGGGTTAGATCAGTTAGTGTAATTTGTCCCTTGAATATTTATTTATTTATTTATCCGTATGACGAGATGGTAATGGTACATAAATTTACTGGGTTTCTTACCTTCAAAACGTGTCAGTAACAAGCATTGTGGCTATTGCGGCAGGAATAAGGTGGTGATACCAGCACCGGGCTAGACGTTGCAGAACTCTACCAAATAGCAATTACGATAATAGTCGTATGAAAATAAAATCGTTCGCCTTTTGCGAATTGCCTGACAAAATAGCAGATGGTCTATTTTTCAAAAAGTTCCCGGAAAAAAGATATTATATTTAGAAATAATAAGAATCTAGTACGCCATGTAGTAAGCGGAGTAAATCATATGATAATTTAGGATGACAATTTAGGAATAAAGTATATTCACGCCCGTATCCCCTAAGAGGTAGGCAGGGGTACAACTAGTGCACCCTTTATTAGCCAAAGATGTTTAGTACCATAATGTGATAGGTGGCAACCTTATCGCCAACCGGGCACTTGACCAATCTTGGGCAAGTTTGTTTGAATCAGAATACATACATTTTTAATTTGTCCACCCCGGGAATCGAACCCGGGACCTCATGTAGCCATCACTAGATCACAGAGGCGATTATAAAAACTAAAATCTAAATCTAAAATCATAATTATTCTATTTCAAACAACAAACTGTAGCACTCACTACAAGATATAAACTAATTTATATCAGAACAGAAAAATTCGTTTTAAAGTTCCAACAATTTTTCATCACTTACAGTTAAGGCGTGTTTAACTAAGCTAACGTTAATATACCGTTAATATCTACATTTCTCAGTAAAAATAAACGCCAACTGTCACAATAGTATATCCCCAAAGCGCCATCATCGATTTCTCCCGAAAATCCGCACCTGGTTTGACATCTCACTCACGCCTGTTTACACGCAAAATATAACTGATATTCGAATCCCTGTACCCTAAATTTAACTCTCCACAGTCACAGTAACTAACACTTTAATAAATCACGATAAAGTGAAAATTCCAATAGCAGCAAATAAGAACCCTCCGCAAAATTCGCTTAGAAACTGTTATCAGAACATCGGTGTATGTAACAGTGTTGACAGTAAAACTTCTAGGTTTGTATTATTATTTGAAATGTGAAATAGCACCAAAATAAACCGCAAGAACCGTGGAGCGTGGATAACTTAATTAGTTTCACTTCCGTTCGGTATGTTTCTATTTCCGTTTTCGTGGGGACTGAGCGCTATTTCCTTCTCGAATCTATTTTTCCATTAATGGGATTTGTTTCAAGAGCTTTTTCCCACTTCTAGTTACGTTTATTACGCCACCTGGAGTCTCCTTTCTATTAGGGTGTTGATAAGTCTTATTATTTGTCATTCTTAACTAATTTCTAATTGAATTACTTTTATCTAGCTTTAATAAGGTATCTGGTAAAAAATTGTGTTGGATTTTTCTCAGAAAAGGGGATAAACAACGAGGAGGCTTACCTGATGGTACGTAATTACAACAGCCCAAGGTAAGCCGCAATACCAGAGTCTGCTTCATGGTCTAGCCAATCGGTTCAAATCATATCGCAGTTTCGATCTTGAATACGTGCAAGATTGATTGTGAATGAAGTTTTTGTCGGGGATACACTCGACAATTAATATATCAGTAGCAGTTCGGAGTAACGGACCTTATTCATGCAACAAAACTTTAATCGAATCGAAATGTTTAGAGCATAACACATTTCTTTAAATATTCTGACGCATCGTAGAAAGTTCGTTGATGTTTTATTTTTGTATTACTACACTTCTTCTGTTTCGCAATAAAACCAATTTTATAAATATACAGTTAATTTTGTGAAAAGTTGAAAATGCGCTAATGCTGTTTATGTAAAAAATGGTTAGATGTTAATAAATTTTATTTTATCGCTCAAGAATAGAAATTTATCGATTACAAAAATATTGCGTTGCAGAAATTTACCACCTAGTTAGCAGGCAAGATGTTAGTGACAGGTATTAGTCTTCCTTCGCTTTTTACAAGATATTTAGTAATAAGACAGTTGATCTACTCTTCAGAAAGAGGTCCAAATCTATTTGTTTGTCACAAATATTCAAATCAAAACCCGTAGTAACTTCACCAATACTTGACCTCATTAAAACGTTAAAATGTATAAAGCACACATTAAGTTTTGATTTTAATGGCCTAATAGAAAATTCACTTAAGCTGCCATATTTGTGTTCGCTACTTTAATATGATGATGAGTGTTCCGATTACTTTGTGAAGTGTATTGAGAAACCGTTGATAAAATTACGTGCATCTTAATAGCCACACTCCGTGCAATTAGGGCCGGCATCCATCCATTGCTCGGACGGTATTAGGTATGTATGCTTCATTATCACTATAGAATTATCACTATAGAATCCCGGCCTCCTTTGAAGAATAGGCCAACTGCCGTTCTGCCAGGCAGGTCGTAAAAGGCGACCGATTGGCTATCGAGTCACTAACATCGTGGCTACTAGGTGGTAGAGTTCTGGTTGTCTCGCCCGGGTCTGGTACCACCGCCTTACCTATTCCTGCCGCAATAACGTCAGTGCTTGTTGCGGTCGTGTTCCGGTTTGGAGGGTAAGGTAGCCGGTAAACTTATGCATGTGGCATTAGACCTCGCCACAAGATAGCAACGCACCATTAACACCTTTGGTGTCTATAGGCGATGGGTGACTCTTTCCATCAGGAGACCCATCTGCTTGTTTGCTATCTTATGATATAAAAAAAAAAAAAAATTAACAATTCTAAAATATTCTTTTGAAAAACGTTTGTAAATGAGTATATAAAGTTAATTATATTTTTAAAATTTGGGTCACAAAGATTAGAGAAAAGTTGTGAGAAAAACTAACTTCTTTTATCTATAATAAATGTAAATAAAATTCAAATGTCTGTGATTTCCAAATATTGGGTTTTATCAAGTGCAGTTACGTTTTTTTACTACACTAATTTCTTAAGCAACCACTTTTAAAATGTCTCCCAGTCTATCATTCTGTTTGTATGGGGTAATCTCTGGAATGGCTGGACCGATTTTGATGGAAATTTTAATAAGAGACAGATGAGTTAATAGGGCAGGACATAGGCTAATTTTTATTCAAGTGAAAAAAAGGTAAACAGTGATTTTGGATCACGCGATCGAAGTCGCGTATAATAGATAGGTAGTTCTAAATATTCTTTTAAGAAACGTTTGTAGAATAAGCGCGTATTAAGTACAGCCCCGTTGAACGAGTGGTGATGGAAACTTACTATGCATTGATGAACCCGACCGGTTTGATTCCCGACTAAGACAAACATTTATGTGATGAGCATAAATATTTGTATTTCTGGGTATAGGTGTTTATTAAATATATTTGATTAATTATATACGTATTTCTATGTATTAGTGTCATTGAAACAACCATAACACAAGCAAATAATTTGCTTTCTTTGGGATTGGATCAATTCGTGTAATTTGTCCAGTGATATTTATTTAATTATATTTTTAGAATTTAGGTTACAAAGATTAGAGGAAAGCAGTGAGAGAAAAATGACCTTTCTTATATAGAATATAATTATGAAAAAATTTTACATATAGCATAAGATAGCAAAACGCACAGATGGATGAGTGAGAATCTGCATAAATTTGGCAGCTCCTCCCTCCAAACTGAAACACGACAATTACAAGCATTGACGTTTTTGCGGAAGGTATAGTTAAAATGGTGGTACCAAATCTGGACGGGACTTGGATCATCATCAGGAGAACCATTTGCTTACTTGCTATACTATGACATAAAAAACCTAGTCTCATTAAGTTTGATTTCAATAAATTAACAGTATTTCTGACAAAATGATAGAAAATAAAGATTGTCAACTTAAGCGCGGGCCGGAACCGGGACTTAGTTGTTCAGAATTGTCGCTGAAGTAAAACTTATCGTTTTTATTGTAACAGAACTTTCTTAGAAAGTAGGACAAACTGACGAAGCTATTCTATTTTCTTAAATTGTATGTTTCTGTTCGTACTGCTATTTATTATTTAGTTTTACAAATTAAATTTAGATGTTATAAAATACAAACAAATACATACTTATTTTATAAAAAAACATTAAATTTCGGAGTTCTTTTACAGATCATGTTCAATTGGTGAAATCTTCAAAGTTTAAAGTTTTCTCGTAGTCCGGTGATCCTGTTTGGCTCAAATTATTGTTCAGAATGCGATTTTGCGATTGGTCAAAAGATTCGATGTTTTTCGATGCCATCATTGAAAATGGTAATATCTCTGAAAGTCAGTTTCAAAGTAGAATTTTATTGTTATTTAAAATATTTATATATGTATAGAACGAATTTCCTTAAAATATTTGAAATAGCATTAAAACATTCCCAATTTTTTTAGATTAGGTAGAAAAACTAAAAAGAGAGATAATCCGACTTTGTTTAATATGATTTAGAGAATAGATATACTTACTAATGATGTGTACTAGTAGTACTGTTCGGTATATCCGCTACTACTCAAGCAATTGTGTTTAAAAGTTACAACGGATAATCTAAGACATTTTCGTGTACTACTTAAAAAAAGTCTCAAATTACAAATACGAATTTATGTTAATGTTAATATTAAAGAAAAAATGGAAAAAAAATGGATCTGCTTTATTGCCATACCGTCCTAAATAATCGAGAAAATATTTAATTGATCTCTATAATCGTGACAAATTTAGGCGAATCATGGCGAAGTGGAAGCCGATTTATTCTATTCCTTTGCGCTGATAAAATACATCTCATGTTACGATATGGTGTAGAAGGACAAATGTTTAGCAATATTATTTTAGGAACGTTTTATGTGCTATAAAACTTAAAATAATCATTCTAACTCATTTCTATTTCGCCGTCAAATTATGTTTTATTGTCCTAACACCTTGTACGAGATAGGAATAGAGAATTTTAATTCTACTTTTTCCAAATTAATTATTCTCTTCGTAAAACCATCTAATTAGTAGGACTATTATATTAATCTAGTAGGACTATTTAATACTGTAATCCTGAGAAGATTGGCGGAGTAGTGATAAATATCGCTGCTGTCATGTAAATATATATTTCTGCACAACAATTTTCTACAATTTGACTGCGGGTAATAACGTGCTTATATTACAATGACTACTAGATAATACAATTTGAAGACAAATTTTCTTGATTAATGCTGCCATAATTTTTATTTCCACCGCCGTTAAATCAAAATATGTTATATTCAAATTAAACTTTACAGGCGTTTTAACGAGCCAATATATTTTAAGTTGCTACCGGAAGTAAGAAGAAGTCACCTGTTAGTTTGCTATCATATGCTTTCAAGTAAATTAAATGCAATTAAAATTCTCACCTTAGGAGAGGACACATTGAACGTAGTTCATCGAAACTATCAAGCAAACGTTACCGACAATCAAGGAAACATAAAGTTTTACTGTACGCATTCAAACGTCAAGCCTCTTTTATTTATATGTCGTATATTATACAGAGGCAATTTTATACCTTTAAGGTACACATGTGCATTTATGAAGCTTGGATAGTTTAGCGTCAACATTTATATTTAATAAATAATCTCGGAATACTCGGATTTTTTTGAGAGAGAAAACAGAGAAATTGAAGAAAAATATTCAAAATGAATTGTCCGACCTAGATTTTAATTTCGGATCGTATGCGTCGTTACCAAAGCCAGTGCCGTTAGGGAACTGAAACTAAATTTTAGATTTAAGTTTTTTTTTCCTTTGGAACACAGGAGTAGAGCTGACCTACCGATAAAATATTTTTATAATAGGATAGAAAAAAAGCAGAAGCTTCTCCTAGAGAAAAGAGGTAACCATCGTCTATAGAAATCAAAAATTAATATGTTTTGCAGCAAAGGCGGTGTTTTCACCAAAACACGATCTCTACCATACAATGGAATTTTTGACATTGAAAGTACAAACCTATTGTAGCAGGAGCAGGAAAAACGATGGTACCAAATTCGAACGAGATATTGCCAAAATCTGCTACGTAGTAAACTATATCTATTTTACAATATCATCACCAGGTGACGTTCTGTTTCATATTTCACGTTAAATTACTATAGAAATATTTTCGTTCTAATAGGTAATATCTTGAAAGCTAATCTAATTTCAGGTGACATTGGTCTAATAAGACTATTGATATTTTGAGTCTGCAATATTAAAATTTACAAAAAAATACAATAATTAAATTACGTTTGGCTTTGCAACTAGGTAAAAATATTGTTAAAAGAATACCATAGAATTGCAAAGAAACATATAAATAAAAGAGGCTTGACGTTTGAATGCGTACAGTAAAACTTTGTGTTTCCTTGATTGTCGGTAACGTTTGCTTTATAGTTTCGATGACCTAAGTTCAATATGTCCTCTCCTAAGGTGAGAATTTTATTTGCTTCTAATTTACGTAAAAGCAAATGATAGCAAAGTAACAGGTGACTTCTTCTTACTTCCGGTAGCAACTTAAAATATATTGACTCGTTAAAACGCCTGTAAAGGTTAATTTGAATATAGCATATTTTGATATTACGGCGGTGGAAATAAAAATTATGATAGCATTAATCAAGGAAAGTTGTTTTCAAATTGTATTATCTGGTAGTTACTGTGTGAGCCGTATGGTCTCGTCTTGGCAACATGTTACAAAATAGGGTTTGGTTAAATTGTTTAACTAAATAATAATCTAAACAACACTCTCCAACAGTGTTGATAACATGAAATATTTTTCTTTGCTGTGAATAATTTCACACTATACTATCCGATTAATCACATATGTTCTCAAGCTTTAGATGGCCCTAGCGTTTTATCAAAGCTCGTTTATACCGTTGGAAATGTCTATTATCGTTTCGAATTGTGTAACCACTTCATCAATATCTAGTATTCAATTTAATTTGTTTTAAGTCATGTAGTTAACGTTTCATTGGTATTTCTCTTGTATGTCATCATCTTTATTACTTTCCAATTAAATATAATTACTGACATTTAAGACATTTAAGTCAAAGAATTTTAATTTGTAAGTTTTAATTAATTTTCATCATATTTTATCAATTAACTGTTGAGTAAAATATTTTATAGCATAAAACAAAATGACGATTACTGTAGTGGCAAAAAATAACTGCAGACCAAAACCTCATTGATGCATCGCTTAACTAAGGCTGCAAGCTTTTGAGGCTTAACAGAATGTAAATCTTTATTCAATAGTTTACCAACAGTTTTACCCTGCAAACAAGACCGTGACAGTTATACGCATTTATAAAATTAAACCAGCTGTGTTCTGTGAAATATTTTTAATGAATTACACCGGATAATTGTATTATCCGATGTAATTCATTGTATATACATACTTGTATATACTTGATAATTGTATATACTTTATGTGCTGTTATTATCAATAATCTGTTGCCGTGATCAATTTCATCTAGCTCCTTTTTGTCATAACAAACTCATGTCATTTGTAAGATAACTAATCTTCAATGTCATCGACGTTTTAGGTACTAATTGCATGATTCGTAGGTACTAAAATCTTTGATTAAGTAATTGTTATTTAATTTTGGGAATACACACAGCTAACGTTCAATTTTTAAAATTGATTTATTAATATTTTTTGTTAATATAAATTTTAAAAAAAATTAAAAATCTTAAAGAACAAGCGCTAATAATACTTTAAACACGAGAAAATTATAAAAATTCGACAAAAACGATATTATGAAATGCAAACCTGGCTTTTAAGTCGAAAGAGGCTAAAATTACCTTACCATACTTAAATTATTGAGAGATAACGTTATTTAAATATTAAATCTGTCTAATAAATGAAGAGAGTTATAATGAATGCAAGACCATATGTTTTAACATTTGGAATATAACATGCATTTTCTGCCTATTTAGTGCAAAAACCTAAACGTTTGCCTGTTTGCATACTTTTCCTTGTATTTCGCGAAACACTACAAATATTATTCACTGTAATTGTGTAAACCGTTTTTAAGATACGGTAGCTATTTTTTCTTCTGAATACGAATTTATTACCTTTTCTGTCTTAAATCACGTATCGCATTACTGAAGGGAACTAAAAGATGATAGATACTGTTTCTCAACAGTTGTAAAGCCGATTATGAATTATACATTATCAAACATTTGTATTCAAGACGAGTGTTGGAATGCAATAACGTATTTTAAAGATTTGGGATAAATCTTGAATCGTGATATGTTATTTATTCATAATTTGAATCCCGATACTTTAATATATTCATTTCAGTATTAAAAAGTCATTTTTGTATTTACCTTTTTTATTTTTTTCTCATAACGGCTTTAAATCTAGTAGAACATGAAACATAGGCTTTAAAAATTTCGCTATCAATAACAATCCAAAATATAGCTCTGTGATTTTCTCATATTAGGCCAAGCAAATTTTAGCCAGGTAGTTTGTTTTGTGTGTTAAATGCGTATTTATATTTTTTCTCTATCTTTCTCTCTTTCTCTGTCTATTTCACTATATAACTTACTCGCAGGGTTCAGAATAACCGCCTTATCTATTCTTGTCATAATAGCATTTTTGTCACTGTCATATTCTAACGGCGTATATACAGGCAAAGGTGGTAAATTATTGCTTCTGCTCTAAGATCTTCACCACACGGGCAACAAAGCACCATTTACATCTTTAGTATCTGTAGGTGGTTTATTTCTTTTCAGCAGGAGACTTATCTTATCGGCTTGTTAGCTATATCATATTAGAAAGAGAATATGTATTTGAGAGAAAACCGAATAGACGGAAGAACGGACAGCAGAATAATCCCATTGATGCTTTTTGTTTATGAGTCCTTACTGCTTACTTATCAGTAAACTTGTATTTACATAAAAAATTATCTATACAATTAAAGACAAGATATATACAATGATATATCATATTGTCAATCTGGATAAAATCATTTATAAATCATTAGCAATATACCCCTCTTTTCTCTGGTGGTACTAATTATATATATCTAACTATAAAAAAACAAAATTACCAAAAGCCAAAAAATATATTGATCCGATCGCTATCAAACTTCGCAATATTAGCCGCTAAGCTAATCTAAAGATTGCCTGAAAATTTCATTAAAATCAGAGTAGCCATTTTAGAATCCAAAGCCAACATACATTCACACATCAATTCATAATACATAAAGATTGTTGTCCCTTTAATCTAAAAATGTTATAATAGAATTTAAAAAAATCATCTAATTAAATGAAGAAAGAAAAATTCTTCGTCGCTGATGCGGCTAAATGAAATATGCTATTCTTGATGAATGTTCGGATTCTTGAAAAGTCTTAACGAGATCTAAAAACAAACTAAACCATCGAACCAACGTCATTCCAACACGGAGATAAAAGGGGCCGCCTTTTATCATTTAGCCCGGTATTCGGATAATTAAGTTTAGAACAGTCGGTTGATTGGGTTTATTTAGTTCTTATGTGTGGGTAATCTATGTTTAATTTTGAAGCTGTATGCAAAAGAAAACCAAATTTCACACTTTCGTACTATGCTGTGTGTTGGGGCCAGTGCCTTTTTTTGGGAATTCTAGGAATTGTCGGGCTATCTTTGTATTGTGCAATTATATTCCTTCAAAATACAGTCCACACTTATTTCAAGCCAGAATTCCCGAGCTAATAGCAAAGGCACTGGCCCCAACACTATGGTTAATATTCACTTTTAATATCCATATGGACAAATCACTATATCCATATCAATACTAATATTATAAATGCAAAAGTCTGCCTGTCTGTCTGTCCGTTACGCTTTCACGGCTAAATCGCTGGATTTATTTTCATGCAATTTGGCATGGAAACAGTTAAAGATCCGAGGTCAAACATATTTTTTTTCAAAAATCAACCTCTAAGGGGCTGAAATAGGGAAGGAAGTTTATATGAAAAACTATATTGGCGACATGTTAATCTACTCGCGGTCGAAGCTGCGCAGACGAAGCTTTGTGCATGTGGCATAATGAACCCGTCACGAGGATAGCGAGGCATTATTAACATCGTGGGTGTCTATAAACAATGTTTAACTCTTTCCATCAGGAGAGCTACTTTGCGACGTTGATATAAAAAAAAATAGATTTTCGATTCCCTGCTGCTTCTGTGCTAACCCATGATATAAAATTATTTTCAATTAAAGATCATAATAAATGTTTAAGGGATTCAAAAATTGAAATCTAAATTCCACTTAAAACAATTTGGCGCTTATGAATACCCTACCACTAAGATATAATTCAGATGAAAGTGGGTCCCGTATAAGCCTTACACTTGACAGATGTTAGGACAGATATAGCAGGGCTTATTGATGAGAAATACTTAATCAATGTCCGGACCGTCTCACAGCTCGAATGTACTTGATTCGTTGGCCTTACAATGGCATTTCATTGGCTTCATTAAGAAAATTAGATTCACGTATGGATGAATATATTTGTTGGTCTGTATTGTATGGAAACATGCGTTACATTGTTGAATCATATCACGTATTACAAATAGCGTGTCTATTATAAGCCGTATATTGCGTTCTGTAATTTAATAACTTCGTCCGCGAGTAAAGTCATATGCCATAAGCTATACGTGTTACTATAATCAAGACTAGGTGGTAGAGTTACGCAACGTCTCGTCCGAGTAGATGGTACCACTGCTTTACCTATTCCTCTGCAATAGCGTCAATACTTTTGTTTATTGTGTTCTGGTTTGGAGGGTAAGATAGTAAGAAGAATTATGCATGTGGCCCCGTGTTGGTTGAGCCCCGAGGCTTCTTTGAAGAATTAGGCCAACTGCCGTTCTGCCAGGCAGGTCGTAAAAGGCGACCGAGTGGCTATAGGCGTCACTACCATCACGAGTACTAGGTGTTAGGGTTCTGTATTGTCTCGCCTGGGTCTGGTACCACCGCCTTGTCTATTCCTGCTGCAATAGCGTCAGTGCTGGCCAATGTCATGTTTCGGTTTGAGGGTAAGATAGCCGATAGAAATTAGATCTCGCCACAAGATAGCAACATTAACATCTTTGGTGTCTATAGGCGATGGTTGACTCTTTCCATCAGAAGACCCATCTGCTTGTTTGTTATTTAATTATGTTAAAAACATTATCAATATAGATTTTATACAAAATTTCCTATTTCATGCCCTTGAAGGTTTATTTTTGAAAAATAAGTGGCCTTAGTTTTAACTAATCCTGAAGCAATAGCGTTAATATTTGTCTCTATCAAATTCAAGTTTGGGCATTAGATAGATTATGGACTTGGCATCACCTTTCTGCCACACGGATTGCTACACACCATTAACATCTTTGGTATTTATAGACGATGGTTTCTCTTTCTATCAGGAGAACGATTTGCGTGTTCGCTGTCTTACGATATAAAATAAAAAGAGTCTACCGGTTACATTCTTCTCTCACTGAAAAACGAAAATGACAATCGTTAATGCTATTATGGCCTCCACCACCTAGTAATACAAGGATATTATAAGAAACGATTGAATGGAAGTAACTGTTTATCCTATTGATACCGTATGTATACAGGTAACCTGGCAAAAGGCCAGAATTGTGCTGGCTTGTGTTGTGAAGGTAGGAATCTAGTATTGTTAAAAGGATGTATATTTTTAAAACGCATACTCTAGTTAATTTATCGCGTAACTGTCCTATCACCAGTAGATTAATGTTGATTATTGTTATTGCAAATAATCTAGTAGCTGATAGATTAAATTTAACAAGACAAACATACAGTACACATGTAGAAGGATATAGATAGCAGGCTTTTTTATATTATAAAATAGCAAATAAGCAGATGGCTCTCCTGATGGAAACAGAAACCGTCGCCTGTAGACACCAAAGATGTTAAAGGTGCGTAAACCTGTGTGACGTGATAGTAATGCCACATGCATAAGTCTACCGGTTACCTTACCCTCCAAACCGGAACACGACAGAAACAAGCACTGACGCTATTGCGGCAGGAATAGGTAAGGCGGTGGTACCAGATCTGAGCGAGACAATGCAGACCCCTACCACCTAGTAGCCACGAGCCAGAGCAATACATTGTCAAGTATTGAGGTTATTGCGGCAGGAATAGGTTAGGCGGTGGTACCAAAAAACATACATGTTAGTATACGAAATAAAGTCCGAAAGTGTGAAGAGCCTTGGCTGTCATAGTATATTCCCGTGTTGGTTCTGGGCTCCTTTGAAGAATAAACTTACTGCCGTTCTGCCAGGCAGGTCGTAAAGTGCGACCGATTGGCTATGCGAGTCACTACCATCGTGACTACTAGGTGATAGAGTTCTGCTTTGTCTAGCCTGGGTCAGGTACGACCGCCTTACCTATTCCTGCCGTAATAGCGGCAGTGCTTGTCACTGTCGTGTTCCGTTTTAAAGGGTAAGATACCCGGTAAACTTATGCATGTGGCATTAGACCTTGACCGCCCCGTTGGTCGAGTGGTTAGAGACCCTGACTACGCGATCAACGAGGCTCGGGTTCGATCCCCGACGGGGAAAAGCATTTGTGTGATGAGCATGAATGTTTGTATTTCCGGGTTTGGGTGTTTATTATATATATTCTAGTATTTATATATGTATTTCTATGTATTAGTATCATTGACTAACACCCATAACACAAGCAAATAATTTGCTTACTTTGGGGTTAGATCAGTAAGTGTAATTTGTCCCGTGAATTATTATTATTATTATTATTATTAGACCTCGCCACAAGATAGCAACGCACCATTAATATTTTTGGTGTCTATAGGCAATGGTTGACTCTTTCCATCAGGAGACCCATCTGCTTGTTAAAAAATCCAGTCATTCAACATTTTTCTTTGTTCAGTTTTAAAGGGGTAATCTACATTCGTTCAATATTCAAGTAAAAAACATGAAAGTAATATTTCGTCGTAAGCTTTTAGTCGCTTGAATGTGGGCAGAAATTCCCATCTCTCGCGCTGTATTCGCCATTTTTATAGACTATTACTTGGTACCTGCGATAATCGTGACAGATTTACAATGCAGTATGCATTCGAGGCATATTGTTACACCACCAATTACTATGACTTCGAATTGCTCTTAATTTTTTAGATATTATTTCTAGCTATACTAACTACTCTTTAAAGTTTCATCAGGAAAACTATCAGCTTATAACCTAAATCTAAATCAGACAGACATTGAATGTTTTTTTATATCATAAGATAGCAAACAAGCAGATGGGTCTCCTGATGGAAAGAGTCAACCATCGCGTATAGACACCAAAGATGTTAATGGTGCGTAGCTATCTTGTGGCGAGATCTAATGCCACATGCATAAGTTTACCGGCTACCTTACCCTCCAAACCGGAACACGACAGTGACTAGCATTGACGCTATTGCGGCAGGAATAGGTAAGGCGGTGATACCAGACCCGGTCGAGCCGATGCTGAACTCTACCACCTAGATCTAGTGCCTGATTTAGATTCAGGTTAGCCATTTTACGCCATGGGACTTAATATCGTTAGGTAAACGTAAATACGACGTATCTCTATCTACGAGTACGACTTTAAGAACATACTCATGTTCTTAAAGACGTTGATATGTATGTGAAGGCATTAGTTATCTTATTATTTAAATTTTTATTTACAAGATTAATTTAACTATTTAAATACTAATAATATTCAGAGTATAATCGAAAGATTTGCTAATGGCGACCTAAAGAAATATTGCCTATTTAAATCCATAAAAAGCAGAACATTTTGTACTACCACAATCAGCTATCACAGAAAAGTGTTCAAGTTTTAATCTTTCCATTAAAATACAGTCACGAATATTGCCAAGAAGTTTATCTTAATGTAAAATGATATCACCAAAAACATTAACCACTTAAATAATATCAAAGTCACGTTTAAAATCACTATTTACTGTAAGTAATAGGTGCCGTAAAATTGTTCTAATGACGTACTCACACTTTTATCAATAATATTCCACATGCTAGCAATAACACGTAGTAATGAGTGCTCAGTTCTATAAAACATTGCCCGTCTAATGGACCAAGATATCGGGCATTGCACCCATCTGTTTTTTAAGTGAGCCGATAAACTTTTGTAGCAGTTTCTATCTTCTGTTCGATGTTATTTTTTATTTCATCAATCACTGGAAATCTCGGCTTTAAATTAGTTCTGTCAAGTAACGTCTCAACGTGAAGATGCCTGTCAAACAGAAACTTAATATTTATAGGCGTGAAACATTTTTGTACAAAACAACGTTTTGAAATTTGTCCACTCTTTAGAAAAAATATGTCAATGGACGTTTGAGTATTTGTAAAAATCTTCAAAATACTTGATATGCTTTTAAACATAATTTCTTAAATGCAGTAAAACTGCAGGTATCGACTTTCCATTTCTCTGCATTGGATGTATATCCAGTACTCTGCATCGGATCTTTACCAAATTAAAATTGGAAGTATACCCTATCAAACAAAAAAATAACAAAAAAACATTTATGAAAATGACCGAATCCGAGGTAACATAAAACATAAAAAAAACATGCCAGCGAATTGATAACCTCCTCCTTTTAGAATGTCGTTTGAAAACAATTTAAAAACAAACAAAGTTTAATTGAAAAATAAAAAATTCCTAGTTAGACTGATTTTTTTATTTATCGATTTATTTTTTTTAATAATTAGGTATATATTTTATCAAGTAAATACAATTATCATTATAATCATTAATGCAAACGTACCTTCCCTATTACACATCGTAAGTAGTTGATGGTTGATATTTGAAAAAAAAATGCTATGCTTGGGTACCAACTCTCTCTACTATAAAAAAAAAAACTGCTGAGTTACTTCCGCCGAATCTTCTCAGTGTGCGGCCACGTTCCGCTCCGGTAGTAATTCTTAACAAATCGACTCACAAGATTTTAATTTCATAGATTATATAATAATTTTAAATATTTCCACTCCATGTCATGGTAGAATATGTTGGTAATTTTAATCAAAGTATCTTCACGCCCGTATCCCCGAAAGGGTAGGCAGAGGTACAACAAGTGCACCCACGATTAGCCGAAGATACTTGGTCCCACTATGTGATAGATGGCAAGCCTATCGCCAACCGGGCACTTTCCAATCCCGGGCAATGTTGTTTTTATCAGAAAACTGAAAAAACACATTTCTGAATTGCCCGACCCAGGAATCGAACCCGGGACCTCTGTGGTCAACTCCGACACCGGACCACTACACCACAGAGGCGATTTAATTTTAATCATTTTTTAATAACTTGTGACTCCCATATTCTTGCAAATAAAATACTCGTATTTTTCATTTCGTTTCATTTCTCCTTGTCAAATATCATCAAAATCAGTCGAGTTTAGTTTAGAGTAAAGCTAAAGACAGATAGTCTTTTCCATTTTTTAGAAATTTGTGGTCTAGTAGCCTGGTCTCGGGTTCGATTGCCAGATGGGACAATTCAAAACTGTGTTTTTTCAGTTCTCTGATAAAACAACGTTATCCGGGATTAGAAAAGTGCCCAGTTGACAACAGGCTTGCTACCTATCACGTTGTGGCGCTAAGAATCTTCGGGTAATCATGGGTGCATTGATGTACCTCAGCTTGTCACTTCGGGGATATGGGCGTGAAGATACTCTTTTTTTAGAAATTTGCACTAGATATGTGACAGGTACCTTTTTATCTTTAAAGTAAAAAGTATATTGAACAAATTGTCTTGCTAATTTTATTAAATTACAGCACTTTTTTTAAATTTTTATGCAATGATGCAATGATGAAAAAGGCTTACCCATTTGCCGGATAAAAGAATTACTATATTAAATGTTAACATTTAAAGTATTTCTTATTTCCATTTACCGGTGGGAGGGATGCGCTGTGCCGCGCTTTCGGCTGCATGGGAACCACCATCTTGCTTATTTCTCCCGTGAAACAGCTTTGCTGTGTTTCGGAGAGAAGGGCAAGACAGGCAGTGTAATTATTGACACCGAGACTTAATAGCTTATGTCTTTTTTTATATTATAAGATAGCAAACAAGCAGGTGAAGTGAAAGAGTCATCCATCGCCTATAGACACCAAAGATGTTAATGGTGCGTTGCTATCTTGTAGCGAGGTCTAATGCCACCTGCATAAATTTACCAGCTACCTTACCCTCCAAACCGGAACACGACAGAAACAAGCACTGACGCTATTGCGGCAGGAATAGGTAAGGCGGTGGTACCAGATCTGGGCAGACAATGCAGAACCCTACCATCTAGTAGCCACGATGGTAGTGACTCGAATAGCCAATCGGTCGCCTTTTACGACCTACCTGGCAGAACGACAGTTGGCCTATTCTTCAAAGGAGCCCGGGCCTATCTCAGGATAGGCAACATACGAATGAAATACTTGAGCTAGTTCCAGCTCAGGTATTCCATTTTTGTTCATTGTCGACGTCGACGACTTACCATCAGGTGCCATGTCTGCCAGTTTGAATATCTCACTAACATAAAAAAAGCAGATGACGTTCCTAATGGAAAGAGAAACCATCATCTATAGACACCAAAGATGTTAATACTGCGTTGGTATTCATGTAGCGGGATGATAACATCACATGTATAAATATAACGGCTATCTTACGCTCTAAACTGGAACACGACAATAACAAGCATTGACGCTATTGAGGCAGAAAAGAAAGGCGGTGGTAGTGTATATTCAAGCGAGACGTTGCGGACCTCGTAACTTTACCACCTAGTAGTCACGATGGTAGTGACACGTACAGCCAATCATTCGTCCTAACAACAATCTAGCAGAATAGCAGATAGACCATTCTTCATATTAAAAAAAGTATTCCACAGAAATGTCTGCAATAACTCAAGTGTGTACATTTATATCTAAAGTAAGAGATAATAATAAATAAACAACATGATCTTCATGCGTTCTGATATATATCTGGTTAAATGGAAGCGTCATAAAACATTCAAGTATGGAGCTTTGGCATCCGTTCTCGAAGACGCTCACCACTCAATACTGTTACTCGTAAATGCACTTAACGCTGAGACATAAAAAGATGCACTAGTTAATGGAACTGTGGGTGGTGATTCGCTTGGTATGTTTCTGTAAATCAAATATTAAGAAACGTAAAATTGTAACCAATATTTTCTCAATGGTAAAACGGCTTAACTGAATGCATGTATATGGATGGATTTATAAAATGCTGATATCATTTTTCTGAAAGTGTTTCTGAAAGCATAGATTTTTAAATGAATATTTTTATTTATTTGGGGTGAATAACATGTATACAATAAATCTAATTTCTTAATATAAACTATAATTAATTAAAATAATTACATACCTAATACTATTGTGGGTAATTGTATTGGGTGTGTAATATTTTGACGGTTGTGTCCTTGCTTTAACAATAAATTTAACTTAGAAATATTACCAGAATTTAGTTCTATTTACAGTGAGGTTAGTCTAGATAGAGATAATTAATTTTAGTTGAAAATCAAATCTACATATATAGAAACTTATGGATTGATTGGCATACAATTGAATTATAACTTACATGATATGAAAAGGCTAATAAATATTAAAAATGTCAACTATTATTTTTAATAGAAATTTTCACAGATAGAACGATAATCTTGTTAATGTTTTCAAAAGTAGTACTCTAATGAGAATAAAAATGACAGAACGAGTAAATGTGCGAAGATAGAAACAGGCCTTGGTTTATTACTTATCCATTACTAATATTTCAGCCATTGATATAAAAAATCTAAGATGCACAGTCCCGAACAAAACTGACACTCTAAACTGACGCTAATTTCACACAAGTAGTTATAGATATGGCAAAAATATATGTTTTTGTATATCTGTCGCAGTGAAATTGTCAATACCGTTAGATTATAATCTACCTAAGTGATATTATAATTTAACTGCTAACCAAACCTAACCAAATTATAAAATCCCTAGGTAGATTATAATCTAACGGCTATTGACAATTTCACTGCGACATACCCAACTTTAAGCGCAAAACTTATAGTTGGTTTTACAAAGCAATGTACGAAAAGTAATAAAATTGACAGTTTCGCGATCGATGTGATTCTATTTGAAATGAGCGCACAATTTAAAATGTTGCGCTCATTTTTAGAGGACGTTTTTGAGACACTGATTGTGTATCTTGGGGTTTTTTTTTATATCAATGATTTCAGCTCGTTTATTATACGCGCTTGGCATGCCTAACGATCCAATTCATTATAAAAGTTTTTTATGGATCTCACGTTTATCGGTTATATAAAAAGTGCTTTATACCCTGTTGTAGGTCTTAATCAATGCGTATAATTTTTGTTAAGGCGTAGTAACCACCATTCGCCCGAAATTAGGTATATTATCAGTAAGATAGAACAACGCACGCGGTGAAATAACAGTACATATAAGTTTGAGGAAATTCCAGAAAAACTTGAAAGAGTTCCAGTATTCTGAGACATAAACTTTAAAGCTTTTCCCCAATATATTTAAGCATTCTTAGATCTGCTTGCAACAAACTATTTAAATGTATTTAATCTTGCTGCAGCAGTCCGCTGCATTATAAAAGTTTTTGGTGAATCTCGCGCGATCACTTATTTTATCCGGGATAAAAATAGCCTATGTGCTATTCTAGGTCATTTCATTCAAATCCGATCAGTAGTTTATCACACACACACACATCCATCCATCCAAACATCCAAACTTTTGCATATATAATCTTATATATAAAATTCTCGTGTCATAATGTTCGTTCCCGTACTCTTCCGAAACGGCTTGACCGATTCTCATGAAATTTTGTGAGCATATTGAGTAGGTCTGAGAATCGGCCAACATCTATTTTTCATACCCCTAAATGCTAAGGGTAGTCCACCCCTACATTTTTTATTTTATTTTTAGATAAAATTTTTTGTTTTTATTTTTTTATGATACAGCATTAAAAGTGTATACAACCCTTAATTTTCAACCCTCTACGATTAACCCCTATTTTTTAATACAATAATTTATATGGCAAAACAACGTTTGCCGGATCAGCTAGTATTAATGTAAACTAGCGATCGCCTGTGGCCGAAATTCGACCATAGACTAAACAATAAAATCTTTTTTTATTTATATAAATTATCGCCTCTGTGATCTAGTGGTCCAGTGTTGGCGTTGACCACATGAGGTCCCGGGTTCGATTCCCGGGTCGGGCACTTTAAAAAAAAGTGTTTTTTCAGTTTTCTGAGAAACACAAAGTTGCCCGGGATTGGAAAGTGCCCGGTTGGCGATAGGCTTGCCACCTATCACATTTGTGGGACCAAGTATCTTCGGCTAATCGTGGGTGCACTTGTTGTACCTCTGCCTACCCCTTCGGGGATATGGGCGTGAAGATACTTTTTTTAAGTTTGACAACTGACTTTAGCCGTAAAGAAAATAGTATTCATGTTTGTATATTATCGTATATGTCACATGAATTTAGTATGTGTAATGTTTATTATTATTAATTTGATGTATTTCTAAGGTAGGTATTTTATTTAAAAGTATTAGGTTTCTGCAGTACTCCGCAATGTAAACTTTATCTGTGCCAAATTTCATATGCCACCGTTCGCGCAATTGCATTAAAAAAGGTCAAAAGTTTTTCTCACGTATCAATATATAAATGATATAGATTACTTTTAGCTTATATTATTTACATTTAAAAAATCTGGCGCAAGCGGACCTTAGTCCGTGCGGGCCTTAAGGGCTTAATAAATACAAAGTTAAATACAGTAGGTACAATTAAAGTTTTATAACACAATAGATACGCTATTCATTGAAACACTATTCAATCTTTTGAGATTTCATATCGCTTTATAGAAGTCATTAAGATCGCTAACTATACCTACCTACTTCGGAAACGTGTTTTGAAGACCTTGGGCTATATTCAAGATGTAAATCGTTTAAGGCAATTATTAAGTGGAAACTAGAAACCCATACGCATGTGTTGTAGCTTCTCGTTATTTTAAGAGTAAGCTGTGAAATTCAATTTTTGATTAATTTCGTATCTTCTAGCTAACTCGACATTACCTACTTATACTAATAAATTCAATTTTTATAAGTAATCTTCATTGATATAAAAAACCCAAGATACACAATCAATGTCTCAAAAACGTCCTCCAAAAATGAGCGCACAATTTTAAATTGTGCGCTCATTTCAAATAGAATGCGTCGGTCGCTACACTGTCAATTTTATTTCTTTTCGTACATTGCTTTGTAAAAACAACTATAAATCTTGCGCTTAAGGTTGAATATGCAAAGACATATGTTTTTGCCATATCTGTAACTAATTTAACACTTTTGAGCGTCAGTTTTGTTCGGGACTGTGCATCTTGTGTTTTTATATCAATGGAAATCTTATAAAAAATATTTTTATATTATGCAATAGCAAATAAAATCACTTTTCTGACGGAAAAAGATAACCGTTGCCAAGACTAAGGAAATAATAACAACAATCTATCGTTTTTAATAAATCCCTAATAACTTTACTGAATGTAAAATTATTACTGTACTACACTTCATATGTTCACTATTAGCTTGTAAACCACAATTCAATAGATAAAAACTATTGTGATTTCTTATAACATCAACAAAAATACATTTTGTATTAAATATTCGCCCCGATAATTTTAAATTTCTGGAAGATAACATCCTATATTCTTCCTAATCTTTTGATTGAAAGAATCTCAAAATTCTCACCGTGATGCAGAAAAAAAAAACACAAAAGGCGAGAACGCCCACAAAAACTGCTCGAATAAGCACCTTTAAGTTGAAATTGTAACACGATATATACAAAGAGACGTCGAGAGCCAGTCAAGAGGTTCCCAAACAAGATAATCCCTTTGTTAGTTGGGTTATAATGGCGTCTCCTGGGAGTCTACTTCTATTATTTTCCGTTTCATTCAGAGCAGCTGCTATACGCGTTTAGGTTTCGTATTTCACTGTGAACATTTCTATTTTAGAAATACCTATTAGAGCACAAGTTAATGATAGTTTATTGCTTTTGAAGTAGTTATTAAGGAAACATATGTTTTAAGTATCAAAGTAGAGAATTTTATATTTAGATGCTAGGTATTGGCCCTATTAAAGTAATGATTTTATAGCAAAAACGCGGACACTATCTTGATCAAAAACAATTATTGCCTATTTATGTCAAAGATATTAATAGTTTAAGATTTTTTTTAAATAAGATAAATATTATAAGATTTTTTATACCATAAGATAAAGAACAAGCTGATGGGTCTCCTAATGGACAGCCATCACCTATAAGCACCAAAAATTTATGATGCGTTGCTACTCGTATTTACTGGCTACCTTACCCTCCAAACTGGAACACGACGACGACAGACACTAACGCTATTGCGGCAGGATTAAGTATAGTTGTACTACTAAGCTCTGGTGTGATGTTACAAAACTGCCACCAAGTCAGTAGTCATGACATTAGCCCTTTTTTCACCTTTTACGAGATGTCTAGCGGAAAGGCAGGAGATCTATTCTTTAAAATTGGCCCGGATCAATACCGGATTGTATGTTGTATATCAATTATAAAAAATATTTAGCTTTTTACACTCTACTCCATGTAACGTTAGGTATGTTAAATCTTAAACTCCTTTGTACTCGAAACTTACCTAAAAAGGAATATCTTCGCTCCATGAATTAAATCTGTATTAATATTATAAGCGCGAAAGTTTGGATGTTTGGATTGATGTTTTGATTGATGGATGGATGGATTAATGGATGGATGGATGCATAGACAGATGTTTGTTACTCAATCACGCAAAAACTACAGAACGGATTTGGATGAAATTTGGCACAGATGCAGATGATAACCCGAATAGCACATGAGTTACTGTTTATCCCGAAAAAATGAGGTCCCGCGCATCCCGTGGGATTCGCCAAAAACTTATATAATGCAGCGGGCTACCTGCTTTAGCTAGTCTTAATATACAACTTGACTGAAAAAGATTTACATATGGAAGGAGTTTGGTCAGAACTCGATCCTAATACCGAATATGGAAAAAATAAGTGCTTCAATGTTGACCTAATTATCAGAGATGGACCGAATGTGATTTAAACCGAATTCGAACTTCGGCCGAACATTCAGTGAAAACAAAAAAATCGACCGCACTTTGGTGAAATTTTGGCGCGCTTTCTCGTAAGTGAAACGTTGTGACTTGTTTACGAACTAAATCTTAAATTGTTTCATACATCGTATTAACTATTGAGTTTACAGCGCACGCGCAATAATGACTTAACGGCAAAATTTTAATACCTTGGGTTAAATTGTTCCAATTTAGGTAGGGATCTATAATTTTTTTGAAAACATAGGAAAAAAAATTTTAATCATCGCAAGGTTTTAAATCATCCCATAGCCTAGGTTACTATACACTTGAACGTCCAGGGCACTATGACACCCAATTATTTTATATCGTCTTACGTCCCGGGCACTACAGTACCCAGTAGAGGAAAATTCGAAAATGTGATACTATTAAAAATGTTTGACTTTCCTAGAATAGCGGAATTGTACTTCGCACAGCGTCAAGTGATTGGACGGGTCGTTACACGCGACCAACATCTGTCCCGCAGTTTATCTATTATCTGCGATATCAAAATGTGCGCTTATGTTTTACTGACGTGTAAGTCAGATGGCACAAATAGAATGAAGCCATATAGTTAGGATAGCCACCAAGCGGATACCGCTGGTCCGGAATACCGGTAACTATTTAGATTTAACTTCTCAACTTCCTGAGCAACCCGGCTCAGCTGACGATGGTCGGAATGGAGACCGAAAAGTGTGAGGATAGCCATTAGCGGAAACCGCTAATCCGTATACCTGGCGGTTGCCGCCGGAGAACGGTCACTACGTTTCGTCTTTTCTTCGACTCATCAGAAGGAGAATGTAACTCCTTGACGTAGCTGTTTAGAATAGCGGAATTGTACTTCGCACAGCGTCAAGTGATTGGACGGGTCGTTACACGCGACCAACATCTGTCCCGCAGTTTATCTATTATCTGCGATATCAAAATATGCGCTTATGTTTTACTGACGTGTAAGTCAGATGGCACAAATAGAATGAAGCCATATAGTTAGGATAGCCACCAAGCGGATACCGCTGGTCCGGAATACCGGTAACTATTTAGATTTAACTTCTCAACTTCCTGAGCAACCCGGCTCAGCTGACGATGGTCGGAATGGAGACCGAAAAGTGTGAGGATAGCCATTAGCGGAAACCGCTAATCCGTATACCTGGCGGTTGCCGCCGGAGAACGGTCACTACGTTTCGTCTTTTCTTCGACTCATCAGAAGGAGAATGTAACTCCTTGACGTAGCTGTTTAGAATAGCGGAATTGTACTTCGCACAGCGTCAAGTGATTGGACGGGTCGTTACACGCGACCAACATCTGTCCCGCAGTTTATCTATTATCTGCGATATCAAAATATGCGCTTATGTTTTACTGACGTGTAAGTCAGATGGCACAAATAGAATGAAGCCATATAGTTAGGATAGCCACCAAGCGGATACCGCTGGTCCGGAATACCGGTAACTATTTAGATTTAACTTCTCAACTTCCTGAGCAACCCGGCTCAGCTGACGATGGTCGGAATGGAGACCGAAAAGTGTGAGGATAGCCATTAGCGGAAACCGCTAATCCGTATACCTGGCGGTTGCCGCCGGAGAACGGTCACTACGTTTCGTCTTTTCTTCGACTCATCAGAAGGAGAATGTAACTCCTTGACGTAGCTGTTTAGAATAGCGGAATTGTACTTCGCACAGCGTCAAGTGATTGGACGGGTCGTTACACGCGACCAACATCTGTCCCGCAGTTTATCTATTATCTGCGATATCAAAATATGCGCTTATGTTTTACTGACGTGTAAGTCAGATGGCACAAATAGAATGAAGCCATATAGTTAGGATAGCCACCAAGCGGATACCGCTGAACTGACACTCAAAAGTGCCCCTAATTTCTTTTAAGTAGTTATAGATATGGCAAAAACATATGTCTTTGCATATCCAACCTTAAGTGCAAGACTTATAGTTGTTTTTACAAAGCAATGTACGAAAAAATATAAAATTGACAGTGACGCGCCCGACGCGATTCTATTTGAAATGAGTGCACAATTTAAAATTGTGCACTCATTTTTGGAGGACGTTTTTGACACACTGATTGTGTATCTTGAGTTTTTTATATCAATTCATCTAATACAAAATAAGACTTTTCTATCTATTTTTAAATTCTTAAATTAAAACTTATTTTCATTCGGGCAAACATGCCGGCGAGTATCGCCGTAATTGTGTTTTATATTCATTATATTATTATTATTATATTATGATAATAGTTATGTTTTAAGTCAATTAATATAAATTTATTTCCCAAAGCCAATAAATTAATCAAAAAATATTTCCTCAACTAATTGAGGCAAAAAATACTAATATCCAGAGTTTAATATTGTTTTTAAGAATGAAAATATTAGTATCAAGCGGGTATTATCATTAAAATGTATTCTGTATACGCTAACGTAAAGAATTGTATTGTTTGTTTTTAAATCGTACATATAAATTCCTTTTTACAAACATTTTTACCGAGGAACGTAATGTGGTTTTTAACCGCGCTAAATATTGTTTGCGTTTGAACGTTTGAGGCATTTGATAACTCGCGACGTGGACGTTTAAGTGGCTATGGGATGATTTAGCCTTGCTTATGGTGATCCGATTGGAATCGAATTTCGGTCGAATGTCGAATTTCAGCTCAAACTATAAAAATTCGGTTAAACCGAATTTAAACGAATTTCAGCCCAACCCTACTATTTATCTATTAAATTTTGTATGTACGGATAACCACGCATATATATCGAAGTTCATTGTTTAATAATTGTGATTTACCGATCTGGTAACTAGACCATTAGCGCAGCGCGCAGTGACTATACTTTTTGAATATTACTACTCTGATTTTGTTGAGGTTTACCATTGATATAATGAGGTTTACTATGTAGTTAAGCAATATTCTCTTTTTGTCATATTGTTATTGGTTACATATAATGACCGTGATATGATAATTTTCGTGTCCTTCTACATATACAGTGTTTTACCAATCAACTAGTACAGATTAAATTTTCCTACTTTGTCCCATATTTTCTGCAAAACTTTGTTCTTTATTGAATCATATTTAATCATCTTAAACAGACTAGACCTCAGTTTGTTATTTGTATAAAATAGTTTTTTAAAATAATCTTTAATGTTTGTATATTAAAGATTATTTTAAAAAACGAGGTTTTATAACCTCTATTTACCCCTCATCTACGTTCTGGTCCAAAATTGACTAATTGGTGTAGGACAAATATACGCTTTAAGCATCTTTAAGGATACTTCTGAGAAGAAGAGGTTTTGTAACCTCTGATGATATGAAGGGTAAATCCCCTCATCCATATTATTATCCAAAAATGACTAAGTTGGGCAAACATCTGCTTATACCGAATAGAATTTTGAAAAGATGAGGTTTTAGAAGCTGCATTTATCCCGCATCTATGTTGTTGTCCAGAAATGACTACATAATCAATATAGGACAAATATCCGCTTATATCACATAAAACTTTGAAGCCTCTTATAAAAGACGAGGTTTTTGAACATCCATTTACCCGTCATCCACGTTCTGATCCAAAATTTACTAATTAGTGCAGGGAAAACATCCGCTTGAACCATATGTTGACGCCAAGTATTTTTCTATATACCTAAGTGTCAATTTCACCCTTTTATATCAACCCTTACAATGACCCGTTGCGTTGAAATGAATGTCAACGTGTTGTGCACCTACTTCCGGTGTTATACGCTCGCATGCGCAAGGCCCTAATGAAATATTTTGTTACCACCCACCCATTTAAAATATTGAATTTCTTATTAATTAACGAATTTACAAATAGACAATTAATTAAATTGTAAAATACAAAAGTTGACATAAGTTAATTCATAATCATTGCATATTTTATGTTTATTTGGATAGCATAGCGTACGAGCAGATAGTTCTCTTGATGAAAAGAGAATCATTTTCTGTGAGCACCAAAGGACCAAACGAAAAGTAAAGCCTAATAGACAAAAGATGATTTTTCCAAATTTATCCAGATGTCTCTGAGTAATCGAGGAATGTATATAAAAAGAAGATTTCGACGAAATGAAAAACTCTTCCCATTTTTGAAATACTCCATTATAGTATAAAATTTTTTTCCCCTAAAGTAGGCCAATATTCTAAAACGTAATTAACCAATATCCATAAAATTTTACCACATATTTTATAGCTTTAGTCTACTAAAAACTGCATTTGCTTACCACTACTAGGACTATCAGTTACCCGTGACTGTTCGCGTGTACGAAAATCATTATTTCTCTTCGCTCAGTAAGGTAAAAAAGTAGCCTATGTTACTTCTGGATAATGTAGCTTTCTTACTTTTAAAGAATTCTTTACATTGGTTTAGTAGTTTTTAGGTTTTTTTTTATATCATAAGATGGCAAACAAGCAGATGGGTTTCCTGATGGAAAGAGTCAATCATCGCCTATAGACACCAAAGATGTTAATGGTGCGTTGCTATCTCGTGGCGAGGTCTAATGCCACATGCATAAGTTTACCGGCTACCTTACCCTCCAAACCGGAACACGACAGCGACAAGCACTGACGCTATTGCGGCAGGAATAGGTAAGGTGGTGGTACCAGACCCGGGCGAGATAATGCAGAACTCGTAACAAACATACAAAAAAATCAAATCCTCTTTTGCAATATTAATTTAGATAAGATTTTCGTTTCTGAACGCCTTTTTAATATTACGCGCAGTTAGTTGCGACTTTGTTCGCGTGACCAAAAATCATTCCTTCTCTTTTTGCAGTCGGGTAAAAAAGTAGCCTATGTCACTCCTGGACAATGTAGTGTTCTAAAGGTAAAAGAATTTTTAAAAATGGTCGAGTAATTTTTGAGTTAAATCGTAACAAACAAACAAACATAAAATCAAATCTTTCTGCTTTATAATATTAATTAAGACCAGGTTTTTGTTTCTGACTGAATAAAATAATCTTACCATGATTTTCTGCGGCGATGGCGACCACCCATAGCAGGAGAAGCACGCTCCCGCGCGCCATGACTTCACATACGCGCGCTCATCACCTAAAACAATAACCCTTGTTTGAATTTGTGAAAGTGGATCAATATTTGAACAACGTATTTACATTAGACCGAACTCGGGCATATTCGAAGTATTAGAAAAAATGTTTTAAATGAAGAGTCACGTTCTCTGTGTACGGTAAATATAATGCTTTATAGGAATGTTTGCATCAATTAACTAAGCAAGTATTTGTATTAGGAAATTAAATAAAGCATAGAAAATATAAATATCTGAGAAATTGAGATTTACTTGATCTGTTTATATCATGTTTTTTAGAAAACTTATTTAAGAGTCATATGCTGGATAAATAAGAAAAATCATATTGCGCCATAAAATGTATCTACAAGTCAGCTGGTTATGAATAGCAACAATACAACTATCAGAAACATTTATACATATATATTGAGAGACGACTATGATAAAAACTATCCTATGTCCTTTCTTGGGTCTCAAACTATATTTATACCAAATTTCATTCAAATCGGTTCAGTAATTTAGACATGAAGAATAGATAGACAGAAAGACAGAGTTACTTTCGCATTTATAATATTAGTATGGAAGTATGGATCAACAATTAAAAAAAGATCTGCTTTGTGTAAAATTACGTTTTCATAAGAAACGGATATTTAGGCAAGAAATATAATTTGACCTCATGGGAAAGTTTGAATGTTGGGATGTTTAGATAATTATCAATCACGTAGAAGTGACTGAACCGATTTGGATGAATTTCAACACATAGGTAGACGATAGCCTGTAATGATACATAGGATATTTCGTATACCGAAAAAATAAACTGTTCCCGTGGCATTCACCAAAAATTTTTGCAAGGCAGGATCAGGGTATAGTTGTACTTATATAAAGGATAATTTATACTTATAAGTAGATATAACTAATAAGATTTCTTTTAATCATAAGATAGCAATCAAGCACCAAAACTGTTAAAGATGCGTTGCTATCTTGTGGCGAAATCTAACGCCTAATGCATAAACTTTCCCGCTGTCTTACCGTCCAAACCGAAAGATAACAATGACAATCATTACAATGACTATATTACAATGTTATGTTTTTAAGTTATATAATTACTCTACTATTTTCCTAATAAAATAAAATAAAATCACTGGCGCTATTGCGGCAGGAATAGGTAAGGCGATGGAACAAGACTCAGGCAAGATAATAAAGAACTCTTCTACTTATTAGCCACGATGGCAGTGACTTACATAGCCAATCAGTCCCCTTTTGGTCTATTCTTCAATGGAGCTACTCGGGGAATTCCTAATATATCTATATTAATATAAGGAATGCGAAAGTTTGTATGTTTGGATGGATAGATGGATGTTTGTTACTCAATCACGCAAAAAATACTGAACGGATTTGAATGAAACTTGTCATATAGGTAGATGATAACCTGGAATAGTACATAGGCTACTTTTTATCCCGGAATAATTAGACGATCCCCGGGTTTCACCAAAAAATCGGTTGTCTGTAAAGTTGGTTTACAGACGATAGTTGAACATGACAACGTCTTAAGAAAATACTAATGGAATGGTAGCATTTACGGAACGCCTCAGAGCGAGGTAACGCCGCATGAGTCATGTTTTTTCGTGCGTGCAGCCAGCTCTATCGAATTATAAGACGTTGTCACGTCAAAACTTTTATAATGCAGCGGGCTGCACGCGGCAGCTAGTAATAATATGAATATAAAGTTTTTAACTTATCCTCGTCTTGATCAGGCCCAGAGGGCACATCTATAGTCAATGATCAGGGCCCTCATCGAAGAATAGACTACCTGCTATTCTGTCAAGCTAATATGTCACTAACATCGTGAGTACTGGATGGTAGAGTTCCGTATCTTCTTGGCCGTGAATAAAAAAAATCCCATCAGCTTAACTATTCCTGTCTCAGCAGCATCAATGCAGCGATTACACACCCAAACTCTCTAGTGAGAGCCGTGGCCGACTACGTTCCGGACGCGGACACCGACAACCAACGAAGAAAGCCACCACCTCACGTCCTATCCGATCTCGATGATCCCATCACCACCTACATTTCACAATTTACACGCATACGCTAAAGTCGCCGCTGGCCGCGACCCGGTGCACTGCTTCGGCCCGCCAACTCCGGTCAAGAGCCATTGAAAGGGCCATCTAAAGCCACTTACGCTCCCACTATTCGTCAAGATACTGCCCTAAGCCGAGGTTCGGTCTCACAGGAGAACCCTTAGGGCGGGCTCTTAGCCCACTCAATTTAAATTCTGGCTGAGCATTCTGCTCGTCCGAAACGCCCGGTTTCCCCGGTTTCGCAGTAACGGTTATTCGGACCAACTACTTATTTTTTACTACTTAGTTCATTTCGAAGAAAAAAAACAATGTTTGTCATTGTCGTGTTCCAGTTTGTAGGGTAAGGTAGCCGGTAGATGTTCATTTGTATAATTTTATAATCACTTGTACTGTTTTACATAAGTTTATTAATTAACCTCAACCGGGTTCGCGTTTTTAATGCATCATCAGGACAACAACTCAATACTGATTATTAAAAGTTGACAACTTTTAATAATGAGTATTACGGTTGGTGTTGATTAATACATTTGAATAATACGGTACATGTGATTCTAAAATTATACAAATACCATGAACTTACTTACTAAGTGCCGGCGACATTGTGTTGAAAGTAGCTAGTAGACTTAATTGCCATCCCGCCACACGAATATCAACGCACTATTTACATCGTTAGTGTCTATAGGCGATGGTGAAAGAATGGAAAGGCGTTGATCCCGGGCTCCTTTAAAACTAGTCCAACTGCCGGTTTGACCAGACAGGTCGTAAAAGGCGACCCATTGGAATTGCGAGTCACTACCATCGTAGCTACTAGGTGATAGAGTTCTGCATTAGCTCGCACGGGTGTGATGCCACCGCCTTACCAACTCTTGCCGCAATAGCGTCAGTGCTAGTCATTGTCGTGTTCTCGTTGGAAGGGTAAGGTAGCCCATAAACTTATGCATGTGGCATAAAACCTCGCCGCAAGAAAGCAACGCACCATAACCATCATTCATGTGCGCTGGTTGACTCTATCAAGAGATCACATCTGCTGTTTGCTATCTCATGATATAAAAAAACGCAAAACTGTCATTATCGTCACAATTGAATTATTCTTAATTTTTCTGATAATACAATACGCCAATGCTACAGTTTTAATAAAGAAATCAAATTAAAAAACTGGCTTTTTGGAATAAGTAAAAAATGCATCTTAACCAAATACCTGATGACTTTTTCGCTCAGCTCGTTCGTGTAATAAGTTAATATCCGTTACATTGCTTAAAACCAACCAGCCATTATTATCTGTCGGCGTTTAACAACAGGGCATTTTTGTATGGCACCACGGCGTAACTAATTGGTCCCTTTAAGAGCTTTTGAAGGGAAAAATAAACGAGTAGTGGGCCTGGACAAAAATGTGGTAAAACTACTTTGAAATCGGTCGAATTGAGAAATAATGGAGTCGACGTCTTATCATTTGTAATATACCGTGGTTAGTGGTTAAACGGTGAGATTACACTACTAGGTGTTTATACTACTGGGTGCATAATGTTATAGATTCTTTTTGTAATATATTCTCTCTGTAGTATATGCTTTTCTGAAGAAAAAAAAAACAACCAATGCCTATAGACACCAAATATGTTAATCCGTGTGGAAAAATTAACTAGAATGCAATATCAACAACAATATAATCAATATTGTTAATTGTCAAATTGTCAATTGTACTAAACAATAATAACTTTTGCCCTGATTATACGTTAAAATGCGAAACCGGTTGGTTTTAATAAATAAAAAGTCAAGTAAAACAGTACAAGTGCTTTTAATACGATATAAATATAAGTTAACGTGGAGTTTTACCAAGTGCCGACGATATTCAGTGTTCAAACAATATCAACAAGTTTACCAGTTACCTTACCCTGCAAACTGGAATACAACAGTAACAAGCCTTGCCACTATTGGAGCAGGAATAATTAAGGCAATGATACCAAATCTGGGCCAGACGTTGCGAAATTCTACCACATAGTAGTCAGTTCGAGTATTATAGCATGACATTAATTTAATCTATCGTAAAATCGTTTATCCTTTATTTCAACCTCTTAAGGGGCTAATTTAAAGAAAAATAGTAATTTAGGGGAAAATTATTTAATTCTCGTTGGTAGGTACTAAAACATTTTAAAGTACGATAACACATTTTTTTAACTTTAAATTGTCATTAAACTATATTTGAATATAGTAAAACAGCAACAAGTGACTTGCAATCTCTTGTACATATATTTGGAACTCTGAATCAGATATTCACCTATTGAGAGGGATTCCAAACAAAAAAAATATGTTTTAAGTTGGTCCTAGCATCTTTGAGTAATTGAGGAACATACTTTAAAAAAGTCCGAGGACTTGAGGACATGCTTCTATTTATTTTTTTGAAGTCAGCTAAAACTGTTTAAATAATATCTTTCCGACGAGCTCAAATACATTTTAGTACAAATCCCGGTTCTTGGACTGTTTTCTTACTAATTTTTTTTTTCAAAATCGGTTATCAGTTTAACCACGTAAGCGTAAGAGACTAACAGATAGATTTTCACATGCGTAAGCAATATACTTCAGCAAACTGACAACCAAAATTACACAAGCACATTAGCGAGTAATTCTCAGTAATTAAGCTCACATTTTATAAACCATTAAAGCGTGGGCGGTCTGATATCTGATAACACGAACAGTAGCCAGAAAAAGCTCTCCTAATCACTAGCGATAACGCAGGAGATAGCGTTGTTAGGGGATTATATTGATTAATGGATGTAAACAACCTTGTTACTCGCTGTAATTTATGATGATGCTCTACAAATATTTCGTTAACGAGAGTTGTGGACATGAATATGAATTATTATCTGTATTTATTCATTAGATTATTTAGGCTATCGATAGATTATTGAATTATGATTTTTTACATCATACAAGCAGATGGTTTTCCTAATGGAAAGAGACAACCATCGCTACAGATATTAAAGATGTTAATTGTGCATAGCTATCCTTGTGACGGAGTCTTAATGCAATATGCATAAGTTTACCGGTTACCTAACCTTCCAAACCCGAACACGACATTGACAAGCACTGACGCTGCTGCAACAAGAATAAGTAAGATCGTGAAAGTTCTTCGAAAGATTGGCTATTCGTATTACTGCCGTCGTAACTAATAAGCGGTAGAGTTCGGCAACGCTTTTTTTTTGGTTGAGTGTGAGCACCATTACCTTAACTATTCCTGCCGCAACTATGTCGATATTTAATATATTCTATATTTTTCATCGTCAGCACTTGGTGAAATCCCATTATTGTAACTCAATTGGCTAATCACTTGTACTTTAATTTCACATAAAAACTTTATTTTTGTATATCACTCGGCCTGTTTTACTTTTTAAGCATCTTCAGGATGTAATATACTTAAATTGACATTTAATCACTTCCTATTCTAGTTTGGAGGATAAAGTAACCAGTAAGTTAATATGCTTGACATTTCGCAGGAAAGCACCATTACCATCTAATAAAAAAACTATATATATATATATATATATATATATATATATATATATATATATATATATATATATATATATATATATATATATACGTAATTTAAGTAATATATAATCTTATAGCAGGACTTACGTTATAATATTAACATTACCTATTGGAATCATAAACTCTACAAATGCAAAAGGAAGTTTGTTTGTTTATTAGGCTTTCATGTTTTCACCGTTAAACTGATTTTGATAAAATTTTACATGGAGATAGTTGGAGATATGGGGTAAAACGTAGGTTAACTTTTACAAGGATTAACCTCTTTGAGGCTGAAATGTGGATTCATCCAATATTTCAGCCTCGAAGAGGTTCTTTGTTGTATGTTTGTATGAAAAATTATATCGACGACATGTTAATTATCTCGCGGGTGAATATGCATGGGTCAGTTAGTAATTTGTAGACCTAAATATGTGATGACTTACACTATCGATGTTTTGTTACATCATATAACAAATAGATTATAAATCGAAATAATAACACTATCGATATTTTTAATAAATTATTATCTCCTTGAATTATTGACATACATCCGATTACTTACAATGTCGATATTTAATGGAATTATTAACTCTATGAAAGATATGCCTACACATAGGATTATAGTTACACGCTGTAATCCTATATGTAGGTGCAATCGCGGTCTAAAGGCTTTATTAATTGATGAGATTTAATTTTCTTAAATTCGTAGTATAATTAACAATTTGTTGGTAAGATTGTAGATTTTCCTCGTTGTCATCTAAACGGTTACCGATGGTTGCTTTTAATAACGGGTCCCGTCAGTTTTGTGTGCTCTCCGACAAGTGGGTGTGTTAATACACTGTTTGACCAGAACTGGTAGTCGAACTTGAGTCCTTACGATCAGCCCTACTAGTTTATTATTATACGAACGAGACAATAGTTTTTTAATGTTATTTAATTATGTATAATTCCTAAATATAACTTTATTTAAGTATAAAATTATAATAAATCACTATGTTCTACTCTGTTCACGACTATCCTATTGTTCGCATTCAAAGATATTAATCGTTTTTCAAGCCATTCCAACACTAGTAGAAAGTGATAAATTACGATGATGGGCGCTACTTTCTACTCTGTGTTGTATGAGCACAGATTTGATTATTAAACTCATTACAGTAAATTATATCCTGAATCATTAAACATCAGCTTCGTGGATATTTGAATACCTAATGGAATAGTTAAATATGTAAATATAATTATAGAACCTGTAGTACAAAAAACATCAAACTGCTGTTTAAAGACGACCCTTACCAATACATGCACAATTACATTTATATTATTCCTGATGAAACATAACTGAATTGCAAGTTAACATCTGTTTTTTACGCGAATGTAGTATGAAACGCAGTTTAAGTTTACGACAGATCACCACGATTCACCGGTTTGTCGGTTGGCGAGGGCCATTTAAGTATTACGTAATCACTAAAGGGGGTGGTGGGGTCCTTCCTTTGCTTATTTTTGATGACAAAGGGGATGGGGGGATTTAGATAGTGATTACGTCAACAAAATTATTTTTTTATTTTTCGAGTTTTCTACAAATTTACTGCTTCCTACATTAAATGTTTTACCTATCTTACCGTACACTACTTCCATTTAAACTTAGTAACTGCTACTCATGAATCAGTCACATAACTGAGGAGCAGATTAAAAGATAAATTTACAAATGTTTACGTAAGCTTGGGGAGAGGGTAGGTGATTTGCTTACTTTGGCTGACATGGGGGAGGGGGGTCAATAATTGTAAAAAATCTGCTTACGTTATACTTGAATGGCCCCTAAGTGGTGATCTCCATCGCCACATTTTACCGACCCGACTTTTGACCGTTTCTAGCAATAACAGGGAACGACGACATTACGTGCTCATTCGAGGGACATGAGTGGTAAGATACTACACCTCGAGCTGCTACTGAGATTTTGGATTATTTTGGTGGTGTGATACTAACACATCTCCCGCCAGACTCCGAGCTGTTACTCGTTTATAATATAGAATTATCTATTATCTAAAAATTAATTGCTGTTCGTTAGTCTCGCTAAAAGTCGAGAACGGCTGAACAGATTTGGCTAATTTTGGTTTTGAATTAATTATTGAAGTTCAGGGAAGGTTTAAATGTGAGAAAATATAGAAAAAAATAAGTTTATTTAAGAAGGCAGAACGACGTTTTCCGGGTCAGCTAGTGTACAATAAAAGCAGCCCTTTTTGTAGGGGAGCCCAAGATGCTAAATAGTAGTTACTCGAGCGTTATAGAGACCTATTAGATTTTGAAGATTAAGTTAAGGATAAATAAAAGGTTATATCAGGTTTTTTATTTCAATGGTGGGTAAAAATCTACAGATAAAAAATGTTTTAAAAAAATCAGTGACGTGAAATCACTGAAGCACGTGAAGAAAATCCGACGATTTAAGTGTACATTAAAGGAGTGGGGGGGGGGGGGTCACAAATTTGCAAAGAACACGTTGTCTTGACATTCTCGAGCGCGTCTGAATTTTCTTTTATTATCGAGGAAATGATGTAAGAATAACGAAAAAAATATAATCTGACAATTTCCACAAGCCAAAGTATGTGAGATAGCCCCCCCCCCCCCTTATGTTAGTTTGACGTGCTCGAGTATATCCCAAAATCCCCTCTTGAGATCCCCTACTTTTTATAGTTTTTGTCTTTAAGGCTTGATTTTATAAGCCTCTATGTTTCATAAAATCTAAAAAGTTTTTTTAATGTAAAGAACTATCATTACAAATCAGGAGATTTGAACTATCATCAAAAGAAAAGAGTTATCTGAAAAATCTGTTAAATCAAACCTCGTGGTCTAGAAGTAAGCATGACGTCTTGTGTTCCATCCACGGATCAGGCTAAAGTGATATTTTTTGCGAAAATCTTAATTTCTGTAGAAGTTCAATCTAATGGTGATGCTTTATAACCACGTAAAGCTATCGGTCCTAGACCGTGGTCCCAGGAACAAACTTTTTTCTGATTAATAAAAAGCTAAATTTTTGTGAACAGCTTCGTTTTGACGAGACACAAATCCTTTCTGTCTTAAAAAGTCTCGAATCGGGTAACTAATAAAGTTAGGGGGCTTCGAACATTTTAACTCGGTGAAAGAAAAATATTTTATTAATAATAATAATTATTTTTTTACTTTAATCGTTTGTTTGAAAAACCCGAAAAATCTTTTGTCCTACACATTAGATGTTTTTTTGACGAGTCCTCCACACTAACCTTTCGGAATTATGAGCTTTTTAAATTGATACTAATCAATTAAAAACAGTCTTATTTTCTCACAACAGCTTGTTTATTAATGTTATAAACTTAAGGGTTATTATATTCTACAGGCAAAGTGGATAATTTTCTTAGTCCAACTCCCTAAGTTTTCTTTTTTTATCAATCTTTAATTAGTTACCCGATTCGAGATTTTTTGAAGATAGAAAATATGGGTGTCTTGTCAAAACGAAGCTGTTCACAAAAATTCAGTTTTTGATTAATAAAAAAAAAGATTGTTCCTGGAACCACTATCTATCCTGGTTATTACTAGAAATAAGTGGTAATCGTTATCTGGTCGATAAAATGCGATTATTGAGATCACCACTCATCTCACCAAACGATAAAACGGTAAAACACAGTAAACTGGAAATTCTATAAACGTTCGGTTTAATCTGTCTACCCCGTAAGTTAACTAGCGTCATGATAGTTAAATTATACCAAAACGAAACTCATAAAACTTAAACTATGCAACTATTAAGCCAAAGCACCTAAGGAATATTGTTTTACATAAGATAAGGCAAACTTCCGTCGTGTTATCGGTGCCTTCGTAAATAACCTCCGGCAGCTTTCGCATGTTTAATTATGTCTCGTATTACAATAATGAAGCTTATAGATTATTTCTTGGGTTATGTAAGCAAATCGCTTCGTTTGCTAGCAACACAATGTGATCGAAGCGAAAGATGTTTAAAAACTTTACGTCTTAATATTTTCACAAGCACGTAATGTTTTTAAAGACCTATCCAATGATATCCTAAGCCGTAATAAGACGAAAAAACATCTACACTTAAGGTCTAGAACAGTTTTTTTCAATCTTTTTCAAGACATGCCTCCCTCAGCATGGTACAAAAAATTGCGACCCAGTGAAGCCTAACTTACATTGAAATAATCAAATCCTTTTAACAGTTTTCTTTATTATAAAGTAAATATTTTGTCGTTGTTTTTTTTTTGGTAACACTAAACTACCGTCTACGACCCCCTTGCAAAGGAAAGGCCTCTCGAACCCCCAGGGGGCCGCGACCACACTTTGAAAAATACTGGTATAGACTATAGAGAAAAGTAAATAAAAAATTTGGAATTCACTTCCTTTACAACATATTAGGAGCAGCAAATCATTAATCACCTTTAAAAAATCTTTAAAAGAATTTTATTTATCAGTCTAATTTATAGGGCAGAAAGGCATTGTAGGTATTAGGATTAAGTACTTAATATAAAATATTCTATACTTTCCATCCGTCGGCACTTTCCATTACTGTTAGACAATGCACTTGTACTTGAATTTCACTTCACAACATATATATTTTTAGTATATAGTAATATACTGCATAGTAATGCACTTGTACTTGAATTTCACTTCACAACATATATATTTTTAGTATATTACTCGACCGGTTTCACTTTTTAAGCATCTTCAGGATTTAATTCTGTGGCCTTAGATCAGAAAGTGATAATTACAAAAAACAATTTTACATGTATTATGCACAATGCATATGTATTATTATGATCAAATGTAATATTCTGTTTTTCAACTTATCTTGAAATGTTCATAGACTGTAGAAGAGTACAGTGTTGATGGAGATATGTCTAACTGATCAAACGATCCGTTTTTCGCAGTGCTAATTGTATTATTAACATTTTTAGCAAAAAGTGCACTTATCATGGTCTGACCAATGGCCACAGAATTACATCTTAATGTAATGTGTCTTCAGGATGTAAATAGCATCTCTTCAGGATGTAATTACATTCTGAAGATGCTTAAAAAGTGAAACCGGTCGAGTAATATACTAAAAATATATGTTGTGAAGAAATTCAAGTACAAGTTCATTGTTAATCGTGTCTAGCAGTAACATAAAATAAGTTTTTTTTGTATACCTATTGTATATATTTTCTAAATTAAAAATGTGTACACGTGTATTCCACATTTCTTTCACGCTTTTCTCATCTTTATTTTTATGGTCGCCTCTGTGGTCTGGTCTGGTGTCCGTGTTGACCACATGAGGTCCCGGGTTCATTTCCCGGATCGGTAAAAATCAAAAATTAGTTTTTTCAGTTTTCTAAAAGGTTGCCCCTGGAATTGGATAAGTGTCTGGTAGGCGACAGGCTTAGCACCTATCACAATGTGGGACTAAGTATCTTCATCTAATCGTGAATGCACAAGTTGTACCTCTGCCTATATATTCGGAATTCGAGCGTGAAGATACTTTTTTTTAATTTCATCTACAAATCAATACATGGCAGTGCGTTGAACCTTTTTTCTTTTTTTGAAAAAGTCATTTTTCAATTACATTATGTTTTCTTTTAAGGTTTATTCTTTAAAAGGAGCCTTGATCAATATGAGGGGGAACTTAAAAGTCTGCCTTACAATTGGGCTATTTTCAATTACATATACAGGAATATAGGTTGCCTCAATTGCCTGCTTGCTTGTCAGACAACTATCAGAACTTAAAGAAGAAATTATGTTATTTAATATGCAAATTTCCGCGAAATCTTATATGGAACTGCTGTAATGCAACAGAAATGAAAGGTAGTTTAAGGAATGGAGCAAATTTATCCAAGATCTGAAATTAAAAGTTAAGTATATTACATCCTGAAGATGTTTTAAAAATGAAACCGGTCGAGTAATATAATAAAAAAATGTGTAAAAGTGAAATTTATGTACAAGTGGAAAAGTAAAAGTGTCTAATAACAATGGAATTTCACCAAGTGCCGGCGATGGAAAGTATAGAATATATCTGAAATTAAAGAATACCACAGCGGCACAATAGTCCATCCACTTCAAGGTGAAGCATTAATGCTTCACGCTTTATAGAGTGAAGTGCTATTCGACTCTCCTGAAGATGCTTCGGTTGTGAAGTAAAACGTGCGTTGAGTACATAACTTGTGTGTTACTGCCTTTGCTTCTGACGTGGACGAAAGTGTCGTGGAAGTGGGTGGACTATTGTGCCGTTGTGGTCTTCTATAATTTCAGACTTTGGATAAGTTTGCTCCATTCCTTATACTACCTTTCATTTCTGTTGCATCACAGCAGTTCCATATAAGGTTTCGTGGAAATTTTGCAAATTAAACACCATAATTCCTTCTTTAAATTATGGATTTCCGCAAAGTAACGCCTGAGTCTATTAAATAACTAACAGAACGTTTGTTAGTGAGGTATTAAAATAAAGAAGTTTTTATTTTCTTACACAAAATATCTTAGTCATTATATAAGCATCATAAGCTACAGTTAGTGTTGTATTATAGAGTACAGTCTAATGAGGTGCGCCAATCACTTTTTATTAGTGTAATATTGCCAATTAATTTGTATTTATGTATGCAATTCTGTTTGATTCTTTCCTATTCTCATTAATGGCTGTTGTAAAAGGTGGCAATAAGCAGAAAAAGTATAAAGCTAGCGTCTAACGGATTCATTTAATTTTACTGTATCGTCACTTAAGTTCTTGAACTGACGTCGATTTCATCATAATGGGGATTTAATTTGGTACAACCGAATGAATGACCCAACCACGAGGATTTGAGTGAGGTAACAAGCGAAATAGAACAGTCATACATTAGAACAAGTTCTAGTATGTAGCTGTAAAGAAGTCATCTTTCTGTATTGTAACTGTAAAGAAGTCACCAATCTCTTTGTATATAACTATAAAGAAGTCACCTATGAAAAGCACTTTCGACAGATGAATTCTTTTCAGATATTTCCGGATTGTTATCCGAAAACGGATCAGACTGGACACCAGAGCAAGAAACTCTGCGGATATCTTTTATAAATAACTTAGTTGAAATAACCGTATTTACAATTCATTTAATATTATTTTACAATACAAGATTATTGTATAAAATATCCTAAATAAATGGGATTTATAATAAAAAAAAATAAAAAAAAAAATATCCGACTTCAAATATCAATTATACTCATGTATTATATGTAGACCTACTCAGGCGATTTTGATGTAATTTGGGTTGTTTCCTGAGTTGGGATATACTTCAAATAAAGCATATTTAGATAGATATATATATAGACATAGATAAATTTCTGGATAAACATACACTCATTTACAAAAAGTTATGCTTGAACGCCTAAGTAGATAGATCATACTCAAATATATACAATTTTAGCAATATTAAATACATATACATACATATCAACCTCCTTTTTTTCGTCGGTTGAATAAAGTAGGAATTTCTTTCAATATGTTGTAGCTCTAATGAAGCTTTCATCAGTCTGTTGCAAGTTTTACACATTTAATGATGTCTCGTATTATAGTAATAAAGCTGATAGAACATTTCTTAGTTATTATATAAGCGCAATAAGTTACTGTAATAGTCATATAATTTACTGTTTTGTGAGGAGCACTTAAAGTTTCTTATTAGTGTAATATTCAATTACTTTGTATAATATTTGCAATTCTGATGAATATTATCTCAATACCATTAATGTATTCTGCGATGAAATGCAATATTTATATTATTCTGCCTAAGTTACAGCTGGAATCCCATGTTTTTTATTTTATTTTCGTTTGGTTGAATTATATTGATTTATGTTTGTATGCGCAACTATTATTTAGGCTAACCAATATTATCTCGTAGTTATAGCTTCTGTTAAAATTATTTAAACTTCATCTTACGATTGAAGATTATATATAATCATTAATTATCTTAAAATTATTAACATAAACTTTATTCGGCTATAAGTTTAATAACCAGCAGTGTTTTAATTCTTAACATTGTTAGCTTTCCATACCTCATAAAGAAAAAATAGAACCCTTATAGAATTATTTCGTTGTCCGTCTGTCCCCATTTCTCAGGAACGCGTAGAGATACAAATTTGGAATTCATTTTAAATACCCGAGTCTACTTTCCTACTTAGCTGTGAAAAATTAGACTTAGACTAATAAGTTTAATTTGAACATTTACGTCGCATATTTTGTGGTTTTTGCGATTTCAAAAGGGAAACAAAATCTATAGTTTGCTTCCCGTCACCTAAAATTATGAAATTTGGAAAGAACCAGTGTCTTACAGTACATGTAAAAAAAAAATCAGGAAACCGAAATTTTTTTGTTACATCACAAAAATGCGAATTAAAGATATTATGACCGTATATCCGTTTAGTGATTCGCATATTCACTGTCATCCCACTACACAGATAACAACGCACCATTAAACTGAATATAAAGTGTCAATATGAAAAATGTGGTTTTACCTGCCACCAGGATAGCCATCTGCTTATTTGCTATCTAATAATATAAAAAATACAGTAAACTAGATGCAGCATGCAGCCCGCTGCATTGTAAAAGTTTTTGGCAAATCTCGCAATCTCGCAAGATTACATGATATTCCCGTGACAAAAACGTAGCCTATGTCCTATTATCCCAGGTCATCATCTACCTGTGTGCCAAATTTTATTCAAATATACGTTCAGTAGTTTTTGCATTATTAAGTAACAAACATCCATCCATCCAAACTTTCGCATTAATTATTATATTATGTTAATATAGATCAGTTAAGTTAAAACATGTTAGTGTGACTGCATACTCACATAGTTTCATGTAGGTATGCCTATTTCCTTGCATGTATATGTCTGCGTACGTTAATGATGACTATCTAACTCTCGTACGTTAAGGTCAATTCTTCTCCAGTTTACTTAATTAATGAATATGTCATTCAGAACAAGAATTTAAATATTTTACTTTAGTTTAGTAACGGACTTTCAATGAATATGGCACCATTTCATTCACGTTGTATGTTATTAAACGATATAAAAGTCTAGTTACTGGCGCCAAATAATAACACATAGCTGACATAGACCGTAATCTACGTATAATAAACTCAACACTCGCCTGTCAAGACTAATCAGCGGTGGAAACTAGGTGACGGTTGACCAAGCTAGATGTGATACGACGTGACTTGTTAATCTAGTAAATGATACTAATAACCTGTAAATAAATTGTATTTATTCATACTAATATATGCTAACTGACCCATGTGAAAATTTCGCACGATATTGTAGTCACATAATAAATGTAATTTCTAGGTGGTAGAGTTCTGCATTGCCTCGACCGGGTCTGGTACCGCCGCGTTATCTATTCCTGCCACAAGAGTGACGCTCTGTCTGTGCTTGTATTGTCGTGCTCCGGTTTTGCGGGTAATGTAGCCGGTAAACTTATGCATGTGGCATTAGACTTCGCCACAAGATACCAATGCACCATTAACATCTTTGGTGTCTATACCCGATGGTTGACTCTTTCCATCGGGAGACCCATCTGCTTGTTTGCTATATGTATGTATGTATGTATATATAAAAAACACAGTTCATAAAAGTCGAACGATCGGCAAAATATTTCACTATCATCATGATTACTAGATGGTAGAGCTCTAACAGACAGACGCTACAGATTTTTATAGAAGTATAGATAAGACTTTTTAGTAAATCGAATGCACAATTCAAAGTTGATAACAGAATGTTACATTGTGTTTATTTGAAACCGAACCCCATTATAGTGATTTCTTTAGAAATAACGGCGGCCTTATTTCTTTCCTATCTCTACGTGACGAAGCTTGATAATAGGAGAACTTAGAGCATTTAACATTAGAGCGCGCACATAATACGTACCTCAATGCATTGATTTCAAGAATATCACGAGATAGCCTTTTTCATTAATATTGTAAATGTGAAATCTTTTGAAGGTACTTTGATTGCTTTTCATCAAGCCGTATCTTGTTCCCCTTGGAACGAATAGTCAGACCGGAATATATAGATTGACAGCTTGACAGGTAAAGAAGTAGTACCTCACTAACATTCAAAATATTGACATGTAAGAAAAATCTAAAAATTCCCCGATATTCAACAGGAATATATTATTAGCACAACAGACTGTGAGATGTACTTAGGAACATATAAATGTAAAACAGTTTTTTCACATAATTGACTAAGTTTTAAAAAAATGAAACTACTATTAGAATAAACATTAATAATTAGCCTGAATGATGACCATACATATATGTTTATCAAAACAAAGGCGTTTAATAATTTAAAAAGGTACGCAAAAAGGTTAAAATTACTTTTTGGTGTTTATCATTTTGATATTACAGCAAAAATATTTCTTTGAGGAAGTATGGATGAGATTTTTTATGTCAAAAAAAAACAAGCAGAAGGCTCTTCTGATGGGAAAACAACCGTCATCTATAGACACTAAAGATAGTCATTTACTATCCTGTGGCGAGGTGGTAAGCCTCATGCATAATTTTACCCGCTATCTTACTCTCCAAAACCGAAACATGATAGTTATATGCACTAATGCTATAGCAGTCGTTCGCCTCATACGAACTGACTGGCAAAACAGCAAATGGTCTATTGTTCAAAGGGAGCCCGGAACAACATGGGGTGAAGTATAGTATATCGTTAGTTTATGTCACATAACCTAAAACATCACATCACACTTATCACATTTTTTTATATCATAAGATAGCAAACAAGCAGATGGGTCTCCTGATGGAAAGAGTCAACCATCGCCTGTAGACACCAAAGATGTTAATGGTGCGTTACTATCTTGTGGCGAGGTGTAATGCCACATGCATAAGTTTACCGGCTACCTTACCCTCCAAACCGGAACACGACAGCGACAAGCACTGACGGTATTGCGGCAGGAATAGGTAAGGCGGTGGTACCAGACCCGGTCGAGACAGTACAGAACTCTACCACCTAGTAGCAAATTAAATCTAAAATTTAATTTGATGTGATAGATGGCAAGTTAAATCGTGAATTTTAAAACCTTCGATTGCCTCGTGGACTAGGTGTTAGCCTATTTTGCTCAGATCATGAGGTCCCGGGCTCGACCCCGGTTCGGGTAAGTGTTATTGAGGTTTTTTGGGGTTTCCCTCGAAAACCCAAAATATTAGTAGCAACTCGGAGTGATGTGTTACAACTGCGTGCATTGAATAAGCACGTAAAGTCGTCGGTCCTAGTTATCGTTAGAAATAATCAATAATCGTAATCTAGATGGTAAAATTCCATGACTGGGAACACCACTCATCTCACCAACCGGTAAACCGGTGAATCGGGGTGAACAGGAAAGTCTACAGACGTTCGGTGTCTACCCCGTAAGGCAATCGGCAGTGATAATACTTTAAAATCTAATATTCGTCTGTCTTCGTAAGTTTCTAAAGCTGATACTGAGTTGCGTGTACTCTAGAATAAACACATCGACTAGTGGACTGCATCCGTTTATTTTTGGAGTGTAATGGCGTTTATCAGATGCTGACTCCCATCACAGATTGCGTAAAAATAAACGGACTGAGAGGAATAGACTATTTATTTTTTAGGTTATTATGTTGTTCGGAATTTTTGTTTATAGCGTTGATGACAGTTTAATTTGTATATTCATTCAAAAGGTAAAGCCTTTTGATGTTTAACTCGCTGTAGGGCCTTCAAATGACTTTATACTACGTTAGATTGCTAAGTACTTTTTAAGTTGTTCACAGTTCAAAGGAATATTTAAGTAAGCAACTTAAAGTTCTTACTGTTTGTATAATGTTGGGAAGAACTAACGTTCTGAGATATAATAACTAAGTTAATGTGAATGAAGAATTCGTGAAATAAAATAAAGTTTAAAAATTAATATTATAAGGCACAACTTTAAGTTAGGGAATCTGTCTTGTTTTGGTAATTCAGTGCAATGTCCGAATGCTATGTTACGGAAGGAAGAACTTGGTGTATCAGAATCAACATAAAAGTAGAATAAACGCGGTCAAGTTGAGATTGATATGAACAATATGTGGTGTATCACTAGCGGGGTACGTTTGTAATACTGAAGCAAAGGGGAGATTAGGACTAAAAGGAAGTGAATACATAAAACTAAGAAAAGTTATACATAGTTGATTTGTACATGTGAAAAAAAAATACCAAAAGGAAGGAAAGGAACATTACCAAAACACCAAAACATATATATTTGATGATATATATATATATATATATATATATATATATATATATATATATATATATATATATATATATATATATATATACATATATATATGGATATATATATATATATATATATATATATATATATATATATATATATATATATATATATGGATATATATATATATATAAATATATATATATATATATATATATATATATATATGGATATATATATATATATAAATATATATATATATATATATATATATATATATATATATATATATATATATGTTTTGGTAATGTTCCTTTGATGAATATAGTTACATCGAGAATGATTTACTAAATTCAAGATCGATGTAACAAAAAAACTAATGCAAACTTAACAGCAGCCTAGAGTCAGAAATTTGGTAAATATAATATTATACACAATTGCTAAATGATGCAAAATATTAAGTCATTTGAACTACTGTACTACTGTGATGTTAGACTTTTAGGCGAGCAAAACTTTCATATAAAGTATAAGTTTGTTCTTAGAAACCGCTCTAGACAGGATTTTGTTTCATAGGATATTAAATAAAACCTAGACTTTGGCCAGTATTTGGCAGATAGGAGGGAAACTGAACAACATCATCTATTTATGTTATATCATGAGATAAACAAGCTGACCGATCTCCAGACAGATAACGCTTATAGACACCAAAAATTAATGGTGAGTTGCTAAGCGCGTAACAGGATGATAATGTCACATGCATATGAATGCTAACTGCTTTACCATCCAAACTAGACTACGATAATGACAAGCATTGCCACTGTTGTGGCAGGAGTAAGGCAATGGTAGTGGAACTCTACCATCTCGTATACATGATGATAGTGACACATTTGTGTTGTCGCCCCTGGCTCTGACAGCGCCATCTATATGTTACTAATAGAATTAAACGTGAAATGTCAAAACATTATGAATTGCGACAATGTGTTTAGCGTTTAAAATACGGTTTATAGAGGGCGCTGGCGTAGCACTACCGACCAATAGAAACGTTATCGTAATATCTCGATAAAAATTAATAATCTACCTACTATTCGTGCGGTCTATATAAGGTCGGTGTTGCTATGTCAGCGCGCATTTGCTTTTTAGACTTCAAACTATAAACTTCAGTATTCTGAATGTGTATTTGTGTGTAAGATAAACGTTGATATAGTTGATTATATATAATTGAAATCTTTGTGCTGGATATTTTATTGAAAGATAACATCAGAAGCGGCATAGAACACACGCCATGCCACGAAGCAGCAAACGAGCTAAAAAACGGAAGAGTAGAAGGCGAAGCCCGAGTTCATGCAGTTCAAATATATCATCGAGTTCGGTGAACAGTAAATCCAGCAGTAGCTCGGACCAAAGACGTCATAAGAAGGTGACACGCAGACGATCTCCCGCAGTAAGTCAAAATGTGATTCTGTCATCAGTGATCCCTGAATTTGACCCCTTAGTTGATGATATTCGTATGTGGATAAATGTAGTTGAAGCCAATGCACGTGCCTTTGGATGGTCAGATCGAATTGTTAAATACCAGGCATTGCAAAAACTACGCAATACCGCACAAACATGGTACAATTCTTTGCAAAAAAATGAAACACGGTGGACTACGTGGAAGTGGAAAAATTGGCGGGATACGTTATTAGATACATTTCAAACTCACCGTAATATGTACAGTATGCTTAAAGAACTAATGCAAGTTAAACCAACGGAAAACCAGTCTTTATACGAATTTTACTTCCAACAAAAAGGTCGCATTGATAGACTAAGATTATCTTTTTCAGAGCAAGATATAATTTCAATAATTGTAGGGTCTATTGGAAATATTAATATTTGTACGGCTGCCGAAGCAGGTAATTTCAGATATTGTGATGAATTAGCATCCTTTTTGCATGGTAAAACGTATTCGACACACGATACCAAACTTGTAACACAAAGTAACACAACTTCTAGGTACAGTAATTCTCAACGTCTGTCAAATAATATGGATAAAAAAAATGAAACCTTTAAAAACAACGAGCCTTCAAATATTCAAAATTCTAGTCAAAGCATAGTATGTTTTCGGTGCGGGGAAACAGGACATAAAAAGACGCATTGCACGGCTAACGACAAAATTAAATGTAATTACTGTCTCAAGTTGGGCCATGTCGAATCTGTTTGTAGAAAAGCAAAGTTAAAAACAGAAAAAAATGTTGAAGTTAAACGTATTGCTACGGTTTGTTCAAAAGATAAATTTATGAAGGACATACTCCTAAACAACTGTAAATGTCAGGCTTTTATTGATATAGGAAGTAGTTGCTCACTTATTACTCCAATGGTGGCTCAGGAATTGAATCTCTCACCATTTCAATTAAAAAAGCCAGTCATACTTACAGGTTTTAAAACTGATGCTGTCACTAAAGTCACCCAATGTGTTAAGGTACATATTCTTATTGATGAGGCCGAACTAGATATTGAAATGTACCTATTAGATAATTTGTCCGGTTGTCCTATATTAATCGGTAGAAATTTTACGGAAGACAAAAGTATTATGTATACGCGTGTAGGAAACAATTTAACATTTTGTCACGTTTCACATGAACATGTAGCCTTAGTAGATTCATTTACATTCGATTGCAACTCGAACGAACAAAAGCTGTTGCTAACTAATCTTTTCTCTAAATACCCACAAGTTATTGCGAAAGATTTAAATTCTTTAGGCCTGACTTCGTGTGTTGAGTTAGATATTGAATTAATTACAAATAAACCAGTGTACCAACGACCCTATCGTATGTCGGAAACGGAAAAGGCAATAACTCGCGAGTTAGTTGAAGATCTGAAAAAAAATAAAATTATCAGGGACAGTAATTCGCCATATGCGAGCCCAGTAATTCTTGTAAATAAACCAAATGGTGAAAAAAGGCTGTGTATTGACTATCGTGCATTAAATAAAGTCACTGTAAAAGAAAAATATCCCATGCCAATTACGGATGACTTAATTAACAAGTTACATGGCGCAAAAATTTTTACGTCAGTCGATTTAAAATCTGGGTATTATCATGTCAAATGTAGTGAGGGTAGTATTCCTAAGACTGCATTTATTACACCTGACGGCCATTATGAATTTCTTAGGATGCCGTTTGGGCTGTGTAATGCACCTTCGGTTTTTCAGCGTTTGATGGATGTAGCCTTGGGAAAACTGCGGTTTGAGAGGGTAGTATGTTATATGGACGATCTATTAATAGCTACAGGGACACTGGATGAAAATATTCAGCAATTAGAAAATGTACTTGAAATTTTACAAAAAAACGGTTTGACAATAAATCTTGATAAATGTCACTTTTTTAAAACCTGTATCAATTTTTTGGGCTACAGTATTTCAGCTGATGGTGTTAGGCCAGGTAACAAAAAGCTAAAAGCGGTGGAGGACTACCCTGTTCCACAAAATGTTCACCAGGTTAGACAATTTTTGGGATTAATTAACTATTTCCGAAAGTTCATTAGGAATTGTGCTATATTATCTAGACCCCTTACGAATCTTTTACGGAAAGATAGTAGATGGGAATGGGGTACCTGTCAATTTCAAGCATTTAGTACTTTAAAAAAAGAATTGTTACAAAATGCCGTTCTCAATATTTTTAATCCTAAACTACCAGTCATATTATATTCAGACGCTAGTAGGGACGGCGTAGCATGCATTTTAACTCAAATTACCGATGCAGGTGAAAAGCCAGTACATTTTTACAGTAGACAAACCACAAATGAAGAAAAGAAATATCACTCATTTGAATTAGAATTTTTAGCTATAGTTGTAGGACTTCAAAAGTTTAGACATTATTTACTAGGGTCTAAATTTAAAATCATTACCGACTGCAATGCTGTGAAACATACAATTAATAAAAAAGACATAAATTCAAGAATAGGCAGATGGGTTTTATTGACACAGGAATTTACTTTTGATATATTACATAGACCAGGTACACAAATGCAACATGTCGATGCTTTGAGCAGAAATCCCCCTCGTATAGATGATTCACTTCCCGTTTCAACAGAATGCGTGATGGCTATAAATGAAAGTGATTGGTTGCTATCCGTACAATTACAAGATCCTAATATTTGTTCTATTAGAGAAATATTGGAATCAGGAAATGCCGAGCCACATAGGAAAATATTTAAAGATTATGAGCTACTAGGTAACAAAGTATATCGCAGAACTGAATATGGTAGGCGTTGGTTAGTCCCAAAAAAATGTATTTGGCAGATTATTAGAGCTAATCATGATGACTTGGGTCATTTTGCTGTAGATAAAACCGTTGATAGAATACGATCTTTATATTGGTTTCCAAAAATGAAGAAAACCGTATCAAAATATGTTAAGAACTGTCTTAACTGCATTTATTCTAAAAACATCAACGGCAAGAAGGAAGGTAAACTGTACCCTATACCAAAGTATGCTAGACCCTTTCATACTTTACATATTGATCACTTAGGACCGTTTATAAAAACTACTCTTGGCAATACATATATATTAGTGATTGTAGATTCGTTTACAAAATTTGTATTTATTTCACCCGTTCGCAATACAAAAAGTCGGGTAGTTGTAAAAGAATTAAACAAAATTTTCAAAGTGTTTGGGAATCCGAAGCGACTTATTTGTGATGCGGGTAGTGCATTTACATCGCATATGTTTGTTAATTTCTGTAAAGAAAAAAATATAAGACATCACATCATAGCAACGGCAATACCTCGTTCGAATGGTCAAGTCGAACGATATAATCGAACGATTCTTGATGCGCTGCGGAGTATGGGTGCAAGCACTGATGATAATAAGTGGGACCAAAATATATACAATATTCAACAAGGCATAAACAGCACAATAAATAAAACTACTTCGGCTGTGCCCAGTGAAATGTTTTTTGGATACAGAATACAAACGGATTCTGACAAATTTGTAAGTGACAATGAAGATCATCCTATTGACGTCACTACGCTGCGAAATAATGTTAATAAACGTATTCTTGCCAGTGCTGCAAAGCAGAAACAAAATTTTGACGCTAAACGAAAAGAAGCACGGATTTATAGCGTGGGTGATTTAGTAGTTATAAAAATACCAAGTCGATCAAATGATGGTCAAAGTACTAAGTTAATGCCAGTGTTTAAAGGTCCCTTCCAGGTCACGGAGGTATTGGGCCACGACCGTTATAAAATTACGGATATGAGAGGTGCCGAGCGAACTTCAAGACGATATGACGGCATTTCATGCGCTGAAAACATGAAACCTTGGATACAATTAAATGATATGGAACAATAAACATAAATAAATAGTGGACATTGTGCTCCTTACGTACTAAAACTAGCAAGTATGTTGTCAGGTATTTATTATTAATTTCATTCTCTATTTAATAATCATTGTGAGTTAGTTATATCCATGACATTCATAAATTTCTGTCAAGTGCAGTAGCTTCAATCATTTTAAAATTTTGCGAAGATAAATGCGTTAAGCAGTATACCAGATAAAACATAACTTCAACAGCTTCCTATAAGTAGGACATAAAGTCGCGTACCTGGGGTCATCAAGTATGCAGTGGCTAGGGAAAGCTGGTGTTCGGAGAACATTCAGCCGCGTACCTAGGATTGCAGGATACCTAACTGACCGCCAGGGAAATCTTTATGCCCTACCACTGTCTTAAAGCACAGCTAGGAAATGTAACAGTGAGTCTAAAGTTGCGACAATGTGACAGCGCAACGACTTGAGGTTACATAGCTTAGTAATGTGACTTCTCAAGACGGACAGAAGCGTCGTAAAGTTATCTACAAAATATGTAACTAATCATCTGAATTTGTTTTCAGCAACTGCACCAGACAGAAACACTGCCGAGGACGGCAGCGTATGCAGGAGGGCCGGATGTTGTCGCCCCTGGCTCTGACAGCGCCATCTATATGTTACTAATAGAATTAAACGTGAAATGTCAAAACATTATGAATTGCGACAATGTGTTTAGCGTTTAAAATACGGTTTATAGAGGGCGCTGGCGTAGCACTACCGACCAATAGAAACGTTATCGTAATATCTCGATAAAAATTAATAATCTACCTACTATTCGTGCGGTCTATATAAGGTCGGTGTTGCTATGTCAGCGCGCATTTGCTTTTTAGACTTCAAACTATAAACTTCAGTATTCTGAATGTGTATTTGTGTGTAAGATAAACGTTGATATAGTTGATTATATATAATTGAAATCTTTGTGCTGGATATTTTATTGAAAGATAACATTTGCCCTAACAGTTCGCCTTGTAAACACTACCTGAAAGAATAGCAATCTATTATTTAAAGGTTGCCCAGACTAACACTGAAATATTTACTACGAAATGACCCATAATGCAAACTTTTTTTGTAAAAGGTTATTCGTAAATTGCAAAAAAAAAATATGACTGAACATGTGTTATCAACCGCGCTTGACGACAAGTACTAGTCGGCCAGATGTGCGGCACACCTGTATTATGACGTCATAATAAAATAGATAACGAATAGTATAAATAAGCGGGGACAACATGTTTTCATTCATTGTAATTCTATCGCTTGTTGAGGGCATTACTCTGCCCAAAATTATACAGTGCGTGTAAAAGTGATTCTAGTGTTTTATTCGGCCAAACTGCTTCACGTTAACACACGTCATCGCTGAGATGGTAGAGTTCTAAAACGTCACAGTGGGGCTTAGAGCAGCTCCCGATATTCTCCTATCGTAATGCTTGTCACTATCGTGTCTTGGAAGACAAGGTAGTCGTTAAAATTATGCATGCGGCATTAATAATCCCGACGCAGGGATAGCAATTATCACTTCCATTAACTAAGTACCAATAACATCTTTGGTGGCTGTAAGCGATGGTTGATTTTTTGATCAGGAAATCCATTCGCTTGTTTAAGATAAAGAATAAAGAAACAGGTTAAACGATTTTACGTGCTCTTTGGGACATGGGAGGTCTTATTATCTTTAGCGTAATAAACTTTTTAAGTCGTGCTTCTAATTTTATCGGATATCTCATTGTACTTGTATATGAATTCGAAACAATATAAGTTAGTAGCAAAGTACATTTCAGCCGACCGTTTCGTCAGTTCCAAGATATTCTGATAACATTGTGACCGATTTTCTTATCACTGACGGGAGTCTGTAAATTATTCCTTATCGGAATTATGAAGAAACGAGCTTTTAAAAATAAGCTTTCAAACCAGATACTGTGATTTGATAGATTTTGGTGAATTGTTTTTAAATGAAAACATTTTTTTAGAAATAAATCAGCATTTAGCGACCCGGACTACGCAACCGATGAGGCTTGGGTTCAATTCCCTGTAGGAATAATCGGCATCTCCTATTAATACTAAACTAACTAGAAAATCGAAGGTTCACCGGAATGTTGAGAATTTCTTTATTCATATCTATCTAAAATATCTTTATATCTTCATGAAATTATAAGGTTGAGTAAATCGACTATTCTTAGTTAATACTTCATTATTTAATTACCACATTAGGTACTTTTTTTTTGTAAGTTGTAAATTTTAAGTTTAGTTAGCGAGTATTTTTCGCAACATATAAACATGGCCAAAATATTTAATGTTTGTGTAATGAGCATGAATTGTTGTATTTCTGGGTTTTGAGTGCTAAATAAATATGTATTTTTATTTTTACATATGTAATTCTGTGTGCTAGCATCATATCACAAGTAAAGAATTTGCATATTTAGGGTTTGATTGGGTGTAATTTGGAAGACTTTTGTGGCATAATACGTCTTATATCGTGAATTTTTCGAACGCGAACTCATTCCATTTGTCCGTACCAAAAATTCTCTCAGCGCGTCTAAAAAGGGTAACCTAAAAACCTAATACGTTTGGTCCCGAGAATCGAACTGGGGAGTAAATAATCTAAGTGGAATAAACTAGCCCTTATACCAATAAGGCAGCATTGATAAGATAGCAAGAAATATATACTTAGGCCCGCTTGCACGTAAATCTTGAGTTAAATAAATAACTCTGAGTTAACTAACTCGAAGTTAATTTGTTACTTTTTTAACTCGGGGTGTATCTTGCACGAACAGAAATTAACCCAAGGTATACTAACCCAACGTTTTAACTCTGCATTGTGGTGTTTCTTTCTGTCAAATCCAAATTCATCCGCTGTTGGTACCTGCGGCTAAATACAAAAGTTTTTCTCTCTTTCGCATAACCTTATTTTGCTTATTATATCCTTTTCTTACGTCATATGGCGTAATATGGCGTTTTGGGGGCTTTATACATTGTAAAACCTAAGCGTCAGCTTCATGACTCGTGTTAATAAAATAATAATTTCGCATTTTTTAATGAGTGTTATTTTCTACAAAAATTTGGAAAAAATCTCATTTACGTGGCCCAAGTTTTACAAGTGACAGTTCTCTTCTTTGTGATATTATATCAAAATAGAAACACATAATTAAAAATTTAAAAAAAAACTGATGGCGCTAATCTTCTCCAAAAGCAAAAATTTTGGTTAGAAGTAAGTTCAATGCTTTGTCTCTCTGCAAATTAAAATGGCCAATTCCGCAACTCTTCTATTGAAAAAAATCCAAATCAATATATTCGACAATTTTTTCGTCATCGTCAGAATACAAAAAGTCATTCACAATTGAATAAAAGATAATTAAATTGTTATTTCTTATCAAATACACAACACAACGCGGTATAATCTCACAATTTTGTCGTTTTTAACCCAGAGTTAGAAATTTAACCGCCCAACTTTGGCGGGTTAAATATTTATCTATTTAACCTATGGTTTGGTGTAAACTCTTAGGCCCGCTTGCACGTAAATCTTGAGTTAAATAAATAACTCTGAGTTAACTAACTCGAAGTTAATTTGTTACTTTTTTAACTCGGGGTGTATCTTGCACGAACAGAAATTAACCCAAGGTATACTAACCCAACGTTTTAACTCTGCATTGTGGTGTTTCTTTCTGTCAAATCCAAATTCATCCGCTGTTGGTACCTGCGGCTAAATACAAAAGTTTTTCTCTCTTTCGCACAACCTTATTTTGCTTATTATATCCTTTTCTTACGTCATATGGCGTAATATGGCGTTTTGGGGGCTTTATACATTGTAAAACCTAAGCGTCAGCTTCATGACTCGTGTTAATAAAATAATAATTTCGCATTTTTTAATCAGTGTTATTTTCTACAAAAATTTGGAAAAAATCTCATTTACGTGGCCCAAGTTTACAAGTAGTGACAGTTCTCTTCTTTGTGATATTATATCAAAATAGAAACACATAATTAAAAATAAAAATAAAAAAAACTGATGGCGCTAATCTTCTCCAAAAGCAAAAGTTTTGGTTAGAAGTAAGTTCAATGCTTTGTCTCTCTGCAAATTAAAATGGCCAATTCCGCAACTCTTCTATTGAAAAAAATCCAAATCAATATATTCGACAATTTTTTCGTCATCGTCAGAATACAAAAAGTCATTCACAATTGAATAAAAGATAATTAAATTGTTATTTCTTATCAAATACACAACACAACGCGGTATAATCTCACAATTTTGTCGTTTTTAACCCAGAGTTAGAAATTTAACCGCCCAACTTTGGCGGGTTAAATATTTATCTATTTAACCTATGGTTTGGTGTTAACTCTTGTCAGTGCAAGAAAAAATAAAAATATAACCCTGCGTTAGCAGCTAACTCAAAGTTAAATAATTTAACTCTGGAACGCGCAAGCGGCCCTTATTAGTGCAAGAAAAAATAAAAATATAACCCTGCGTTAGCAGCTAACTCAAAGTTAAATAATTTAACTCTGGAACGCGCAAGCGGCCCTAATGAACTCTAAGAGAAGTCTTCGACGAGAAACTAATTACATATTCGTAATTTTGCGATGAGACATATAATGATAAGTTTTGTTTAGCCCGATAAGATAAGCTCTGTGTTGGTCCAGACTCCTTTGAAAAATAGGTGAACTGCCGTTCTGCCAGGCAGGTCGTAAGAGGAGACCGATTGGCTATGCGTGTCACTACCATCGTGGGTACTGGTCGTAGAATTCTGCATTGTCTCGCTCGGATCTGGTACCACCGCCTTATCTATTCCTGCTACAAAGCGTCAGTGCTTATCACTGTCGTATTTCGGTTTGGAAGGTAAGGCAGCCGGTAAACTGATACATGTGGCATTAGCCGTCGCCACAAGATAACAACGCACTATTAAATTTTTTACTCTTTTAAATACGGAATACGCAAGTTTTTAAATGTAACAGTCTTAATGCTACATGTAAATGTACTGGCTACCTTACCTTCTAAACCAAAACATGAAAGTGATAAGCACTGACGCTATTGCGATAGAAAAATATAAGGACATGGTATCAGATCCGGGTGAGACAATCCAGAACTCTACCATTTAGTAGCCACGGTGGTAATGACTTGCATAGCCAATTGTAAATTGTTCGCCTCTTACGAACTGCCTGGCGTGACAGCAGACTATCTATACTACAAAAGGTGCCCGGACCAACACGGGGAATAAGAAACAATGTACTCAAATATTTTTTTATTACTGTCAACATATTACTTTTCCAGTTCACAGCAAATTATGTAGATATCTTGATAAATGTATACAGCAGATACTATAAACGCTATACGAGATCAAAGAAAGGCAACAGGATTCCCGCCTTTGAAATTCTTTATCAGGATAACAATGGTGCGGCGTCGTTATAGGTTGAAGCTCCTTGGAAAATGCTAATTTGTCCTTAAGCCGTCAAAAGCTTAACCACACTGTATAAAAACCTAATAATAATGTTAATATTATAACGTAAGTCCTGCTATAAGATTATATATTACTTAAATTACGATTATATATATATATATATATATATATATATATATATATATATATATATATATATATATATATATATATATATATATATATATATTATAAGATAGCAAACAAGCAGATGGGTCTCCTGACGGAAAGAGTCAACCATCGCCTATAGACACCAAAGGTGTTAATGGTGCGTTGCTATCTTATGACGAGGTCTAATGCCACATGCATAAGTTTACCGGCTACCTTACCCTCCAAACCGGAACACGACAGCGACAAGCACTGACGCTATTGCGGCAGGAATAGGTAAGGCGGTGGTACCAGACCCGGTCGAGCCGATGCAGAACTCTACCACCTAGTGGTGGTGGTAGTGGTTTGTAACAGCATAGCAAACAAGCAGATGGGTCTCCTGACGGAAAGAGTCAACCATCGCCTATAGACACCAAAGATGTTAATGGTGCGTTGCTATCTTATGACGAGGTCTAATGCCACATGCATAAGTTTACCGGCTACCTTACCCTCCACACCGGAACACCACAGCGACAAGCACTGACGCTATTGCGGCAGGAATAGGTAAGGCGGTGGTACCAGACCCGGTCGAGCCGATGCAGAACTCTACCACCTAGTGGTGGTGGTAGTGGTTTGTAATAGCATAGCAAACAAGCAGATGGGTCTCCTGACGGAAAGAGTCAACCATCGCCTATAGACACCAAAGATGTTAATGGTGCGTTGCTATCTTATGACGAGGTCTAATGCCACATGCATAAGTTTACCGGCTACCTTACCCTCCAAACCGGAACACGACAGCGACAAGCACTGACGCTATTGCGGCAGGAATAGGTAAGGCGGTGGTACCAGACCCGGACGAGACAATGCAGAACTCTACCACCTAGTAGCTACGATGGTAGTGACTCGTATAGCCAATCGGTCGCCTTTTACGACCTGCTTGGCAGAACGGCAGTTGGCCTATTCTTCAAAGGAGACCGGGACCAACACGGCGATTTATATATTACTTAAATTATATATTACTTAAATTGATCAGAAATATTAAAATGTTTTTAAGTAAACTATAACTATTATTGTTTTGCAATATTTGACATATATTTATATAATATTATTTTTAGACAATTTTGTGTGATGAACATAAATGTTTGTATTTCCGGGTATGGGTGTTTATTAAATATATTCTAGTATTTATATACGTATTTCTATGTATTAGTATCGTTGACTAATACCCATAATACAAGCAAATAATTTGCTTACTTTGGAGTTAGATCAGTAAGTGTAAATTGTCCCGTGAATATTAATTTATTTATGTAATTGAATACACTGCAAAATAATAAATGTGTTTTTCGTCATGTGACAGGTTTTCGAAACGCAATTTAACAAGTAATTAATCTGTATTTAACATAACTTTTATAAGCAAATAATCTATTTAAAACAGATTAGTTGCTTGTTAAAATTAATTTGCTTTTCGGAAACCTGCCGTAATACCGATACTACAATGCTCTTTTTGTCGAAACTTTAAGAGATTAATTAAAAACGAATAGATTACATAAAATACACAACTTTATTCTGTTGGTAAACTGTTATGGTATATATTCTGTTGGTAAACAACAGAATAGTGGAAATCATTCTAATTGTATAGTCCTATAATATAAAACCTTAAATAAAATTAAATTATCTTGGTATGTTTTCAATGATAGAGTTTTTTCAATCAATCAATCAATCAAGTCGAGCCAATATTTGGGCATAAAATCTATATAACCCAAGCGTTGGCTTTAATTATATTTAATATAATATATTTTTCATTAAATAATAAAGATTCTCACTTTTACAATGCATATAATTATTTGTTAATCGCATAAAATTTTTGAAATAATATACTGCTAATGGCATCCAAAAGTGCTAGTCATTCAAGAGTTTTTTTTTTTTTTTATATATTATAAGATAGCAAACAAGCAGATGGGTCTCCTGATGGAAAGAGTCAACCATCGCTTATAGACACCAAAGATGTTAATGGTGCGTTGCTATCTTGTGGCGAGATCTAATGCCACATGCATAAGTTTACCGGCTACCTTACCCTCCAAACCGGAACACGACAGCGACAAGCACTGACGCTATTGCGGCAGGAATAGGTAAGGCGGTGGTACCAGACCCGGGCGAGACAATGCAGAACTCTACCACCTAGTAGCCACGATGGTAGTGACTCGAAAGCCAATCGGTCGCCTTTGCCTGGCAGAACGGCAGTTGGCCTATTCTACAAAGGAGGCCGGGACCAACACGGCGGAGGTTTTTAGTTATGTTTTAATAGGTATTAGATTTTTAGTAAATCAATAAAAAGTATGCTAGTTCAAATGATGCATCGATCATTTATAATTCTACTAGATTTTTATGTAACAAAAAGTATTATAAAGTTGTGTCTAGATTTGGCGTAACATGAAATTATACCACTCTACAAAATACTATCAGTTGATGAAATGGGTGATAATGAACAAAATTAAGACATAACAAGAGTTTCTTAAAATATGATATTTACCTTCTTAAAATTAAATAGAAATTTAAATTTAATAACATAGTTTTATAACAAATTATCTACAATAATATTATAGGTATAATTATCCTATCATTAACAACAGTTTACTGTTTAGTACTCCTAAACAACACAAAACGTTTTTAAGATAGGTACCTACGTTTAATATATTTTAAAATAGTTAAACAAACTACTTAGCTATTCAAAAAATAGGTATATGTAGCTTTTATTTTTTACGCTAGAGCTTTTTGCTACATAAATATTTAATTCAAGAAAAAATAATTTAAGGAGTTCATAGGTCGTAAACAAAAACAAGCATCCTTTTATGTAGTTCTGAACAGTTAGTACCTACCTCATAAAAATCCAAAGTAAGCAAGCACTATAGTCAAGTCATTCACGAAATTCCGTAAATCAAAGTAACAGTTTTATTCACATCACTTTAGTAACAAGTTTCACATCACATATGCAAATGACACTACTATGAACAGTTTTCACAGTTTTGCGTCAACGAAATACACCGGGAAAATTTCGAATATCACACTACTAACATTCACCAATGTCGCGACACGACTGCCTTTAGTTCTTCGTTCGCGGCCCGCGCCGTATATTCCAAACCAACAGGGAATAGGGAACTGCGGGGCAAGGAAGAGGGGAGAGAGACTCAAAGGAGATAACTTTTGATCTTTTTGGTGCCATAGAAGATTTTAATGACACTCGCACATCTGGAGATTTGACAGAAAAAATGCACTAGCTAAGTGTTAATGCATGTCAAGGGCTCAGGGAAACGATGTGTTAGAAAAAGCGGAGTGAAGGTTGCGGGTGACATGTTTAAAAATAACCCAAATAGGTTTGAAGACAAACTATTAGATTGATTGTCTCTGAAGCCTGACGAAGAAATACAGAATTTATGGTTTAAATATTATTACTAAATATAGATTCTTGCATCGCAGAGCTTAAACTAGAAAACGATTACTTTGAATATTTTTTTAATATTATAATTTGAAAAATATTGCTATTTTAATATTTTGAAAAATGCAGACTTGCTTATATGATGTACTGAGTGGTAGAGTTCTGCATTATCTCGCCTGCGCTTGATACTACCGCCATACTTCTGTCGCAATAGCGCCAATGCTCGTATCTTTTTTGTTCCGGTGAGAAGGGTAAGGTAGCTGATAAATTGATACATGTGATATTTCACTCCCTCACGTGAATGACTTCATGATCATTATTATTTGTATCAAAGGTTATGTATGAATCTAAGCAAAACAAGTTATGACTATATTTAAGTATTAAAACATGATTAAAACTTATTAAATTTATTACGAGATGGGATGCGTAGAAAACTCATCTGAACTCATTCAATTCGCCCTTATTAAGGACCTCATACATATAACTCCAAAACTAATCGAAACCAAATAAAATTTTATATATTTTTATTTTTTATTAGCAGTTACTCGCGACTTTGTTCGTGTGACCAAAAATCATTGCTTCCCTTTGGTCAGTTGGGTAAAAAATTAATTCATGTCACTCCTGGTTAATGTAGCTTTCTAAACGAGAAAGAATTTTTAAAATCGGTTGAGTAGCTTATGAGTCAAATCGTAACAAACAATCAAACAAACATACAAACGTTTCCTCTTTATAATTTATATTAGTATAGATTTTTAAACAAAATTGGTAGCATACATCCAATAAATACACAAACAATCAATCCAAAGATTAGCCAATTACGGAGCTTCATAACATTACTAACATTTTAAAGAGTTAATTGACAATATAAACCAAAACTCAAAAGCAAATCTCGGAAAAACTAAACAATACGAGAAAAAATATTTTAAACATGAATTGAGTTAAATAAACAAATATTTATTGTTATTGGAAAAAAAAATACAATATGTATGCAACACGTCTTAGGTGATAGAGTGTGTGTGTATGTGTGTGAAATTCATAATGACGCTATTTTTATTTAATAAAGCAAATTTAAGGCTTGTACAAAAGCCATTTGAATATATTTCTATATTGTCTATTATACCTAGCACACAGTTCTCCCTACCAACAACACAAGAGATATGGCGTGAAGATAAAAACGGGCGAGTAACTTTTTGACGTGTTTTAAATTTTCATTGCACAAGTTTTACCCCGCACATGTCAGGGGTAACACAAAAGGCGCGAAGCAGGTACAAAACCCAACCCTGCTTCAAGTTACACAGGACTCGTAGATTAATGACGGGACGTTAAGAACCCAAAAATTTACAACTGCTTTGTGTTCCACGTCACAAAGGAACAAAAGATAGAATCGACTTCTGTTATTACCGTATCGTTTATCGATTCCTTGCTTTTAATTTTTTTTATATAATACGAGATCCATTATGTATCTACTATTCTACAGATGTTCGGAAGGCGTACCGTTAACTAGCTTACAAATAGTTTTATTGTAATTCTGAAGTATTCTTGAGATTTTAAAGATTTTTAATAGTGTTGAAATAGTGAGACAGAAATATAATGGAACCGTTTTTATAGACAATTGTTGGAGATTTTGATCGTGGGATATTCATTATTCTTCTATTAATGTATTTTAATTGTATCTGATTATGTTATTTAAAATGTTTACAAAAGCAAATATGTAACCTTAAAAACTTACAAGTCTATTTCTTTAATTAAGCATTAATTATATCTAATCTATGATTTATAAATGTAGGTGCAAAGAACTCTTACGTCATAACAATGTAGAAGCAGAAGTAAATATAAGAAAGTAGCTGACGCACCCAACTTCATCCGCGAGCGCAAAAACCGGCCAAGTGCGAGTCGGACTCGTGTACGAAGGGTTCCGTACCATCATAGCAAAAAAAAAATACAAAAAAACATGTTTATTACCCTTAATATTTTATTTTTTTTAATTTTTAATAATTGTTGTTATAGCGACAACGGAAATACATAATTTGTGAAAATTTCAGCTTTCTAGCTATCATGGTTTATGAGATACAACCTGGCGACAGACAGACGGACAGAGACAACGGAAGCTTAGTAATAGGGTTCCGTTTTACCTTTTAAGGTACGGAACCATAAAAAAAGGTCATCAATGTAAAAATTTCATACAACATTTCGTCCCATATTTTGTTTGAATTAGCCTATATTTAATTCCGTCTTTTCAACTACGTTTTCTGTAAATTTTATCAAAATCCACTCAGCAGTTTTGACTTGAAATTATAATAGACAAACAGAGAGTCTTTTGCATTTATATTAGTAGCCTCGATCTATAGCCCGTTGCATTATGACAGTTTTTGGTGAATCCCACGAAAACGATTTATATTTCTGAGATAATAATTACCCTACTATTACGATTCTATTCCAAGTCATCATCCATATAATATGCTGATTCATCCAAATCCGTTCAGCAGTTTTTGCAGTAAGAGTAACAGACATCCTTCTATCCATTCAGACATACTTTCGCATTTATAATATTAGTAGGTTTAGTAGAGCTACTGCTGAGTACGATTAAGTATGAATAATTCAACTATAGTTAATCTTACTACAATATCTATACTATCTTTTTATTAAATAAATAAATAGTTTTTATTAAATAAATAAATATTTTTTATTGAATATATAAATAAACAATTAAAATATAGTTATTTTTCCCCGTGTTGGTCCCGGGCTCCTTTGAAGAATAGGCCAACTGTTGTTCTGTCAGGCAGGTCGTAAAAGACGACCGAGTGGCTATGCGCGACCATCGTGACTACTGGGTGGTACATCGTGACTAATAATTCTGCATCGGCTCGACTGGTACCACCACCATACCTATTCCTGCCGCAATAGCGTCACTGCTAGTCACTGTCGTGTTCCGGTTTGGAGGGTAAGATAGCCGGTAAACGTGCCACAAGATAACAACGCACCATTAGCATCTTTGGTGTCTAAAGGCGATGGTTGACTCTTTCTATCAGGAGACCCATCAAACAGTTTGCTATCTTATGATATAAAAAGACTATTGTTAATAGAGTAAATGTGTTAACTCAATTCAAGGAGCACAAATACGAATTTTTCGTATTAGCGCTACGCGACTACGCACCACAAACGTATGGGGATTTATATGGCTTTGACACAAAGACTTCTATGTACTAACGTACTAGATAAGACACGCGGCACGCTACTTGTGTTCCACTAAGGGGCCATCCATAAATAACGTCACACAAATTTCATGATTTTTCGACCCCTTTCCCGTCCTTGTCACAGCTGGTCGCATTTGTGAGACCCTCCCCTACCTAGTGTGATGTCACATATTTTACAATTTTACATTGAAATAATGATCTCATTCGATTATTTTTTATCTATACAGTTAGCTTTACAAATTTACCGTTGTAATATTTAGATATATAATATTTTATTTTTAAAAATTTGTGATATCACAAAATTTGAGACCCCTCCCCACCCCTTGTCACACACAATGTCACACTTCGTCGACCCGCTCCCTCCCCCTTAACGTGTGACATATTTTATGGATGGCCCCTAAGGTGAAATCCATGGACTGCAACTACGTCAGAGCTCGTTGAATTAAAACCTGTAAGTGGCATGTAAATTCTCGGGGACTTATGATCTTTTGGTTATGAATATGTCATACAATACTCTACTGGCTATGCTTGCGACTTCGTCCGCGTGGAAAAATTTCAAAAAAGAGTCCCGGAGTTTTATCCGCATAGTTCCCATTCTCGCGGGATTTCCGGAATAAAGACTATTCTGTCTTTTCTCAGGTCTTAAACTATCTTCTTACCAAGTTTCATCCAAATCAGTTCAGTGGTTTAGGCGTGGATTAGAGACAAACAGACAGAGTTACTTTAGTTTTATAACTAGCTGTGCCCGCGACCTTGTTCACCTCAAAAAAAAATTAAACTAAAAGACCCGGGGTTGAATCTGCACAGTTTCCTTTTCCATAGAATTTCCAGGATAAATAAATCAATAAATATATAAATATAAATAAATATTCACGGGACAAATTACACTTACTGATCTAACCCCAAAGTAAGCAAATTATTTGCTTGTGTTATGGGTGCAGACAACGATACTAATACATAGAAATACATATATAGAACTTTTACATACCTACATAATAAACACCCAAACCCGGACATACAAACATTTATGCTTGTCACAAAAATGCTTGTCCCCGTCGAGGATCGAACCCGAGCCCCGTCGATTGCGTAGTCAGGGTCGCTTACCACTCGTCTAACGGGGCGGTCAAAATTATCCTATGCCCTTTCGCGGGTCCCAAACAGTCTTTGTACCAAATTTCATCCAAATCGGTTCAGCAGTTTAGGCGTGAAGAACAGACAAACAGACAGAGTTACATTCACATTTATATTATTAGTATGGATTACACACTTCAGTGCTGCTTAATTTGAAACTTTGTCGATCGCAGTATCCAAATTATAATGAGCGAAGAATTAAAAACAATTATCAAACAGTCGTAAATGGTTAAAACGTTTTATATTTAAAAGTTCGAATTAAAACCAATGAAGATTGAGCACTTCAGTAAAAGACACGGCAAGTCACTGGGAGTAATGAGTAATGGCTGTGGGTTCATTACTCAGCGACGCCCCGGAGCTTAGACGTCATCTGTCATAGTCGTCTCTCAACAGCGTCGTGGGTAACGGCTCTATGTTCACTCACTTATCTAGATGACGGCTCTAGTGTGAATCTCTTAAGATAACCATGTAGTTGATTTTTAAACGTTTTACTTTTCATTTGTATCAGCTTATCTTTATATTTTTATGTGAAGCGAAACTTTGCAGTAGAGTATTAGAAAAAATAAATTTTTAAAAAATTCTTTGGTAGCCCCGTATTGTCCCGGACTCTTTTGAAGAATAGGCCAACTGCCGATTTGCAAGGCAGGCTGTAAAAGGCGACTGATTGACTATGCGAGTCACTACCATTGTAGCTATTAGGTGGTAGAGTTCTGCATTGCCTCGTCCGGGTCTGGTACCATCGTCTTACCCATTCCTGTCGCAATAGTGTTAGTGCTTGCCACTGTCGTGTTCCGATTTGTAGGGTAAGGTATCTGGCAAACTTATGCATGTAACATTAGAACTCGCCACAAGATAGCAACGCACCATTAACTTCTTTGGTGTCTGTAAGCGATGGTTGACTCTTTCCATCAGGAGACCCATCTGCTTATTTGCTATCTTATGATATCAAAAAAGGGCCGTCCCTTACATAATCTTAATATAATTACTAACAAGTTGTATAAAAAAGGAAGGATGCATTTGCGATAGTGCTCGGTAAATTTATAATCCAATTAAAATATAGATTCATAGACATTTGATTTATTAAACCATACAAGATTAATCGGATATTTAAAACTGAGGGATCTCAGATTCAATTCCCTTTATGCACAAGCGTTTGTTTGAATAGATTGATATTTATAAGTCGGCTGATCTTGTATTATACGGCATTTAATATTGATTCCATAATTGCATTTATATATTTTGCATCCAAAACATTTATACATATTTTAGAAAGCTATTTCGTTTTTTAACAGTACTCATATTATAAATCCAAAGGTAAACTCATTTTAATGAAATGTGGCAAGAAGTTAGTCGTAGACTCAGAGACTAGCATAGGTTACATTGTTTTAAGAATTAACTCCTAAGCGGAAACAATGGATAACAGTGTGTATAAAAATTATATTGATGCCATTTTACTCAACTCTCGGACGAAGCCAAATAATTTTGTAGATTTTTACATTGTCTGTATATTTTTTATTGCTTTAGAAATATGAAATAATAGAACAATATTTTTAAATTTTCAATGTATACTAAATAATATTTGGTTATAAACATACAAAAAGAAAAAAATATTTTTATTTTTGTATGTTTACAATCAAAAAATTTAAAAACTACTTTTTCAATCTTACATTTTTTTCATTATTAGCGGAAATACAGGAGCGATATAATTACAGACTATCTTACTTTTCAAACCGGAACACGACAATGACAAGAACTGACGCTCTTGCGTCAGGAATAGGTAAAGCGGTGGTAGGAAACTTCCGAGCGCGACGTTGCGAAACTCTATACAAGTAATAGCAACAAACAAATAACAAATCAAAACTTTCCTCTTCATAATATTAGTTTAGATTATAGAAAGAATAAAGTTAACTCTTTATTTTTACATCGTGCATCATTCATGTTTTTAAGCAACGCAGCATACATTCTGATTTGTTGTGTTTTGCTTCTATAAATAAACCTTCCGTAAACTTGACCTATCTATACAAATGGTTTTCAATCCTTTAGTATTTTTTGTAATCGCTGTGTGGCAATTTAATATTATTATGCTTAGTTCTAAAACCGTTATTTTATAATACATATATAAATATATAACTACCTATTATAATATATATTATACTATATTACATACTATATTACCTATTATATTATATTACACACAGGACAGTGACATATTGATCATATACATACATGTTCACTATTTTCTTTACGGGTAGAATCTGTTGTCAAATTCAGAAGAGATTTTGTTGTTTAGTTCTATGGTCGAATTTCATCAACAGGTCGATCGCTATTAAACTTTAGTTGTGTCAAATTTCACTCTACTTTGTCCGCGCAGTATTTATTTGTATTATTAAAAAAAAAAGGTTTAAAGGTTATATGACGCTTGGGACATTGCGTATGATTACACAGACAACATCTTCACCATATGCGTACACCCGTTCAGATTGCTATCTTCGTCCACGGATTTATCACCTCCATTCTTATTCTTAATTACATCTCTGATTTTGATAAAGGGATCAACACTTTTGTTATATAAGGCACACCTTGTAAGGATGTCAATTCCAACACCTACGATTTATTTTCAACCAACTTTGCAAAGTGAAAAAGGTTCTCAATTCGGATGTTTAATTGTTTATAGTTGTATGAATATACATACATACATAATATTAGTATATTATGTATGTATGTATATGCTCATCTTCACTCCAGATCCCAAACGAGGTAGGCAGAGGGAACGAGTGTCATACATCACAATCCTTGCAGACTTGTCTCGCTTCCTTCACATATGTGCAAAAATAACCCCGGAATACAGGCGTCTGGTAAAAGACTACATACCAACGAAGGGTGTTAAGTACTCGATTCTGATACCGAATATATAAAAAATAGATACTTAAACTTTGATCTAATTATCCAATAAAAGTTTATTACAGACACTCACGCATAAATATCGAAGTTCATTGTTAAGAGGCTGTGATTTGCCGATCCATCGCTAGCCGGCCTCTGTCGGCTGCGCGGTGACCGTACTTTTTGAACATTACTGATTTCGTTAAGGTTTACTATGTATTTAAGCAATATTTTCGCTGCATTATATTTTATTGGTTACAGATGACCAACAACTATCATGTTCTTTAATTGTTCTTCAATATGGATAAAATTCTCCGATATTCTGGATAACAAAGAAGACCCTAGCAACACAATTATCCACCCAAATATCTCCCCTCTATCAGCAGCAAACATAAAAGCACACAATTTACGCACTCAACGCACGTTTCACTTCGAAACCGAATCATCTTAAGGAGAAACGAACACTACCTCTCTGTACGTGAGTGTAATGTATTATTTCCATAATATTAATGTAAATATTAGTATAAATTATAATTATATTATTAAAAGTTGCGTAATAAAATAAAATTGTTTATTATATATATGCATCAATAAAATAATCACAAGATCGCATGTTGTAACTTTAAACATGCATCAGATTCATGCGTGCATTTTGTAAACGGCTCCAACGATTTTCATGAAATTTAGTATGCCTGGGGTTTCGGGGGCGATAAATCGACTAGTTAAGTTGCATTTTTAGAAAACGTCACTATAGAAAAAAAATACCGAATAAATTTCGGACTTCCAGCTATTTATAGAAATATGCTTATATAGTAACTTTACTATAATTGCAATTTACTTTTACAAAGATTAAAGATCTAAGAGTGAGATATTTCATATCATGAATCGGCTCCTAGAAATTTTCGAAATCGAGTCTTTGAATACTTTAATAGAAACAAATTTGTTTAACAATTACTTAGCATTAAATAATTGTGATATAATCAATCAATTTTCTACAATGGTTTTTCCTGGTCGAAGACAGAATTACTTAAACTCTATAAAAACGGTATATTATCTGCATGGAAGGACATTTGTCATTTTGTGACTTAAGCCCCGTGTTATTTCGTTAACCTTTGAGAAACAGTTTTTCCCCTGTTCTGCTAGGCAGTACATAAAAGGCCGACCGACTGGCTAAATATGTCACTACTAATATTACCATTGTGATTACAATGTGTTAAGAGTTTCGCAACGTCTTGCCTGAGTTTGGTACCACCACTGTATCATTATCTCCCGCGTAACATCAGAGTCAACTTAAGCATGACGTATTACCATTTCACTTCATGGATAGTAATGCACTAAAAAGATTTTTTGTGTCTAATGGCGAAGGTTATCTGTTTCCATTAGAAACGCTATCTCGACCACCATCATGATGTCTGGAAATCTACAACTGTGTACAATCTACAACATTTTGCCTCGTCTTACTCTGTTGTGGAATCAATTACCGGCAAGTGTGTTTCCGAATGGATACGACTTGGGGACCTTCAGGAAAGAGTTTACTCCTTCTTGAAAGGCCGACAACTCAAGACCTCGGGTATTGCAGATGTCCATGGGCGGCGGTGATCGTTTACCATCAGGTGCACCTCCTGCTCGTTTACCACCTCTTCTACAAAAAAAAATATCTACTTGTTCAATATCTTATGATATATAAAAATGTTTAAAATGTTTTTAAAATCTTTAAAAAATAAATAGTTTATATGTTTTTAAAATAAGGTGGGACCCAATACACTTCCCAAGGGAACTAACTCCAAAAGAAAACTTGGGTGTTTAACCAAACTAGAAACTTTAAGGGAGAACTGCGAAAGTGTAGAACAATTTGTCACTGTAGGGACGTAAACTTATCACTTTTACTATACATTGTATAAAAACATACATATATTATTTTTTTAGAGTTCCGTACCTAAAAGGTAAAACGGGACCCTATTATTAAGCCTCCGCTGTCTGTCTGTCCATCTGTCTGTCTGTCCATCTCTCTGTCTGTATCTCATAAATCTGTATCTCATAAACCGTGATAGCTAGAAAGCTGAAATTTTCACAAAAAATGTATTTCCATTGCCACTATAACAACAAATACTAAAAATAAAAAATGAAAATATCAAGGGGGGTCCTCATACAAGAAACCTGTTTTTTGTATTTTTTAAAGTTTGGAACTCTTCGTGTGCGAGACCGACTCACACTTGCGTGAGACCGACTCACACGACTCAAACTATGGGTTTTTTATATAATTAGATAGCAAAAATGCCGATGGGTTTTCTGATGGAAAGTGAGGTATCCATAGACACGAAAGATATTAATGGTGCTTTCCTATCCGTGTGGCGCAATAACATTTCCACGTGCATACCTAAGTCTACCGGCTATTTCCTCCAAACCGGAACAAGATAACGACAATCATTATCGCTACTGCGTTAGGAATAGGCAAGGTGGTGATGTCATATACCTGGGCGCTATATTGCGAAATTTTTATCACTTAGTAATTTAGAGAGTTCAAGTGACTTCTGGCTTTATTTAGGATTATTGGAAATCATTATCCATTAAAGTTTATCTACACTAACATTGTAAATGCGAAAGTAACTCTGTCTGTCTATCTGTCCGACTCTTTTTCACGCCTAAACCACTACACCGATTTGAATTAAATTTGGCACAAAGATAGTTTAAGACCCAAGAAACGACGATGGCTAGTTTGTATTCGTAAATCTCATGAGAATAGGAACTTTGCTGGTAAAACTTTGGGACTGTCTATCTTTTAAACGGTAATCAGGAGAATCTTAAGCTACTTTCACACCAGCCAAGTCACGGTCACAGCTAGTAGGCTATAAACTAGTAGACCCGCGCAGCTTTTCCCATGGTAGAGTAACATATCATCAGTATAATTTTTCCTACAAAATTTTCGTCACGTATTTCAGAACTCAGATTTGATTTTTGAAAAAAGGAGTTATGTTTATAAGCTAAGAATCGTGATGTATGGTTCTCGGTTCTCTCTGCCTGCCCCGTAAGGGATCTGGCGTGAAGATATGTATGTAGGAGCTATGTTTGATTCCGGGCCTTCAACTATATCGCAACAAATTTCATCAAAATCAGTTTCTTGGTTAAGCTTGAAAGCGTAACACTTTAAATTGCACGTCTCCGCGAAGCGAGGTAGTGCCCTACTCTCAACATGTCAAGGTCTTTTTTTTTATATCATAAGATAGCAAACAAGCAGATGGGTCTCCGGATGGAAAGAGTCAACCATCACCTATAGACACCAATGCAGAACTCTACCACCTAGTAGTCACGATGGTAGTGAATCGCATAGCCAATCGGTCGCCTTTTACGACCTGTCTGGCAGAACGCCAGTTGGGCTATTCTTTAAAGGAGCCCGGGACCAATACGGGAAGAGGGCTTTTCTAGACTTAAATTATGTCACGAGATTATTTCGTGTCGTTTTTTTTTCTTTTTTTTATATCATAAGATAGCAAATAAGTAGGTGGGTCTCCTGATGGAAATATAAACCATCTCTCATAGACACCAAAGGCGCTAGTAGTGCATTACTATCTTGTGGCGAGTTCTACTGTCACATGCAAGCGTTTACCGGCTACCTTACTATCCAAACCGGAATACGTTAGTGACTAGCACTGACGGTATTGTGGCAGGAATAAGAAAGGCGGTGGTACTAGACCTGGACGAGCCAATGGAGAACTCTATCACCTAGTAAATCGTTTAATATAATTAATACAATTTTAAAACTTAATGTTAAAGTATTACTGTATCTAGGTACTAACAACAATGTTTAATTTAAAAAAAAAACAACCAAGTGCTAATCGGACTCGCACACGAAGGGTTCCGCACCATCCATATTTAAGTTTCTACCTGTTTATTAAGATCCAGTACAAAAATGCTCAAAAATTACGTTTGTTGTAGCCCCCTTTAATATTTGCTTTATTTTTGTTTAATTATTTATTTTGTAAGGTAATATACAACTAAATATTCTGTGAATATTTTAAGCGTCTACCTGTTACCGTTATTAATATTGATCAAAAAAAAAAAACAAACAAAAAAACACGTTTGAGTATATTCAATAGGGACCGGGACCCTCTTTACCTTCGTACCGATTTTGAAATAAATGTGTTCGGTAGAATTCTTGCTCTATTGTTATTTATAAATATTTAGCGCTACAATTCATAAGTAAGATACTAAAGGATTCACACCATTTTTATTTCTTTATTTTTAGTATTCGTTGTTATAGTGGCAACGGAAATACATAATTTGTAAAAATTTCAGCTTTCTAGCTAACACGGTTTATGAGATACAGCCTGGTGACAGACACACAGCGGAGACTTAAGGCGACCGAGTGGCTATGCGCGTCACTACCATCGTGACTACTAGGTGGTAGAGTTCTGCATCGGCTCGACCGGCTCTGGTACCACCGCCTTACCTATTCCTGCCGCAATAGCGTCAGGGCTAGTCACTGTCGTGTTCCGGTTTGGAGGGTAAAGTAGAAGGTAAACTTATGCATGTGGCATTAGACCTCGCCACAAGATAGCAACGCACCATTAACATCTTTGGTGTCTATAGGCGATGGTTGTCTCTTTCCATCAGGAGACCCATCTGCTTGTTTGCTATCTTATGATATAAAAAAAAACCTTTTAGGAACGAAATCCTAAATTAAGCAGTGAAATGATTAATCAAACTGTAGACAAATAATTCGTCACTGAATTATTGCGATATTTTTAAAATCAAACGTGCGTTGTGAGGCGTGTACTGTTAAAGTTTTTAAATCACTGCATAGTATAAAACAAAGTCGCTTTCTCTGTCTGTCCCTATGTCCCTATATATGCTTAAATCTTTAAAACTACGCAACGGATTTTGATGCGGTTTCTTTTAGTAGATAGATTGATTCTTGAGGAAGGTTTTAGTATATAAACCTTTCCGACATTCTCACGGGAATAAAAGCTACGCGGGTGTTACCGCGGGCAGATCGCTAGTTCAAATATATTGTGGTATTTTATATGCACCTATTAAGTACTTGTATAAATTGTCGTGTTAGCTTGAACAAGTCAGCTAATTTATTCTGCAAAATCATCTTTGTCGTGTCTACCAATAAAATAAGGTTTATGAGAGATTCACACTAATACTTTTCATTTATTTCTTAACTTTCAACGGTATTATATCTCGGCTGTCATGTAGTGCTGTCATCGTTGATTTTTTTACTGATAACGATATCTCGAATGTAATCGACACGTCATAATTTAACCAATTAAAATTCTCGTATCTCGTAATGGAAGAGCAATCTCTTAATATTTCATATCATACAATACGATGACATTTTAAGCAATTTTATTTACTGAAGCTTTAAAAGGTTATTTTTAAAGGTTATGAAGATAACATCGGATTAAAGTTAAGAATCTGATGTACTCAAATGATATTTTACTAACTCAAAACTAAAAATTAAAAAAAACTGCAACATATTCCTTTGTTGTCAATTCACCTACCGGCTTCATGTGCATCATTTGCATAGCAAAACATGAAAAGAGCTGATGATCTTCTAAAGGAAATCCTATAGTATCATATAATTGCAATATCATTCAAGTAACAAAACATCAACCTTTGTATCAAACAGGGTTGTACAAGTTCCTTAATTCCTTTCACCAAGAAGAAAAGAGTTGATGATTTTGAAACAGCAGAACTGATTATATTGAATCATAGGTAAGAACCATTTCTGGACAGGGCTTCAGGTAAAAAGCCGCACTAAAATCTGTTTGGGAGCTACGATAACACAGACAGACGCACAGAATCACAGATACCCAGATACACTTTAAACTTATAACACCCTTCGTTTATGTTCAGCCCGGTGTAGCTGTTGCAGCCCCTCGGGCTATTATTCTTTTGAAAATCTCTTCATTTTTGCATCAGCATTTTAAAACAGAACTCTTCGGTTTTTATTTAGCAATAACTATAGCCGTTATCCTGAAGGGCTACTACAGCGACATCTGGGTAAGTAGAGTGCTTCTAGCTAAGCTAGTTTAATTTAAATTTGGGCTACTAACACTGCACTACTAACAGCCATAAACGCGCCACAACACCATTGATTAAGACTGTGTCCTGTGAGACATGACCTTATTTTGGTTTATTTTATATTATAGAGGGAGAAATCGTGGGTGGCATTTTGCTCCGTGATAGGCGCGGGAAAAATTGGTCTTCGTCCTAAGCGTGGTGTGCGTGACAAGAAACATCGTGCAAACAAAAACCCATCTGCTTGTTTGCTATCTTATAATATAAAAAAATAGAAATACATGATATATAACTACTGTTACATACATAACACACATTCAGACCTAGAAATACAAACATCTATGCTCATCACAGAAATGTTGTCCCTGTCTATGGGACATATCTAAGGAATCTATGGGGCTTGGATTCGAATCATATTCGAACCCAAGCTCCATAGATTCCTTATTAGGTTCGCTAACCACTCGACCAATGAGGCGATCACAGCGCTTAACAGTGCGCCTGATATCTAGTAGCGATGATTATGTATATTATCAGGATAATCATCGTGTTTCCTATCATATTATATTAAATAGCCGTTAACCGCCCCGTTGGACGAGTGGTTAGCGACCCTGACTACGCAATCTACGGGGCTCGGGTTGGATCCCCGACGGGGACAAGCGTTTGTGTGATAAGCATAAATGTTTGTATTTCCGAGTTTGGGTGTATATTACATTCAGTATAATTTTCCCGATCTAGGGTCTGAACCCAGAAACCGAAATTTCTATATCAAGACAGTTATCACACTAATAAGGCGACTTTCATTAAAATTTTAATAAACCATAGTATAACTGAACTGCCGGTTACTCCAGTCCCTTTAAACCACAAAATATTCGGGGATAATTAAAAGGCTGCCCGTTGATTGCTTCCCGGCTTTCTTCTCCCCCGGTATGCTAATTAATCTATACAAATCGTAGGCTGAAACGCCCTAGCAATTGCTCCTAACCGCACAGTACACGGTCAGTTTGCAGATGCTTAGAAAATATATCCTAGAATAAATAAAACTAGAAATACCCATGCGAATAATTCGCATTAAGTAATTTTATTAAATATTTTTAAAGTTGATTTGAAAAAAAAAATTTACCGAGCATTAATCATGTTGATGTTGTTTCAAAATTAAAGCTGTTAGATAGCAATATTGCTGTATTATTTATATAATTAATACTAAACAATTTTATATTTATTCTCGCCTCTGTAGTCTAGGGGCCCGATATCGGTGTTGACCATACGAGGTCTCGGGTTCAATTCTCGGGTCGGGCAAATCAAAAATATGTTTTTTCAATTTTCTAATAAAAATAACGTTGCCTGGTAATGGATAAGTGTCTAGTTGGCGGTAGGCTTACCACCTATAACATTGTGGTTCTAAGTATATTTGGCTAATCGTGGGTACACTGGTTGCACCTTTGCCAACCTCTTTAGGGATACGGGCGTGAATATACGAATATACGTGATTTTATTTGCAGCTAAACCGCAATTACTGACTACCTATTCCTTGTATATATGGAACCCTGCATTAAATCTTCATCAAATTAATATAAAATCACATTAAAAAAATACCCTCCTCAATAAAAAAAGAATTTTCAAAATCGTTCAAAAATTACTGAATTCTGAGGTGACAAATATAAGATACACACTCTTCTCTTGTATTAGCCCAAGTTTGATAGCAGAATAGGCCAACTGCCATTCTGTCAGGCAGGTCGTAAAAGGCGACCGATTGGCTATGCGAGTCACTACCATCGTGGCTACTAGGTGATAGAGTTCGTTAGAGAGTTAGTTAGAGGGACAAGCACTTGTGTGATGATCATAAATGTTTGTATTTCTGGGTTTGAGTGTTTATTAAATATATTCTGGTATTTATATATGTATTTCTATGTATTAGTATCGTTGGCTAACACCCACAACACAAGCAAATAATTTGCTTACTTTGGGGTTAGATCAGTAAGTGTAATTTGTCCCGTGAATATTTATTATTTATTATTAATTAAAACTTCTAAGGGACCGACAGTCAAAACCAAATTACAAACTTACTCTTTTGTTATTATTTGCAATGCAGACGCATCGATGTTTATTGGTAAAGACTTCCATGTACTGAGGTACTAGACGAGGCATGCACCACACCGCTTGTGTTCCACTAAAGTGAAGTCCAAGGCCTGCACCTTTTTTATAGCTCGTTGAATGAAACGCGTAAGGGTCATAAATCTAGCGGCGGTTCAACCTTTGGGTCACGGGTTACTATTACGCTATTACATTGCATTGGTAATATTATTACGCTATTATATTGCAGTGCAGCTTAATTATGACTTTATTTGGACGACTTATTATTATTTCAGCGCTGCAGCGATTGTTATCGAAGTGGTACATAACTTCTCCTTATTATAGATGCTTTTTATCTCTGAATACTAGCAGTATTGCTTTATATTATATCTCGAGTGCAGTTAATACACTGAATTAAACAATTAACCGTAAATGAAAGGATAATGGAGCCTGAATACAAAGCGGTTACAGCAACCACGTACCAATCTAATTATTGAATATATGTATAAATACGTCACAGTACACTGTAGAATTGAAAATTATATCAAGACTAACAGACCCGCGCATATTTTCCCGCAGTAGTTTTAAAATCTCGTCGATATAATTTTCACACAATTTTTACCCTATGGGCTTGTTTTTTTTTTTGTTTACTGTAAACGAATGTGAAAGTGTGGTGTGGGTAGTGGATGTGAGTGGATGATTGTGCCGCTAGTGTCTTCTTTGCTTTCCGAATCTCAGTAAGTTTTATCTATTTAGTAAACTACTGTTTTTTTTCGCTGACTTGTCCACGATGTCACACAAAATAGTTCGCGTAAAATAACAAATATAATTAATTTCACTGTTGATTTATGGATTCTCATAAAGTATAGCCTGAATCAATGAAACAACTTTTTAGGTCTTTGCTCAATTGTTATTAACCTTGAACAAGTGGGCACTGGTCCATTTTTCAGGGTCTAGATTTTTTTATTTCATAAGACAGCAAAGAAGCAGATGGGTCTCCTGATGGAAAGATTCAACCATCGCCTATAGACACCAAAGGTGCGTTGCTATCTTGTGGCGAGGTCTAATGCCACATGCATAAATTTACCGGCTACCTTATCCTCCAAACCGGAACACGACAATGACAAGCACTGACGCTATTGCGGCAGGAATAATCTGGATATGGAAAGATTCGTCAACTAGCACAAAATCATCAATTTTGGTAGACATGTACATAAACAAACTTCATCGGGCGCAGTCCGAAAGTGGTTTCAAAAGTCTTCGAAACCGGCGCATTTGTATGAATACGTGTTTGTTTGTATCATAAATGTGAAGGAAGTAAGGCAAGTAAGTCTGTCTTGATCGTCATAGTGTGAAAACATGTATGTATATTTTATTATATTATAAGACAGAAAGTCGCCTCTGTGGTCTAGTGGTCTAGCGTTGGCGTTGACTACATGAGTCCCGGGTTCGATTCCCAGGTCGGGCACTTAAAAAAAGTGTTTTTTTCAGTTTTCTGATAAACACAAAGTTGCCCGGGATTGGAAAATGCCCGACTGGCGATAGGCTTGCCACCTATCACATTTGTGGGACCAAGTATCTTCGGCTAATCGTGGGTGCACTTGCTGTACCTCTGCCTACCCCTTCGGGGATACGGGCGTGAAGATACTTTTATAAGATAGCAAACAAGCAGATGGCTCCTTTAATGGAAAGTAACAACCATCGCCTATAGACACCAAAGATGTCAATAGTGGGTTGTTATCCGTGTGGCGAGATGTTAATGCTACTTGCATAAAATCAGTTACCTTACTCTCCAATGCAATGACAAACTTAAACGTTATTGCGGCAGAAATAATAAAGGCAGTGGTACTCAATACCCGGGCGAGGCGTTGCGGGACGTTGCGGAGACGTCACGAAGGTAGCGACAGGTATAACCAATTGTTCCTTTAGCTTTAAAGATATCTTTGACTATAATGGGTTATAATGAAGTATATATGGTATCATTGTAAAAATTACAGACCACATGAATAAATAATAAACACATATTCACGAGACAAATTACACTTACTGATCTAACACCAACATAAGGAAATTATTTGCTTGTGTCATGCGTGTTAGTCAACGATACTAATACATAGAAATACATATATAAATATTTACATATATAAATATTGGAATATATATAATAAACACCCAAACCCGGAAATACAAACATTTATGTTCATCACACAAATGCTTGTCCCCGTCGAGGATCGAATCCGAGCCCCGTTCATTGTGTAGTCAGGGTCGCTCCTCTCGACCAACGGGGCGGTCAAATGAATACTATTACACATACCATTGGGAAGGAAACATGTCGCCGCGCATGTGAGCAAACGCTCATATCACTGTGAAAATGTCATACATTTTTAAACATACCTACTATATCGTGGAAAAATAGAAACAAACCATTTTGTACGGTTTTATTGTACCGAATGAGATGACAAGGTTTAAAAATTTCCCTTTAAGTGATTTTATTTTTCGGTAAGTAGTATAAACTCTGTATTTCTGTGCGCAAATGCATGCTACTCTGACTCTAGAATTTGTCTTGAAAGGCATATCCATTTAATCCGTGATAAAAACCATATAAAACATTATGTGAATTAGAAATCAAATGTTTTAGTTTATGAATGTGCTGGTCCCGGCCTCCTTTAAAGAATAGGCCAAATGCCGTTCTGCCAGGCAGGTCGTAAAAGGTGACCGTTTGGCTATCGAGTCATTACCATCGTGGCTACTAGGTGGTAGAGTTTTGCATTGTCTCGACCGGGTCTGGTACCACCGCTTTACCTATTCCTGCCGCAATAGCGTCAGTGCTTGTCGCTGTCGTGTTCCGGTTTGGAGGGTAAGGTAGCCGGTAAACTTATGCATGTAGCATTAGACCTCGCCACAAGATAGCAACGCACCATTAACATCTATGGTATCTATAGGCGATGGTTGACTCTTTCCATCAGGAGACTCATCTGCTTGTTTGCTATCTTATGATATAAAAAAAAACAATTGTTTATATCTGTCCGCATACTAATTTAAGCGTTTAAGTAAAACATGTTTGACTCAGTGTCGCCAACCAAACGCATCAAATTGTTATGCAAGCGTCGTCTCGGTTTTACCCATCCGCCCGTCTCAAGTCGATGCACCATTGCTATCAAGAATTTCTACACGATCTATGCTGTCCTCCTTTATAGCCAATTTGCAAAGTGGAATTGTTGAAAATGTCTTCAAACAAATTTTATTTTGCTGTGGTGCTATCGAGTTAGTTAATATACTGCTCGGACGTGCTTCGTTGTTTATGTTGATAATTCTGCAATGCTATGGTGTTTCTACTTAAGCTGAGAGCACTAGAATATTATACGACATGACTTTAGTACATTTCTGTGAATCACAATATTTTACGCAGTGATAGAATTGAAAAATATCGTATTATAATGAAATTTTGCAAAGTAACTAGTATCATCACGCCCGTATCCTCGAAGATGTAGACAGAGGTACAATAAGTGCATCCACGATTAGCTGAAAATACTTAGTCCCACAATCTTATAGGTGGCCAAATTATCGCCAACTAGACACTTATCCATTACCAGGCAACGTTATTTTTATCAGAAAATTGAAAAAACATATTTTTGATTTGCCCGACCTGAGAATTGAACCCGAGACCTCGTATGGTCAACACCGATACCGGTCGTCTAGACTACAGAGGCTTTTTCTAATCCAGGACAACGTTGTTTTTCTCAAAAAACTGAAAAAACACATTTTTAATTGCTCTACCCGAGAATCGATCCCGGGACCTTATATAGTCAATTCCGACACTAGACCACTAGAACACGGAGGCGATTTTCACAGCAGAATTCTCCAAAAAATCTGTAATTAATTTAATTTCCCTGTGGTTAATTTAGTCAATAAATATATAATATGTCCAGTTGTGTTTCCTTTTTAGGGTTCTGTACCTAAAAGGTAAAACGGAACCCTATTACCAAGCCTCCGCTGTCCGTCTGTCCGTCTGCCTGTCTGTTACCAGGCTGTATCTCATAAACCGTGATGGCTAGACAGCTGAAATTTTCACAAATTATGTATTTCCGTTGCTTCTATAACACCAAATACTAAAAATAAAAAATGAAAATACTAATGGGTTCTCCATACAATAAAGATGTGATTTTTGTATTTTTTGCTAAATATTAATAACGGTAACATGTGGACGCTTTAAATTTTCACAGAATATTTAGTTGCATATTACCTTTCAAAATAAATCTTATATATAAAATTCTCGTGTCACAATGTTCGTTCCCATACTCCTCCGAAACGGCTGGACCGATTTTGATGAAATTTCGTATGCATATTCAGTGGGTCTGAGAATCGGCCAACATCTATTTTTCAACCCCCTAAATGTTAAGGGTTGTCCACCCCTAAAGTTTTATTTTATTTTATGGTCAATTTTTTTTTATTATTCAGCATTAAAAAAATACATACAACTCTTAATTTTTAACCTTCTATCACCAACCCTTATTTTTTAATTTAATAATTTATATGGCAAAACAACGTTTGCCGGGTCAGCTAGTAATTTAATAAAAATAATGTAAATATTAAAGGGGGCTCCCATACAATATATATATATATATATATATATATATATATATATATATATATATATATATATATATATATATATATATATATATATATATATATATATATATATATATTTACATTAAAAAACATAAAAACAAAAAGAAAATCGAATATCTATTATATATATTATAATGTATTAGAATATGGCTGAAATTCGACCATAGACTAAACAATAAAATCTCTTTTAAGTTTGACAACTGACTTTCGCCGTAAAGAAAATAGTGTATATTGTCACGTATGCCACATGAATGTTGTCTATGTGATGTTTATTTATATTAATTCAATGTGTTTTTTAATGCATATTATTTAAAAAAATAGGTTTTTGCAGTCCTCCGCAATGTAAACTTTAATTATGCCAAATTTCATACTTCACAGTTCGCGCAATTCTCTTAAAAAGGGGTCCAAAGTTTTTCCTTTACGTATTAATATATGGATTATATGTTCTATAGATGGATGGTACGGAACCCTTCGTGCGCGAGTCCGACTCGCACTGGGCCAGTTTTTTATAATGTTAGTATTGCAACGCTTTGGTCTTTCTATTAAGGGTGACAACTCTAGTACAAAATTCGATATGACTTTAGCACATTTCTGTAAATCCCAATATTTTATCTATACATATAATAAAATCGTAGGAAAGTCAAAACTGTACATTGAATATTTTTTTAAAGAATACTTGGGGCTTGATCTACATTTATATCGAAGCCAAAAATATAGTTTTTAGAATTTTTGTCTGTTTGTCTGTATGTATGTCCGGGGTAAACTCAAAAAGTACTGCATGGATTTACTTCAAATTTTGCATGAATATTACTAACAGGTCAAGTCAACATATAAGCTACATATTATCATGCTATCACTTGTTGCCAGCTATAGCTGTTGCCAGCGACTTCGTCTGCGTGGCCTTCGTTTACTCCGCAAAGCTCCTTCTCCGTAGGTGATAGTGTGATAATATGTAGCCTATATGTTGACCTCTGTTCCATTATAATTCCATTTAATTAAACAAATATTTCTCTCCTTCCATGAAAGTGTAAATGCGTAGCGTCAAGTCGCGTTTAAAAGTTTTTCTAGGTCTTAAATGCTCGTGATTGTATTACTAAAACTAATGACTTCACTTTTGAAGACTGCGCATATTAATCTAGCTGTTTCTCGTGGTAAGTCCCAACTCCATAGAAAAATAAGATAAAATTACGTCATATGTCACTATCATATTATATAAATTATGTAATTTTTTATCGGTAAAATAATTTTAATATCGGTTCAACAATCCTACAAAGAGACTTAAAATACAAACTTTATTTATTTATTACATTAGTATAGATTTTCATCTAGCTTGTCTTCGTGGTTTAGGGGCTATTTTTACACAATCGAATTGAAGCACTTGTACTTCACAACATATTTCTAGTCAATCGGTTTCACATTTTAAGCATCTTCGGGATATAATTATACGTAATTGATTAATGAGTGTTGTAAGATATAAATATAAGTTGGTGTATATGCTTAGTCAATTGTAACAATAATGGAATTTCTGGAAATGAATGGAATGGAAAAGTTTTGAAAATGTTTAGGGGTTAGCCTATTCGTCTTATATCGTGATGTCTCAAATTTGATTTCCCGGGTCGGGTGTAAAGGATTTTTCAATATTTTTCCGAAAATACAAAATCTCAAAAGTAATTGGATGTGTCTGGAAAGCCGTTGATTCCGGTTATCGCTAGAAATATTCGATTATCGTTATCAGATCAGTAAATCTATTGTCGTTCGATTTACCCTGCATACCGTTTAAGGGAATCGGCGTGATGATATCTTTTACTTTTTTCATCTACCTTGCACAATATACGCGACAACTGTAATATTACACGGGCAAAAAAGATTTTGCTCGAGTAATATTACAGTTATGACAGTGATGTGTTGCTTACCCAACGTGACCATACGTCCCGTTTTGAACGGGACTGTCCTGTTTTCAAGTACTCTGTCCCGGTGTCCCCAAATATATTTCAGGGATGTGAAAATATTCCGTTTTCCGAAAAATTCACACAATAAAGCACAAGAAGTTTTATATTGTGTACCAATTCGTCCGATATCCCATTGAATTGACAGATATTTGCTAAGAAATGAGCCAAACACAAAAATCGCGTTAAAAATGTTTAATTTTCAATAAGAAAATTATTTATTTAAAAATATTCAAAATTTTTGGTAAAAAAAAAAAAAAAGTATCTTCACGCCCATATCCCCGAAGGGGTAGGCAGAGGTACAACAAGTGCACCCACGATTAGCCGAAGATACTTGGTCCCACAAATGTGATAGGTGGCAAGCCTATCGCCAACCGGGCACTTTCCAATCCCGGGCAACTTTATGTTTCTCAGAAAACTGAAAAAAAAAAAAAAAAAATTTTGGTAGATCTCACTTAACACAGATATTCAATTTCTTTCTTCTTATGAAAATAGATACATCCCTCAGACATTACTTCTATCATTTATTGTTTGCGTAGTTAAAATAAACTTAGTGTCCCGTTTTAAGATAAAAACTATATGGTCAGTTTATGCTTACCTAAATGTGTTGTGTGTGTGTTGGCCTGTGTTGGCCTCTTAGATGAAGAATAGGCCTTTGTGTCAGGTAGTTCGTAAAGACGAACCAAGTATGTGTCTAACATTATGACAGTTAGGTGGCAGATGTCTGAAACTCTAGTGCTTTGTCGTAGGTCTCGCCCGGGATTTGTACGGCTTTCATCACTTTTGCTTTACATATTCTAGCCTATCGTGTTCCGATTTAGAAGATAAGGAAGCCGGTAAACTTATGCATGTTGCATTATCTACCCATAATACGGCAACAATGCAATAATAACATTAATTAAAAATATGTTCGGTGTCTACAAGCGATGCTTGTCTCTTTTGATATCTTAGGATATTCTTGGATAGGATGTACTTCTTTGATATCTTATGATTTAACAAAATCCCAAACAATGGAATTTTACGCCTCCTTTTCTTCGTGTTATCTATATTAATATTATAAATGCGAAAGTTAGGATAGATGAATGATTGGATTAAAAAAAAAGTATCTTCACGCCCATATCCCCGAAGGGGTAGGCACCAGGCCATGCACAGGCATAGTACAACAAGTGCACCCACGATTAGCCGAAGATACTTGGTCCCACAAATGTGATAGGTGGCAAGCCTATCGCCAACCGGGCACTTTCCAATCCCGGGCAACTTTATGTTTCTCAGAAAACTGAAAAAACACTTTGCCTGACCCGGGAATCAAACCCGGGACCTCATGTGGTCAACGCCAACGCTGGACCACTAGACCACAGAGGCGATAATGTAAATGTAATAATTTGTTACTCAGACACGCCAAAACTACTGAATGGATTCGAAAGAAATTTAGCACACAGGTAGGCGATCACCTGTAATAGCATAAAGGCTACTTTTTATCCCGGAAATATAAGGTGATCCCGCGGGATTTGTCAAAAACTTTTATAATGCAGTGGGCTGCTCGCTGCGGCTACTGTGCTGTATTTTAAGGTCTTTTAAAGCTATTAACTCGTCAAATGATCTTAAATTGCTTTAATTTGACTTTTTTGACTATACTAGATATATCTATCTAATATCAGAAGATTTTATTAATCTGTTTTTATATTCTATAACCATGTATGAGTTTTAGGTGAATTCCACGGGAACTCCTTTATTTTATTCTATGTGTTAATCTACTCGCGCGTCAAATTTATATAAAATAGAAAATAGATCCAGTACTTTTCATGTGATTGAGTAATGCCAAACAACCATAGTGACTCCCATAAACATGATCTTAATATTACAGGATAATACTGACTTAAAAATTAAAATCATATTAATGTATAACGTGTAAGAAAGGTTTCCTTCCTTTCTTCTATAAATTCAAATATTCTTTATTGTATATAATATGTATTTCTGTATAGCATTCTTTATTAAAATAATACTTTTCTTTTTTCAATTTGCATTACATCAAAAACCTCGAAGGCACTCAAAATAATTTTTAAATAAATTCGAATTTTATTTATTTATTTAACCATTTATAGTACACAAATAACAAAAGTAAAACTAAAGACAAAATTAGTACAAAAGGCAAGTTTATCTCTAAAGAAATTTCTTCCAGCAAGCCCAAAATAAGAGAAAAAAACTTAAGGTAGAAAAACACGTGTACAAAACAATAGAACAAAGAAAACAAAATACAAGGAAACTTAACTACTAAATTAATACAACTTTTTTATTTATTGAATATAATATATATACGAGTAGATATTTTTTTTCAAATTGCACAACGTCAAAACAATTCAAAGGCACATTTGATACGTTTCTTATGATGTTTGATCCTTTCTTAAAAAAAAATCAAATTTTATATCAATATATAAATATTTAAAAATGTTTTGTTATCAAATATTACAACATCAATCACTTCAAAATACATACAATCATCAAAACCTTTATTCAAAAAAAATTTTTTTTTTTTTATTGAACATATAATATCTAGAAAATAATACTTTTTTTCAAATAATAGAACATCACAAACTTCAATTGTACATATCCCATATTATTTTCTGTACATAAGATATACGTCATTTATCGACTTAGTTCAAAATTTTACTTATGTTTATTTGAAATATCTAATATTCTACGTGACTCATGAATATCTTACCTATAGAATCCATTAGGGCCAAGGGTTTTTATATTTCTTTGGATAGAATAATCTTGCGTAACGGTTACTTTTTTCGCTTACATTTAGAATTTTCTTCATAGCTTAGGAGTTGGAATGTTGTATTAATTTTGGTTCAAAATTAAATGCAAAGATGAATAAAAGTAAACTGCACCTACTTTTGTTATTTATGAAGTTTAATATATAATTTATGGTGATTATAAAAGGCAGTAGGAAAAAAAATTAAGCATAATCAGTAAGTGAAAAAAAAAGCTTTGTAAACGATTATTTTTGTTTTTTACATTGTATCAAAAATCCAATTAAAATAATGCTGTTTCACTTTACGAACTATTATTTCTTTATATCATAAGATAGTAAACAAGCAGATGGGTCTCTTGATGGAAAGAGTCAACCATCGCCTATAGACACCAAAGATGTTAATGGTGCGTTGCTATCTTGTGGCGAGGTCTAATGCCACATGCATAAGTTTACCGGCTACCTTACCCTCCAACCGGAACACGACAGCGACAAGCACTGACGCTATTGCGGCAAGAATAGGTAAGGCGGTGGTACCTGACCCGGGTGAGACCATGCAGAACTCTACCACCTAGTAGCCACGATGGTAGTGACTCTTTTACGACCTGCCTGGCAGAACGGCAGTTGGTCTATTCTTCAAAGGTGCTCGGAACTAACACGGGGAAAATTGTAAAACGTAAAATTATAATGGAAAATTGTTTAAGTGGAGTTTTGTGGACTGAAAAACTCAAAATAATCATTGAAAAGGCTTCTTTTTCATTTATAGATTATTCTTAATTTTTTACCAATGTCTTTTAAAATCGACCAATATAATAAAATGTATGTCTGTATAATACACTAGCTGTTATCCGCAACTTTGTTAGCGTGAGCTAAATATATTACTTTCTTTTGCACAGTCGGGTAAAAAGTAGCCTATGTTATTCATGGATAAACAGACGGAATACACTCCTTTCTAATGGTAAAAAATTTTTAAAGTTCGATCAAATTTTTAGTTTAAAAAACCAATGTTTTCTAACACAAGTTACAAAGAAACTCTCCCTTCATGTCTAACCTCTTTTTTAAGAAAAAAATGTTTATAAATCTCTTTAAGACCTTTCCGGTCAAATAACTGAGCGATTGTAATAAAATTTACCAATAAGATAGATTTCTTTCCAGTCTATTTCGATAGAGATATAGATGCCGAAGGCCTTGTAATGCGTGAAAACCCACGGGCAAGATATAGTAAACTTTTTAAAACTCACATGAAATGTTAGAATAACTTTACAAAGCAAGAAAGTGTAAGTGTGAAACTAAAAAAGGTTGTAGATGAGGTGACGCGTTTGGCGACCGGATGTTATAGAAAGGCCTGTCATAAACTTACAACAGCGCTGAGAAAAACTATTTATTGCGTTAGAATTCAATATTTTATGTAAAATACACTTGTACTGTTTCACAATAAATAAACAGTACAAATATGTTTTACAAAAAACTAGCGACATGCCCGCCGTTTCACCCGCGTAGCTTTTCTTACCGTGGGAATATCGGATACGTTTATATACTAAAACATCCCTCAAGAATCAATCTATCTATTAAAAAAACCGCATCAAAATCCGTTTCGCCAAGTGCCGACGAAAAAGAGTGTAGAATATATTACGTTAGAAGGTTATCTTTCCTTATAATACAAGTTCTATCTTCTGTTGACCTTCCCACACAGCCTGGATGAAATATTTTATTTATTATTTATTTATTTATTTAAAATTTATGCACAAACATGTACAGAGGTGTACTTAATGCTACATGACAATCTCTACCAGTCAACCTTAAACAAATATAAACAGTGTTTACGATGGGGTGCACAGAGAAACTTATTACAATCATTTACTATTGACATACCTTCTTGATTATTATTAAAATAAATTAAAATTAAACAAAACAATAAGATAATAGGATGTTACAATATACTTAGATACAAGTAATATATATTACATATATAATACATTATACATACATATATATATATATATATATAATATATATATATATATATATATATATATATATATATATATATATATATATATATATATATATATATATATATATATATATATATATATATATATAAGATTTGTACTTGAAGAGTCGGGATATTTTCTGAACGAAGTTGGCGTGAATGTGTGGCATGCTGAATATTTTGTGCTTTTTTATGCAATATATTCCATAATAATGGGAAGCCAAGCAATATTTATTAGTTACTAGTTGAACCGAGCAGCTCGCGCGCGCTTCGCTATATGGATGACATTCTAGATTAACTATATAGATTTTGGTACCAATTTTCAGCTTCTAAGAGATTTTTATATAATATTCTAAGAGATATAGATATTTGAAAAAAGTTAGTCTATGATTAATCCCGGATTTTTAATTATCTTTATTCCAAATTTCATGAAAATCGGTTCAACAATTTAGTCGAGAAGGTGTAACATACAGACTAAAGACTTTTGCATTTATAACATTAGTATAGAATTCAGCTTCCTGGGGGTTGATTTGTAAAAAAAGTAGCCTACGTTTGACCCCAAATCTTCAACTATCTTCATACTATATTTCCAGAGAATCGGTTCAGCGGTATAACGCAACAAACAGATGTACAAAATGATATTAGCATTTATAACATTAATAACAGTATGGATTAGCCATATAGCCCACGTAGGTCTCGATCTAGCGGATTTATTTTTTTATTTCATAGGATAGCAAACGAGTAGATGGCTTTCCTTATGGATAGAGAAATCATCGCCTATAGATATCAAAGATGTTAATGGTGCGTTGCTATGCGTGTCGCGGGATGGCAATACCACAGGCATAAGTTTACCGGCTACGTTACCCTCCAGACCGGAATAAAACAATGAAAGCATTGGTGCTGTGACGGCAGGAATAGGTAAAGCGGTGGTACTATGTACACGGGCGAGACGTTGCGGAACTCTACCACCTAGCAGCCAGGATGGTAGTGACTTGCGTAGCCACCCGTTCGCCTCTTACGAACTGCCTAGCAAGACGGCAAGTGATCTATTCTTCAAAGAAGCCCGGACCAACACGAGAGATAAGCTAGTCTTTTGTAATATTATGTGTCATTTAATTATTATCTTTAACTGCATTGGTCTCCAATAAAATGTAAAATAAATAAATATAAATACATATTTATATGAAAAAAATAGTAAAAGAGATAATTTCCAACAGCTCCTCAACTATTAAAATGAACTCAAATTATAAGTTTAGTGACAAAAAAGATCCCACTTTTTGTGAAAGACTTACAAGTGGCCTCACGAGTCAAACTAAGTTATCTTAGCACCTTTTTCAAGGGCCGAAACACGTGGCACTTAGTTTTTGTCAACACATTTCTAAGATTCACAGACTTAAGTTATTTTCTCGTGAGTATAGTGGAGCGAACTAACGTTACATTGTTTTTTGTGATTTAAATTATAGTGACATTTTTAGAACTCCAGTTTATTCCTATGGATCTTTGTCTGTCTGTTGTGTAAAAAGTTAATCAGTTTATTGTGTTGTTGTATTATTTGTAAATAGACTAGATAAGTATCTTGTTGGAGATCCCTTGGAGATCGATTTATGTAAAAAACGTCAATTGAGTCGGAGCGTTTAAGGCGTGTTGGTCCAGATTCTCTTTAAAGAATAGGCCAACTGCCGTTCTGTCAACTAGGTCGTAACAGGTGACCGATAGGCTATGTAAGTCACTACCATCGTGGCTACTAGGTGGTAGAGTTCTGCATTATCTTGCCCGGCCACCCCTTACCTATTTCTGCCGCAATAAGTCAACAGTAAGTCAACGTTGTAGAGCATTAAGTGCTTTGATTCGATTGATGTTTTGTTACGTGAATTTGGGGGTTGATCCGAAGTTCGATCTTTTAGATGTAAAAGATGTCTTCATAGTGATATAAATTCCAATTAAAATTTAAACTCCTGAAATGAGATCTAATCTACATGCAAGTTCAAATAGATTTATTTGTAGCCAGGACTTGAAATCGGTTTAAGAAATACTGGTAAATAGATGAATTTAGTGGTTTTTATAATAGGTTTCGCTCGGAGCGTATATGAGACGAGAGCACTTCATAAATCTATATAAACCGGTTAAAGTCTTAACCGTGGATTTGTACGTCACGCGCAGTGCAAGCAATTATTAAGAGCGGCGAACATCAAATAAATATTTTTAAAAAACGTCTGTAAACCGGTTTATTGACAGAAAACCCTTGAATTATTGCTCCATAAGGAAACCGGTATTTTTGAGGTTAAGGTAGAGCCATACCTTTACAAAATGCTCCTTATGTACTTGTGCTGATTTGGGATTGACAATTAAGGCGATAGGTAGTGCCAAACTACGAAATAGACACCTCTTTGAAAGCCTACTACTGCTAACCGATTGGTCCAATAATTTAAAAAAAATATGCATTATACGTATAATATAATTAAGTTTAAATTTTAAGTTCGTTTTTTCAAATTTTATTGTTATTTTTGATGGAAAAAAATCGAATATCTTTCTTATTTTTACACAACAAATTGCTTATAACTTCCAAACTACTGTAACGATTTTGATGATTTTTTCTTTTTATTACAGACAATTTATTGCTTTATAAAATTTAAGTTCAAAATTTTACAAAATCATTATAGTGTGCTATTAAATCAATAAAAACCTTATTATTTAATTCGCGGACAGCGCTCGCGTCGAAAGTCAGTCTCCCGGTAGCGTTCATACGGGGAGGCTGTGTCGCATGTTAGCATGCTCCGCTCTCCATATTCGAGTCAAAGAGTAATAGTACAGATAGAACGTTTGGCACAATAGTAAGATTGTGCCATTTGGAAATTGAAGATTTCGTTTACGCTTGGATGTTTTTTTATAGTAGATAATGAGCTTGGACCGAGAAGTCTGTTTTTTTTTACAGATGTTGTTCTTATGATATAGACAAGGAATAAGAAAGGATTTTTTAAATTTATCCCCTAAGATGGTGAAATAGGAGGTGAAAGTTTGTTTGAAACTCTGTCATTTTTGAGTTATTACAACTCAAATAGAATGATATGCCGTAATTAAATTTTCCTTTAACTGAAAAAAAATTAAATATAAATTTAATATTTTTTGAAATTCTAGCCTATAGAGAGGTAAAAAGAGGCTTTAAAGTTTGTATCATAAATGAATTGTTTATTTATTGCATTACTATAAAATCTAAATTATTTTAATTTAGTATTTATGATTTTTAATACAATTAAGAAGTACGAATTTTTGGATTTTTTTAGTACTTATGCTCTTCAATCGAAATTGAAGAAACATGCATGTAATGTTCGAAGTTTCATCCATTAAAGGAGTAAAAGTGTGTGTTACAATTTATATGAAAAATCAAAGGTTTATTGTGAAAATAACTTGAAATTCGGCACTTATAATCTTCAACACAATTTAAGAATCATATATTTGGGGATTTTTTAAAATTTTATTCCTTAAAGGGTAAAAAAAGCATTGATGTTTGTATAAAAAATAGATTGTTTGTTGTAGAATATTGTAGAAATTATTTAAAACTTAGTATTTATGATTTTTAATACAATTAAATGAACACGAGTTTAAGGTTTTCAAATGTTATCTCTTCAAAGGATGAAAAAAGTGGTAAAGTTTGTAGAAAAAATAAAATATGTTTAATCAAAATCTCTTCAAATTTATTAGTCATGATCTTTAATTCAATTAAATAAACGTGCATGTAAGGATGCTGTGAGTTTTATCTCTTAAAGAGGTAAAAGAGGGTATTAAAGGGGCTGAAAGCTAGTACTTTATAAATAGTTTTGTTTGCGAGTAGACGCTGAATAATATTTTGAGACTATTCATGTTTACGCTTTCCTACGTTTACGCTTGAATGTTTTATTAGCTAGAGATAGATAAGTATTTTGTCAAAATTTTGTATAAATGTACAAAAATAAATAAAAAATAAAACATATAAACAACGAAGATAATTCAAGCAAGCGAATAAAAAGCAAAACTCTAAAGAAAAAAAATAAAAACTGGTACTATTTGAAAGTAGTAAGGACTTCGCAACAAAAAATAAATAAAATTTAATATATTATACATACAAAATAGTCTAAATAAAACAACTTATTTAGTAGTTTCCTCTATAAACATTAAATCAAATTATATATCTTCTTTTTTATTACGAGATTTTGAAACAAAAACTAAGAAGCTAGTTAGTTTTAAAATATTATTCAAGAGATTATATTTAACCAAATCAAATTTTGAAAGGTTTTGTTAAATATTAATTGTTGATTGTATGTATTAAAATAAAGTGCTACACGGGATGTATTGTATATTACAACACTTTCAAAGAAATAGGAAACGAAACTGTTATTATTGTGTAAATTGTTATATGATTTTTTGTCGATTTTCGGTACATTTTTTTTCTTTAGATATTTATCGTTTTTCTAAAACGAATGTATATGTAATCGATAAATGAGCGATTACTGGTTATTGGTTTTGAGTTTGACAACATTCAGTCGATTCATGATGATAAAAGTTCATATAGGTGAACAAAAATGTTAAAACATAGGTATCTGCATTTACTGTAAATACTCTTTGACGCTGGAGCAAGCTAGCGCGCGATATAATTTTTGCGCTGCTCCTGTCAGAAACTCAAGGTCGTTCGCAGCTGTAATCGCCTTAACCGGTTAACAAGTCCTGTCCGTAGCCCCATATTTGCTAAAAATTAGAAAACTATAAAACTACATTTAAGATTATTTTATATCATGCTGGTGGTTCTCCTGCTTGTTTTTGCTCAAGAAAAGATAACAGGAAATATAGTAATAAAGTGTTGTCAATCTTCAATCCGAAACGCGCTAAAGCTACCTACTGCAGCAGAAAATATGTGTCAAGTAAAGTGCAACAGCAAAAGAAAGATTGGCCTGAAATTTCGCAAATGCAGCGTGATGAAGGTTTCCGCTGAGATTTTTTTTAGTCAAATAGTCCTTAATATCTAAATCAGATAAACAAAACTGTGCGCAACAGCTTGTAAACAAAGGTACCAGGATGACATATTTAGTTGGAGGTTTGAATAATAAACACGAGCCCGGGGCTCGCGTCGTGTGCTACCGGTGCGGTCGGCTCACGAACACCATTTGTCTAGCGCCGGCGGCCATATGCAATTTCGCAGCAACCACGCCTATTGGCTTCCACATCAACTCTGCTCTAGAAATGTACAAACGGACAAGCTTTGGAGTTCTTTTTGACATGTTTTGATAGCTGTTGATGGTTGTGATAGAATGTTTGATGTTTAATGGTGACTGAATGAAATCATATTAGTGGTGTGGCTACATTATCACATTACAGTTAAGATTCGCGTTGAAGCAACTTCTTTGCTGAATTGTGAATCTTCGAACTTCTGTCAATTTTCTACGTTGAATAAATTTATTTTGATCATCGGTCTGAATTATCCGTTTTCATTACTTATTGAAGGTAGATAGATTTTTGTCAGTAGAGTGTATATGGCTATCTAGTCCGCCTGTGCATATCTTTCACATCCGAACAATCACACACACAACACGACACCACCATCGTCGGTCTCAACGAGGAAGTCTTCTTCATCGCCCAGCATTTAACTCGGAATACAACGCCACGACTCTGCCCTCGAAAATTAGTCCGAAGCCGAGGTGCTTTAGTTGTCTAAATTTTAAATTTAATCTCTGACTAAGCACTGCTCGCTCCAGAATCTAGTATCACTATAACGACCCACAAGGTTAACTGTAAGTTAGTAATCTCAGAAAAAAAGTAGCACATCTACGAAGCTTTGTTGCAACAACGCACCACGAAACTTTAGGTGATAATGTGGCCCCGTCATAGCAGTTACATAAAAGCAATTTGTAATTTTGCATATTTCGTTGGTGTAGTTTCAACGTAGTTTCTTATTATGCGTGTGACGGATGGGAGTAATACGGCAGGAAGTATCCAACAGCCATTTTGCTATAATACAACTGTGTATTATGCTGAGGCCGCACTTCCGCCTATCGCCCCGAAGTTATATACGCGCTAAGGCACACGCAATCCGGAATGTATATTAAAATAGCCGGTTACATCTGCATTTGTGGTGTCATTGCACGAAGATTTGTGACGATATACGTAAGTGTGGCTCCAGCATTAGAGTAAACTGCAGGGACACAGTAATGTTTAAGGTGTGAAATTAGTTAGCGTGTACAGCTAGGCAGTCAATCGCAAACAGTCGTTTGTAACACCAAACCGTAGACGCACGTAGGGTGATGCATATTATATACCTACTGTGCAATAATTTCTTTTTTTTTCTATCATCCCAGTCAATAAATCTAAACATTAATTATATAATTAGTGATAACCCTGGAGTCAGATATCACCTACAAAACAAAGATACCGTGGTGATATATTTAGTTGAAGGTTTGAATAATAAATATAATCCTATCAGTGGTTGGCTCACAAATATAATTTGCCCAGTTCGGCTAACCAAATGCAAATTCCTATCCACTTCGCCTATTGACTTGCATAATATGCATGTACCACGTGTCCTCTAAAAATGGAGAAGCTTTGGAACTCTTTACTGAGTACTTTAGAGCTGTTACTGGTATAATAGAACATTTAATAGGGCAAATGGATTACTAAGAAATGTTCAAAATCAAAGAATTCTCTTTACCAGCCAAGCAAGTCCTGTCATGCCTCACATATGGATGCTAAACGCAGGCACCGACCTGGAATCTCCTTTACAAACTAAGAACGTGTCAGAGAGAAATTTATAGGAGTATGGTGGATGCCATATTAAAAGATCGATGAAAAGGCGACCGATTGGCTATCGAGTCACTACCATCGTGGCCACTAGGTGGTAGAGTTCTGCATTGTCTCGCCCGGGTCTAGTACCACCGCCTTACCTATTCCTGGTGCAACAGCGTCAGTGCTTGTCGCTGTCGTGTTCCGGTTTGGAGGGTAAGGTAGCCGGTAAACTTATGCATGTGGCATTAGACCTCGCCACAAGATAGCAACGCACCATTAACATCTTTGGTGTCTATAGGCGATGGTTGACTCTTTCCATCAGGAGACCCATCTGCTTGTTTGCTATCTTATGATATAAATAAAAAAAAGTTCAATAGCATGTTTCAACACTAGCATGTTTGGTGTGTATAGACGATCGTTGTCTGTATCCATCAGGAGACCTATCTGCTTATGACATGTAAAAAATTAACAAACAGTCTATTAGTCTAAAACAAAAAATACTCAGACGTTAATTATATTAAAAGATAAACAAAAACATAAATCATGAGACCGTATACTTGGCCGTAAATAATTACATATAATGTTTAACATGAGTACGAGTCAGCTATGATAAAACTTATAATTAAAGTAAGCGAACTTATCAAAAGTTAATTATAGGGTACACACATCATAATACTGATTTACAAGGCGTAAAATATACACTGGTTTATGATTTTTACGTGTCAGATAATAAGGGTGAATATCATTTGTAGTTTATTTGCTTTATCTTCTACAATATTTTGCTAAAAATAATTCGTAGATAAGTATCCGTTGGTCGTTATCGTTAGATCTAAAGATAAATAGATTCTGTGTAAATAGTCTTCACATAATATTATATTAGAATAAAACTCATATTAATAAAAAAATAATAATAGACATTCAAATTTGTTATCATGCATGTTGGTTTTTGGCAGTTAATTAGAATTTTAATATTTATGTATATGTCGCAGTGAAATTGTCAATACCGTTAGATTATAATCTACCTAAGTGATATTATAATTTAACTGCTAACCTAACCTAACCAAATTATAAAATCCCTAGGTAGATTATAATCTAACGGCTATTGACAATTTCACTGCGACATAAATCGTTAGTTTATAATCTACCTAGGGAGTTAATAATTTGGTTAGGTCATGTTAGCAGTTAGTTTATTGATTCAGGTTTTACTTTGCGTAAATCCATTATTAAAAAAGATGAAATTAATTAAATTTGTCATGTTCTGCGAACTATTCTGTGTGTTTTTCGCGATGGCACCAAAAAGAAAGTCGTCGTAATAAATGGATAAAACCGATGGTCCGGATAAAAAGAAGACCCCAGCGGCACAATTATACTACTTTGAGTAGGTACGTAAATTGTGCGCTATTTTTGCTTGGTGCCGGCGTGGGACATGGGTGTACAAGTGTGGTGGATGTGGGTGGATCTGTTTTTTATACGGACCGTCGGTGAGTTTTATCCATTTATTAAACCGATGTCTTTCTGTTTGGTGCCATCGCGAATAACACATAGGATAGTTTGCGGATCATAGCAAATCTAACTAATTTCATCTTTTTTTAATGTTAGCAGTTTTTTACTTTCCGCTATGTATGTAGATAAGAAAGTTACTGATTTTGCATCGATTTTCAGAAATCGAGTTTTCAACAAATCTTCACGATGTTTTGAGATCCTGGGAACTTTTTCCAACTATTTTCATGATGACGTCAGTATGTCTGTATGTACGTATTGCCGATCAAGGCGTTGCAAAACTCTAGTACCTAGTTAGTAGTTACGATGTAAGTGACACGTACTGGCCCTTTCTGGCCTATTACGAGATGCCCAACAGTCAGGCAGTTCATCTATTATTCGAAAAAAGCTAGGATCACCACGGGGAAACAACAGGATCCATAGTGCACCAGTAAATTTATGCATGTGATATTAGGTACAATTATACCCCTACCATACGAATTACACACGTATTAGGTACTATTATACCCCTACCATACGAATTACACACGTATTAGGTACTATTATACCCCTACCATACGAATTACACACGTATTAGGTACTATTATACCCATACCATACGAACTACACTACATTAATATTTTAGTATTTTAGGCACATATCTATTTCCATTAGGTACTTCTCTCAGATCATACGATGTGTTTTCTATCCCATTATACATACCTATAAGAATATGAAAAATTCAGTTATTTCCGATGAATTCTCCGACTGCGTTCCGATACGGTAGTAATTTTTGAAATATCTGTAAAGGTTTATTTCAAATTTTTTTTAAAATTAATATTTTTATGTTAAAACTAGCTGTGTGTTTGTCCGCGTGGAAAAAATTCTAATATAAAACCCGCATAGTTCCCATTCGCGGGATTTCGGGGTGAAAACTACCCTATGTCTTTTCTCGGGTCTCAAACTATATTTGTACCCAAGTTCATCAAAATCGGTTCAGTGGTTTAGACGTCAAGAATAGACAGACAAAGTTAATTTTGCATTTATGATATTAGTATGGATATCTTAATATCTAAACGACATTTTTTGTCGTATGGGATAATTAGTCTCTTGTATCAAATGTCTCTTAGTATTATAGTAAGTTAATTGTATAGTTACAAATTAAACATTGTGCATAGAACATAAATATACAAGCCCGCTGAGATTTTTAGCCGGATCTCTTCATTGAATGGCCGCGTTTCCGATCCGGTAGTAGCTATAAAATTGCTAATACGCCTATATAACTTGTAAAAAGTTTAATTGAATAAAGTATTTCTGATTTCTGAATTCCTCAAGTAAAATAAAAACAATGTTTCATAATACCCGGTGGCCATAAGTCTTTGTTAAGCTTTCTGAATTAATTTTCTTAATGCTATACAAATAAAAATAGATTAATGATAAAAAAAAGTCTGAGAACATTGAATGGAAAATACTTCTTGAAAAACAGTTTACGATTTCTGAATACAAATCGTTTCTGACACTGATTAAATATTCACATTAAATCCTGAAAAAAGGAAACGCAGGGTTTATAAACAATTTTTATATTTAGCCTTTTTGTGAGAGAAATGAAAGACGTACCGTCAAATAAAACATCAGTGATAATCCCCTGAGACGGGGCGGCCGGTTGAGGCTCAGAATATTATGATTTATTAAACTGACGCAACATTTGCTACTTATGAAATATTAGTGGAAAAATGCGATGATATTTTTTAGGAGTTACGTTTGAGTGAGAGAAGAATTTTAGAACATGTTCCTATAGACAGTGATTTATATAATTTCTTAATTCATACAAGCGCCACGCTTCGGTATCCTACGAGATAGTTTCACTAGTAAGAGTATTACAAATGGACTTAGCAACCAAAAATTTAAAACAATATATTGATTACATATATGTATTTATATGTAGTCAATATAATGTTATATATAAAATAATGAGCTTTTGATACGTATTCACCATTAGTAATATTTTTTGTCTGAATTGAACGGGATTATTTTTTTTAAATCCCGCTGAATAGATTGGACAACATTGTTTTCATCGCGATTTCGAAAAATTGAATTCTCATCAGATCGCTACATTTTGAGGTCCTACAAAACCATTCGAACTATTTTCGGGTTGACGTTCGGCCGTGTGTATGTCTGTTTGTGGGTGTATGTTAATGGATTTTTGTCATACAATATCTCAAGAACAAATAGACAATTGACAGAAGGGATCAACAATTAATTGAGCAAAAGTAAAATGTACATTTGATAATAATTGTTGACTCCTAATTATAATTTTTGCTCTTAAAAAACTGCATCATGTCAGCACTATTTTCAAATTGAACGTTGCGTTTTGTAAATCACAATTGATGAAAATTTCCAAGAAAGTATTTTTAAGATGTTTTTGAAAATTTTGATCCAATACATTTTTTACACCTTATAACAATTTCCTCATAAAAATCTACTAATGCAAAACAGTAAAAATTAGACATAAAACCAAAACGTGAGGAACAACACAGCCAATCATGGTCTCATATTTTTAGTCCTAACTACAGAACACACTCTCTACGAGAGGTCCTATCTGTTACTACTAATGTTATAAATCAGAAGAATTTGTGCGTATGTGTATATTAGGTTCTTCGTTACGTTCAAACAACCAGACTGAGTAGGAAGAAATTCGGTAAATATAATATAGTTTATGCTCAGATTAAATGTTGAAAAACATAAATTATATATATCTTGCGTTACGTGCTGGGTTATTAGTGTACCCACTACTATAACCTAGCTGTAAATAAATTTGCAATTATTGTAGTAAAATTTCATAGTAAGTATTTTAATATATATATATATATATATATATATATATATATATATATATATATATATATATATATATATATATATATATATATATTAAAAACATAAAAACAAAAAGAAAATCGAATATCTGTTATTATTCGGGAAAGAAGTACTCTTAAAACCATTTTTAAAACCGCAGGTAAAAGCTAGCTAACTGCTAAAATTATTATCTGTACGCTACAAATTAAATAGTAATAATAAACGAACTTAATCCTAAAACTAATTTTAGTTCACAAACTACATTAATGAATGTGTGCTTTCACTGCAAGAGCTTTAGCAAACACTCAAATGCATTCCAAGTACTTATACGTTACACTATGAAGGTAAACATGCATGTTATCAAACATAACAGTATAACCAACGTTGCCGCCAGAAATTACTTGACCAAACATTAATTAATTTTATTGTATTTTGTATTATTATTATATACTAGCGTATTCTTGTAGTTTTGCTTGCTTCAATAGAATTGGGTGTTTAATCTTCATCCTTTTTAAGAACAAAGCTTTTTGCATACCTTAATAATTTAAATTTTAAATTAAATGTTAGAATTAGCTGTTATTCGCGATGTCGTTCACGTGATCCAAAAACGTTACTTTTTTCTTGATCGTGTAAGAAACTAGATAATATTACTCCTGGATAATGTAGCTTTCGAAAGGTGAAAGCATTTTTGAAATTGATCTAGTAGTTAGTTCATTTTAAGTTAAATCGTAACAAACAAACAAAAAACCAAATCTTTCCTCTCTAAAATATTAGTTTTAAAGTTTTGATATGTAGGTAAAACAAATATGTATAAAGTAATTTGTAACACACACAACCTTACAATGCGAACATTTTTATATCTTATTGTGTATTGAAAAATAAACATTAATTAAAATTTTCTTCTTCCTTTTATGGTTGAAGAGTATTCTATATCCGTTGCAGTATATTCGTGGTAATAAGCATATAAAATATCGCGTTCTACTTCCGTTTCTGCGGCTCGAGAGCTATTTTTGTCAAAAAATGCTATACAAAATTTTATAAAATGAAAATGATACATAAAACGACAAAATGCTATCAATTATTATTTCGTCAATTAAAAAATAAAATGAAAATTTCAAATCATAAAATATATGAAAATATATTATTAAAACCATTATATTTATAATTTACCTACACTGAAATATAAATAAGACGTATTTAAGGGTCTTTGTCATAATTAATTTTTGTACCATGTACTAACTTTTGTGACATAGCTTTGACATTGCTTTTAAATTAACAATACGTTAATTCAATCATTACACTTGGCGGTTTGTTATAAAATCGGACACATTGACATAAAAATGATTTATTAACTTTGCTGACACTAGCAATTCGTGAAATTAACTTCTCTTTGTTTTTGGTGTTTATTTTTGTTTATTATCAATAAAAAAATTAAACCTTGCTGCATTTTTCTTTAACATACTGTAAGTTTTTAAAATGAACTTGTAACCTACTGCAAGTATATCAATTTCCCTGAATTTATTCCTCAACGTTTCCATTAGATTAATATTAAGGATAAAGCAAACGTTTTTTTTTTTTTTATAATACAAAAATTATATCGGTATCTGCAGCATTTCTTCAGCTAAAGATGCAATAGGTGTAAAAATAGCTAATGTACAGCAAGCCAGCAATATATCTGCCTGTGATCTTAATTATGTTTTTAACAGTATATGTAACAGAGTTAAATTTTTTTGTCAATTGTTCTATATATGGCCCTCACTGCAACTTTGAATCAGTAAAGATTCTCAGACTGGAAACACCGTAGAATCAACAAAGTCTAAATGTAGGTTTTTCATTTTAAGAGTGGTCCCTACAAATCTAATATTGAGTAAGAAGAACTAAATACATTTTGTTTTTTTACTATTAAGTAACAGATTATTTGTGTAAAACCAGTGTACAATTTTTGTCAGTCAATTTTAAAACCTTGTGAGATGGCATCTGCATATAATAAAATTTTATATATTTCTGAACTAAGAACTGCAAATCATTGATGTGCATCAAAAATAAAAAAAATCCAAGTACAGAGCCTTGTGGAAATCCTATGATCACACGCGATTCTTTTCAAATTTTGCCATTCAAATAAACTTGCTGTGTTTTGTTTTTGAAATATGAGTTGGTAAGGTGAGAAGAGCTGCGCCTTTACATATTTCTCCATAATAATTTTTTTTTAGGAAAAATTCATGGTGTATATATACCATGATTCCAGGTATCAAAAATTTGTTTAACTGAAATTCAGTGTCATTTGTAGACGATACTCTTAGGTTATTATTTTTTTACATTTAAAAACAAACAATTATTCTTTCACATTTATTATAGTTAACAATTTTCATTATTATATTTTATTCAGTTTTTTTTTCGAGTTACACAGGAGTACACTTCACACTCGGAGTGCGGTGGTGAGTGACCACTCTTATTCCTCGGATGAGTACGTTAGCTGTCGCTTTCGGTTATTGCTAGTTATATATGTAATCTATAATCGGTAACATATTGGGAAAATATGGCCAACCCAATCCCGCTAACCGACAATCCGGTGAATCGCGGTGAACCTGAAAGTTTATAGACATTCGGTTTATCGGTTTACTTTGCTTACCCTACAAGAGAACCGGACGTGTAATTTTTTTTAATTTTCATTGGAAACCGAGATTTGTATTAAAATTTAGTTTACTCTGCCCACCACCAATGAAACCGGCGCGATGATACTCTCTTCTTCTCAACAAAGCCTTTCAACTTTTTAAAGCTTGAAAACCTACCTTATAGTTTGTATTGTCCTATTCATGCTCTTAACATGGTCCCATCTTAGCTATTCCGCTCTATATGTTAACCTTTGCGATAAAATCTACAACAGTAAAAATCCGGGTAACGGGACCCTACGTGACGTGACCCAGAGGCTCGCTTCATATTATTCCATTTTTGTACCGAAGCACCTATTATAAGACCCATGATAAACTGGATAAGTTATTGTGGTACATATTTTATAGTAAATGTTTTGTATCAGGGCATGAATCTTTTGTATGGCTTCTTTCTGAGTCTAAATTTACTAAGCCTTTGACTTTCATTGAATTTAATTTTTACTAGTAATTTTCTGCCTAGTTACCTGTTCAGCTTGAATTCGTTCCGGATTCTATTTCTGTATGGGGCAGAGCGTTTATTGAGTTTTTCGAGCAAAAATCTCAGTAACAGTTCAAATATTAATGTGGTCAAATTTTCTATTTATAGTAAATAGAAAATTTTGTTTCAACATAATACACTTACAACGTGTTTGATTTAACAAAATATTTTTTCTTTTAATATTTTTCATTAATCTGTTATTTAAAATAGAACTTTGTTAATAAGTTTAGTACATTGTAAAGGAAAGTTACATAATATTTTCTTTTATTGTTATTCTTTTATCTAACTGTCGTTTGTTATTTGAAGTACGTACATTTAAGTCAGACATTAACAAATTTTTAAAATGTTAATATTTGAAAAAAAATGAAAAATACTTATACAAAAATACAAATATATTTTCTCTATGACAAATATTTTGAAATCCGGCACAATTATAGCCATAACGATGCTATAATGTAAATTTGAGGTGGTAATTGACTCGTAATAAAGTTTAATATCGCTGTGCTAAGCAAATTGTAAACTGTCAAAGAAAGATAAATTACGTAGAAAGAATATATTTTGTCTAACTACGATACAAATTTTACTTTACTTTTTTTAAACAATTAAGAATTATAATTAAACGAGTGAAAAATTTATTTGTTTTTTCTGAATATTGAAAGTATTTGTCTCGTTGCGTCACAATTGACGACAAAAAGCTATGATACAGCCTTTTAATTAATTTGATCTTCACAAAATATTTAATGTTTTGAGCCATACTGGTTTGAAATATGATTTCAAAAAAAATATATGTTTAGGCAAAAGTATTGGTAAAAAGGTGAAATAAATTAAACTTGCTATTATCTGCAAACTGTTCTATGTGAGCTCTACGATAGCACATAGCATAGTTTTATAAATGCATAAAACTCACTGATGATCCCGACAAAAAGATTAAAATTGTCAACCCAAATCCACCACTCTTTCACTCATTTCGGCACCAAGCACAAAAGCGCAAAACGCACATTTCATCATATAGACAACGACGATGGAAATAGTGTCATTCACCATGGCATGGAAGAGATCTGATGCCAAATGAACACGACAATGGAAAACAATAATTCTGTTTAGACAGGAAAGATAAAGCGATTGAGCTGTTGTAAAATTCTGTCTTAAGTTTAATCTCCCAAAACATGTTATAATAAAAACCGTTTTTTTTTATTATCGATAGGGAAGCACTTGACCTAAGCGCTTCCCTATCAAAAGATGCGGCCTAAGATGGAACTCGCTTCCCTAGAAAGTACCTGTTCGTTCTTCCCTTGAAAATCCCCAGATTGTACTCGTCGGGGAACACAGACTCAGGAAGTATGTTCCAATCCTTTGCGGTTCGAATGAGGAATGTCAAGTGCGAGTCGGGCTCACAAACATAGGATTCTGTTCTGTCGAGCGATATTAACCAAGGTCACTTATATGGGATCTAACTTTTTTGCTTTTTTATTGTTTGTTGTGGAAACTGCTACCGTTCATTTGTTCCTTAAAAATTGCAGGTGTCTATCTATTTTCGTTCAAGTAATTGAATCATGTGACAGACATACAGACAATGGAGGGAGGATGTATATTAAAAGGGTTTTGATTGCCACCCATTGGATACGGAAACATAAAAATTGATGGTGTAAAATTGCGTTTTTATAAGATAGTTTCTTGCCAATACCTGTAGGTAAAATACAATTGTTCAAGTAAACTCAAATAAAGAAACCCTATCGTCTATTTAAGTGGAAAATACTAGATAAAGAATATATTTTCCCATATTGATGCGGGCTTTTTTCGAAGAAAAGGCGGAAGGGGCTAATACGTGTCAGTAGCATCATGACTTCAGTACCATTGCCTTGCCTATTTCCACTATAGTACCGTCGGTACTAGGGGCTATTGTGATCTGGTTAGATGATGATTATGCATTTGGCAATCCTTCTCTACCACAGGCGTAATAACGCACAATAAACATACCTATCTCATGCCTGTGGGCGATGTTTTTCTCATTCCACCGGGAGAATCATCAGCTCAATGCTATTCTGTGATATAAAAGATTCCTTGAGTACGGATTCCTAAAAATAATAAACCTTAAAAAAGAGTTCCATTGACTTATAAATCACTTACACAGTGAGAGACACAGTTAAAATCGAGAAAATATTAATGTCGCATTAATGGTATAAAAACACAAATCTATTAAAATCGATAAAAAAATAAACAGAAAAACAATACATGCCGGAGAATCTCACAGTACCATAAGGTTTAATCAATCAATGTCTTTTGAAATAAAAAAGGTACACACGACCCACGTAAACTTAGGGATATTGAAAAAAACTTTAGTTAATTTTTTTGTGGTCGACTGTGGGGAGCGCGTCGGGAATCTACGCCGAATAATTCTATTTTGGTTTCAAATTAACTGTCATCCTTAAATCAGAAACATATTTAAAATTGCCACGTTTGTTAACGATTTTGGATGGGTCGAAACTTGGAACATTTTACATTCCTTATACAGTAGTTTTCTCCATTTCTTATTTAACAAACTTCAAACTCAAATAGTTTACACCTCAGATTAACAAATAAACTCTTTTGTTTAATCTGAGGTTTACACAATCCAAATTAGTATTTTGTACCATTTACCTCTTCTGATGGACCCAAATAACTCCTAAGAAAGACGATCATGGAATGTAAAAGCTGTATTTTTTGAGTGGATGGCGTTGTTTGTGGTTTGCCATTACTTTCTAAATTTCTTGATATAACTTCGAAGTGTAACAAGTGAAATTATCGAATGCCCCCTTTTCAAAATTCGACCCTCAATATCTATCAAGTACGAGGTATAAATCGGTATAGGATGATCCTTAAGTAGTGATTTACAGGGTTTACACAAAACTATCTTCCAGACTCAAAGTTTACATTTAGATCTTCTAAGAAAAATTATATCTACTTCCAAACTAATCAATTAAGCAATTATGCAGTTTGATACTACTTCTAAAATGCATCCTACTTTTTATTTAATAATCAATTTTGTTCCATTATATCCAGCCATGTTTCTATGTAAATGTGTCAAATATTCCCATGACACAAAATTCCGAATAAAAATGGTGATTACTGTTCTTTTTGACGACCCCATATATCCACTTAGTCTCCCTCGAAATCTTTGGAACGAATGAATATTTATAAAGGCCGGAGCACATTTTTATCGCTTTCCCGCTCTCATTTTATACCTGTTGTTTGAATCTTGATGATAAGGATGTTTCTCTACGACTAATAGCACGATAGGATATTGATTTTCTCAAATTATAAGATTGCAAACAAGATTGGACTCCTCGAAAGAGACAACCATAGCCTGTGGACACGAAAGTGCATTGCTATCTGTATGGCGAGATGGTAATGGCACATGCATAAATACACCTGCTACATTACCCTCCAAACCGGAACAGGACAACGACAAGCAGCGATGCTCTTGCTGCAGGAATAGGTAAAGCGGTGGTACCAAAAACTCAGATGAAAAAATAATTTTACGCCGTATCCTAGAAGAGGTAGGCAGAGATATAACCAGTGTACCCACGATTAGCCGAAGATACTTAGTCCCACAATGTGATAGGTGGCAAGTCTATCGCCAACCGCGCACTTTTCCAATCCTGGGCAAAGTTGCTTTTATCAGAAAAATGAAAAAAACATATTTTTAAATTGCCCTACGCGGGAATCGAGCCCGGGCCCTCATGTAGTCAACACCAAAACCGGAATACTAGACTACAGAGGCGATTAATGTTTTTAAATTATTTTTTAAAGAAATACTTTGACCGAAAAACCCCTTGTACGTAAGCTTACGCTTGTCCAACCGTTTGTCTTTTACGATTATTACCAGATCCAGCATGGGTCGACGTTTTGGTATTGAGTGTTCTAGTAAAATATATTTATGCAACATAATGAGTAGTGAAACAAAACAATAATCGTCAAACTACCATCAGGTGCTATTTTCCCGAAATGGTGGCGCGAATGGTTAAGATACAAAGTGGTAAATTTAAAATTCGAAAAGAGCATATCAAATCTGTAAAAAAAATCCTGTAAAATCTGTAAAAAAAACTCCTAAGACAACTTTCCAGCCAGAACTGCCCAATGACCAAACTTTTATAATACAAATAAAAACGATCTTGGCTGCTTAAAGATTTTTCTAAATAAAAAAACATATTTTTTCCTAATATGCTTCGGTCAAATATAATGTTATCAAATCAAATATATAACATGGTACTATATATTTGATCTAAGCTAACACGTAAATTAAATTGTATTATCACTAGATCAACGCGGCATGTAAAATATTTATGTGTTCATTTACTGTTATAGATGTAGGATTTCTTTTGTCTTCAGTGTTGAATGTCGCGAGAGAAAATCGTGACGCGTGCAAGCCGTGGAATAAGAACGTCTTATCTAATTTCCACACGATGCGATGTCTTGGACAAGTACACGATGCGACAGCAAAAACTATTGTTCATAAATGACTTTCATTAATAGGATTTAGGATGCGTCCATCCCAAACTTGGTCATGTCTCGAGCTTTCGTGTATTATACTTTCAAATGGCTAAATTCCAAGAGACGAAGGGCACTTTTTAGAAGGATAGTAGAGGTCTGAGATCCTAAAAATGGCGGAATCCTAAAACATAACATGATTTTGCCACTGTACCTATTGTTTAGTACTAGTACTTTTCAGTAACTAAATATCTCAATTGTATTCAATTTAACTCATATTAGATATTAAAGCTTTAGGAAAAGACATTTATCAAACTAGATTTTACACATATTGCGTTAATTACTAGTCGATAGTCTTGCTACTGTGGACGTATAATACGGCTAAATTGTTTAACATGAAGTGTGGTTAAAATCTCGAGAGGATAATATTTGATAGGTAATTTTATCGTGAAAAATATATTTTAAAACTACTGTTTTTTAAAAAGTGTCTATTTATTCTGGTATTGAATATTTCATGTATAAAACGGTTTGCTCATAAAGAGTGACGCAAGAAACGTGCCAAAAGATATGTAAATGCCTTAGACTATGCCATGATGTGAAAAGTTTTTCATAATTAAATACTATATATAGGATTTATTATATTGTGTATGTATCTAATCTTGGCTATGTCTCTATAATGTATTTTACTCTCAAATATTTAAATTCTAATAAACGAAGCACATTTTTAGTAGGATAGTAAAGGGCCATGATGTAAAACGATGTAGCATTATGATAAATAGTATGGTTGTATTAACACTTTTCATCGCAGATAGTAAATTGATATATATTAAACCGGCGCTTGATTATTAGATAATAAAGCGAAAGTTTTTTGTTTTATCGTTTGTATCTTGTATCTTTGTGTTTATATATGCGCACCTATATCTAGACGAAACCATCGTAATAACTAATCTTTACTCAAATAATAATAATTGTCACATTGGTTTATTTAATTAGCAAAGACGCTCCAATTTACAACGATAAATAAGTTTGTCAGCTGGTGAACTAGGTGGTGATCTCTTTCGCCACATTGTGATAATCTTAGTAACCGTTATTTTTTCTTGCAATATTTGGATGAGTGTAAACTCATCCGAAAAACGGGGATGCTAATACATTTCAATAATAAATTTTATCTTATCCGACAATTGAACTGAATCTATGTCAGTCATATGTTTTAAATGCTCTTTTTATATATTATTCAGCTTTTATATTTCTGTATGATTGATTAGATGATCAGAATGCATAAAAATAACATATATAAACACATATTAATAACAATATCTACTAAGGTAATCTGATTTTGTATTTTATAATCAGATCTACAAAATTTACGTATTTATATGTTTTATTTGTACATTTAGATTATCTAATCAGACATATAGAAATATATAAGCTACATGTATTTCTCAAATTTCGAAATTTAGGTTTAGATGTTAAATGTTTTTAATTTGCTGTGTTTTTTATCGAATTTGGAATTTAGAAATATAAGACATGTCTATGAATAATATGTAATTATATTTTGAGACAATTTTTTGTTTTTGAAAGCAAATGGTAAGTGGACTTGCATGTGCTCGGCTCATACAGAAAAGATAAAATATTTGCTAAGGTACCTGGGTGATTTAGTTTTGACGGTCTCAATAGTTTTGAGGCGATTAGATGGCGATTTAGAGATCGCCTCGTCGCGCTGGTCAAGTGGTTGAGTCGAGTAGAGTGTACCTAACTACAAATCAATGGGTTCGGCTTCAACTCCTGACGGGGACAAACATTTGTTTGATGAGCATTTGATGTTTGTTTTTCTGGGTCTGAGTGTTTAACAATATTTATATATGTATTTCTATGTATTAGTATTGTTGACTAACACCCATAATACAAGCAAATATTTTGCTTACTTTGGGGTTCTTCTTCTTTGCCGCTATACTCTTGTCAGAGTGTCGTGATCGTCATGCTTGTACTTTAGTAGTGGCAGATGTAATACGCTTCACGACAGCCCGCCACCTCTCTGCTTGCCGTCATCCTCGTGCACTCATGCACTGTATTGCCCAAGGCTGACTTGATTTGGTCGGTCCAACGCATTAGTGACCTTCCGCGTGGTCTAGTACCTTCAACGTTGCCCTGAACAACGATACGCTCTATGGACTGGCTGCCTCGTCTTGAAACGTGACCAAAGAATGTCAGTATCCGGGCTTGTACTACAGTCGATAGACGCTGCTTTATGCCGAGTTCTTTGAGTATGGAGTCGTTGGTACGAAACTCTGTCCACGATACCCCAAGCATTCTTCTCCAGTACCACATTTCTAGAGCATTTATCTTCTTCTTTTCCAATTCCCGCAATGTCCACGTTTCTGCGGCATATAAAAATATGGGAAAGATAAGCGTGCGCATAAGTATTGGGGTTAGATCGATGTAATTTGTCCAGCGATATTATTAAACAATTAAACTTAACATACATACACATATTCTTGTGTCATACACCATAACATACACACTTGTGTATTATTTTCTTTACGGTTAAAAGAGTGAAGTCAAACTTAAGTGAGATTTTATTATTGTGTGTGGTCAAATTTCGATCACTAATACAGCATCTATGTTGTATAAAAAAATGACAAAACACGACCTACGCTATCCTCTCAAAAAAGACATTGTTTCTTACTGTTACATCCCTATTTTCCATGCAATAATGCTGAAGTGCATATAAGCTGGATAGTCAGCAATATATAGGTATAAATACTCGCTGCTTCCCAAATATTCTTCAGTTAGATATTCTCTAGCCTAAACGCTGCCCAGCTACGGACCTGGTTTCTGCCCGCCGGCCTGGACACAGCGAATAGACTAGTGCTATATCCATACTCCGGGTCGCAATAACCCTTCACAAGGGAACCGCGAAAAAGTGTGATCCAAGTTAGAGTGTTTATAGTTAAAGTCCCATTAGTTAGTAATTGTAGAAAGTGAAATAAATAACTTGTGTTCCGAAAAAGTGTTTTTTTTTATAAGTGCTCGGAGGCGCAACCTAACATTGGTGTCAGAAGTGGGATTGATATTCCCTTGGTCGCCTACTCCTGACGACGACCATCACCTCTACAACAAGGGCTAACTAAGCGTTTGGCCACCTGCTGTCTCCGCCGTCTCACTGACGCTCTAGAGATCGCCGCCGACGCCGTGGACTCTACGTTACCTGTCATCTAAGCCGCATAGTGCGTGAGGGTTATCTGCCCAGCACCAGGCTATACGCTGCCAAGGTTATAACGAAATATTTGAAAACACGTAAATAACTCGCACTTCGCATCGACCCGTAACTGCAACGCTGCAAATTCCATCGCCGCATCACCTCGCCAGTAATAAGACGCCGCTGACTCAATTCCATGTTCTACATACTACTGTTATCGTGAGTGTTTGCCTGTATTATAATAATTTATTATTTTTGCCATAATTTTGCGTTTGGATTATTTTTTCATTTCAAGTTTCAATTCCGTTTTATACAAATTCCAACCTAAATCTTATTAAATATATGTTCACGCCGTATCACTTATACCGTAGTTAGAGAGAGAAACCATTGTGTATTTTAATATTTTATCAATCTTATCAAATATATCTTCACGCCGTATCACTTATACCGTAGTTAGAGAGACAAACCATTGTGTCTTATCGAATATATCTTCACGCCGTATCACTTATACCGTAGTTAGAGAGAGAAACCATTGTCTATTTCAATATTTTACTAATCCTATCGAATATATCTTCACGCCGTATCACCTATACCGTAACCAGAGAGAGAGGATTAATCGTGTATTTTAATATTTTGCTATATAAACGGCTTAAAAATGGTAAATGAAACTAGCAAACTTGAAAAGAAAAACGTCCAGTCGACATCTAGTTTAGAAAGCGTGGGTATGGAAGAGCTAAGTTTCTCTATTCTCACGAAATTTGTCAAGTCATTTGATGGGGATAAAACAAAATTGTCTCCTTTTCTAAGAAATTGCGAGAATGCATTAAATTTAGCCTCTCCCTCACAACAAAACATTCTCTTTAAGTATATTTTGTCACAATTAGAGGGCAAAGCTGAAGCAGCTTGTTCTCTAAAAATATTTGATAATTGGCATGAATTTAAACAGTTTCTAAAATCAACATTTGGGGAAACCAAACATCGCGACCATCTATTACTAGATCTGCAAAATTGTAAAATAAAACCAGGCGAATCCGTTACCTAATACAGTTTACGTTTGGAAACTTACCTAACTCGATTACAAACAGACATAACACATTCGACTCAAGACGTTAGCGAAATAAAAGGCCGGATTGCCAGCACCGAAGACCTGGCACTCCACACATTTTTATTGGGGCTCCCTGGTGACATCTCTAATATTTTGAGATGTCGAAACCCATCAAACCTGCATGAGGCTATAAACCTTGCTTGCCAAGAGGAAAAGCTACAAAATTATATAAAATCCTCGCGGCATGAAACACAACCTAGATGCAGAATATGTCATAGGGTAGGACATTCAGACAAAAACTGTTATCAAAACAGACCACAACGTCCTATCCTTAATCTTTCCCAAGGCCCATCGCATAATCAACACCGTCCTTTTCCTAATGCATTAAATAATCCACCAGTTGTATGTCGATATTGCAAAAACCTAGGCCACGATATTAGTCAATGTAAGAAACGGCAATATAATAATTCGCGACAGAGACATATTCCTAATCCTCAACAACAAATTAATAACTTCACAGAATTAAGTAATAACGATAACGGAAACAATTTTACCTATAATCCTCCTGATTCTATTTATACAAATTCTCATTTAAATGAAGCTGATCTAAATTTAAACTAAAGGTGATTCCGGTTCCGCGTCGTACGGAATCGCCTAAACAAACCGACGCTTTCGATGTATTACAAAAATCTAATAATTTTGTTAGGCCCACCGTGCCTGCTAATTATACTAATTATCCTAAATCTAATATTGTTACTACATCCACTGTATCTTTTAATCCTACTATTTCTGAGAAACCTGAGGATTTTCCTAATGCTAATTCTACTAAGTCTACTAAATCTACTAAACCTACTAAATCTACTAATTCTAATTCTTCTAAATCCACTGAATCCACTGTATCTCTTACATCTACTAAATCTACTAAACCTACTAAATCTACTAATTCTAATTCTTCTAATTCCACTGAATCCACTGTATCTCTTACATCTACTAAATCTACTAAACCTACTAAATCTACTAATTCTAATCCTTCTAAATCCACTGAATCCACTGTATCTCTTACATCTACTAAATCTACTAAACCTACTAAATCTATTGAATCTACTAATTCTAATTCTTCTAAATCCACTGAATCCACTGTATCTCTTACATCTACTATATCTAATAAACTCACCGACTCTACTATATCTGACATGTGTATCGAAATCCCTAAATCTTCTATATCTAACAATACTCAAATTATTATGAATAACCCAGACAGTTATTCTAATATTCATGAAATTCATTATAATAATAAAACACATTTGCCACATATATATGTTAAATCAAAATATTCAGATAAATTGTTAGTTTTATTAATCGATTCGGGTGCAGGTATATCACTAATAAAACGATCATCATTACAAATTCAACCGGAATTAATTCGCGAAACCATACAATTTAAAGGAATCGAAAAAGGTACTAAATATTTTAATAGTCTTGGTCATTTTAATTTAGATTTTATATTATCAAATAATAATACTGTTCTTAGTAAATTTCACCTAATACCTGATTGTGTTAACATAAAATTTGATGGTATTATTGGAAACGATTGCCTTAAGTTTCATAATTGTAACATAGATTATAAAAATAAAACCTTAGAGATAAACAATTATTTAATACGAATTCATTTTACTAAGCCTAAATATACTGTTCCAGCTCGATCCGAAATGGTCATTGAGTGTAATGTTTTAAATCCAGAAGTAATAACTGGTTACATAAATAAATGCGAAATTCAAAAAGGCGTATATTTATCTCGCTGTCTCGTAACTATTAAGGAAAATAATCACGTCAATGTTTCCATTCTAAATACTAATAATAATGATGTTTTAATTAAACCATTATGTTTAGAATTAATTCCTTGTGATTTATTAAATAACTCATCGGAACCTATTAATTCTGTAAACTTTACTAACTCAAATAATCACTGTTCACCTGCAGATAGGTGTTCAAATGTCTTGAAACAAATAAGAACTTCACATCTTAACCGTGAAGAATCGGAAGCTCTACTAAATCTGTGTTCAGAATATTCTGATTTATTTTACTTAGATGGAGATACTTTAACTTGTACAAATACTGTAGAACATGAAATTAAAACTACTAGCTCACAACCTATCCACGTTAAAACATATAGATACCCTGAGTGTCATAAAGAAGAAGTCAATAAACAAATACAAAAAATGTTAGATCAAAAAATAATTAAACCTTCTAACTCTCCTTGGTCTTCTCCAATCTGGGTCGTCCCAAAAAAGCAAGATGCTTCTGGCCAAAAGAAATGGCGCATAGTAGTTGATTATAGAAAACTCAACGACATCACTGTTGGAGACGCCTATCCTATTCCCAACATTACAGACATACTAGACCAGTTAGGACATAGTAAATACTTTACCACTCTCGACCTGGTGTCAGGTTTCCACCAAATTAAAATGAGTAAAGACGACTCCCCTAAGACAGCCTTCTCCGTTCCTAATGGTCATTTCGAGTATACAAGAATGCCATTTGGCTTAAAGAATGCACCTGCGACCTTTCAAAGACTTATGAATACTGTTCTCTCCGGTCTCCAAGGTCTGCACTGTTTTATTTACCTGGATGACGTCATAATCTATTCCCACTGTCTCATTTCTCATATTGATAAACTCAAGCTAGTATTCGAAGCACTCCGCAAACATAACCTCAAGTTGCAGCCTGACAAATGCGAGTTTCTACGACGAGAAGTCGCATATCTAGGCCATGTTATAACTGACAAGGGTGTGTCTCCTAACCCCGATAAGGTAAAAGCCGTGTCAGAATATCCTACACCAAGAACTCCGAAAGAGATAAAGTCTTTTCTTGGCTTAATAGGATATTATCGTAAATTCATTAAAGATTTTTCAAAAATTACAAAACCTCTAACTTCTTTACTTCGCAAAGACGCTGTTTTCAATTGGACTCAAGATCAAGAAAAGGCAATGTCCACTCTTAAATCCATGCTGACCAATGCCCCTATCTTACAATATCCAGATTTTTCAAAGGAATTCATACTCACAACTGACGCCTCTAACTATGCTTTAGGAGCTGTTCTGTCCCAAGGCGAAATCGGAAAGGATTTACCTATCGCATTCGCATCCCGAACTTTAAATCGTGCTGAAGGAAATTATAGCACAACAGAGAAAGAACTGCTAGCTATAATTTTTGGTACTAAAACTTTTAGACCGTATCTATACGGTAGGAAATTTAAAATAATAACGGATCATCGTCCCCTTATCTGGCTGTTTAACTGTAAGGACCCAAGCAGCAAATTAGTAAGGTGGCGCTTAAAGTTAGAAGAATACGATTACGAAATCGTATATAAAGCAGGAAAACTAAATAGTAATGCCGATGCTCTCTCCCGTCCTCCGATTCATGCAATTGACCTATTGATTGATGATATAGATACCATCACCTATGAGACCTTTATGCGTAAAAGATCGAGTCCAACGGTCTACGATACGATAATCACTGAAACAAATCAAAACCTTTTAAAAACACCGTGCAAGGCAATTGCTTATCCAACGTCTGTCGATCTCGATAATTCAAACCCCTATTGCGAAGACATATTAAATCTATTAGAAGACAAAGAAGCATTCTTATCATCCGAAAAAGAATTATACACTGTCAAGTCTTCTACGATAAAAGACAAAACATTTTTCCACATGTTCATAAAAGTCCATCACTTTGATTCTACTAGCTACAAGGACATATTTAAAGTCCTTAAGGACTTAAGAAATAACCTTATAATTTTTCATTCTGAAATAAACGAAATTGCCATCTCTGATTTTTCCAATCCCTTTGATAATTTAAGATTTATTTTAATTTATGATATGATATCTTTTATATTTCATAATACTGGTATCAAGATTAATGTTTATCACAACAAATTGATTTATCCTAATCCAAGTGAAATACCCACCATACTTAAAGATAATCATGATTCACCTATTGGTGGTCATATGGGTTCTTCACGCCTATATAATAAATTAAAAGAATCCTATTACTGGAAAAATATGAAAAACGACATTGAGACATATGTAAAACACTGTTCCAAATGCCAACAAAATAAAGCATTACGCGCTTGCAACAAAGCCCCTATGCAAATCACTTCTACTTCCTCTGAACCTCTCCAAAGAATATCCACCGATATAGTCGGTCCCTTACCTGAATCCGGTCCTGAAAAATATAAATACATCGTTACCTTTCAAGACGACCTAACCAAATATTCAATGGCTTATCCTATTACTAATTCGACAGCTGAAAAGACAGCTGACTGTCTAATTCAATTCATTTGCCACTTCGGAATCCCTAAGACCCTTTTATCCGATCAAGGTGTTCATTTCATTGCTGATGTGTATAAACAAATAACATCTTTGTTTAAAATTAAACACCTTTTTTCTACTCCTTACCATCCCCAAACTAATGGTGCTCTCGAAAGAAGCCATGCTACTCTGAAAGAGTACTTGAAATCCTACGTTAATGACAATCATAGTGACTGGCATAAATTCCTTCCAACTGCTATTGTCACCTATAATACATCAGTACACTCATCCACAAATTTTACTCCCCATGAGTTACTGTTCGGCTGTAAGCCTCATATTCCTAGTTCCCTCTATGATATTGATCCAACAGTAACATATCCTGACTATGTCAAAATGCTAAAACAAAAACTAATTAATACTCGTAACATAGCCAGAGAAAATATACTTCGAAGCAAAGAGAAATCTAAAATTTATTACGACAAAGACACGAGAAATGTCTCTTACAAAGTCGGAGATATGGTTTACTTAAAACAACATCACAGATTACGGAAAGCTCTATCCAGTATATGGAAAGGCCCATACAAGATAATTAAGATTCACAATAACAATAACGTCACTTTACTTATAAATCGTAGACATGTAAGACATCATTTCGATGAAATCAAACTAGCCCATAACAAACCAATTTGCTCATCGTCAAATTCAAATACAGCTATAGCTCCCTTAGATATGCCTATTTTAGATTAATTAACTTTTTAGCGATTTTCTTTATATTTTAGATGTTATACTATTCTTAACTTTTTGTTTACTACATATTTACTATAAGCAACTCATTATATATTATTGTAAGTTAGTCAAATCCTTTTATTCTAGGGCCATCGCGCCGGGAATCTTCGCAACGTCAAACCTAACTACTCCGATAGTTAACAGCCCAGGTCTCTTCTACGACCCTATAGGAAGCTTAAAGTACTATAATGATCACTGGAATATCGTAACATTCTCTGACTTATCTTATATTCAGCCTCATATTAAAACTCTTCAAAATATACTTAATACTTGTAAACAAATTTGCGACACACATAAATCGACTAGTGTAAAAACTGATTGTTTGAATGTTCTAAGTCCGTTAGAAAGTTTGTTTACCAATGTACAGAATAACTATATTTCACTTGCTCATATAACCGATAGAAATAGTTCTGAAAGAATTAAAAGATCAGCTTGGTTCGGAATAGGTGGTCCAATATTAAAACAACTATTTGGCTCACTAGATGAAGATGACGCCAAATCTTTTATTGACGCTATTAATGCAATTCAGGATGATCAACGACATCTTGCTTCTATATCAAAGGAAAATATACATATTATAAGTTCTACTATTTCTTCTTTTAACAATACTATTTCCAAATTAAATTCAAATGAAAACATTCTTAATGATAATATTCAAAATCTAGGGAAAATTTTAGACACTGTTTCGACAAATGCCAATAAATTAGAGGTAGTTTCTCATCTATCAATGGTGTTCAGTGCCTTGGAAAGCTCTCTAATGATACTCAATTTTAGTTTACGAGATCTTATTGATGCTATTCTATTTGGGAAACAAAACATAGTTCATCCATCAATACTAAGTCCTATGCAACTATATAACGAATTAAATTCTAAAAACAATGATGTTATTCCAAACCTTCCGTTACACTTAAATCTTGATAATGTTCATAAAATCGTAGATATTTCTGAAATTAGCGATAATAAACTAATTTATGTTATTAAGATTCCTCTAGTTGCATCTTTTGTAGATTATACACTGTATCATATTTATTCGCTACCAACCCCACATGATATACATAATCCTAATACTTTTGCTTTAATTAATCCATCCGCAAAGTTCTTGGCAATAACACAAGATAAATTATTATATTCCACGCTACAAGACCTAAGTGAGTGCAAAGTGATAAACGGCAATTACTATTTGTGCAAACTAGGAAATATACAATCTAGTGTCGGAAATCCAATTTGTGAAGTGATTATTCTAACCGAACACGTTAAAGGTATCCCAAACTCTTGTAACTATAAGACTATTGTTGGTGAAATAGATATATGGCAAAAACTTAATAATAATATGTGGATATATGTGCAATCAGATGTAACAAAATTGTCTATTAATTGTAATGGTACTACCATTACTACTATTAATGATTATGATATAATTGGCACAGGCATTATGAAATTGCCAAAATATTGTAAGGCTTATCATAAGTTATTTCAGTTCATTCCATCCCAGGAGTTTGAAATTAAAGTCTATATTCCACATCCAAATTTTAACATAATAGAAGATGATTGTTGCTCAAAAACAAAGTTGAATCAAACTATACCATATCTGTCTCCTGTTAAATTATCAAATGTAAACTTAGATTACTTGCAATATGCTTCTCACAAATTAAATCAAGCCGATGACGACTTAACCAGGATCGAAACTCAACCATACCATATTAAATATAGCTATTATTTTAGTATAATAACTACTTTGTTATCCGTTTCTGTATTTTCATTTTGTTCATATAAACTTTATAAATGCTTTTGTTGTAACAAGAATAGAAATACTTCATGTTGTGTTAAGATTATCAACAATTGTATAACGAAACCAAAATCAAATGTTCATGCCAGATCGAGTATCGAAATGTCAAATCGAGACTATGATACTGAAAGTACTGATTCAAGTATTACGCCCAAAAGGAATCTTGAATTGTTGTAAATTTTATTTTTTATTTTTTGCTCTGTCTATTACTATTTTGATGTGTTTAAATTAAGTTATTTTTAATTAAGGTTTATAAATGATTTTCTTTATTGTAATAAGTATTTGCTTACATTTAGTTACTATTTCTAGTTCTGTTGAAATAAAATTTACTAAATCATTGTTTTCTATTTCGTCTATTCAAATGCTATTTTCTATTTCATGTTTTTACTATATCGTTACATTTACCTTATAAGTTTAATAAATCTCAATTGTTATATTTCACTATTTCATTTCGATTTCGTGAATATTTATAATTTTATAATGATAACTAATTCCATTCAAATGTTATTTTCTATAGACTCTTTCCTGTTATTTACTATATTGTTACATTTACATTTAAAGTTTGATAACTCTTAATTGCTATATTTTACTATTTCATTTCGATTTTGTGATTACTTTGAATTGTATAATAATTAATGATAATTAATCTACGCTGTAATCTTCTATGTCATTATTTTTTATATTGTTATTTTAATTGTTTCTATTTCTTCTTAATTTGGATCATACTCACATTCTATTTCTATTTTCCGCATGTTCCGTTCTAAAGGGGGGAGGTGTTACATCCCTATTTTCCATGCAATAATGCTGAAGTGCATATAAGCTGGATAGTCAGCAATATATAGGTATAAATACTCGCTGCTTCCCAAATATTCTTCAGTTAGATATTCTCTAGCCTAAACGCTGCCCAGCTACGGACCTGGTTTCTGCCCGCCGGCCTGGACACAGCGAATAGACTAGTGCTATATCCATACTCCGGGTCGCAATAACCCTTCACAAGGGAACCGCGAAAAAGTGTGATCCAAGTTAGAGTGTTTATAGTTAAAGTCCCATTAGTTAGTAATTGTAGAAAGTGAAATAAATAACTTGTGTTCCGAAAAAGTGCTTTTTTTTTATAAGTGCTCGGAGGCGCAACCTAACATTACGTACCGTGGTAGCCTTAGGAGTCGTGAGCAGTTAAATCAAAATATTATTCATCGTGCTGCGATATATCTCTTCGTATTAAGTTCATTTGTAATTTATTTTTCAATTATAAACCATTCTAAGTTTTGTAATAAGTAAACGTACATAAATACGTTGATTATGTTGAAACATTTTTTTTCGTTTACCATAATACAACAAACTAGCGGATTTGCGCAGTTTCACCCGCGAATAGATTAACAAACTTTCATCCCCTATATGATCCCCTTAGGGAGTGATTTTTGATAAAATTTAGACTATATTTGAGACTATAACTGTGCAAAACCCTGATGACGATGTCATAAGCGAAGCCGGTTGGGTGTCTACAACACTAGTTGACCCGGCAAACGTTGTTTTGCCATACTTAGGTAGGTGGTGGGAGGGCGTTATCTGAGATAAAGATTAGCCTATCTTTTAATCTTTTAAGTTGGACCAAAATTTCATTGGAATCAGTTCAGTGGTTTCGGAGTCCATCCCGGACAAACAACGTGAGACGTAATTTGTATAACATACCAGCGATCGCCTGTGGCCGAAATTAGATCATAGACTAAACAATAAAACCTCTTTAAAGTATTATATATATATATATATATATATATATATATATATATATATATATATATATATATATATATATATATAATAAGATAGCAAACAAGCAGATGGGTCTCCTGATGTGGCGAGGTCTAATGCCACATGTATAAGTTTACCGGCTACCGTACCCTCCAAACCGGAACACGACAGCGACAAGCACTGACGCTATTGCGGCAGAAATAGGTAAGGCGGTGGTACCAGACCCGGGCGAGACAATGCAGAACTCTACCACCTAGTAGCCATGATGGTAGTGACTCGATAGCCAATCAGTCGCCTTTTACGACCTGCCTGGCAGAACGGCAGTTGGTCTATTCTTCAAAGGAGGCCGGGACCAACACGGCGATGCAAGTTTGATAGCTAACTTTAGTCCTTTGACAAGAAAAAGATAAGGACTTGGCTCGGATGAATAATATACAATGGTTTCATGGGACTTGGTATCAATTTCCATAAACAATCAACATTATAAAATTGCATGCATTCCAACGCTGAACATATAAAAATGGATTTATCTCTGTCTAACGAGTCGAATTTTCTTAATAGAGAAAGCTACAAAAAAATTGTCAGTGCTCTAATTTCAAATCATTTAAGAAAATAACGTCACCTTAAACAACTTGCGGCCAATATGCCATTATTAAAATACGCTCTCAATGTACCTAAAATGTCAAATAACCCTTTGTTTACAAAATATTAAATTGATTTAAGCGTTATCTGCATTTTTCTATAATTTTAGTGTGTACCTTAAATCTGTCTATACATATAATAAAATCGTAGGAAAATCAATGTATGCCCGGGGTAAACTCAAAAAGAACTGCATGGATTTACTTCAAATTTTGCATGAATATTACTAACAGGTCGGGTCAATATATAGGCTACATATTATCACGCTATCACCTGCGGGGGTCCTCCCCTGCTGGGGCTGTGCGGAGTAAACGAAGTACGCGCGAACTAAGTCGCGGGCAACAGCAGTACAAAACGTGAGAAACCAGTTTACCACTAGATGGCGCTGTACAAATCACATACAAATTCCTAGTAAACTCGAAACGCGCTCACGATCGAATGCGAAAAGAAAAAATCACACTTAGCACTCTGAGCTTTAATCGTAAAGAAAATAGTATTCAGGTGTGTGTATATTATCGTGTATGTCACGTAATTGTAGTGTGTGTAATGTTTATTTTTATTACTATAACCATTGATATACTATAAAAAACCCAAGATACACAATCAGTGTGTCAAAAACGTCCTCCAAAAATAAACGCACAATTTAAAATTGTGCGCTCATTTTTGGAGGACGTTTAAATAGAATCGCGTCGGTCGCGACACTGTCAATTTTATTTTTTTCGTACATTGCTTTGTAAAATCTTGCACTTAAGGTTGGATATGCAAAGACTTATGTTTTTGCCATATCTATAACTACATAAATGAAATTAGGGACACTTTTGGGTGTCAGTGTTGTTCAGGACTGTGCATCTAGGGTTTTTTATATCAATGACTATAACCTATTATTAATGCATTTTATTTAAAAATATTACGTTTCTGCAGTCCTCCGAAATGTAAACATTAACCAGTTTAGTACCAAATTTCAAACTCTACGGTTCGCGCAATTGTCTTAAAAAGGGGTCCAAAGATTTTCCTTCACGTATTAATATATGGAATAAAATAAATAAACTGGATGTACAAGTGAGTTTATTTGGAATACCTATATCAAAAATCAGTATCATCAAGTGCCGACTGTGGAAAGTATCCAGTCCGTATTTGATCTCAGATTTTAATCTATCTTCATGCCAATTTTGATCGAAATCGGTTAAACAGTTTAGCCGTTAGACACTTTTATTATTGCACTTGTACTAACTTCAAATAAAATCGAAATAGGTACTCGTATCAAAATCAAATCAAATATTTTTATTTACAAACTTTTTAACAATTAACACAAGTCGATTAGATTTCCTTGTAAGTGCATGTGCACTTGTGTTAGGACACGCCGCTCTTCCGTTACAAAAAAAGTTTAATAGGCATTAATACGTAAGGTAAGCTATACACCGAGATTAAGTAGGTATAGTATTTAGTAATAAAGTAGGTGTAGTAATATTTAATTTATAACATTCTTATTTTAAATTGACAACTTTTTATATATAGGTATGTATGTATGGATGGTGAGAGTGTGTGTGTGTGTGTGTGTGTGTGTGTGTGTGTGTGTGTGTGTGTGTGTGTAAATTTCACTTTTAATATTAAAAGTGAAAAAATTGCACAAGTGCAATTATAATAAAAGGTTCTAATAACAATGGAATTTCACCAAAAGCCGATGATGATAAATACGATATATGATGACGATATAGAATATATTAGCCGTTAAAGTCGATTGAATCTCTCAGAACTTGCGCGCGCGTGCGTTTTTGTGTGCGCGCGTGTGTGTGTGTGTGTGCGTACGTGTGTAAATTTCACTTTTAATATTAAAAGTAAAATTTGGGTACAAGTGCAATTATAATAAAAGTTTCTAATAACAATGGAATTTCACCAAAAGCCGATGATGATATACGATATATGATGACGATATAGAATATATTAGCCGTTAAAGTCGATTCAATCGACTTTAAAGGCTAATATATTCTATATATATTAGCCTTTAAAGTCGATTGAATCTCTCAGAACTTAACCCCTATTTCAATCTTCCATACCTGTAGACAGTTTACATTTAAAACACAAATGCAATTAGCACCACAAAACAAAAGCAAGACAGGTAAGATGGAGGTTTAAAAGGAACCTGTGATGGGGCCGGGAGATAGGGTGGGAGGGCGTATAAAAAGTTATGTCGGCGCTCCAAAATAGATGGTCGATAAGAAAATTATAAGCGCCTAGTCGGTTTATGGTTATGGCAGATAAAACCAACGAAGTTTGATTAGGTTTATCGTGGGTTAGGCTTTTAGCGTATGAGTTTTGTTGAAATACCTGTTTCAATAATATTTTTATGACCCAGTTATGTTAATCTATATTAATAATATTTTGACTGCCTCTTGGTTTAGAGGATAGCCTGTTTGGGCCAGATCATGAGGTTCCTAATTCGATACCCGGGTCGCACCAAAGTGTTATTGAGGTTTTTTTCGAAGTTTTTCTCGAAAATCCAAAATGTCAAATAGTCAAAATCTCAAAATCAAAATTTAGTTGATAATCATTAGCAGCAGTGATATAAATTGCGTATTGCTAATTATCTCGAAAGAAGGCGAGAAAACTTTGATACGTGTCACTAATATCGAAAATACTAACTAGATAGTAAAATTCTACAACGTCTCCACTAGGTATTGGTACCACACCGTCTTAGCTAATTCTGCCGCAATATGACCCATGATGACCGCCCCGTTGATCGAGTGGTTAGCAAACCTAACTACGAATTGATGGGGCATGGGTTCGATTCCTGACAGGGACAAACGGTTGTGTGATGAGCATAGATGTTTGTTGTGTGTGGGTTTGGGTGTTTATTATGTATGTAAGAGTATTCACATATGTATTTTTATGTATTATTATCGTTGACTAACACCTATAACACAAGCAAATTTTGCTTACTTTTGGGTTAGATCAGTAAGTGTAATTTGTCCCGTGAATATTTATTTATTTATATTTATTTATTTATTTATTTATCGTTAGCATATTATGGGGTTAGGTCGATTTGTGTAATTTGCGCAGCGATATAATAAAAAAAATCGCATCGGAGCTTGTCGCTATTGTGTTCTAGTTTGGAGTGTAGGGTAGTTGGTAAACTTATGCATTCCATCATTGCCACATGGACAACGCATCATTGACATCTCTGTTGTCTTTAAGCGACGGTTGTCTATTTCTATCCCGAGAAACATCAGCTTGTTTGTTATTTAATAATATCAAAAAAAAACATCCAAAAATAATAACAACTACGTTTTCTCCAACTCAAGAAAAATAAGTAATGATTTTGAGTCGAGAGTATTACAGACTATAAAAATTAAATATTTATCATCACTAGAGCCACCAGGAGAGCCATCTGCTTGTTTGCTATCTAATGTTATAAACAACTATAATTACCCTTTACATATTGGGTGAAATTATAACTCACCCACGATTAGCTATTGATGGCAATACCAATAAACACGTGGGCAACACTGATTTGTATGTAAGACGATTTGAAAAATTATTTACCAATACTGTATGAATTTAACACCGATAAAATAATACAAAGCTCCACAAAAAGCAAGTGAGTTTCGTTGAAAAATCTCATTTTAGCCTGGAAAAGAGCATCTTTTCAAATTTCAAAATTTTGTCGGCTCTTGGAAAAAAAACCAATACCGTGTGAGTCTAAACGCGGAAAAACTTTAATACAAAATACAAAGCCCCACAAAAAAGCAAGTGAATTTCGTTTAAAAATCTCATTTTAGCCCCGAAAACAGAATCTTGCTACGTTACGCTAAATCAGATTCCGATAGGAGGTAAATTAGGTTCCGTAAAGGTGAAATTTCCCCCGAGAAAACTTTATTACAGACCCTAATCACATATGCTAAGTATTTCATCTGTGGTCGCAAACTGAAATACTGGATCAATAATGCTGAACAACTATGAAAACCGGTATTTTTTTATATTATAAGATACCAAACAAGCAGATGGGTCTCCTGATGGAAAGAGTCAACCATCGCCTATAGCCACCAAAAATGTTAATGGTGCGTTGCTATCTTGTAGCGAGGTCTAATGCCACATGCATAAGTTAACACATTACCCTCCAAACCGGAACACGACAGCGACAAGCACTGACGCTATTGCGGCAGGAATAGGTAAGGCGGTGGTACCAGACCCAGTCGAGCCGATGCAGAACTCTACCACCTAGTGGTGGTGGTAGTGGTTTATAATATTTGGATGTTTTAAAGTACATTAAAAATTGTTTAAAGTATATAAATATATGTGTAAAGTATAATATAATATATGTAAAGTTTTCCAAATTGATTTAGACGTCTTTTCCTCCTTTTTTGGGATGCCAGTTGAAAGGGATATTAACAATTTGATACAATCCGATCCCACCCAATAAGTGTAGCATGTACGTAGATGATATATTAACACATCAGTCAGTGTCCGCTGTTTCAGGGTTAGAGGTCGCTGCGATAAATCATGAGTAAAACAAACTGTTAAGTGGGCTACCAGTAAAAAATGGCGGCGTTCGTTTACCTATTTCAAATTATTGTATGTAAGTTTAAATGGCTATGTAATAAGATTGGAAAGAAGCTGATGGTCTGATATAAGGAGAAAACCATAAAATATAGACAGCAAAGATCTTAATGGTACGTTGTTATCAGTGTGGCAAGATGGTAATACCACAAGCATAAGTTTACCGGTTATCTTACCGACTAAACTGAAATAGACAGTTTGTCACTGTTTTTGTTTAGAATTGACGCTATTACGGCAGCAAAAGGTAAAGCGGTGGTACCAAACCCGGGCAAGATGTTCACTATTTACGTACTTCCTGGTAAAATGACAGATGATCTTCTTTTTCAAAGGGCCCGGCCCGGCCCAACAACATGTTAATTAATTCACGGTTGAAAAAGTATCTTCACGCCCGTATCCCCGAAGGGGTAGACAGAGGTACAACAAGTGCACCCACAATTAGCCGAAGATACTTGGTCCCACTATGTGATAGGTGGCCAGCCTATTGCCAACCGGGCACTTTCCAATCCCGGGCAACTTTGTATTTATTAGAAAACTGAAGAAACATTTTTCAAGTGCCCGACCCGGGAAGCGAAGCCGGGACCTCACGTGGTCGACGCCAACGCTGGACCACTAGACCACAGAAGCGAGAAATTACGTGAATCAACTAGTTTTTAATATTATTGAGGAATCTGACATGATTTAAAAAATGAATTTTATTTTTCACTTCAGTTAGCATTTGCGTTGTAATTAAACAAGGTGAAATTTTAAAGACTCTCAAGTATCGTACAATGAGCCTCGGTCAAGTTCATAAAGCTTGTGTTATCATAGTGGGGGAGCCCAAGAGGGGATTTTGGGATTTACTCAAGCGCGTCAGATCAAAATAGGGGGATACCTTGCATACTCTCACCTCTGGGATGGATCCGCTAAATACCAGCTGGAGACACTTGAGGCCATCGAGAGGCGTGCCAAGAGGCTCATAAACGACGATGATCTGGTAGGCAAAAAACTCCAGAGCCTCGCTCATCGCCGCAGAGTGGCTAGTTTATCGGTTTTTTATCGAATACACTTTGGAGAGTGCGCTGCGGAATTGCACGACTTAATTCCGCCATCCCCGTTTTTCTATCGATCGTCGAGGTGCACAGAATCTAGGCATCGTTATATGGTGGACGTTCCACGTAGCCGGACAAAGCGGTTCGACTCAACATTCTTGATTCGAACCGCAAAGGACTGGAACATGCTTCCTGAGTCTGTGTTCCCGGACGAGTACAATCTGGAGATCTTCAAGAGAAGAGTGAACAGGTACCTTCTAGGGAAACGTGTTCTATCTTAGGCCTCATCTTAGCTTACCATCAGGCGAGATCGAGGTCAAGCGCTTACCTATCGATAATAAAAAAAAAAATACTGTTAGATCTCGTAAGACTCTTCACCATATATATATAAGCCCTTTATATAGAAACGGCTAACTAGGGTAGAAAGAAAACAAAATTTCGATAACTTCAGCTTGTGGAAATTGACAGATTATATTTTTTTTCGTTATTCTTATTCTAAATTTTAGCTGAGAATTAATGTTTGCAGAAAAATAAACACAAATACGAGATTAATCCTAAAATACATATTATATTTAAAAATAAAGAAACTAAATTAATTACATAAGCTTCGCCAAACTAAATGCACATCAAATTAAATTTTATAATCCAACATGATGAACAAGCCCTAATTGGACACATTCGCACTGATGGCAAACGCAAGATAACGTCAATTTTGAAGTTTCCTCTGATAAAGCACGTTCGGTTGGAAGGGTGTTAAAACACGACTTCCTCTCGCAGATTTAATTAAAAATACTCGAAGCTCAAGTGAATGAACATGTACACTTCAAACTTTATCGGAAATTGAAATTTAAAGATGTAGATTGAGGGCTAAAATTTATTACGAAATTTATTTCGATATTTAGAGATCTTATAACCAACTAAATAAATAATTCTGCAATGAAATGAAATGAAAAATACTTATATTTATTTACAAGAATGTGGGCGTTTCAAGTAATTGAAATTAATCAAAGAAACCAGCATATTCTACCATGTATGTAAGTATGTAAATATGTAAAAAAATGATCACATATTACATTGCTATTAAATAATTTTTACATACATTCAAATTAATCAAATCAATAAATATTTAATTCTTTACATGTACTTTTGACGAGTCGATTTAAGAATACTACTGGATCAGAATGCTGGCACACACTGAGAAAATGTGGCACAAGAAACTCAGCAGGCTTGTTTTTTATCAATTCCACCTTCTTCTTTATCCACTAAACTACCCCAAGTCTTAAGAAGTAGAAATTAATAAATATGTATATACTGTTATAATTACAATGGTAGAAATTGCTTGTAGTAATAAATTGTATTCATTACAAGACGTGTAACATTGTATTCTAGCAAATAAAATATTAATGCGTTCACTTTTTTTCGTCCATTCATTCGTCCATTCATTCTCATTCACACACTCACTCATCTATAACATTTTGCCTATGGTTCCTGAAGACCCAGCTCTGAACTAACTCAGGTCTAGCAAAAATGTCAATGAGATATTTCTTAATTATTTTGAAAAATAAAAATTAGTTTGGTAGTGTGTTAACAGTGCCGTACCTAGGATGAACACGTCAAAAGTTTTTGACCACGCTTATCAAAAATAACAAAGGATAGTTGTTATCATGTCTGGGAAACCCACTTATGAAAGAAAAGTAATATTATAATAACTTATTCACGCAGACAATACTAGCCGATAACAAGAATTAATAGCAATATGAATAAAATATCGATAATATCTCCTATTAAATCCGTATATAGTAGCTTGTGTAATCTAGCCTTATTAAACATAGATGTCTTAAATAACATAAAAACAAAACGTAGCTAAGACACTGATACTTATCCAATTTCGGATACTACATATATTTGGTTACATAGTGATATAAAAATCAATCATGTGTCTATAACAATTTGATATCTCGGTTCAGTAGATAGACATCGTGTACTATCAAATGTATCGTATGATATTTCTTAGAAATATAATCGTTTGATTGCCTCCTAGTGTGGTTATTTGGCTCAAATAATGGCGTCCCGGAATCGACCCTCGAGGTACACGAAAGGTTCATCTGAGTTTATCCAAGAAATGAAATTTCAGTCGTAGTTTGCAGTATCTTGGTCGTGTGTTAACATCACTATTTTAGTGCAAGGAAAGTGCTGTTTTAAATTGGATATTTTGCACCGTCGGCATTTGGTGAAACTGCGTTTAAAAATAGGTATTTCAAACAAACTCACTTGTACTTCCAGTTCACTTATATTTTATTTTCATTCTTCACACCCAACCGGTTTTATTTATACATCAACAGCGATATTTTGAAAAATTATAATGTCTATTTATAAATAAGTGAATGTGTACAGACAGGTATAAATATATGTAGACATTATAACTGTGCAAAACATCCCTGATAATACTGTAATTAACAAAACCGGTTAGGTATGTGATATAGTATTAGCGATAAGTGAACTAGAAGTACAAATGAGTTTATTCACAATACCAATTTTAAAGTGGTGCTTTCTCGCAAAACTAAAAGCATAAAGAGGGTACATAATCACTTCCCCCGTCCCCCGTGTTAGTCCGGGACTCCTTTGGAGAATAGAACATCTGCCGTTCTGCCAGGCAGTTCGTTAAAGGTGAACGATTAGATATGCGAGTCACTAACATTGTGGCTACAATGTAGTAGATTTCTGTAGACTGTCTTTCATTGGAAGAAGATGGCTCTCCTGATGTAAAGAGACAACCATCGTCTATATACCAAAGATTTTAATGGCTTTCTTACCTTCCAAACCGGAATATGACAGTGACCCCGTGTTAGTCCCGGGCTCCTTTGAAGAAGAGGCCAACTGCCGTTCTGCCAGGCAGGTCGTAAAAGGCAATCGATTGGCTATACAAGTCACTAACGTCGTGGTTACTTGGTGGTAGAGTTCTGCATTGTCTCGCCCGGGTCTGGTACCACCGCCTTACCTATTCCTGGCGCAATAGCGTCAGTGCTTGTCACTGTCGTGTTCCAGTTTGGAGTCTAAGGTAGCTGGTAAACTTATGCATGTGGCATTAGATCTCGCCACTAGATAGCAACGTATCATTAGCACCTTTGGTGTCTATAGGCGATAGTTGACTCTTTCCATCCGAAGACCCATCTGCTTGTTTGCCATCTTATGACATAAAAAAGTGACCAGCACTGAAGCTATTGCAGCAGAAATAGATAAGGCGATGGTACCAGACCCAGCGAGACAATACAGAATTCTACTTGTAGTCACGATGGTAGTGACTTGTATAGCTAATCTTTCGCCTCTTACGAACTGCCTGGCAGAACGACAGGTGATCTATTCTTCAAAGGTGGTCTGGGAAAAACTGGTAGTTTAATGTTCATTTATATAAAATAAATAAATATATACATATGTCAGAAACTAGTAGGAACCAACAGTAATTGGGCGTTAGATTTACCTTTTAATCACTGAGTTGAAATAAATTGAAATGAATAGGTAAAAAAACAAGAAAAGTTTATTCAACTAAAATATACAAAAAAAATGGGATTTATTATGTCAAGTGCATCCAGGCTCAGTCAGCGAGTTTATTTCCTGAAATTCCCTTCAATAAAAATTCCCTAGTTGTCGAACTACAAATGTAATTTAGATTTATTCTCGACGTTCCTACATTTTTTTGTGTGTTGATGCATTGTTAACTCGAAAACAATGGCCATAGTGTTGTCATATCCTCAGTTTATCATTCTAACACCATCAGCGGAAATGCGTGGTGATATGGGTTTATAATGTGCTATCATCGTTGTTTTACTGCGCAACTGGGTGTTGTGTCGAATGACAGAGGCTAATTTATTGCTAAGTACAGTGTACTAAATATAACATCTATGTAATACGTTTAAACGAGCAATTCTTGTATGTTTATAAATATATAATATGAATCTCAAAAACGGCTTCAACGATTTTCGTGAAATTTAGTATGCAGGAAGTTTCGGGTACGATAAATCGATCTAACTAGGTTCAGTTTTAGAAAACATCAGTTTTAATAAGTTTTTATTACACATGTAAAAGTATTTATATACGTATGTATTTCTATGTATTACGATACTAATCATTGACTAACATCTATAATAAAATCAAATGGTTATTTTGGGGATAGATCAGTTCGTATAATTTTTTTCAGTAATATTTATTAGGTATTTACTAGTCTTAGATTTTTAAATATATTATCGGGCAGTATACAAGTCGAGGTTCTCCTGGTGGAAAGAGAAAACCGTCGCCTATGGATATCAAAAATGTTAATGGGACATAGCTATGCGTGTGATAGGATGATAATCTTACATTCATTAGTTTACCGACTGCTTTACCCTTCAAACCGAAACAAATCATTTACACCTCTGTATTGGTCCGGGCTCCTTTCAAGAATAGATAGACCCACTGCCGTTCTACCAGACAGGTCGCAAAAGGCGACAAATTGGCTTTACGTGTCACTACCATCGTGACTGACTGACTAGGTGGTAGAGTTTCACATTTTCTTACATAGGTATTTGGTACTACGCCTTACCTGTTCCTGCCGCAATAGGTCAATGGTTGTCATTGTGTTCCGGTTTGGAGAGTAAGGTAGCCGGTAGACTTATGCATGTGGCACTACCATGCCGCCACACAGATAGCAACGCACCATTACTATCTCCGGTGTCTATAGGCGATGGTTTCTCGTTCCATCGGAAGTGTCATCTGCTTTTTATTTATGACATGGAAAAAAAAGCATTGACGATGTTGTGGTAGATGCGGTAAAGCGATGGTATCGAATCCGGACGAGATTCTTTATCAAGAGAACTATGCTTTTTGGTTATTTTATAATATATAAAATGCGATAACACTATTTGGCAATCATGGTAACTGAGAATGTTAATTCCTTGTTAATTGTATATTAGGTAGTACGGTTTGCGTCATTTTGCGCGTGTTTTGTGCTTATATTTATGCATTCACTTTTGTATTTTAGTTGGGTAAGATAGTGGCAAACTTACACGTAATATAGCATCATATCCTTGCCACAAGAATAGCATCACATCATTAACATGTTTATTTTTCTACAAACGAGAAATGAATTGCATCACTCCCTACCAAACTTTAAAAAACTAATTCTTTTGCAGCACACGACGTAAAGGTACCAAGTAGTAAGGTTGTATTAACAAAGGGGAAATTATCATCGCTTATAGACACATACATATAATGATGATGAAGTGTTATTCACGTGATGGAGATGCCTAATGCACAAATCAACTGGCTACTTTATCTTCCACAGCGGAACATGACAGAGGAAAATACCGTGTAATTGCAGTAAGAATTGATACGGGGATGGTACCAAACGCGTTGGAAACATCTTTATTTATATAATAATTTAATCTCCCTATGCTTATGTCCACAAAGCTACAAAATTAGCTGATGTATTAACTTGATATTTGGTCTCAACATAGCCCGTGTTTTTTTATATTTTTTTCGAAGTTCTAACAGAACCGAAAAATTGATTTCCCATGATATTGTGTATAACCAAAATAAACCGTTAAACTTCTTGTGTGGCGTAATACTTATAATAATAAATATTATTATCTGAAAACATACATTTTTATTGTATTGTTCATATCAAACAAACGACCTGTCGTGTTCAGAAAGCTTACGATATGTAAGGTTATCGTGTCGACAAGGCCCAGTAGATTTAGCATGTTTTAAATTAAAATGCCTGATACAAATATAAACAGAAGTCAGCCAGTTGGAATAAAATAGCGTGCGCGGCTAGTAGGTCAAATTTATACGTAGGCAATCAATCTAGCACTAATTAATTCATTGCCTTAGACCTAGCTTTAAATGGAGGTAAGTAATATTTATATTGTAATTTTTAGGATTCTACATTAAAAGGTTTAAACGTGGTTCCATTACTAATTCTTAGTTTTCAGATTCTTACAGACCTGAATTTTTTAAGTCAGGATCAGTCCGTTTGAATAGCTCGGAGAATTAACGATGTGCTGAGGAATTTACTCTAAAAGTAAAGGTAAAGGCTCCGGGCAAGTGTTTTCATATAAATAATTTGACCTAGTTTTATCTTTAAGGAATGGACCATCTGCTATTCTACTGGACAGTTCGTAAAATATGAACAATTGATCATATGTATCACTCACATAGTGTGAAGGTGGTAGATTTCTCGCCCAGATTTGCCCGGTTTCCCAAGTACGGTACGGTCTTACCTATTCATGCCGTAGTTGCGTCAAAACCAAAAATCAAATTTAAAAAAATGTTTTATTCAAATAAAATTTTACAGGAACTTGAGTCGACATTTTAAAAAATTATTTATATTACATGGGGCACACTAAAAGTTTTGCACTTCTACCTAATCGGAACTATTTGTATTTCGAATGTTATATTATTAAAACGTTGCAACCTTTTTAGTAATAAAAAAAAAACAATTGGCGGGAAATGATTTGTCAATTGTTTTTATCACACATCAAAGTCCTACGTACGCAACGAAAATGGAACTTAGTCGAAAATATTTTAGAGCGATGATTTATTATGATTTTAAAAGTTCTCTTTCTCCGCAAGACTGTGCCGCTCATCTTCAAAATGCTTTTGGGAGAGAAGCGCCTTGTTTGAGCACCGTGAGGCCATAGTTTACTGAATTCTTTACATGACGAATTTCATGAAGGGCGGCCTTCAACTGCCGCCAACGAAAATAATGTGGCTACTGATAAGCGAATAATTGAATAAAATCCCCGGATTACTTATGGTACCCTGTGGTCCTCTTGTTTTAAAAAATAGTTCGATCGCATGAAAAAATGTTTAAAATGTAAAGGAGATTATTTTGAAAGCAATAAACATAATATTTTGGTTATAACATGTTTTTTTAAGTTACGCAAACTTATAGTGTGGCTACGTATATCCGGTTTCTTACATATAAATATACATGTTATATTTATATGTAAGAAGAAATATATATATATATATATATATATATATATATATATATATATATATATATATATATATATATATATATAAGTTCTGAATAAACTACCAAGACCACTAGAACATAGAGAAAGATTATATCGCCTAATGATATACGTTTGTTTAGTGTTCTCCGTGTATACAAATTTTCTTGAATGAGTAAGAAATAGCAAACAGCAAAACATAGCAATAGCAAACAGCAAGCTATTCTTATCATTTTCACAATCGCGTGTTCTCACCGTATATCAATATCCATCAAGATCCGTTAAACCGTTTTTGAGTTAGAACGTGACGTCTACTATGTACAAACAAAATAATTCAAACTGGTGTCATTGATGTCAGTGAGTCATAAAAGCAAATATTGATTACAACATTTGACAAAAATATTGAATTACCAGACAGATTTTACTGACTTACATACGTAGTAAGTATATGTACTTAGATGAGAATTTTCCCGGTGTTAGTCCGAGCTTGTAAGAGTCAACCGATTGGCTATACGTGTCACTACTCCCTACAATCGTGACTACTAAGTGGTAGAGTTCTGCATCGTCTCGCCTAGGTATTTGGCGGCACTATTTTACCTATTTCTGCCGCAATAGCGTCAATGCTTGGCATTGTTGTATTTCGGTTTGGAGAGTATGCTACCCGTTAGACTTATGCATGTAGCATTGCCATCCCGCCACACGGATAGCAAAACATCATTAACTTATTTGGTGCCTATTGGTGATGATTACTCTTTCCTTTAGGAGAGCCATCTTTTTTTCTATCTAATGATACACATTAGGTAGCAAAGTAGCAGAAGCAAGCAAATGATGACATTTAAAAAATAAAGAAAGTTAACTTAGATTTTTTTATAAGATACCTAGTATGTTTACTAGCAGAAGGCCTTTTCAATGGAAAGAGATATGGTTATATACACCATAAACGCCATACACGTGTAGGCATCAAAGATGAATGGTGTTTATACGGTGCAAAAGTTTACCGGCTACCTTACCCTGTAAACTTGATCGTAACAGTGACAAACGCTAACGCTATTCGTGTAGGAGAAAATAGGACATTGCTACAAAATACAATCAAGATAAAAAATATATTTCATAAAAAAATAAGCTTTATAAAAAATATTGTGTGATGAAATTTAGAAATCAATCAATTTGCGCCTTTCTTAGAAATCAATCAAATATTTTTATATATTTCCTTATTACTTTGCAAACAATAAAGTATTTAACTTTTTTCTCACAAGACAATGATTTACTCAAAAAAACATCAATAGGGATGTAAAAGTTAAAGTTTGTTCGGGACAAAATTTTATGCCGAGGACGTCCGCTATCCGGAATGTAGGCGCCACTCGCATTAAAACTTCGATACGAACAAGAAATTAAACATTAATGGTACATAAAAATGTTTACCGACACATAAATTATTATCTGAAGAAGCCGATGAATACCCAAATCTACTAATGGATGATGGTAGACTCACTAATTTTCGAACATAATTTATTACTCTCAGTAAATCACAATTTGAAATTTTTATAAGGATCTAAGCTATAATTTTGACCCATAAAGCCAGGCATGTATCAGATGTACTCTGAAAGGTAAATACTTAATAAATTGAAATAAAACGTTTTCAAATCACTCCCGTGACGATAATTTGGCCCACGCCTGCGTCCAGTTACAATGCTCTTGCCACGGGAATGATTTGAAGGACGCTGAGGAATAATGATATAGGTCCCTAAGGATACACACAATGAGACTGGGATAATAATAGTTGTAGATTTGAAAGTAATTTGAATATGAATGGCACCCTCCCGCGCGGTGATCGTAATAACAAATATGAAGTGTTGCTTTTGTACGGTCCCCCAATGATTTTGACTTTGGTATAACGAATCGTGTTCAGATTGTTGATGATAATTATGGCTTGCGTATTTGAAATACGTGTTTAAGTGTGGGATATGTGTTCTTTAAGTTTATTAATTTTGTGTCTTAATATATTGTTTTAGTCTGTATACTTTTAATATATTGTTGTCTGTTTGTCAAAAAATGTATACGTGCTGAAATTGTTTTTAATAAGTAATTGAGTACAGAATCACGTATCATTTTTTTATTATTTTGTTAAATATATATCTTAATTAAGTGGTCTAGTATTAATATCAAGTTATTAAAGAAGAAACAATACTTTAGTTCCTGGAGCTAACACAATAATTTCTAAGTGTATTTGATAGTACCCGTCCGCTTCACTGTGGGTTAATTTGTTGACAGTAAAATATACTTGTTCTATAATTAGGATAATCACGTATACTCTCCTTACACGCAAACTGCAATTAAGTTAATAAGAGACCTACCAAAATTTTATTTGCACTCAACAGTTCCGTGATCGTTCAGTGGTATAGCTTCTATACAAATGAATGAAAAATCATCGTTTTGCATGTTCCGAATGAGTTGTTTAATTTATTTGCTCGAGATAGAATATAGTCCCGCAATGCCAAAGGCCAAATCAGATAATCTAACCTTGATCTTCATAATGTGCAACCGAATTGGCTACCCTCTAAACTGAAGTGACCGTTAAATAAAAACTAGAATTTACACTAAAAAGTTACCATCAGAAGAGCTCAGTTGTACGCATTCACAAAAACAATTACGGCAATAAATTGGACAGCAAAAATTGAAGCGTACAAATTAAAATCCTGGACAGTATCACACATAAATCTAGGTGTCGCCATACATACGGTCAGACGGCCAAAACAAATACAACACTTTTATAGGGGGACACAAACTAATTTGCATATGGGAAAGCGTCAAATGTATCATGGAGGGCTTGTGCAAAAATTCGTGCGATCAATACGAATGCAGACATCACTGAAAGTATAATTAGAGTTGAATATTTAGACGAATTAATTAGAGATTTATGTGGATTTAATTTTACATTTTGTCTTTGTTGTAATATTCTTCTATAACATACTGGTCTTCTTACTAGCCTAGCGATGGTTGACAAATGGGGTTCCGTCCCGTTTGAAATAATTTTACTGACTACTCTCCAAACAATACAATTGCCATAGTATTTTTTTTCGAAATGACTTAAGCAGTTGATCCGAACGACTATTACTGCAAAACCCGTCTTTTTGGTGAGTTTAAGTTAAGCTGGCTTAGAGCTTGCTTTAAGGTTCGGTCTCCTGTGAGACTGCACCTCGGCTTAGGGCAGTTCCTAAACGATGAGTGGGAGAGTAAGTGACATCATAATTTCGATTTTTTAATGATGTGACTCAAGTGTTAGCGGGCCAAAACAGTTAGTCGTGACGCTGCTGGCAACGACGCTAGCGTGTTCGTGTGAATTGTGAAGTAAAGACTGTGATAGGATCATCAGTATTGGATATTTTTGTAGACTATTTTCATAGCATATTTTCATTAGATCATAGGATGATTCCAACGGGTTCGTAAAGTTTCATATCGTTCATTCGTTGAAAAACATGAGAATATTATGACTAAAAAAGTCGAATTTACATATAAATTCAGTACACGCCAAGTTTGTTTAATAAAATTCAGGTTATTCTCGTAATGAAGAGAGATTCAAATTTATAACGTACACTAAAATTTGGTGCTCGTCGACTTTGCGAGCTTGAAGCGGAAAATGTTAATCATAAAACTGAAATATTATAGCAATTACCACTCGCAGGCACGTCATTATGACATTTCTATAAAGTATTCCCGGTACCCTTTGAAAAGTAGATCATCTATCTCACTGGTAGGCATCCCCGTAAAAGCAAGAGAAGAGAAGACTAAACTAGGTATTAGTTCTGTAACTTTTGACCGGGTCTGATACCACCGTCTTACCTATTTTTTTAACATTACAATTTTTTGCTAACATCAGACTTGAACCCAAGACCTTATTATCTACAGCTCTACTTACAGCTAGCACGTAGCTAGAAACATAAAGTTACGATTGTGGACATCCCTTCTTCTTGGATTTAATAGGCAATGGTTGTCTTTTACCTTCGAGAGACGAGAGAACCGTCATTTTATTGGTTGTCTTGTAATATAAAAATCTGTGGCAATCGTATTTTTATAAACACAGCAAATAAACAAATAACATTGCAACCATATTTAGCCAACGTTACGTCTCGTGATATAACAAATTGCCAACCTATCGACAATCAGACGTATAATATCAAGTTGTTAGGTTTTTTAGATAAACTAAAAATTTATTTTTGACAATTCGCCCAACATGGAATCAATCAGTTAGTTGCCTTTGAGTAACCGGGAAACATACATAAAAAAAGATTCAACAGCCTTAAAAAACTAAATTGTGAGCTTCATTTTTAAGTTGGCTAAAAATAGTAGCATGTCATAATATATGTATGACGTGACTTGACATAATATTCTCAGTCCGCGTAATGACTGCTAAGGTGGAGGCTGAAACTTGAGGATGTGAAGGATTTTATCCTTATCATTTGAATAATGTTTTATGCGATGTCATTTTCCCACAGTTTAATCTAAGACTATGTAAGATATTATCCAGTTAAATCATTTATGTATATTTTTGAACAGCCAAGCGAAGTTCTTTGAATATACATTTCAGTAGAAGGTTTTAGTAAATAAGTGTTTTTAAATCTGAACATGAGCCAAATTTGACAGAGGGTTGTCAACGTATGGGGGCTGTAATAGGGTTCATAAATCCAATTTTTAAACTATGCTATTTCACAGTTTGTGACGATTCACTGGTGTCTTACAAGATAGCAAACAAGCAGATTTATTTACTGACAGAAAGAGACAGGTTGATAATAGATGAACTTGGAGTCACTTTGCTACCCACTTACGGCAGATATGTAACTCAACAATACCATACCTTCTAAACTGAAGCTCGAGAATAACAGGCCCTGACGATATTGCTTCAGATAAAGGCAACGCTGTAGTGCCAAAACCTGGATGAAAAGTGGTTACAAATCTCTACTAACTAGTAGTCACAATCGTAGTAATTAATACGTTTGTAAATCGTATGTTTCTCAAAATATGAACAAATATATTGAGAACCGCCTGGCGGTAAAGCAATACGTCTGTTAGAGGCTATTGATAAGATTACATTTTTTATAGATCAGAGGACAAACGGAGAGGTGGCTCACCTGATGGTAAGTTATCAAGACTATCTCACAGCTCATCAACTACCCACACTACCAGAGGTCTTGGAATTACGTTACTAGTCGTTTAAGAATGAGTAAGCTCTTTTCTTAACGACCCTTAGGTCGTATATATCTGGAAAATTCCCTGATGATAATTGGTTCCACAGAGAAGTAGTGCGGGAAAAAGTAGTGCCCTGAGAAACTTAATGAAATGCATTTCCATATCGAGATGGCGCGGATAAAAACTTGAATTTAGTCGCGATGTCTGATAATGAAATTTGGCGTCAGGAATCAATCCAAACATTTCCTCCGAACCACAGCCGTGGCAAGCGATGCCACATCTCTATGTAACGCCAAAAAATCAAGCCGATAAGAATCGTTACCGAGAAGAATTTTATTATCGAAACAATACTTTGTGGTGCAGAGGCAAACATATTCGGAAAAAGTAATTTGACTGAATAGGACAAAAGTGTTATAGTGTTATATTTTATAGATTCAAGAGATATTTTTAAATTCACGATTCAAAGCCAAAATTAATGTAATTTAGTTAGCAACTTTCCGAAAAAAATTATATCATCCGCGGCGAGTGAAAGCCTCGTTAATGTTTATAAATACGTTAGTTAGATAAAAATAGTCTGTAATATATTATAAATAAGACAGCTTCTGTAAAATTTTGTTTTAGACGATAATGAGATCCTTACACATCGCCGATGATATGTGAATCTGCAGAATTCTGCGAAGTATCTAAAGATTTGCCTCAGAAGCAAGATATGTAGTGTAAGGAATACAAAAAACATTTTTTATGTCATTAGATAGCAAACAAGGAGATGGGTTAAGTGATGGAAACAGAAGCCATATTTTATAGACACCAAAGATGTTAGTGGTGCGTTGCTATCGGTGTGACAGAATGGCTATGCTACATGCCGAACGGGAACAAGATAATGACAAGTATTGACGTTTTTGTGGCAGGAATACGGTGATACCATATACCTAGGCCAGAAGATCGCGGAACTCTACCGCCTAGTACTCGCAATGTTAGTGACACGTAAAGCCACTAACTCGCCTTTTACGAACTATTTGGCAAAATGTCAGATTCTATGGCAGAGGTCCTCGAAGAGAGCCCCGGCCCCCGACCCAAAATAAAAGAGAATCTCGTGCTAGAATAGGGACGAATATTCACTACACTTTCCATCATATACTGTAGCATAAACTTAAACATACACAAAAAATCTCAGTAGCAGTTTTTAACCGAATCGTGGTATGGTTAGATACCGTATCTACTTTGAATGAGCACGAAATGTCGGTAGTGATATGTACAATAGTCGTAATAAATTCGTTAAAATGCGGCGATGGAGGTTAGCACCCATCTATCCAGCGTGTAATGTTTATTGACTATCGGTTTACTTTATCTACCCTGCTAGGGACTCGGCTGCTCCTTTTTCTATACCTGTGGTGCAATTTTTGAGTAGAGGCCCCTCCTATTCTTCATAGACTTGTAATATATTAGTCATTGCAGTTGGCCAGTTGTGGTGGACCAACCTTAAGACGGGCCTTTCTGTCCACTCCAATAAAAAAAACTATTACCACACCGGTTTGTCAGTCAGCGAGATGGTGATCTTCAATATCGCATTTCATCGACGCCGTAACGACTACTGCCTGTTTAACGCAATGTTCGGGATAATCTGCTTTACGTGTTCATCCTCGGCACAGGGATGTTAATATATTACTACTATTCTGATAATACATAACTAATGACTTGCTACTGAGATTTTAGATTTTCGAAAAAAAAACTTGAATAATTTGTATAATAATTTTAGTCAGCCCGGGGATCGAACTCAAGACCTTGTAATCTAATCTCATAACGACGAATAGCCTTGCTCCAAGCAAACGAGGTAAACACGTAATGTTAATCTAAGAATTGGGAGTTAGAGCTATCAGGTCGTTATATGTCAAAATATAACGAAATAATTTTTCCCTTTATGAGGGTGGAGGAAGAAGAACCCCGTTTCACCAGATTCACTGTGACTCAAGAAGATATGTTAGAGAATACCATAGAGTACGGCTTGGCGTTAGGGAGTCGCGCCAGCGTGCAACCTGCTTTGGTGGAAGAAGACTGACTCGACGGTATCGCGCTAGGTGTGCGTTAGCTCACAAACCTGAGCTGGTACAAGAGGGTCAGCTTAGTGTATCGCTCCGCACGCGCTGATTAGAGAGTCCAGCTTGTCTGATGCTAATCAGACAGCTGGCTGAACTTTGATCGACAGAGAGTACCTGCCGAGGAGATCGGTTACTTATAACGTGGTTAGACAGCTCGAAGCCCGAATCAGCTGGTCGTAGCAGGCCTGCCGACAAGACTAGTAACTTATACTGCGTACAAACTATTTTTAGCGTTTCGATGGAATTGGATTTATTTTTAAATTTCATTCTCATCCCTACTAATATTATAAATGCGACAGTAACTCTGTATGTCTGTTTGACTGTCTTTTTTTTAGGCCTAAACCATTGAACCGATTTGGATGAAATTTGGTACAAAGATGGTTTGAGACCCGAGTCCTTTACATAGGATAGTCGCATAGGATAGTTTTTATCCCGAAAATCCCGTGGGAACGAGAACTATTTGGCTAAAACCCCAGTACTGTCTGTTTATTAAGTCATCGAACTAATTTAAGTGAAATTTGGCATAGAATATAATTTATATAGCGAGAAAGGCTGCTTTACAATATGAGATATATAATAAGTATTGTAGCATTTGATGACATGTTCAACAATTACTAATTAGCGAGCAAAGCTGCACGGGTCAGCTAGTTTTGAATAAATCCTCAAAATAAGAACAGAAAACAAGAATAATTTAAAATCTATTTACAACTGTTTAGTTATTTATTTTATTCATTTATTTATTTGCATTCCACAATGTTTACAAGATGTTAGATTAAAATAATGCTTAGATCATCGTGTACCCTGTCGGGTATAGTAATGGCAAGGTAGAAAAGAGGAATATACTTATATATCTTGTTTAATTATCATTTTTTATAAGAAATGTTTAATTAGAATTGAATTAGATTTATTATTTACATTTATAATTTTATATAAATTTATCACTCAAATATTCATTTATGTCATAATAGCATTTATTTATTAATAGATCTTTTAATTTTATTACAAATTGATTAAATTTCGATTCATGTTTTATTAGTTCGGGTTAAATTACCCGTTGTCATAGTCATAATGTCAATAAAAGTTAATTATAAATTTTTATTGACATTACATTTACATTTTTGTCTGACTGTTTGTCTTCTCTTTTTGTGTACCAATCCTGATGGTTTCGTACAAACTTACACATTTCTAAAATGTAAATACATGGTAGCGTCAGTATTTTAATAGAAATAAACAGGATAATTCATAAAATGGATGTAAATATACAATAAAATGTAAGTTTACAATGATAAGTGAAATATAAAACTATATAAAACCGTAAGTAATTTTATAATTAAAAAAAAAACATGTAAAGAATCATTATAAAAGTTATATTGAACTGACGTGACGTAAAATAATTTCAATGCAAATAAATTGAAGCCTGGAGGCGAACGCCGAAATATATCATTTTGCTTACAAAATTGTCACGTTCAGAGTTGATGTGTTCCTGTGATATGAGACGCGAACTCGTGTTCCATCAAATTGTTAACAAGGGTTAATATTGAACACTTAATTTTGTAATTGACTGTTTCATATAAACCAAGTGGCCGCGTTCCGATCGGTAGTAATTTAAAAAAGTCAATTCGTCAAAAGAACCTGTAAAAAGTTTACTTGAATAAAACATTTCTTTGATTTTGATTTTTGAAGACAAATATAGTGGCACATATATATCTGTTTGGTAGACAAAATTGGAATTACAGCCGTCATTTTGTGTAATGTTACTCCGCTGTCAGTTTTTCATAGTGAAATTCTTAAAAAGTAATTCCAAATTACTTTTTAAGAATTTCACTATGAATATTTTAAGAATTTCTATTCCAAATAAACCTTGGTTATTCGGCTTCTGTAACTTAAGTAAATTACTTTCACTATATGCAGACTAGCCAGAGTCTGCATATAGTGAAAGTAATTTACTTACTTGTAAAATACTTGTAAAAATACGCGTATTTCGAATGCATTGCATGCATGCATGCAATGCATTCGAAATACGCGTATTTTTAGCGATTATTTTTTCTTTATATAGATCCCTATTTAACTTATAGGCAACTTTTCATCCCGGATAAATGTATTACCGCAGGGCATAAAAAAACTTTAATCATGCAAGATACTGCGAGGTGTAGCTTTTGTAATAATTTAACTTTGAACTCTATTAACACGTTACTTAATCTCTGAATCATTTCCGAAGAACTCATTAAAATTTCCAACTCTTCGATTGAGCAATACGGCCGGTGTTGCGTCAGATCTTCACAAAGCTTAATCAATTCCGACGCTATCTTCTATCAGTAAGAGTTTAGTGCCTAATGAGCTCGTTATAAAGTTGCAAGGCGTTGCGATTGGTCAAAGACTTGAGCTGACTACGGTTTGACATCTTACAGTCATGTGATTAACGTATCGTTACAATTATTTTTGCAGATCATTATTGAACAAAGAATATTAGGGTCATTCTTCGGAGTACAATTTTTGAGCGTAACAGATTCTTATCTCCTATATAAACAAATAATGTTTGCATAAATCTACTATAACATTGTTTATACATTCTATATGCATTGTGTCATGTTGATTTTATTATGTAATAACCATTTATATAGGAGTTATTTACCCTCAACACCACAAATTCGGTTAATTTTGCACGTTTTATACGCGTAACACGTGCGCTGTCTTCTGATCAATCGCAGATACTCAAACGCTTTTAATCAGATTTATACACAAAATTAAAAAATACAAATTATTTTATATCCTAACCAATTTCTAATCCAATTGCACTGAAAGTTTTTATTTTATGAGTGTAAGTAAGTATGTCACACACTTGGCAAAATTTTAGCTTCGCTTATTGCAACGAGTACTACTCTGAACTGAACTGGCGAGGTCTAGAGGTATCGGGATTGGTTTTTCTAATTCTGCTTTTATGCTACAGCTTATGGGTCAAGTATTTGTAGCCCTAAATCTCTTCATTTCGGTGCAAGAGTAAGTTCTTCAATTTTTCAATTTTTGGTTCTCAATTTTTAAGAATTTCCATGTCACATTTTTGGAATGTAATCGTACTATTTTTAGTAAACGGGTATTGCGGTCTTATACCTAACTCACATTTGGGACAGCCAATAACAAACTAGTAGCCTATATCTTTCCATGGTGTAATTTCCATGTATAAAACACCATGGAAGTTCCATAAAACTCATGGAAATTACTCTATTTCATTTTGTTTGCAATAATTAAAATAAAATATTCAATTTTTATACTGTAATTCATGCAATTACCAGATTAAGTGATAAATATTGTTAGTCAGTAATATTTTATTTTAATCTGTTAATCCAAAGCTTATTATTTAGACTGCCTTATAGTCCTAGGTTCGATTTCCAGGTCAGGCAAAGGTGTTTCTCAAATTTTTACGAGGTTTCCTCGAAAATCTTAAACCTTAGTAGCTGCTCAGAGTCTGGCGGAGTAGTGTATTACCACTCCCGTGCCTCGGATGAGCACGTAAAACTGTCGGTTCCGGTTATTACTAGGAATAATCGATAATCGTCAACATTTCGGTAAATGCGGCGATTAGCATCACCACTTACCTCGCCAACCAACAATCCGCCAATCACGGTGAACCAGAAAGTCTACAGACGTTCAGTTTAATCTGCCTTTTTTATTTAAATTTGTTAAACCGAAGCTTATTATCATTTAAAGCGTCTAATTATCATGTTCAAAGTGCCAAAAATGAGTCTACTATTAATGTTTTGATGTTAAAGAAAGTCTTCAACGTAAAGTGTAGTACTACGCCTAAGCTAGGATAGGTAACTGCTCGGTTGAGCATACATTCGTATTTTTCGCTAATCCTGCAATTCTTCGTTACTGGACTACTTACTTATGTACCGATATGATTACATCGTCGTTACAATTATAATGATTTTTATGAAAATATGAACACTAAGTTTTTCACACACTTTCAATTGCATGGTTTAGAAAAGCAAAAGGTAATAGGAAATGTGTAGCACATGCACTTTATCGCTAATTTGTTTTGCTGTATCTAAGTTTAGCGGAGAGAAGAAATTCAGAAAAAAAAAGAGTTGCTAAAAATTTGCCTGATATTGTTTTAATATATATTACGGCCGTTCATAGTTCCTCAAATCACTTTTATCTGATCTTATTTTCATATCTGTTACGGTATTAAGCAAAATTTTACCTGCTGGGTCATTTCCGTGGTCTCTAATGTAATTTCCATGGCCCGCAAATGTTCAATATTTTTTTTTTAGGAAAAGTATAGATCCATTACGTGTCGAATTTTCATATGTTCTTTAAATTTGCATAAACTTTTAAAATGTTTGTGAAATTTACTTTAATTAAGCGATTTCAAAAATACCATGGAAATTACACGGAGAACACATTTCTGAAGAATCACCCATTAATGTTTTCAAATATTTTATCAAGTATGTGATAAGAGACGTGTAAAAGATATTTTATAGATTAAGGCGTTACTTTGCGGAAATCTATTGTTCAGACGAAGAAAACTTGTTGTTTCTTGTTGTCACTGAAAAGGAAAACATATAAAAGCGGTGGGTGTAAGAAATGGAAAAAACTTTTTTTTTATGTTATTGAGATAGGCAAACTGGCAGACGTGCCACCTGATGGTAAGTTGTCGACGTCGCCAATGAACAAAAATGGGTTACCTGGGCTGGAACTAGCCCAGGTATTCTAATCGTGTGTTGCCTATCCTGAGACATAAGATGTTAAGTCTCGGTGCCAGTAATTACACTGCCTGTCTTGCCCTTCTCTCCGAAACACATCAAAGCTGTTTCACGGGAGAAATAAGCAAGATGATGGTACACATGCAGCCGGGAGCGCGGCACGGCGCATCGCTCCCACCGGTAAAACTTACCGTAGGTCTGAAAAATAATAAAGCCTCAGCAGAACAGTTATCTGCCGTCGTCCACCACGCTTAAATAACACACATACGTGTATAAATAAATTTCATCCGACTTCCCAAAAGGAGGAGATATTAACATTATGATGTGTAAGTACTAGCTGCATCGTGGAACCTGCTGCATTATAAGTTTCTGGTAAATCTCGCGGGAACAACTCATTTTTCTGAAATAATAAGTCACCTATGTGCTATTCCAGGTTATCATCTACCTAAGTGCCAAATTTCATCCAAAATCCGTTTAGTAGTTTTGGCATGATTGAGCAACAAACATCCATCCATCCAGACATACAAACTGTCGCATTTACAATACAATCTATAACGTGCAGTCCGTGCATTATAAAAGGGTTTGATGAATATCGTGGAATTCTTTTTATCCCGCAAATGTGAGTTATATTTCCGGCATAAAAAGTAGCCTGTGTGGTATTACGGGTTATCATCTACCTATGTTTCATATTGAGTATGTATCCAAACATCCAAACTTTAGCATTTATAATCTATATTAATATTATAAATGCGAAAGTTTGGATGATCGGATGGATGGATATTTGGATGGATGGATGTCTGTTACTCAATCACAGGTTCTAATGAAATTTGGCACACGGGTAGATAATGACCTGGAATAGCACTTAGGTTACTTTTTATTCAGGATAAATTAGCCAATCGGTCGCCTTTTACACCGTGTTGGTCCCGGCCTTCTTTGTAGAATAGGCCAACTGCTGATCTGCCAGGCAGGTCGTAAAAGGCGACCGATTGGCTATCGAGTCACTACCATCGTGGCTACTAGGTGGTAGAGTTCTGCATTGTCTCGCCCGGTTCTGGTACCACCGCCTTATCTATTCCTGCCGCAATAGGGTCAATGCTTGTCGCTGTCGTGTTCCGGTTTGGAGGGTAAGGTAGCCGATAAACTTACACATGTGGCATTAGACCTCGCCACAAGATAGCAAATCACCATTAACATCTTTGGTGTCTATAGGCGATGGTTGACTCTTTCCACCAGGAGACCCATCTGCTTGTTTGCTATCTTATGATATTAAAAAAAAAGTTGATCCCGCGGGTGATAACGCAGCGGGCTCCACGTTGCAGCTAGTGTACTTATAAAAGGGTTAATTTTTATATCCGTGTACTTATATTATTGTATCTAACTAGATAACTAAACATTGTAACATAACAGCTTACCAGCAGACGAGGTCGTGGTCAAGCGCTTCCCTATCAATACTAAAAAAAAGATGTTAATCCAGCGGTGCTATTTCAAATTAATATGAAAAATCACGCTAATACGCTGTTATACGCTTATAATTTGTACCACATCACAATAGTTCTCACGACTTGCTGCTAGAACTCTGCACTGTTAATTGAAAGCGTCGTTCCATTTGTCGTATTCGTGGGTGGTGTGAACAATTACTTGGTAGGTTTTAAAAATGCCATGCGAGCACGACACTATTTGCGTAGGGGGCTCCACCTCTTGTCAAAAGAGTTTTTACTGAAGGGTCCTTTGATAATAGGTTTCAATATCTTTAGTATAAAAATGAGTTTTATTATTATTATACGTTACATGGCTTCTACAACATAATTATTTGTTACAATTTTAGAGGGCGCTTTTGCCTATGTTATTCAAACAAACAAATTGATGGTTCTTTTGAAGGAAAAAGATAATAAAAAAAAAGGAAAAAGATAATCATCGCTTAATGTGTGTTAGCACTTATCTCGCGCTTGGGAAAACTTAAAACACTTTAAAAACAACAAAGAAAATATCCGATGCGACAGGACTTGAACCTGCGACCTTCCCTCTGAGAAGGAAGCTCTAACAAATTGAGACGATATAACTGGTTCAAAGTGGCGAAAGCAGCCCGAGTTTTAAAAGTTTTCCCCAGTTTTATTTGTCGATTTTAAAGTTTTTGTTCACCTATAGACACTAAAGCTGTTAATGGTACTTTGCTATATGTATGAAGGACTTGTACTGTCACACATAAGTCGATCGGCTACTTTACTCTTTAAACTGGAACATGACAGCAATAGGTAAGATGATGATACCAGACCCAGTTAAGATATTACAGAACTGTATACTTATAAAATAGTCACGATGTTCGTGATAAGCCTTCTCTCGCCTTTTACGAGATGCCTAGCAGTAAGACAGTTTATCTATTCTTCAAAAAGAGGCTCGAACCAAGAAGAAAAAAAATGACAATTTTTATTTTTATTTTTTAGCAGCAAATGATTCATCTTCAGTAGAATTAAATCATATTCATCAAAATCTGACTTAACTGACAGTTATTGTTTTTTGTATCGTTAGATAGCAAACAATCAGATGGCTCTTCTGATAAAAAGAGAAACCATCACCTGTAGATGATAATGATGCGTTGCTATCCGTGTGGCGAGGTCTTAATAAGCTTACCAGCCAGTACCTTTACCCTCCAAACTAGAAAATGATAGAGTCAATCAGTGATGCTTTTGCGGCAGTAATAGGAAAGGCGGTGATACCAGACCCGAGTGAGACGATGCAGAACTTTACCACATAGTAGCTACGATGGCAGTGACTCATATAGCCAATCTTTCGCCTTCTATAAATTTCCTGGCAGAACAGCAGCTGATTTATTTTTCAAAGGAACCGTACTTCGTACTTTTTGAGTTTTTAAATATAGAAACTGGTCTTGTGCCCAATTTGTTGATAGGTTGCCAATTTGTCACATCGTGGGACTTAATATCGTTCACTAGTTACACATCTGCCTACCTCTTACGGGACGTAAGAGTGAATATAAGCAAATATAAAGTTTCTATAAATTTACTTAAAGGATTTTTTTTTAAAGTAAAGCAGTAGTGTTCTCTATGGAGGCACAAGAGATAAATTCCCGGGACTGCCATAAATTTGCATATTACATTTCTATAGAAGTTTTTCAGCTGAATAACTCTCATATTTTATCATAAGCGTAATGCACATAAGACTATTCGGGCTTAGTTTTTGATTCATCAAATGAATTAAACGCTGAAATTCTACGCTTGAGGTTCTGCAGCTAACTCTCTGCATAAAGTAAGCATAAATATCATGCGTTTTATCGATAAGGTAGCGATCATAGTAATCAAATTGGAGATACCACCTCTGATAAAAATACGATTTTAATTTGAATAAAATAATCTCAAGATTATCATCATCTTGAGTTTATGAAGACATTTGTTCACAATCTCTGCGAGATAACTATAAAAAAATTACAGCGATATGACGTATGTTGATAGTTAATCGTTGTATTACATATAACGACGAAACGAAACGAAAAAGAAAATGTAAAAATAAATTTTAATTGCGGTAAAACATGATTATAATTCAATATATCTTGATGGAGCGTTTATATTCTTGCACCGAAGGTATATTTTGTGATAAAAAAATTTACGTATAATATTAGTTTTTATTAAATGTAAATGTTTTTGAAAATCTATTTGAAAATCACACAAGCTGGCATATATTTGGGCTAGATTTTTATCACAGCAATTTAGTAGATGGCTTAGGTGATGGAAAGAGCAACCGTCACCTACAGACACCAAAGATGTTAATGATGCGTTGCTATTCGTGTAGTGGGATGGCAATGCTACATACATGAGTTTACCGGCTACCTTACCCTCTTAACTGAAAGCAAATGACAAGCATTGACGCTATTGCAACAGGAATATGCAAGGCGGTGGTATCAAATATCCTCGCAAGACGTTGCGGAAATGTACCACCGAGTAGTCACGATGGTTGTGACACGTATAGCCAATCGGTCGCCTTTTACGACTTGCCTGGCAGAACGGCGGTTGATCTATTCTCCAAAGGAGCCATGATCAACACGGGGAATGTATATGTATTATTAAAAATTATCAAAAATTATATCATAATACAGTTTCACTTTTACGTAGAGGGAAGTGATAGTTACTAGACTAACTTCCTGTAGTGAAGAGTGCCATGTTTATCATTTAGAGTTTATCGCTTTTTAACTTTGCATAAAAATACTGAATATAAAAATATTCCACATTAATAGTTTGTTGACATATTTAAACTACAATTTAGTTAAATAACAGGCCTGTAACTAGTTTTTTCGGTGATATTCTCAAAAATCGTATTTTCAGTAGTTCCTCGGAGTCTGGTGATGGTTTTTTAACACTGTAATGTCTTGGATTAGCATTAAAAGATATTATGTTCAGTTATCGCAAGAAACAAGCAATTAGAGAACACCTTTTACCCTGATAATAAGCAAAATCGAGCGGTGGTCTTGTTACCAGTATATATTTTCACGTTTAGTTCATTCTGTTTACATAAGAACCGGCGTGTTGCTACTTTTCATAAAGATGATTAAAATCATAAAATATGTAGTTCCAAAATGAGAAATATTATGACAGCAACGCATTACTATAAACTTTAATATCTATAAGCGCCATCTGTTATTATTCTGCTATCACTCTTTTGCATTAAAGAACGAAATTAATTTTAAAAAATAGACATCGTATAATCGCTCCGCTTGTACTCTGTAATCATAGCCATCCTTGGTCGCCGGACTATTCGAATATTTCACGGGCGGTCTGCACTTAATAGCTCTACGGATCCCCGATAATTTTATTATTGAAGGATTTTTTCCCTATTTCTTCTGGTGATGACGCCCCAGTCTTTATTGAAATAAAAATAATTGGTCTGGTAATGAAAGTCACTTCGGGTGGTCTGTTTTTTTATAACTGAATGTGCTTGATTGGTTGGCTTATTTACGACTTACCTTTACTGTTAAAATGTTTTAAATTTCTTCACGATAAGTCTGATTGAGAATTACTTCAATGGAATTGTTGCTTATCAAATTAAACGTTTAATAGTACTTACAGTAATAATAAAATTTATTAATGACTCAAATGAATAAAAAAAAAACTTCCACAAGATTCTACCATCTTCGAGCAAGGATATGACGCCGGTTAAAAACGCCGAATTGTGTTGTAAAAGTTGGTAGAAACACAGCAATATCAGTCCACGAAAATATGTTTATAAAACTGATGTCACTTGGTTTTTAGCAAAATTCCGTCTTAACCGTTTTATTTGAAGATAAAAGATACTTAATTACTAGCTGTTCATCACAATTTCTCCGTTCACGTGACCCAAACAAATTACTTCCTCTTACGCACTCGAGTAAAAAGTAGCATATTATTTAGTGATAATGTAGCTTTATATTTGTGAAAGAATTTTTTAAATCAGTCCAGTAGTTTTTGGAACATTCAAAAACTACTGGACTGATTAAAAAAAATCTTAAATATCTATAGCGCCATCTGCTATTATTCTGATATCATTCTTTTGTATTAAAGAAAGAAAATTAATTTAAATAAATATGCATCGTAGCGATGTAGTTTTATATTTGTGAAAGTTTTTTTTTTAAATCAGTCCAGTAGTTTTTGATACACTCAAAAACTACTGGACTGATTTAAAAAATCTTAAATATTTATAGCGCCATCTGCTATTATTCTGCTATCATTCTTTTGTATTAAAGAAAGAAAATTAATTTAAAAAAATAGGCATCGTAGCGAAGTAGTTTTATATTTGTGAAAGATTTTTATTAAATCAGTCAAGTAGTTTTTGATACACTCAAAAACTACTGGACTGATTTAAAAAATCTTAAATATCTACAGCTCCATTTGCTATTATTTTGCTATCATTCTTCTGTATTAAAGAAAGAAATTAATTTGATCGAAATTAAATAGATATAGTTTTATATTTGTGAAAGAATTTTTTAAATCATTCCAGTAGTTTTTGATACACTTAAAAACTACTGGACTGATTTAAAAAATCTTAAATATCTTTAGCGCCATCTGTTATTGTTCTGCTATCATTCTTTTGTATTAAAGAAAAAAATAATTTTAAAAAATAAGCATTGTAGCGATGTAGTTTTATATTTGTGAAAGGATTTTTTTAAATCAGTCCAGTAGTTTTTGAGTGTATTTTTTGTATCATATATAAATGGAAAGAAGTAACTATCGCCTATAGACACCAACGATGTAAATGTTGAGTAACTACCCTGTGGCGGGATCTTGATAGATGTATGAGTTTACCGGATACCTTATCCTCTAAATCGGAACACGAAACTGATGCTATTGCGGCAGGTAATAGGTAAGGCGATATCACTAGACTCTAGCGAGACAATGCAGAATTTTACCACCTGGTAGACACAATGGTAGTGACTCGTACAGCCAATTGTTCTATCTATCATGTATCTTTTACAAAAAAAAATTAAACTTCTTTATAATATTAGTGTAGATATCAGTATGGATATATTCAAAAATAAAGTAAAGTAAATAAATGACTACTGCGGGATTATGGCCTAACCAAAGTCAGAAGTATCATACAATAGGGATATACGACAATAACACCAGTGCTTGCTGTGTCATAGTTATAAGAGAATATAACATCGCTTCGTAATAAAACGATATCTAAATTCTTCTGAATTTAACGATGCCGATGACGATTTACGACTTTGACGCAGCTTATGTCGATCTCATACCTTCATACCTTTTAGGTATTCTTTTCTAATTTCGTTATGGTTTACATGTCTCTTTGTCTAAAGTTTGTCATCGAGATCTTATTTAGAGGAACAATAGCCTATTATATCATTTGTTGTTAAGGTAGGAGAAGTAAGCTTGTATGTATGGTTTACTTTCTTAGATTAAATTCATACTGCTTCACAGCTACAATTTTTTGTTTAAAGCCAACCGTTTCTAATTATTAGATAAGCATCAGGGTTTTTATTATGCCAAATCATACTCGTTATATACGAGTTATATACGTTATATCGTTATAACTAAAATCCGTGGTGATTCTCTAATAAGCGCAACCGGTCAGCTTTAAAACAAATTAATTATAATTGTGGAACAATACACGAATTATATCTAAGAAAATCAATATAATGCAGTTTCACCAAGGTCCAACAATGAGTAGTATTATTATTCATCATTTATGTATGTAGTCTTATTGTATTCTTAACAAATGAAAAATTCTTAATTATAATAATAATGAAATATAATAATATCGCTGGACAAATTACACAAATTGATCTAACCCCAAAGTAAGCAAATTATTTGCTTGTGTTATGGGTGTTAGTCAACGATACTAATACATAGAAATATATATATATATATATATATATATATATATATATATATATATATATATATATATATATATATATATATATATATATATACCCAGACTCAGAAATGCTAACATCTGTGCTCATCACAGAAATGTAGAAATGTTTGTTCCTGTTGGGAATCGAACCCAAGCCCCATCGATTCGTGGTTCGGTTCGCATACCAGTCGACTTGTGAGGCGGTCAAATTATGATTTCATCGATAGGACAACAAGCAACGAGTATTTCTTAAAATCTTGTCGATGGAGCAATGGAAAATGTTCCTTCATCGTCCATCGCATTAAACAACAAACCATCGAATCGTGGTAACCAGGAATATCTAATAACGTTCCATTCACTTATCTGTCACGTAAAAGATACAATCTGAAAATAATATTAGTTTCTTCAAACAATGCTAAGCGACATACATAACCAGTATGGCGTCTAGAATATCCAAAGCTTACGCCTGTTTATAAACAATTTTAATGCCTTACCTGTTCCTGCCACAAATCGTTAATGCTTGTCAGTATTGTGTTCCGGTTCAGGAGGTAAGGTATCTCTGCATTAACTTTCAGCTTCGCCGATAGCAAAGCCCCATTAATATCTTTGGTTTTTATTAGGAGAGCTACATTTTTATTAACTATTCTACGTTATAGAAAAAAAAATTAGTCAATTAGTACTTATACCTGCTAATATATATTGAAACAATTTTAATTTATTTCTCTCTGCATACGAAATTTAGCTTGAAAATATATAGGTATGCAAATATTTTCTATTAAAGCATTTGACAGCAATCACCCCACCCTCATAAAATCATAATTTAAAAAGAAGTTTATCATGATGACTGTATTTACTAAACAATACATTATTAAACGTAATTAAACCAATCAATAATATCATTTTTATTTTTTGTTTAGAAATAGATTTTATTCCAATGCAATAGGGATTAAGATAATTGAGGTAATATCTATATTGTCGGGGGTCACAGCTAAATGTGGGTAAGTACAATAAAATAAAACGGTTGAATGGATAGATCTGTACAATGGTAGGGTTCAAATCGATTAGTAGCGCGATAATAGTCTTGTGTTATGATGACATAGAGTTTGGAAGTTAGTGGAATTTATTTGAAAAAAGTTTACAAAAAGTATATTCACGCCCGTATCCCCAAAGAGGTAAGCAGAGGTAAAACCAGTGCATCCACGATTAGCCGAAGATATTAAGTTATACAATGTGATAGGTGTCAAGCCTATCGCCAAACGGGCAATTATCCAATCCTGGGAAACGTTTTTTTTATCATGAAACTTTAAATAAACACCTTTTTGATTTGCCCGACCCGGATATCGAACCCGTAGCATTATGTGGTCAACACCGATACTGGACGACTAACGCACAGAGGTATATTTAAATTTAAAGAACTTAATTTTATGATGTTTACAAACAATTAAAAATTAAATTTAAAATAACGCGTTAATCAAAACTGTAATTTAATTAAAGTGCCATCTGTTGATGAATAGACTTATTATAAAGAATACAAACCAAGTGTAACTCAGTCTAGAAGGTACTGTTATTAGATTTACTAATTCTTTTGACAAGAAAAAGATTAGGACTTGGCATTTATTTCCATAAACAATCAAAATTTATAAAATTGCATGCATTCCAACGCTGAACAAATAAAAATGGCTTAATCTCTGTCTAACTAGTTAGAATTTTCATAATAGACAAAGCTAAAAAAAATTTGTCAGTGCTCTAATTTCAAATCATTTAAGAAAATTAACGTCACCTGCGGCCAAAACGCCATTACTAAAATACGCTTAGGTAAGTTAAAATTTAATGTCAAATAACCCTTTGATTACAAAATATTAAATTGATTTTAGCGTTTATTTGTATTTTTCTATAATTTTAGTGTGTACCTTAAATCTAAAATAAAAACTAATTGTTAAAATAGCGTGCCCTATTACAATATAATTTATCAATTTTTATGTAGACAGCAAACAGCTGTTCTTTTAGTCCGCCATTGTTAGGGACGAAATGACACGGTTTTCTCTTGGTTATTTCATATGTAGTAGTTTCCTTTATCTAAGACTAATTCACACAGAAATATATGTGTTTATGTAGTGTCACTCGAAGTCAAAAATGGAATGTTATCTCAATCATAGACACGGATTGCAATCCATGATACCAATAATGAGCGCAATGTTACTAGGCACGTCCACCATGCTGATTTTGAATTTTCAGTCGTAAATATAAGACACAATATCCTCAACTCAACTGTGTTGGAGAAGATTCTTAAAAAAATTGGAATCGAAATAACTAAAAAGGTTGTAAAACTTCTGGTAAAGTAACCTAGAATTTTGCGGCGAATAACTTATTCTTCACAAAGCAACATGTTAGTTACTCACTTAGTTTTGTTGATGTCTATAGGATTGAATTGTCTCGTATCATTACTTAATAATCGCCCCGTTGGTCGAGTGGTTAGCAACCCTGACTACGCAATCGACGGAGCTCGGGTTCGATCCCCGACGGAGACAAGCATTTGTGTGATGAGCATAATTGTTTGTATTTCCGGATTTGAGTGTTTATTAAATATATTCCAGTATTTATATGTATTAGTATCGTTGACTAACACCCATAACACAAGCAAATAATTTGCTTCCTTTAGAGTTAGATCAGTAAGTGTAATTTGTCCCATGAATATTTATTTATTTATTTATTTATTATTTATAAAAAAAAATAATAAAGAATATCGCAAACAGTATTCACTTTGCAAAATGTTGATCACACTTTGCAAAGTGAATAAATACTGCTAAATAAATATTTAAACCTTAAACAAAAAAATTGCAATATTAAGCATATTTTGTCGATTATATAATTTTTATTCACTAATACTTCATTTTTAAAATAACAATACAGATTTTATAACATCTCATTCATTCAACTACAGATTTTTGAATAAGATGTTATAAAATAATTATCCTCAAAATTTCAGAAGTATGGTGTACATAGTGACCCCTTTGTGGATCACTTGCATCGATCAAGCCCACGCCATGGCCCATGTAACCCCTTTGCTGAATAACGCATAGATTACAACGTTAGTTTTACAATTTTACATGTTAATTAAAACTGTAGTTTAGCGTAAAATATCTAGCTGGGATATACCTTCGTTACTTTCGTATTGCATTTGAGTAATTCTATTTAAAAAATTAAATATTATCGTGCCGTCTCGTTTTATCTTGGCTAGAGTAACTTGAGAGACTTCACCACCGTTTACTCATTTGCTGCTTGAAGTGACGAATGGTAGTAATTATTTACCAAATACATTGTATAACTTTTCATAAGTTACTAAATTTTATTCATTAAAACGATTTTATTGATAAATAAAAGTTGTATTTTTTTAAATATTTGTTTTGTAACTTATCAATTCTTATCGAATTTAGTTTCTCTACTACATATGAAAAGTCTAGGCGGATTGCGTAAAATGTATTAAAAATAACTAGCGATCGCTCTGTGGTCGACATACGACTATAGACTAATCATCGATATAAAAAAATAGTATACTTGCATGTGTGTATATAATTATTTATGTCACATGAATGTAGTAAGTGTAACGTTAATGTTTATTTTTATTAAATTAATATATTCCTAGAGCATATTATTTTAAAAGAAATAAGTTTCTGCACTCCTTCGCTATGTAAGCTCTCCTAACTTCGTTCTCCTATTTAATAACAAAATACATTCTACGTACGAATTATTAAAACTTTTGGGAAACATTATTGTTATCTATATATATATATATATATATATATATATATATATATATATATATATATATATATATATATATATATATATATATATATATATATATATATATATATATATATATATATATATATATATATATATATAATATATATATTATATATATTAAACATAAAACATTAAACATAAAAGATAACATTTTATACTTAGATTTTGTTATTGATATTTTGTTAATTACGAGTATTTAGTCTACTATTTTAACGTGTTTGAATAACACCAAATAATTATTTAGTTTCAGCCTCTTGTTGATTGATATTAAAGTCATCAGTCATTAAAAGATAACATTTTATACTTAGATTTTGTTATTGATATTTTGTTAATTACGAGTATTTAGTCTACTATTTTAACGTGTTTGAATAACACCAAATAATTATTTAGTTTCAGCCTCTTGTTGATTGATATTAAAGTCATCAGTCATCAAAATTGATCCATATCCATATTTTGACAAAAATAAATGTTGTATATTTAAATTTGATTTCTTTTGTAAAGCAAAATATGTACTACGATGAATGAAAAAAGCACAATCTAGAATAAACATATTTAATTATATTATTTATTTATTTATATTATTTATTTATTTATATTATTGTTCTAGATCATCTTGGACTATTTAGTAGTTTTTTATCAGAAGACCTTTGGGTCAAAACACTAAGCTGTCATCTGTAAGATAAAGGATACATTTTATTATGTAACCCAGTGCAACACTGTTATTGTATTCTGCTTTTCTAATTGTTTTTTGTTTTAATTAATTTAAATTTTGTTTGAGTTTGAATCAAGGTGTTTTGAAACTTTCGAAGTTTTGAAGTTTGAAAAAAAGTCAAATAACAACTATGATGAAACTTACAGAGTGGTTTAATTAATTTTAATAACCACACTATTTTTTGTATCCTTGTACTTTTTCTCTTTTTATTTCAAACTATTTTTGAAAACATGTTGATTTGTTTGTTCGCGAAAACAAACAAATAAGCAAAAAAACTTTTTATTAATAACTAGCTGTGCCCGCGACTTCGTTCGCGTGGAAAAAATTCTAAAATAAAAACCGGCATAATTCCCGTTCCCGTGGGATTTTCGGGATAAAAACTATCCTATGTCCTTTCTTGGGTCTCAAACTATATTTGTACCAAATTTTATCCAAATCGGTTCAGTGGTTTGGTCGTGAAAGCGTAACAGACAGACAGACAGACAGAGTTACTTTCGCATTTATAATATTAGTATGGATGTTAGTAAACTGTTTTCTAAAATTGATGACCAATCAAAGTTTGTTTATATTATATATATATATATATATATATATATATATATATATATATATATATATATATATATATATATATATATATATATATGCCTACCTACCTATATACCTACCTACCTACCTATGCCAATAAACGACTCTTTTTATTTACGAGGAGTAACATTTTCTACGGGACGATTTCTTCCTGTAAAAATTAATTATTAAACGTCCAAACAACGTATGGAACGCCTCCTTATTAATAAATTGGATGCTAATGGTTACTGCTACGAATGAAGAATCGTTGGTTATAAGAACCGGGCATGAATCACAGAACCGAATTGGATGAAATTTGGCAAGAAAAGAGTGGCTTATTTTTTTCAAAATCTACATTAACAGACTGAAACCCTGAGTTTTTAGTTGCAACTAGTAAATCCTCAATGAAAAAGCCTGAACTTGTGAAACCCTGTATTTCTATTATGAAAAATTATATTGATAAAGTGCAGTAATTATAAGTTTACCAGCTACCTCGCACCCTCCAAACCGTATCTCGGCAGTGACAAGTCCTGTCCCTATTACGGTAAGAGTAGGTAAGGCTGTGGTACCAAACTGGGTCAAGATGACGCAAAACTTTACTACCAAGTTATAAACCATGATGTAAATGATACTTATTCGCCTTCTCTTGCCTGTTATGGGATGCCCAGCAGAAAGAAAGGATTTTATCTTCAATAGTTTTTTAATGCAGTGAAACCTACAGGAACCGACGTCCTATTTCCTATATTTTGTTCCTTTGAAAGTGTATTCTGTCTGTTCTTTGCGTATAATATCAATATTTTTATGTATTATCAAGCAAATTTGCTTGCGGGCTACGTAGAATGAGTCGAACGCATAAACTTTCTGGTCGTTCGTTCAGAAGAACTGGAAAAAAAATAAAAAAATGTTGCTCGAACCGGGATAAAATCTGAAACCCCGTGATCTAAGCCTAATACGATAAACACAATACCATGAGACAGTCATAACATCTCTCTATCCCCAAGATTTCTTATTTTATAAAAACTTACAAACTTTATTTAACTTTTCATGACTATATATGAAGATTTGGAAGTGCATCGCAATTATTATACTTTTATATGCACTATGGGGCTATTACATCCTGTTTTATCGTATCCATATACAGGTTATATTCAATTTAAACGAAAGAGATAAAATGCGCGCTAATTTACACTCATGTTAATCAGGTAAAATTCGTATTTCCGTATGTGTGTATGATCAAACTGATTAATTAATAAGAACATGCTAAATAAAATGACTATTCTGTATAAAAAAAAAACAGTATAAATAATTTTAGAATCGCAAACAAATATTATACGGAATAAAAATAACATTTTAATAACAATACAATGCTTAAAATAAATCATTCGTAACACTCAACACTTCAAAATGAATCGATTCAAAAATACTACGTTCAATGAATCGTTAACAATAAAATTCGCCATAACAAAGGACACAATAGGCGGCTCAAGTTATAAGATGACGCGTAACATATTGATATATACATATACAACGCGGTCACATTAACTTGACGCCTCTCTGGAATGTAAGGTGGGGCTTTCCTTAGCTCGCCCGGTTAATAATATAAGTATCAGTATGGCCATGGTCAGCATTTTTATTACCGATACGCACGTAGATAATTTGGTTAGTTTTCTGTTATTGTTATATTGTTTTCTGTTATTATTGTTACGTTTTGTGCCAAATGACGTCATCAACGGCATGTGTCAAGTTAATCTGACCGCGATGTAGTCATTCTTTATATCAATCTCCATAAAAGGTTAAAAACTGACGAATAGCACAACCATTAGGCCATACAACGTACTATTGGAAAACTATTCGATAAGTTAGCCTGAACAAGTTATGTTTATAAAAATGTCTGAAAAAACAAATTCAGAATAATTTGTTCAATCCAGATTTGTATTTACCTTAACATATGACAGGTGTTGTTAGACTATTAAGGCGATAAATATTTCTTGTTTGAATGTTGCAAATGTTTGAATGTTATAAATAAAATGTTTAGTAAAAAAATAAGAAATCTATAAATTAGGTATATTATAACCTCTTATTAATTTATTAAGTAAAAAACCAAAATGGTTGCATTTGCGATTATGGATATACTAAGTCAGTCAATTATACATCGTATTCATGTAATTAAAATGAGGACCTAATTTTGTATTTTGTATATTTTTAATTTAAATATGAGAATTGTTTTTTTTAAATATTATACTTTGCTCGATGGGCATAGATACGTGTATTTCTGTGTTTGCGGTTGTGATTATTGGTCCCCCCCCGTATTGGTCCGGGATCCCCTGTGATAGTACGGGCTTCTTTGAAGAATAGACCAAATGCAATTCTGCCAGGAAGGTCGTAAAAGCGATCGATTGGTTATACATGTCACACCGTCACTACTAGGTGGTACAGTTCCGCAACAACTTGCCTGAGTATTTCGTCTCACCGTCTTACCCTATTTTTGCCGCAATAGCGTGAATGCTTGTCACTGTCGTGTTTCGGTTTAGAGGGTAAGATAGTCCGTTATTTATGCATGTGGTATCGCTGTCCCGCCACTCGGATCTGCCTGGCATTACGGCAGATGGTCTATTTTTCAAAAAGGGGCCCATACCTACTCGGAAAATACAAGGTGTATTCTTTGCTTTTATTTATTTGTTTTATTCATGAGCAACATACGAAGCTTGTAATTGTTTGTCTTCTTGTCGCTGCCGCTTGTAAATTGTTAACAAAAATTATAATGAGATTCGTCATAACAAAACCGTCGAGCTTATTCTACAAAAATCATTCGTTGTTCCACAATAATACTTTAAGCAATTGTTTTATTAAATATTGAATGGAAATGTAAATTTGTCTTTCGCGAGTGGACAAATTTATTACGAAACATCTGGGTAAAGGCGTATACATTTAAAAGTGAATTATATTATTAATTAAAGTAGAAATAGTTTTTAGTGAGGTCATATTATGCAGTTTACTGGAAAAGGAAACTGATACCGTTGCATACAATCTTAGGCCCTCTTGTAATAAGATGGAAGTTATTTTAATTAATAGCTAGTGTAAATTTATATAAATACTGAAAAATTTACAGATTTTAGCAATCTGAGAACATAGATATAAGATATTCACTAGAAGTAAGGTTACAGTACTACGGTATAGTTTAACTCACTATAACCGTTTACTTTGATATAAACAACTGATACTTGTAACACAGGCAACCATGTTTCATGTTTATAAATTGACACAATACTAAAACACAGATTTTTGGAAACCACAAATTAAAGGATACCTCCCTTTAGGTACATAAAATATCGAATAGTGAAGTCCGCGAATTGCGACTCTTGCAAGCCGTCAGTGATATCAGTTGTAATTGTCACTTTTAGATGTATTAAATTCACAGACACAACAAATCGTATTAAGTTCGATGTAATGTAATCAATCGATTATTTAAATTATATCGATTATATTTTTTCTTTTTATATTATAAAATACAGTTTGTAAAATAATGATGATACTGTTGATTAAACTAAATATTAATCAAGAATACACTTTTAAATATACTTACGAGCTTAAATTTCGATTAAAATTATTTACATAAATCGATTATAATTTTATCGATTATACAATTATAGTACCGCAAACTTATTTTCGTGATTTCTTTTTTCTCAGAAAGCGGATGAAACTCATATTTTAACCTTTGAAAGAGAAAAATAGTACCATTTTTTTGAACCACACTTCAACCTTTTACATTGGGGCCCAAAAATCCCCCTCTCCTTTTGTACATAACGAAAGAGGGTGTTTATTTAGTAGGCACTCGACTTCACCACCGAATATGTAAAACAATAAGGTACTTAAATTTTTATCTAATAATCCAACAAAAATTTTATTCACGGATACCCGCCAATATATTATATCTAATTTCGTTATATACAAACAACGATTTTCCCAAACCTTGACTAGACTCGTTCATAAAATGCTATCGCTCACGCGGTTACCATACTTTTAATAATAATTTACTATACTTACTTTACTACTTTTTATACTAATTTTATTGAGGTTTACTAGTAGTTAAGCAATATTGACCACCCCGTTAGTCGAGTGGTTAGCGACTGACTACGCAATCGACGGGGCTCGGGTTTGATCCCCGACGGAGACAAGCATTTGTGTGATGAGCATAAATGTTTGTATTTCCAGATTTGGGTGTTTATTATGTATGTAACAATATTTATATATGTATTTCTATGTATTAGTATCGTTAACTAACACCCATAAGACAAGCAAATAATTTGCTTACTTTTTGAAAGAAAGAAAGAAAGAAAATATTTATTTGCAAGAATATGGGTGTTACAAGTTGTTAAAAATAAATTAAGTTCCCGACATATTCTACCAATATATGGTGTGCAAATATTTAAAAAAAACTTTGGGGGTTAGATCAATAAGTGTAATTTATCCCGTAAATATTTATTCATTTATTTATATTTGTTATTCTCTCTCATATATTTCTTATTAAAATATATATTTTAATTAGTTACATGTGATCATTAAATATAGTTTCCTTCAATATGTAGCATTTAACAGTGAACCTATATATTACAGGATAACGATAAACAATCACACTGATGGTATCTTTATGGAATTAGACTACCATTTCCTAAAGTGACCAAAGATGTCAAATGTGTGTTGCTATCCATATGACGGGACATTATATCACACATTAATTTTCCGACTACCTTATCCTCCAAACCTGAACGCAATAGTGAGAAGCACTAACGCTATTGCGGCAGGAACGTTACCTGTCCCTAGTGTTCGTACAAACTAAAAATATTGTCAATGATAAAAACCTTGCAAAAGATTATTATTTATAAAGCCTTTTTGATGTTTACTTGCAATATATTGCATTCACCCATTACACTATCGTGGCTTTTACAAAACAACTTCCAAGGTTATGCTATCAATAAGTTATGGACTGGTCGAGAACAAAATAGAAGCTTACGTCGGTACATTTATCAGCTGTTATGGAGTTTAGATAATGTAAAGTGCAGGTCGACTGTCGGAGGCTGCGACTGCTGGTACCGGTGTAAAATATAAGGAAGTGTTTCCAAAGCTGTGTTTATTTATGGATAGTTTTCGTATTATCTATACAGCCTGTAAGGACGGTCTGTCGAAAATCGAAACCACAGTTTTGGATGAAAATTGTTATAAATTATTGTGGATTTTTTTTGACTATTTTTGTACCTTAATTTTGTATAATTTGATTTAGTGTAACACTTTACAGATTTTTTTCTAAAGAAATAATGAAAATTAAAGAAACACACAAAATAAGCAATGTATTACGCGCCACGTGTCATGCAAAATAAACGGCAGGTTCGAGAATTCTGCGGGTGCGACAGTTCGAAGCAATGCATTCTTTACATTGCGTGACGTAAAAATAAGAAAAAATCATAAAACCTATATTTTGAATTTCCCATAAAAAAAGGAATTACCAATGTGACTAGAACTTTTAAAAAAATCAAGTACACGCAGTACCTATAGTAAAAAGAAACGTATTCAGTAGATTGAGTTTTTATTATAATTTATTATATTAATTTATATCAGGTACATGCAGTATTGCATAATGCAATTCTTTACTTACACAAGAATAAAAATTTGTTTCTAGAGAAAATTCTACCGTACCACGGTACGGTTACGTTATTAACATTTAAAACAGTATACGTCATGATCTTAAGAATATACCTCAATTTTAATAAAATTAATTTATTTTTTTCGTATCGATCCGTGTATTAAATAGACATGTCGTGAAAGGTGAAAGGAGGCGTAAAACAAGTCACTGCCATCGTGACTTTTGACTGGTGGTAGAGATCTGTAACGCCTCGCATGTTGTTACTACCACCGTTTTACCTATTCCTGCCGCAATAACATTGGTGATTGTCGGTGTTTTTCTGGTTTACAGGGTAAGGAAGCCAGTAAGCTTATATATTTAATTAACACCCAAACCCAGCGGTACAGATATCTACCTATGCTCATCACACACATTTGTCCTTGGTAAGAATAGAACTCGAGTCCCATTAATTGCGTAGTTAGGGTTACTAGCCATTTGACAAACGGGGTGGTCACTTTACAATAACTATAGCAATAATACACTTGAGACGTAATTATGTACTCTATGGTTGTAAGCATAAGTTTTAAAACATTTAATGCTAAAAAATATGCAAATAAAATGTCTAGACAATAATTTAAAAACATAAATCCACATTTTTACATAATCATGAATCTTACCGCAGATAGCATTTCGATTCATACGTCAACACTAACTCTAATATATAGTCAAATAAAAGGTAACGTGTTCAGTGGATTGAGTCTTTATTATAACTAATATGTTATGCGACAGGTGCACTTCGTCGCTGGCTCGCACATGCATAATGCAATTCTTTACTCACATAAGAACGAAATGTTTCTTGAGAAAATTCTACTTATAGAGGTGGTAGAGTTGCAGTATTAACATGTGAAACTGGTATATACCATAATTTTAACATTCTTATATTACTAGCTGTAGCTCGCGACATTTTCTTTACGTTCTGTCACGTGAAAAGCAGCCTGTGTCAATTCCGTATAATGTTTATTTCTAAATTTAAAATATTTTTTACAAACACTCAAAAATTTTTTTATAATAGTGTGTTTGTAAAATAATAAATTATATTTATGATATTATGTTGATAATAAAGAGAAAATGAGTTTATTAAATTTATTTCAGAATTTATATATGTATTTCTATGTATAAATATAGTCTAGAGGTCCAGTGTTGGTGTTGACCACATGAGATTCCGGGTCGGGCAATTAAAAAATGTATTTTTTTCTGTTTTCTCATAAAATCAACTTTGCCCGGGGTTAGAAAAATGCCCGGCTAGCGATAAGCTTACCACCTATCACATTGAGGGAATAAGTGTCTTCGGCTAATCGTTTTTTTTATAAGATACCAAACAAGCAGATGGGTCTCTTGATGGAAAGAGTCATCCATCACCTATAGACACCAAAGATATTAATGGTGCGTTGCTATCTCGTGGCGAGGTCTAATGCCACATGCATAAGTTTACCGGCTACCTTACCCTCCAAACCGGAAAACGACAGCGACAAGCACTGACGCTATTGCGGCAGGAATAGGTAAGGCGGTGGTACCAGACCCGGGCGAGACAATGCAGAACTCTACCACCTAGTAGCCACGATGGTAGTGACTCGATAGCCAATCGGTCGCCTTTTACGACCGGCCTGGCAGAACGGCAGTTGGCCTATTCTACAAAGGAGGCCGGGACAACAACAACCAACATGTTGATAATAAAGTTTATTGCAGGACTTATATATGTATTTCTATGTATAAATATAGTCTAGAAGTCCAGTGTCGGTGTTGACCACATGAGATTCCGGGTTCGATTCTCGGGTCGGGCAATTCAAAAATGTATTTTTTTCGGTTTTCTCATAAAATCAACGTTGCCCGGGGTTGGAAAAATGACCGACTAGAGATAGACGTCACACCTATCACATTGTGGGAATAAGTATCTTCGGCTAATCGTTGGTGTACTGCAGCCTGTACCTCTGACTACGTCTTCGGGGATACGGGCGTGAAGATACTTTTTTACTATTCATCTAGTTTAAATATGTATAAAATATTTATATCGTGAAAATATATTACAAGTATATATACTGACCATCTTAAGCATTTTTCGCCCTTATTCCAATCAAAATAATCCTCTTCAAATCAAGCTATCTTATTTTGCCAACGCCTAGCAAATTGTTCCTAATCCATGCGTCCCTTCATCCGGATATGAGACCCTCATGGTATTATCCACTAAGCAATCTATAGGGAGAAGTGATGCAGCGATTAGCGAGTGCGCTTGGCGGAGCGTATACAAGCGGCCGATAAGGGTTTGATAAAGCCTAATGCAATGCCATCCTATACCCTCATACTACAATATTACACGCTCTGGTAATGCACTTTGGACTACATACATTGCTTCTCCAGTTTCAATCATGATAAAATCTAATCTTGTGAAACCTTAAATGTAATTCTAAGTTTCTAAAATGTTGGCTATGTCACATCGCGTGTTTAGTTCGATATGCAAATGTAAGGAATAATTTGCCCACTTTTATTGCTTTGTTTGCTTTAGTCCGCAACTGAACAAATGTTCGGAGCTTCTTTGATGTAAATGTCTCAGAGTTATTTGCTACAGAGCGGTCGCATAGTGTTTATGGAAACAGAAGAGAAACCGAAATGTCTATATAAACGTATAGAAAAATATATAGCATATTCAGTACGTCCCACTCCATTGGAAACAAACATTGATACAGTGTGACGAAAATACGGCTGAAAAGTAAATGAAAATTAAAGTAGATGCTTTTCGATGCTTAACTTTAGAAATTCTAAAAAATCGACTGAAAAGTTTTAAATTTAATATAATTTAAAATGATAATTTTTAAATGTTAGCAGACCATATCATAGTAGTATATGTTGATAACTTTTAACTAATTTTTAATAACTTTTAACACCCATATTCTTGCAAATAAACATTTTCATTTCATTTCATTTTAAATAATTTGTTTATTCGATCTCTATACGAATCACTATTAAATCAGTACTTGTTAAAATATGTTGAATTAAACTTTTTTTAAATGTTTTTTTTCATAGTAAACACCAACCTCCCTCCAGTCTAATAATTCTTGAACTTGAAGTTTCTTAAATACCAAAACACAAACACAATTTTCTATCCCCGAAAATGAATATGATTCTTTTCACAAGAAATGTTTATAATTAATTGATTATAACATTAATTAAGAAATTTTTGTCTCGTCCGGTTGTGGTGCCATTTTCTTACCTTTTCCTGCTCCAATAGTGTCAGTGTTTGCCACTGTCACGTTCTGGTTTGGAGGGTAAGGTAGCCGGTCAAAGCTGGTATTAGGACCCCACCACAAGGAAAGCAACGCACCATTAACACCTTTGGTGTCTATAGGTGATGGTTGTCTTTTTCCATCAGGAGAGCCATCTGGTTGTTTGCTATTTTATAATATAATTAAAATGTATATTACTAGTTTCTAATTTTTTAGATAGTAGTAATTTATATTTTTATTAAATAGGACGTTATATACAATTTTGAAAAGAATATGTGATAAAGTTCAACAACCACATATCCCTACTGCCTTACTCTCATAATGATATATTTTACACTATCAGCACCTTATTGTTATTTCTACTATTTATACAGATATCCAATGCGAATGTGGAAGGAAGTAGGTACCGGAGAAGACCAAGACTGACGTACCATGATCAGATTGATCGAGTATTGTCCGAAGGTTTCAAGAGTCTTCGCAACCGGCGTGTGTGTATGAAGAGAGTGATGAATGTAGAGGAAGCGAGACAAGCCTGCAAGGATCGTGACGTATGGCACTCGGTACCCCGTAAGGGATCTGGCGTGAAGATATGTATGTATGTATGTGCTATTTATCCGTGTCAATCGTCTCTATAGTCTAGTGGTCCGGTATCGGTGTTGACCACATGAGGTCCCGGGTTTGATTCCCGATTCGGGAATAGAATAAAAATAATAGATAGCCATAAAAAGAAAATGAAAATCATAAATGGCCTAAACTTGTAAGCGACTCTAATCACACATTCGACGAATCTCGGATTCAATTTCCGACAGGGACAACATTTGTTTGGTGAAGATAAATAAATATTCATATTTCTAGACTTAAATATTTACAATGTATATTATGATATGCAATCACAGACCACACAAATACTAATAGACACGGTATAGGGCGCAAAATGCGTAGCCGCTCGTATGAGCAAATGTATGTGAATGTCAAACACTTTTACATATATATTATCGTAACAAATATAAATATTCCATATTGTGCTATTTTGCCATTTCGAATAAAAAGCTAAAGCTTAAGGAATACCTTTGGAGTGATTTTATTTCATCGGTAAGTATTATAACTCTGTATTTCTGTATGTAAATGCAAGCGACATTGACAACCTAAAAAATTGCCTTGAAAGGCGTATCCGGTTTTATCCGCGTATTTAGTTATGAATTTCTATGTAATAATATCATTGACTAATAATAACCGCATGACTATAATCATAATTTGGTTATTTTGTGGCTAGATAATTTGTTTAATTTTTCCAATTATTAATATTGATATATTAATAGCTATTATAAATGAATTAGTAGCTTAGTGGAAAAAATTCTAAAAATAAAATGTAAGGTGAATCTTAGTCTTAATTTTATTTTATTTCCTTCCTTTAATTTTAATCCAGTTTGAATAAAAAAATTGAAAATAATCCACTGAATTGATAAGTTTTCATAATAGGTACATACTTACATGTGTATATTTTCTATTCTGTTTCTATAGTAAGCTATTCTCTAAGATATCGTTACGATTCCGTAAAACGTTTTGTCGATTCTTTGTTGTTTATTCTCTTTAAACGTAAGCAAATAGACTGAGGTCTTAAAAGTTTACGTTAAATATTTCCTCATTTCCCTTATGTTTATTTTACGTAAAGGTCGCTAATTTTTCACGTGTGTTCGCGAATAAATATTAGAATTAACACGTGTGTGAGAATATATTTTCAAATAAATAAAATATATAGTACACTGTGTCAATTTCTCAAATTAACATTTACTTGATATACCGTCAAACATTGTTTTCAAATGGTGTACAAATTTCGGTGGGGTACTTGAATGGTTGTGGGAAGTGGGAACTTAAAAGATGGGATAGTTTTTATGAACTTCCCCCCTCTCAAGCCTCTGAACCACCCCCACAAAAATGTTCAATACAAGTAATTTGTATAAATTAAATATGAGCGCCTTTTTGGTCGAGCGGTTTGCATATACGCCGACAAAACAACGATGTACATATAGATACCTATACAAAAAACAGAATCTTGATACAATCGTCTCTGATTAGTATTTTGCGTAATTTTTTTTGCTCAATATTAATTTCAACAGCAATTCAGAGTTTTGTTTTGGTGGTTGTCTCGATTATAGCAATATATTATATAATACTCGTTACCCGGTCGATGGGAATCAATACCCATTTCATTATCCTATAAACTGGCAAATCTTGGTGAGCAAGAGCGTCTATTGATATATGGCTCTGCCTACATGTCAAGAAAACCTACGTAATAATATAAAAAATAATTACACAATTTCACATAGTGCCGATGATGGAAAGTATAAATCGTATTGACTTAAAACATAACCTTCTTCGCAATGCGTCGATGCGGAATCGGATAAATAAAATTGATAAGGATTTTTGAACAGTTCTACGACAATCATGAAGACGCTGACATAAAAGATCCTGTTACGGAACAGGATTTTTATAACTTCAAAGTGCTATTCACGGAAGAAACAAGATATGTCCTCATTATCTGCCGCCTCATTGTTTCGCTTCAGCGCTAAACCCAATATTCCAATTTCCAATCTGATTGGATATGAATTTTGCGTTTCATAGCTTTACTTTTATGCGTTGCAATTTTCAAGCGAATTTCCAAAAATGAGGAGGTTATTAATTAACGTTATTTTTTTTAATTGTTACTTATTCTGTACCTGAACATATCGTTTTATTTATATCATAAGATAGCAAATAAGCAGATGGTTCTGCTGATGGAAAGAAAAAAACACGGATAGTAACGCATTATTAACAACTTTGGTGTCTATAGGCGAATAGATACCAAAAATGTTAATGATGCGTTGCTATCCGTGTGTTAAGGTCTTACACCCGTATTCACAAACGATACTATGAGATTACATAGTGTTAGCGAGCGCATAGGGTCGTTTAAAGCGTTTCATAAACAATACTTGAGTGCCGGTCGCTACTATGCGTCCTTTCAAATCTACGCACAGTAAAGTTGACCGCCGAGCTATTTTAGAGAACATAGAGGGCATAGTGCCCAGTTTTGGAATCTGGCGTCCAGATGTTTTCCCATTTAGTACCTAGTACCTACCTATGTATTGTCCAGAGGGTTAATGTCAATATAATTGAAGTTTAAATTTGTGTTTGTTGTGGATTACAGAAGTGAAGGAGAATTCGATAATTATATAAATTTTTAGTAGATTAAATAAACAAAGAATAATTAGAACAACATAACTCATAAGTTATTCCAAAATCTTTTTAACTTCCAAAATATTTACAACGGTTATATTTATATTCCAAAACGTTTAATTAAATTCTAAGTTATATTTAAATTTCAAAAAAAATTTATTGATAACAGGCTATATATATTAATTAATAAACAAAAACTAATTGAAAATAACAACACGCAAAAGAAATGTAGGATAGAATTGTGGTTAGAATATTTTGATAATTTGATCTATTGACAATTGACATTTGTCAAACATACAGTGTGAAATACGCTGCATTAAACCCAGCCAATCACAGCTGGGTATTCGACACTATGATATCTCACAAGCAAGTAATACTTAGGTGTTGTTTATGAAACAGATGGCTTGTCATGTGAATTGCATAGCAAATTAGCGTTCTTCGCATAGTGTTACTACGTTACTTAGGTAAGGGTTGTTTATGAATACGGGCGTCTATGCCACATGCATTAGTTTACCCACTACCTTACTCTCCAAACCTGAACATGACAGCACTGATTTATTGAAACTAGAATAGGCAGGGTAGTAGTACTAGACCCGGGCGAGACAATGCATAATTCTACTACACAATCGCTACGTACTATCGTAGCGATTGTGTAGTAGAATTATGCATTGTCTGCCATAGCCAATCGCTTGCCTTTTACAAACTGGAAACGGAAAACCGTGATTTATTAACAGATTTCGTAAATTATTTTTTAATTTGGAAGTTTCGACTTTAAGTTGTTATTAGCTGGGCGCCCGAACTTCACTCGGATGATTTAATTTCATATGGAAACGGATTATCATGAAGATTTTTTATAGTAAAAAACTAAATACACTTTTTTTCAAAATCAGTGCAGCCGATTTGGTGAAATCAATTACATAGAAATAGATAAGAATTGCTCATTTAAGGCCTCAAACTGGATGTCGGCGACTTGCGGCACGGCGGCGAGCTCTGACGGCGGCTTTGACACAGCTGCCCGCGCCACCGCCGTCATCCAGTTCACTTCAATAAGAATCTATGCGTTAGATCGCGCCGCTCTCGCCGCCGCGGCGCAGATCGCTGACACCCAGTTTGAGGCCTTAAAAAGGCGACTATATGTTAAAATAATGTATGTATGTATTATTATACCGGGTTCTAAGCTAGACAGAGTAACCTGAACGTCACTAGACATTCGGAATTGCTACGATTTACTGGTTTGTTGTTTAGCGAGATGCGTGATAATTCTCATCGCTTTTCATATGGTTAGTTTCATGTTTATTATATAGGACCGAATTTTACCTGAACTAGGGATCGAATGCAGGAATAAATGATTTGTGATTTGAGTCGAAATGATCAACCACCAACCCACAAGAACGACTAAAAATGGAAATAAATAAATAAACATCACCATCATCAATCTATTTTCGTCCACTGTAGGACATAACCAGCTCCTATCCTTGTTGGTCCGAGCTCCTTTGAAGAAAATACCAACTGCCGTTCTAACAGGCAGGCTGTAAGATGCGATCAATTGGCAATACGTGTCACTACCATCGTAACTACTAGGTGGTAAAGTTCTGCAACGTCTCGCCCGGGTATTTTGTACCACCGCTTTACCTATCCTGCCGCAACAGCGCCAGTGCTTGACATTGTCGTGTTCCGGTTTGGAGTGTAAAGTAGCCGCATGTGACATTGCCATCTGCTTGTTGTTGGCCATGTTATGACATAAAAAGAGACATAATTGTGCTGAAATTATACTGAATCTAATAAATTCGATATCTTAAAGAGATTTTCCAATCGATTCAAATTATAACTTCGTCACCATACACTACAGTTATTTAATTTCTTGTATCAGAATCTAAACTTTGTCCGGAAACTACAAGCAAAACCTAACTAATAAATCAGTCAAGATTATTCAATGACAAGGATCCGTAGCACCGTTTCTCGATTACATATTCAGTAACTGCGATTGGAAGGTCAAAGTTACAAGCTGTGTTCGAGGTGACGGAGAGTTATAAATACATGAGCCGTCGGAACTCTATGTAACAAAGTTTTCAATAGATTCTAGTATACCTAAAATATGGATATAACTCGATCCTTCAGTAGATAGATAGAGTTACCAAATTTTAAAAATTTGCTAACTATATCTTAGTTTTAGCGTGACTTTAAAAATGTAAAATATTCAGAAAGTTATGTTCAGTGATTTCAGGTATATTCGATTTTAAAATATTCCCCTTTTTACTCAAAGATATTAATATAGTACATAGAGTTTTTTGTATACTCTTAACTGACTCGTTCACTCATTAACTCGTCTGGCACACAGGCACTTTCGTAAGTGATACAAATTTTAAATTTATTAAAAGGAATCCGCTAAAAGCTGCACATTTTTACTCCGAACTTCATAAAAGGCGGATGCACATTAAGGGGCTTTTAGATGCTTTTGTGTTGTTCATATTGCTTAAAAATTAAAATAACAGAATTTTATTGAGTAAAAGAAATAATATGCCTAGCAATAAGATAGATGTTCCATTCTTTATGAAGGAACTGGGTTCAAAGCGGGGAAAAATTACCAATTAAACAGCCTGAAGAAAAAGACATCGGCTATGTGTGTTTACGAAAAGGAACATTTTCAATGTATTCCATGACTAAGTCGCATGCCCTTAAAATATTTTTCTAATTTAGTTAGTCTAATAAAGTCAAAGAAAAGAGTAGTTAATAACGATGATCTGGTAGGCAAAAAACTCCAGAGCCTCGCTCATCGCCGCAGAGTGGCTAGTTTATCGGTTTTTTATCGAATACACTTTGGAGAGTGCGCTGCGGAATTGCACGACTTAATTCCGCCATCCCCGTTTTTCTATCGATCGTCGAGGTGCACAGAATCTAGGCATCGTTATATGGTGTACGTTCCACGTACCCGGACAAAGCGGTTCGACTGAACATTCTTCATTCGAACCGCAAAGGACTGGAACATGCTTCCTGAGTCTGTGTTCCCGGACGAGTACAATCTGGAGATCTTCAAGAGAAGAGTGAACAGGTACCTTCTAGGGAAGCGCGTTCCATCTTAGGCCTCATCTTAGCTTACCATCAGGCGAAATCGATGTCAAGCGCTTACCTATCGATAAAAAAAAATAATAATAATAATAAAGTAGTCATACTACATACATTACTAACCTAATAATTGCAAAAGTCTGTCTGTCTGTTTGTCTGTAACGCTTCCTCGATTAAATGGCTGAACAAATTTTGATACAAAATCACATGAAGATAAACATAGGCTACATTTTTTCACAAATCAACTTTTAAGTGGGTGAAATAGGAGATAAAAGTTTGTATGAAAAACTTAATCGACGATAGAATTAGAGATCTGCGTTGTCTCGCCCGGGTCTGACCCCACTGCCTTACCTATTCCTGTCGCTATACTGTCCGTGCTTTTTACTGTTGTGTTCCGGTTTGGAGGGTAAGATATCCGGTAAACTTATGCCTGTGGCATTAGACCTCACCAGAAGATAGCAACGCACCACTAACATCTTTGGTATCTATAGGCAAAGGTTGACTCTATTCATCAGAGACCCATATGCTTGTTTGCTATCGTATATAAAAAGCTTTGAGTTAGCTACTGTTTAATATTCACACTGATATTTTTTAGATTTGCCAGTAATTCGAATTAATAATAAATACGAACAATACAAGTGAAATTTCTTTTGTTGAAAGAAAAACAAAATGTTTAGGTTCGCGTCACGATCAAAGCGCAGGTGTCGACTACTTCGAATGTCTTTTTCAACTTTCATCCCGGTACGTGCTGACATAAAAGAAATGTCCCGATAACATGTCCCGGGAATATGGGACTGACTTGTTTATTGCTATTGCTTACTTGGAACTTAAGATATATTTTATGTGGTGTTGTTGATTGCTTTAACCTTTATATACAATTTATGCTTGAGTAATATAAAAAAAATATGCCGTGTTGTTCGGGGTCCCCTTTGAAAAATAAACTATCTATCTTTCTATTAGTCAGTTCATAAAAAGATGTCGCTACCATCTTGCAGCCACGTGTCACTCGGTTTTGGTATTACACACACTTTAGACTTTACATACTTTGCACTTAATTACGATTGTAACAGCACATAAACATAAAAGGTAGCAAAAAATTAACATATAAACAGTTTCAAACGATGCCTACGCCACGTGTGATTCACAAAGTATTTTATAATATTGTGTTATCTGTGATACACGTCTCACCGTTTGATACAAATCAGTTTTGTCAAAATATTTTTTTAAAACGTAAGCCACATTAATTGATATTAAGAACGCGTTTTCATAAGATGATTCATAAGATGTTAAAAAGTATTTATCACTTTCGTCTCTTTAACAAGTATTTCAACAGTTAGTTGAATTTATAAAAGAGTAAGTACGTACTAGCGGAATAAAAAACGAATATTCCATACTTAGGTACGTTTAGTAGATTTGGCGTTAGGCTTTAAGATAAGAAATGTTTTAAAGATAATAATTTTAAGCATACTATTTTTAATGTTGTTAATCGTAGTACATTTTTAAATAGCATACTTAAATTAAAAATTATTTTACGCAGACGAATCCAAAACTATGCTACTAATCTTAGGGAAAACATCTAAAGGCAACGTTTAGTTTACTGTATGGAGAATAATGTCATTTGATCAAAGTCAATTTAATAGTTTTTAAATTAATATTTTCATCTGGGAAATACAATTTTAGTTTTTAACCTTAAAATATGTAGAAAAAAAAATAACGCATGAATATAAATAATATTTCAACACGCTACAGATAATAAATCAAAATTTTTGCTGGCCTTCTTTATCTGTTACCTCAAACTTTTATATGCAAATAAATAGAAAAAAGAACCACAATAGTGAAGATGGTAGTATCAAATCCGAGCGATACCTTCCAGGTATCTAGAACTTGGTGGTCACAATGATATTGACATGTTCAGCCAACAAACCGCCTGGCAGGAAAACAGATGGCCTTTTCATCAATTAGAACCCAAATAGGTTAAAATTGCATTCTTCAATTGTTCATAATTAAGTTCATCGACCGCATGTCGTGTTGATTGGCTAACAATCATTAAACCATTCAATATTTCAGATAATTCGAGAATCAGGTCAATCAACTCAACGACAAATGATAACTGACATGACGGAATTAGCTTGACGACTTTATTTAAAGTTCAAGCAATTGTTAATTTCCTCCAATGGGCTAATGGCCGTAATCCTCTTTGGCAAGTTTTGTAATTGGTTGATTGCACCGTGGCTCCCTTTGTATGGAAAGTAAATAGGCCCGAATATGGAGGTGTATTGAAATTGTTAGATGAATTTTGATTGGTCATCGTTTTAAATGTGCTTGTGGACTTGTTCGATCTTTTGAGTTATGTCAGTTTTAAAATAAGTAATTATTATAGAAACAAAAACCTGCCGGCGACCCTATCTGAAAAAATATTACCCTTCTAGCGCTGTCGATTAAAAAAGTAAAAATAAGAACGAATCTAATGTCACTTCTCAAAATTAAATCCATCAAAGCGTTTAGGCTACTAAGCGTTTAATTGAAATAAAAAAAATATATATTACAATTGAAAAACATTACTCTCCTTTAAGCGAAGTCAGGTATTTTATTAAAGTTAAATAAAAAAATATATATACAAATAAAAAAGTTAAATAAAAAAAAATAAAAAAAATGATTGTTTATATTTTATTTTTATCATAGAAAGGATTCATGTGAAACAACAATATTTAATAAGGTTTTTTAAATTATTTTTCCCTCGAAACTATTATTCAATTTCAGACAATTTTACTCATGCATTTGTATTATTATTTAGTTTAATCTAAAGAAAATAGTTCTAGGTGTATTTTTTACAATATTTATTTATATATCATAATATTGCAAACAAGCAGATGGGTTTCCTGATGGAAAGAGTCAACCACCGCTTATAGACACCAAGGATATTAACAGTGCATTGCTACCATGTGGCGAAGTCTAATGCCATATGCATAAGTTTATCGACTACCTTACCTTCTAAACCGGAACACGACAGTGACAAGCACTGATGCTATTGCGGCAGGAATAGGCAAGGCAGTGGTACCAGAACCGAGCGAGAAAATGCAGAACTCTACCACCTAGTAGGCACGAAGGTAATGACTTGTATAGCCAATCGACCGCCTCTTACGACCTGCCTGGCAGAACAGCAATTGGCCTATTTTTTAAAGGATCCCAGAACCAACACGGGAAAAAATTATATAGTAATCAAAAATTTATGTAATAGCTACCTATGTTTAGTTATAAAGGTTTAAAGGTGGTTTAAAGATTTTGGTATATAACAGTCGTTTGTTCTTTTGTCAGATAAGTAATACTTTACACCGAATAAATATAAAGGATTTTATTAAGTTTACTAGCTGACCCGGCAAACGTTGTTTTGCCACATAAATTATTGAATTAAAAAATAGGGGTTGATCGTAGAGGGTTGAAAATAAAGGGTTGTATATATTTTTCAATGTTGAATCATAAAAAAATAAAAATAAAAATTTCTGTTCATAAAATAAAATAAAAATTTAGGGGTGGACAACCCTTATCATTTAGGGGGATGAAAAATAGATGTTGGCCGATTCTCAGACCCACTGAATATGCATACGAAATTTCATCAAAATCGGTCAAGCCCTTTCGGAGGAGTATGGGAACGAACATTGTGACACGAGAATTTTATATATAAGATTATACTGCTAAGCAGACCTGCCGTCTACTGATTGATGATTGAAGATTATTTGAAGCATCGTTAGCTAAGCTAGATTTCTGGAAACAAAATCCATGTCCTTCTAATATTATAAATCTGAAAGTATGTTTGATAGATGGATGTAGATTTGTTTCTGTTTTACGCCAAAACGACAAACCCAATTTAAATAAAATTTGTTACAAATATAGATAAGGACCTGGAATACGACATTGAGTAATTTCTTCCCGGAAAAAGTTAGTGGTTCCCGTAGAATTTATCAAAAATTGTTTTAATGGAGCAGGCTGCAGGGCATAGCCATTTTCAAACTATTTGTAGAACGTATAGATAGCTGTTTAACTACAGACCACATGAATATTGATACACATGCTATTGGGAAGGAAACGTGTCGTCGCGCATATGAGCAAACGCTCCTATCGCTGTCAAAATGTCATACATTTGTAGATATATTAATTACATCGTGAAAAACAAACATGTACTGTTTTATCGTACCGAATGAGATGACAAAGTTTGAAAATTACCCATGAGGTGATTTTATTTCGACTGTAAGTAGTATAACTCTGTATTTCTGTGTATAAATACAAGATACACTGACAAACTAAGTAATTATCTTAAAAGACGTATCCATTTCATCCATGTGTTTAACTGTTATTAGGTGGCTTGGCAGATTGCAACACAAATTGTTGTTAAATTAATAATAATAATTGTTTTTATTATAAAATTTTGCAAGTTACAATATTTAAGACAGTCTGGCTCCTAAAATAGTGAAAATTGTGATATAGTAGCCAGCTTTCTTCTAAATTTTAGCAATATTATATCAAGTGTATATGTATTTCGCGTGTTACATAGTGTATATAATTTGCTGAATAAATAACATATTTTGTATAATGAAATAGATGAGCGAATACATTATATACATTCATATACTTATATATATCTACTAGCTGTTGCCCGCGATTTCGTTCGCGCAAACTTCGTTTACTCCGCACAGCACCTCCCCCGTAGGTGATAGCTTGATAATATTCATGCAAAATTTGAAGTAAATCCATGCAGTACTTTTTGAGTTTACCCCGGACATACACTAACTTTCCTACGATTTTATTATATGTATAGATATTTCTATATTATTATCCATACAAATATTATAAATGCGAAAGTAACTCTGTCTGTCTGTCTCTCTGTCTGTCTGTTACGCTTTCACGGCCAAACCACTGAACCGATTTGGATAAAATTTGGTACACATATAGTTTGAGACCCAAGAAAGGACATAGGACAGTTCTTATCCCGGAAATCCCACGGAAACGGGAACTATGCGGGTTTTTATTTTAGAAATTTTTCCACGCGAACGAAGTCGCGGGCACAACTAGTTATAAATAAATGCGAAAGTTTGGATATTTGGATGGATGTTTGTTACTCAATCACGCAAAAACTACTTAACTGATTTGAATGAAATTTGGCACACAGGTAGATGATGACCTGAAATAGTACATAGACTACTTTTTATCCCGGAGAAATTAGGTGATCACGCGGGATTTGCCAAAAACTTTCATAATGTGTATTTATATGTATTTTACCTGCAGCGTGCAGCCCGTTGCGGCTAGTATACACATACATATCTACACAATATACATATTATATATAAATATATTTATTGTAACGGGTTTTAGCTCTTTATAATTAGTTTTATTTGGTTATAGTCAAATCCTTTTAATTGTCTTCAATTACGTACTTGGGATATTTTAACTGATTACGCAACGCAAAATAGCAGTAATGATTTCTCTGTTTTTTTATAGTAGAGGGGGCAATTAAGCAGGTGGTGCTCCTGATGGTAAGTGATAACCACTGCCGATGAACATCTGTAATACCGGGAAATTTGCAGCTACGTTGCCGGCCTTTTAAGAATGAATAAGCTCGTTTATTGAAGGTCCGCGAGTCGTATTCGTTCAGAAACACTCCCGCGGGTAATTAATTCCACAAAGGAGTAGTGCAAGGCAAAAAGTGCCGACAAAAGCGCACAGTTGTGGATTTTCAAACATCGAGGTGGTCAGGATGGAACTTTAAATTTTTACGCGATGCCCGATGACGGAATTTAGCGGCAGGAATTAATACGAACAACTCGACGGGACACTCCCCGTGATAAATACGGTAAAAGATGCAGAGCGAACCTACATCTCTGCGTAACGCCAAAGAGTCAAGCCGATTAGAAATAGCCTGGGGCCTAATTCACGTAATCAAGCGGCAAGCGAGTTGAAGTATTTAAGACACTTACACATTTTCTTACATATTATGCCGCGTCGTAGCACGTTTCGACATTCTATCGTGTTTATGTGTATGAGAGCCCTAAGCGCTTTGACTCAATTACGTGAATTGGGGGGCTGGTCGTCGACGATTCGAACCGTTCTACCTTGAATGCGATCAAGAGGAAGAAGCGATAAAGACCACATGTAAACTAAAAAGCGATCTGGTAAACTAATCAATAGAAATTTTGTGATAGTTATTTTTTTGTAATATTAACTGTGCAAATACAAAAAAAGTATCTTCACGCCCGTATCCCCGAAGAGGTAGGCAGAGGTACAACAAGTGCACCCACGATTAGCCGAAGATACTTTGTCCCACAAATGTGATAGGTGGCAAGCCTATCGCCAACCGGGCACTTTTCCAATCCCGGGCAACTTTGTGTTTATCAGAAAACTGAAAAAACATTTTTTTTAAGTGCCCGACCCGGGAATCGAACCCGGGACCTCATGTGGTCGACGCCAACGCTGGACCACTAGACCACAGAGGCGATTGCAAATACAAACTGTGCAATATTAAAATAAACGTTAACAATTAAATTTATCGAAGACTGTGTTGCAGTCGCTAATGAACCCAACATCTCGAAAAATCCAGAAACTGACGCCACACTTTTTGTAAAAATACACATACACACACGCGCGTGCACATACATACAATTTGGCAAAAATATAAACAGAAAAAATGCGATTGTTGAACGCATAATATTTATATTTAACAAGTAGTTTAACATCGTCATAATCTAGTTCGAATTCCTTCTAAATCAATTATTCTTACTTAACAGATACATTATAGAAGAATAATTCTTGTACTAATCGGCTAGTTTTTGATATATAGAATTTTAAAAATCGAATATTAAACATCATGGAAATAATAGAACTCGTTCATTGGTTTCTCAGCAATAATGTAACGCATTTTATACCACAAAGCCAATAGTACATATTTCAATCCGATTATACCGAATGGTTGCTTAAAACGAACTTACGACACATAAAGCTGTTTCTATTCACTCAATTTATTGCTTATTAGTGAGGCCTTAACACTTTTAAGCTTATTTGATATTGATATATTGAAGTTGTAAAAGCATTTGATAAATGACATTTTACAGTCAAAAAGCTCCGCTCGGACTTGTTAATAGCTTAATGTTTGAAAATTAACGGTGTTTTAAAAACTTTTTGTGGTTACTGTCCATTACATTAGTGACTGTGGGTGGGTATGAAAGGTCACATAGTATTTTTTATAGTATAGTATAACAAATTTAATAGGTGTCCTGATGGAAAAAGAACACTATCGGATATGGATACCAATGATGTTTATAGAGCGTTTCTATCCGCGTGGTAAGTATGGAAAGCAAAATGCATGAAACCCTCAAAACCGGAACACGATAGTAATAAGCAACGACACTTTTGCTTTAGCATCCACAAATTTTAGAAGCTATTTTTACCCATTTTCCCAAAAGATGGATGTTATCAATTCAGTTGCATTTTTTATGTTTGTTACCTCTAAACTCGGTCATTTATGAACCGATTTTGAGAAATCTTTTTTTTTTATTTGGAAGAGTGTACTTCGTCCCCGTAGTGGGAAAATCAAATAACTTTGATTTTGTGTAGTTCTGAGAGTTATTATTTTTTTTTAAATGTGAGGCAATTTTACTGTAGGTAATTTTATTTTTTGTGGCCCTGATTACATTTTACATTACGCTTAAAAAAACTAAACTATCCTTTACTATAACTAAATAATACATTATAAATCAAGTCAAAATCAGACTTATTTAATTTTCCAACTACGGGGACGACTTTCCGTGTAGTCCCATTTAAATGCTACCTGAGACTGTGTTCCCCAACGGATACAACCTGGGGATCTTCAAGAGAAGAGTGAACAGGTACCTTTTAGGGAAGCGCGTTCCATCTTAGGCCGCACCTTAGCTTACCATCAGGCGAGATCGTGGTCAAGCGCTTCCCTATCGACAGTAAAGAAAAAATGTGGTGAAGAACTGAACCAGGGTTCCGAAGACACAGGAAATGGAAAGTTGTTTGTTGTAGTTTTACTGCGTTAAAAATTATGTAGCTGTATTACCTGTCCGTTACATTAAAGACTGTGGGTGAGTATGAGAGAAGATAAACTGATAGTATATTTAAGACATCGCAATCTTAGAGTCATATATATTATCAAAACAAAGGCTACACCAAAAAATGTCTAAAAACTTTTTGTCGCCACGAAATCACATACAAAATCCGACCGTTTCTTACTTATTTTTGAGGCACTTCTCGATCACCTAAGAAACTAAAACCTTTTCCAATTAACTTAGAGTGCGGTCAATTTTAAGAATATGTATTTTTTTGTAATTTTAATATTTAAATACCCTATTTTAATAATATAAATAAATATACATAATGAAGAAATTTGCTACTACACAACAGTGAATAAGGGGTCTTGGTCGTACGTTTTCGTACAAATGACTCGTCCGTCCAGTTAGTTGAACTTGACTTTCCTTTAAGTCACAGTTACAGAGTTATATATAGCGAAAGGAACTCCATTCCATCCGAATGTGCATACGACACTTCTCAATTTTTATATGCATATGTAAAACATAAATTTTGTTATTAAATTCTAGCTAACACTTGCCCCTTTTGCTGTGTGAAATTCATTGATGGTGAAAAATTGTATACTTATGTAGATCACTCGAAAAGTTTTGAGATGATCGAAATTTAAAAATAGAACGCAGCGATATCATAATAATGTTTACGAAAAGCAAATTAAAAAAAATAGAACACAAGTAGCCAGTTAGCTCATTTTAAAAAAAGTCAAAAAAAAATGTACAGTCACTTTACTACAACTGTTTTCCGCGTTTTAACACTTAACACGATCTACGAATAAAAAAAAATAGAACACAAGTAGCCAGTTAGCTCATTTTAAAAAAAGTCAAAAAAAATGTACAGTCACTTTACTACAACTGTTTTCCGCGTTTTAACACTTAACGCGATCTATGAACATTTGATGAGTATGACATTTTAGGATACTAAATTTGGTATAACCGAAATTGTGGAACTTTTTCTATCTGAAAATAGTATCAAAAGACTTCAAAACCAGTGTGCTTGCATGAAGAGAGTTTTATAGATCTGAAGAAAGCAAGGCGTCTATCTGGACCGTGACATGTAGTAGCACTGAATCCTGTATACCTATCCTGTAAGTGGTTTAGCGTAACAGTTTTTAGATGGATCGTTGAATTTAAAAGGTGTAAAACTAACCTCATAGACGACCACAGAAGCAGCCACAGAGCCATGACTGCAGAAAACGTGTGGACTAATGAAATGTTGATGCCAGAAGATCCAACAATTACTACGCAAACATCGAGAACATCCTAGGCGTTAGTTTGGGGAGCGTTAATATTAGTCTACAGTCTGTTAAAGTGGGAAAGAATTTTTCGTTGGATCTCGCTTTTGCCCTACGAAACCAAAAACAGGCTCGTGTGGATTAGTGTCACGACATGCGTCAATGATTTGAAAACCAGAAATCGAGACGTGTCTGGAATCATCACAAGTGTCGAGGACTGGAGCTATCCGTACGATCCAGAAAGTAACAGACAAACTTTACTACGGGTCTTCTCAAAGGAAAAGTTACCGACAAAACTCCAAAGACCAAGAAACGATGGCAACAAAATGGAGACTGATTGGCACATGTATCCCTACCATTATGACTATTAAATGGTAGACTAGTTGATTGTCTTGCAAGTGACTGAAATTGCCGCTTTTGTATTCTATTTTGGAAAATAAGAACCATGTAAACTTTTTAACACAGATTACATGGTATTACATAAATACATACATAAATTGCAGTATTAAACTCTTTACTGTCTATTAGTAATAGTTATCTTTTTCATCGGGATAACTACCTGTTTAATTGTTATCGTATGAAAAGAACAACAGATCGACAGGCATTGACATATGCTTAGAAATACACTCTGTTTACAACCTGGTAAAAATTTATCATGAATAAATATATTCTAGTAAACATTTAACTTTTTCTATACTATTTATATTTATAGATAGACATGAGACAAGATCACTTCAAATTTAGGTCAAAGTTGTTTCAACATATCTCTACCGACATTAGACTAACTCCAAAATGTCTAATTGCTTAGAACTTTAAATCGCCTAAACACGCAACAAATTTTACCTAACAAGCAATATACATTGCTTATTTCTGTAAATCTTAAAACTTTAGCTTCTGATCGAGACAGCAATGTATTTAATGATTGCGGGAACTACAAATGGTTGCAGTGATCTTAGTTTTGGGGAGGGTCCTAATTGAAAGTTACTCGGTACAATAACAGCGGTCCCTTAATAAGTCCGGCGGCCACAGGCTGTATTGTGCTTTGTTACTTGTCAGATTAACGTGGCTCCCTTGACGCCTTCTCACTGAGTAACAAACTAGGATTGTCTAAAGATCAGGGCTTCTATGTCCATTGTCGGGATCAGGGGAATAATGAACAGATTTGCCACGAAAATGAGTTGCAATTGCTTCTTATATCCTCCATTTAGTTTTCATTTTGTCTTTAACTTTTTCGAACTACGCAGATGAATTTACTGTATTATTTGTCTTTTAAAGAAAATATCAACAATGATCTTCCTTCTTTGCAGGCATTTTGAGAAGTGTGATATGTCACTACTATCGTAACATGGTTAGTCAATCACGACATTAGTGTCAAGAAGCATTGCCGTTATTGTGGCAGAAATAGGAAAGGTACTAAGCCCGGGCGAAATTTTACAGAATTTTTTCACAAGATAGTGATTCATAAAGCTCATTAGCTTTTACGAACAGCCTGGTCTAATAGCAAATAGTCTAGTCCTCAAATTTAACATCACAAAAATACGGTTGATGGCAACCTTCAATCAATAATAATAAAAGTAATTATTATCGAAAATCATAAAAGTACGCTAATAATTTTATTTCTGTACGTTATGGTTTAGTTTCCACTATTGCTCGCTTTGCCAACGAGATCTTATTAAAATGTAATAAGCCCTTAGAATATTCAACTTTAAATTTATAGCTTTAACGTTTAAAATTGCGAGTCGCATGAAACTGATATTTTTGCGACGTGATACGAAATACGTTGGCTATGATTGGACGAAATAAGACCATACATTTTTTCATGCTTTTATTTCACTAGCTATTAAGGCCGCGCTATTAAGGCCGTGATCTTAAATCTGTTTATTTTTGATCGATGGTGACAACATATCAATAAACTCAAACTTTCAAATCTAATAATTGTAGTTCACAATTGCGCAAATTTTTACAATACCCTACGAACTCTTCTATATTCTAAAGTACCTTTTTCACTGTTAAGTCTGTGAAACTTTGAAATTCAGTTCCTTTTCTATTTGGAGCAGTCAATCAATAGTAACTTTAAAAAATCCTTTTGGGGAATTTTATTTATCTGTTTAATTGTTAGGATAAAAAAGATTTGTAACGTATTAGAATTAAGTAAATTAAAATAAGTTTTTTTGTGTACTGCATATTTCTAAATTAATTATTTGTACACTTGTATTTTATATGTTTTCGCGCATTCTCGCCGTTTTGAGTTTGCTGGAAGAAATCTCTTACAGAGATAAACTTTTCTTTTGTGGAATATTCATGAATCAAAATGTAATTTTACTTCTATGTGTTCAATGAAATAATAAATAAATAAACATATTTAATGTTCCTAGACTGCAGTTACTTTTTATGGTCAGAAAAACACCTGCCTGCCTGATTGCAATCACTGTACAAAAACTAAAACATGATTTATAGTCGATTAATGAAAGCGTCTAATTAAAATAGAACATAGTTCTGAGCAAGACATTTAGATCACACTTCTATCCAATATAACTTGTATTATTTATCTAGATTATATATCCAGATAGGCGAACGTGTGATTGGCGGATAGGCGTATTTTATCAGACGTAATATAGACAGGTCCGTACAAATGGGACCGGCAATTTATGGATAATTCTGATTAGGTAAAAGCGTGTTTAATATGTCATAATTTGTACAATTGTAACGACATCACAATTACACGTTAGATTTTTTTTATTTACTGTCCAAAACTTTTACATATTACATATATTGATAAAAAACAGCTATGCAATTAAACTTTTAAAGTTTATCCGGCAGCAGCTGTGGAGTCGACTGTGGATAATGTATTATTAATGAATTACAAAGAGTATATTATAATCACTACGTTTAAATGGATTATGTTATTAATATAGTATATTTTTTATGTATATTTTAATCTTTTTTTTTTGCGAATAGAGCGATTGCAACTCAGTTGATTGGTAGTGGTGATAAGAAGCTATATATACATATATAAATATCTTTACTATGTCCTCAAAGCAGAAATCAGATGTGCAGCAAGTGCGAACACAATTAGTCAATGGTATTAAATCTTATATTATAGTGGTTATTGAAGTACGTACTTATCAACAAATCATACTCATAGCAAATTTTGGCCAAATTTTGTTGCAGACAAAATGAAAAACTTACTAAAATCGAGTTCCTTAAGATTTCAACTCAGGTCCTCACCTGTTAATATAGAGGCCAATATCATTTGAAAATTGAAACCTGTAAACCGTTCAACCGACATCATAAATGCAAAAATTCCAATAAAATACTTTCATTTCACAGACATAAAGCAATATTAAAAGGATCATTACGCTGCTTCTCTTATGAGATTCGCCAGTTTATCGTAGGCGAAATGGGTAGTGATCTCCATCGTCGCATTTAACCGGCCTGATAACAATCTGTCGCTTGTTTTTTTACAACCGGTACTAAGAGCTTTACGTGCTAATTCTAGGCATATTAGTTTTAAAACAACACTGCAAAAAATCGAGCTACTACTGAGATTTTGCTTCGATAAAATCACAATGTAAAAAAAAGTGTCATAGGCTGTGATAAAATGTTGGCAATTTTTTTAGAGAATCAAACACAGGACCATATAAAAAATAATGTGCTAATATTTAAGTTTTAAGTCTTAACCAATCTGATAACAACATGTTTCTTTTTTGCGATAACCGGGATCAAGAACTTTTCGTGCTTATTCGAAGCAAAGTATTTTAAACACAGCGGGTCCTAATTAAATTTTGTTTTACCACGTTACACGATTGTAATTATTTTTTTTTCGTTTTATCTTCTTTAAGTAGATATTTACGTAGGTTTGCTACAAACTGTTTATTATATTAACATAAATGTAAATATAAATATGTATATTAATATTAATAAAAAAAGAGGACATTAATCGATTTATGTGCATTTAACGGCTCATTTCCGTGATGAAATTCCTATCCCCAAAATGAGCCGCTCCTATTCCAGGTCTTTACCTACCTGTGTGCCAAATTAAATCCAAATCCGTATAGTAGATTTTGCGTGATTGAGTAACAAACATCCATCGAAACTTTCGAATTTATATTCTATATTAATTAATTAATTAATAATCTATATTAATATTATAAATGCGAAAGTTTGGATGTTTGGATGGATGTTTGGATAGATGTTTGGATGGATGTTGTTACTCAATCACGCAAAAACTACTGAACAGATTTGAATGAAATTTGACACACAAGTAGATGACGACTTGGAATAGCACAAAGGCTAGTTTTTATCCCGTAAAAATTAGGTGATCCCGCGGGATTCGCCAAAAACTTTTATAACGTAGCGGGCTGCACGCTGTAGCTAGTATTGTAAATGCGAAAGTTTGGATGTTTGTTACTCAATCACGCAAAAACTACTAAACGGATTTGAATGTAATTTGGTACACAGGTAAATGATGACCTGGAATAGCACATAGGCTACTTTTTATCCCGGAAAAATTGAGTGATCCCGCGGGATTCGCCAAAAACCTTTATAATGCAGCGGGCTGCACGCTGCAGCCCGCTGCATTATAAATGTCATATAATGTCATATAATTTTGTATGTTCCAAAATAAATAAATAACCAACCCTTCAAAAACTAACGCTGCATCACAAAAGTTTTTGTGAATCCTACGGTAGCAACTTATTTTTCCGAGATATAAAGTGTTATGTTGTATTTGAAAATCCAAGTAATCATTTACCTATGTGCCAAATTTCAATAAAATCAGTCAAGCTGTTTTTGCGTCATTGAATAACAAACACCAAACATCTAAACATCCAAATATTTATACATTCTTTTTTTTACATTTATGATAACTGGAAAATACAAACTGAAACTTAGATATAATATTAATGTTTAGTATAGTAATAATCTATTTGATGCAAATTTGCTTATTGATAAAAAATTGTTGTCTGTAAAGTCGGGCGCGCGGTAGAGCACCAATGCGCTGGACCGACCAAATCAAAGCAATACTAAATGGTCCACTCCACGAATGCGCAAGGTAAGCAACAGTACGAGAGGAATGGCGAAGAATTGTGAAGCTTGCCACCACTACTGTCATGAAGACCACGACCACTCTGCCAAGAGTGTAACGACAAAGAAGAAGAAGTAAAGTCAGTTTACGGACTATGATTTCATGTGAAAAAGGTGTTACATATAGAAAACAAAACCATGCCTCTTTATCGCTTGTTCCGCGCTCTCGCTTGTACGCTCAGCTCAGGCAGTTCGTGACAATGAGTCATGCTTTTTCGTGCATGCAGCCGGCGTTCATCGATTTATATAAGATGTTATCACGTCAAAATCATTGAATAGCAAACAAGCAGATGACTCTTGTGATGGAAAGAAAAACCATCAGCTGAAGATACCAAAGATTTTAATGGTGCGTTTCTATCCGTATGGTGGGATGGCAATGTTATATGCATAAATCTGCCGGCTACCTTACCGTCCAAACCGGAACACGACAGTGAAAAGCATTAACGCTATTGCTGGAGGAATATGTAAGGCGGTGGTACCATCTATCCGAGCGAGACGTTGCGGAACTCTACTACCTAGTAGTTACGGTGAAAGTTCAGCCAATTGCTAGCCTTTTACGACTTGCCTCGCAGAACAGCATTTGGTCTGTTCTTCAATATAGCCCGGACCGATATTTATAATATAATAACTAGGTTAACTGTAATATAGAGGATATTTAACTAAAATTAATCCTCGCTATATTTATACTCGTACAATCAGTATCTGTTTTTTTTATTAACGCTAAGATAGAATAAAATGCATGCATTTCGTACTAATATATTAATTTTATTGCACGCCTACAGGGCGAAATATTTTATCGTCATACATGTATAACAAAAACATTATAATATCATAACGACAATATTTGATGCAATAAAAATTTGATTTGATTTGAACGCTAAGATTTTGCTACCAACATTTTTTTACCATGTTTTGGAAAATCAAACAAAACAAATTGACTTGTTTTTGGAAAATTAACGAACGAATTAACGTTCTATTAGTTCGTTTATTTGGAGCCAAATAAACGAACTAATAGAACACATATTATGTTGATATTTGCATATTAATTTGTATTTGATATTTAACAACTACAAGAACTAGCGATTGCCCCGTGGCTGCAATTCGACTATAGACTTAAAAATAAAAGCTCTTTTAAGTATAGCAACAACTTTAGCCATGTAGAAGATAGTATATATTATACATGTCTGTATATTGTCATGTATGTCACATAAATCACTTTCAATTTTTGTCGTAGACTAGCTGTTGCCAGCGACTTCGTCCGCGCGGACTTCGTTTACTCCGCACTGCTCCTCCCCCGTACGTGATAGTGTGATAATATGTAGCCTATATGTTGACCCGACATGTTAGTAATATTCATGCAAAATTTGAAGTAAATCCATGCAATTCTTTTTAAGTTTACCCCGGACATACATACACACAAACAGACAAACAGACAAAAATTCTAAAAACAATATTTTTGGCTTCGGTATCGATTGTAGATCACGCCCCAAGTATTCTTTTAAAAAAATATTCAATGTACAGTTTTGACTTTCCTACGATTTTATTATATGTATAGATTCTGTCTCACTGTCACTTTTTATAAAAATTGTCAAAGAAGCAATTTTACCTTGCATTTATCCTTGTTTGTTTTGTTAAAATTTATTTTTAGTTAGCTTTTAATCTCAAATGTACACCATGCCTGCTGTTTATAACTAGTGATTTTTTTCAACAACCTGTATGGCTGGTTTTGCTGGAAGAAATCTGAGATAAACACGCCATTGTACATATATCTTCTTTTGAAATATGTATTGTTTTGTATTTCGGTGTTTACAAAAGAATAAATAAATAAATAAATAAAATAAATGTAGTTTATCAGAAATCAGAAATCAGAAGAACTTTATTCAATAAAACTTTTTACAAGTTATTTTGACACGTCAACACTCTTCAAAACTACCACCGGATCGGAACGCGGCCACACACTGAGAAGATCCGGCCGAAGAAACTCAGCGGGCTTGCCTTTTTTTCATATAATTTTTTTAAAACATACACATTATCACAATTATTTTTATTAATTTAATGTATTTGTAATGCATATTGTATAGAAATAATAAGTTTCTGCAGTCCGCAATGTAAACTTTAACTGCCAAATTTCACGTAATTATCTTAAAAAGGGGCGCAAAGTTTTGGCTTCACTATTATTAGATATATACTAGCAGAGTGGTGAATAGTGATAATTACAACGGGTCTCGGCTCCAAAAACAATTGGGGTCAAACGCATAAGTTTCCCAATTAAAGTAATCAATCTATAGAAACTGATCAAACGAAGGTCGACTCAGCAAGAATGTTTGACGCAGAATTATTACGGCCATTAAATTGCTAAATTGTCAGTCGCTGTCATTGTCGAAAACTTTGGTACCGGGAGGAGAAACTTTGTACAGTAAGTCGTTAGCGATAGTCAACTTTATGATTGATGTTGAGGCACTATACGTTTGTAAAAGAATGTAAGAATCATTCTGTATATCATGTATTACTCATAATCATAATCTATAAACAAAATAATTAGATAAACTTATATACTGAAGAAGGATGTTCAGTACTCAATTCTGACAGTGAATATGCAAAAAAACAAATACTTTAATTTTGAATTTAATTATCCAATAAAAATGTTTATGTAGGTACGAAAACACCCGAACGAATATCAAAGTTCATTGTTTGCAAACAGCGATTTTAAGAGCTCATAATTAGATTTAAATAATAAAATGATGATTAAGCGCGTTATTGCATCGGTGTGACCATATTTTTTATTATTACTTACTATAATAATGTCGTTAAAGTTCACTACGTAGTTCAGCAATATTGTCTTCTTATTTTATTTTTATTGGTTACATAATATTATGACCATTAACTATCGTGTCCTTCAATATGTAAAGTCTTTTACCAGTCAGCCTATATACAATACAATACAATAACTCTTTATTGTGCACCAAAATATATGACAACATTATAAGCTACAACATAAAAATAATACAAGTAAGATACACAAAGGCGGTGTTATCACTAATTAAAGTGATCTCTTCCAGACAACCTTAATAATAAGAATAACAATATACTAGAAAAAGTGGTGCTAACCACACTATAACTTATAGTTTTTATGCTCATTAAATAAAAATAATAATAACAATAATAATAAAAGTAACATCCGGTAACAGTTACACAGAAAAGCAAAACAAAACAAAAATCGAAAATAAAACAGTGGTAATACATAAACCTAAATAAGAAAAATTAAACAAAATTACTAGGTACATAGAAAGTGACGTTTGACCATACTTTTGAAAGAGTTTAAACTTGGCGCCTTTCTGATATCTACTGGAAGAGAGTTCCAAAGCGTAACAGCTTGTGAGGTAAAGGAACGACTGTAATAAATAGTGTTCTGCGTTGGCACTAACAGGGAACAATTATCAGCCGATCTAAGATATTTGTGCTGGTTGTCACGGAAAATGAATCTTTCTTTCAAATAAGATGGAGATTTCAGATCATAGAGAGTGGAGTATAACTGTGAGAGAATATGAGTATTCCGACGAAGATGAATAGGCAACCACTTGAGCTTGGCACGAAATTCGGAAACGTGGCCATATTTGCGCAGACCAAATATGAACCTTATACAAAGATTTTGAAGTCGCTCAAGTTTATTGATCTGGTCTAAGGAGAGATTTACATGGTAGATAAAAAAACGTTCAAAACACTACGTGTCGAGAAAGATAAATGCAGAATACTAGGTGCAGGATATAACTAAACAAGTAAAACGTACGGACAAGTATTAAACAGTACGTGTAGATAGATACTAAACTCCCGTTACGACGCCTTTTCTCTCGGTTCTATTCGGCCGTATATAGGCGAATACATACACCGCTTAAGAAACATGTGTAGGAAGGCTACGGAATATCGCAAAAAGATGTAATATGCGTTAATTCTTCATGCTATCGATTTATCGACTTAACTAAAACTAAAACTTATATATATATATATATATATATATATATATATATATATATATATATATATATATATATATATATATATATATATATATATATATATATATATATATATATATATATATATATATATATATATATATATATATAATCGGCTCCAATCTCCAAAAATCGGCTCCAAAGATTTTCATGAAAGTCACAAATTAGGGGTTTTTCGGGTCAAGGAATCGATTTATCAAGGTTCCAAGTCCAAGAAAAGCTCGGTTCCCAAGATATGGGTATATGAAAAACTGAGCAAAGCTCGGTCAATCAGGTACAGAAAAAAAACAATATATTCTATAGGAATCGATTTATCAAGTTTCAAGATCCAAGAAAAGATTGGTTTCAAAAATATGTGAAAAACCGAGCAAAGCTCGGCCAACCAGATATTAAGGGTCTTATTGTACAAAAGTGTTCAAGAAATTTATGTGAAATCTTCATATGAATCCGGCAAACTCATTTTTAAACAGTTGGCAATAATGACGCTGCCCAGCATATACCATTTGAGTTGGCCAGATTTTATAAACTATAAATCGTTTCCCGAGGCAGGAGTGAGTTTTACGCGAAATGCAAGAAAGTCTTATAGACTAGTAGAATAGTAGTTAGAATTAACACCAAGATTAGTGCTATATCAAAACATAATATATAATGCAATGTCTAATGACTTAAAGGTATAAGGTACTTTAAAAAAGAAATGAGTAAAAGAATTTGCGAATTGGCTCAAAAGAATGCTATACAAGAATTATTATTAAGGTCAAAAAAATAAAATTGAATTTGCAGTTGAAATATAAATATGATTCTTTATTTTTATTGAGAGTTTTTTAATACTTTAGTGTAATTTTATGTAAATTCTAGAGCGAATGAAACATTTTATTAAAGTTTTAAGAACATGTTGAGCAGGGTAAATAAAAACATACATTAAATATTACATTACAAACCGAGCTAATTCCTTTCTATGCATATCGAGACAGACAGTAATCTCAAACATGTATCAAATACTGGCATCACTGTGGCATATGGCAGTATTCCATCTATATTTTTTTTGATCTAAGGTTAATAGTGATAAATTTATAATTGTATTTTTAGCCATTTGTTTTTCTTACATCGAAGCAATCAACGATTTTCGATTTGGCTTACGTTATTTTTTTTAAAGAGAACAGAGATGATTAAATTTTGAAGTTGGTCGGTATTTTAAGAATTGAAAAAAAAGAAATTGTTGAAAATTAATAAATAAAAAAAAGAAATAAAGTATCTTCACGCCCGTATCCCTGAAAATGTAGGTACAGGTTCTACAAGGTTGGGTGCACAATTAGACGAAGATACTCAGTCCACAATATGACACTCGTAGCTGGCAACGCCTATCGCTAACTGGACATTTTTCTAATCCCAGGCAACGTTGTTTTTGTCAGAAAACTGAAGAAAAAAAAACATTTTTGAAAGAATACCACAGAGGCGATGTTTTTTTTTTATATTTATATCGTAAGACTCTTTCATGACAAATCAAATCAAATTTCAAAATATCTAAGTTTTCTAAAGAAAATCTGGATTGTCAAAACTTGAGGTGATAAAAATAGCTTTATAATATTGAGAATTTAATAAGGTCAGAAATTTACAAAGGGTATTTTTATTATTTTGCGCTATTATTATAAATATTCTAAGCTAATTTATGTTATATCCAAGACAACTCCCACATAATAATTATATATTATTCCTACTTTATTATTCAATTAAAGTAAATGAATTAATGCTAACAAATATATTTAAACGAAATCAACAGTCATAATAAAAACCAGCTCATAAAACATGGAACCTGTTGCAGGAGAACGGCGCAACGATTAAATATTTAAAACTATTAAGTTCTGTGCATACCGTCATCGTGTTTCGATTTAAAGGCAATTGAACAAAGATTTTTGTTTAAAGGTAATTTTAACTAAGATTTTTTAAATTATCTTCACGCCCGTATCCCCGAGGACGTAGGCAGAGGAAAAACCAGTGAACCTACCACTAGCCGAAAATACTTAGTCTCACAACGTGATAGGTGGCCAACCTATTACCGAGCGAGCACTTTTCCAATCCCGGGCTTAGTTATTTTTAACAGAAAACTAAAAAATACAATTTTATTTGGGCAATTGCCTAACCTTCGCCGTGTTGATCCCGGCCTCCTTTGAAGAATAGGCCAACTACCTTTCTGCCAGGCAGGTCGTAAAAGGCGACCGATTGGCTATCGAGTCACTACCATCGTAGCTACTAGGTGGTAGAGTTCTGCATTGTCTCGCCCGGGTCTGGTACCACCGCCTTACTTATTCCTGCCGCAATAGCGTCAGTGCTTGTCACTGTCGTGATCAGGTTTGGAGGGTAAGGTAGCTGGCAAACTTATGCATGTGGCATTAGACCTCGCCACAAGATAGCAACGCACCATTAACATCTTTGGTGTCTATAGGAGATGGTTGACTCTTCCCATCAGGAGACCCATCTGCTTGTTTGCTATCTTATAATATAAAAAAACAAACTCAGGGAACGAGCCTGGTACCTCATGTGGTCAACACTGACACCAGACTACTAGACCACAGAGGAGAGGCGAAGATTTTTTAAAACATTAGTTTAGCAAGAATATTTTTTCTTTTTATATTATTAGAAACATGCAGATGCTCTCCTGGTGGAAATAAAAACCATCGCACTAGTTACCAAAGATGTTAATGGTGCGTTGCTATTCGTGTGGCGGGATGGCAATATCACATGTTTATGTATTCAAACTGCAACAAGCATTGATGCTATTATCGCATGGATAGATAAGGTGGTAGTACCATATACCCGGGCGATACAATGCAGAACTCTACCACCTAGCAGCCATGATGGTAGCAACATGCATAGACAATCGGTCACCTTTTATGGCCTACCCGACAGAAAGGTAGGTGGTCTTTTATTCAAGGTGACCAAAACGGGGTAAAGAGTGTGTTATTAATAAAGAAATAAATATTCACGGGACAAATTACACTTATTGATCTAACCCCAAAGTAAGCAAAATATTATTTGCTTGTGTTATGGGTGTTAGTCAACGATACTTATACATAGAAATACATATATACATATCTTCACGCCAGATCCCTTACGGGGTAGGCAGAGAGAACCGAGTGCCATACATCACGATCCTTGCAGGCTTGTCTCGCTTCTTCCACATTCATCACTCTCTTCATACACACACGCCGGTTGCGAAGACTCTTGACACCACCTTCGGACAGTACTCAATCAATCTGATCGTGGCATGTCAGTCTTGGTCTTCCCCGGTACCTACATCCTTCCACATTCGCATTGTATATCTGTTTTGTAAACCTTTCATCTACCATTCTTTCTACATGTCCGAACCAACGGAGCATGCCCTTTCTCATCTTTACACCGACACTTTCTTTCAAACCTAACCTCTCTCTCACTTCGACATTACGAATCCGGTCCGCGAGTGTCACACCACATAGAAATACATATATAATAATGGAATATCTATACAAATAATAAAATCGTAGGAAGGTCAAAACTGTACATTGAATATTTTTATAAAAGAATACTTGGGGCGTGATCTACAATCGATACCGAAGCCGAAAATATAGTTTTTAGAATTTTTGTCTGTTTGTCTGTATGTATGTTCGGGGTAAACTCAAAAAGTACTGCATGGAATCACTTCAAATTTTGCATGAACATTACTAATAGGTCGGGTCAACATATAGGCTACATATTATCACGCTATCACCTACAGGGGAGGAGCAGTGCGGAGTAAACGAAGTCCGCGCGGATGAAGTCGCTGGCAATAGCAAGTTAATTTTTAATTTAAGAAATAAATAAATATTTACGGGACAAATTACACTTACTGATTTAACCCCAAAGTAAACAAAATATTATTTGCTTGTATAATGGGTGTTAGTCAACGATACTAATACATAGAAATACATATATAAATAATGAAATTTAATAAACACCCAAATCCGGAAATACAAACATTTATGCTCATCACAAAAATGCTTGTCCCCGTCGGGGAACAACCCGAGCCCCGTCGATTGTGTAGTCAGGGTCGCTAACCACTCGACCAACGGGGTGGTCAAAACTAATCCATACTAATAACATAAGTACGAAAGTCTGTCTGTTTGTCTTAATTTAATTTCGACGAAATTGCCACGGATATATTTGAAGATCCGGGGTCAAGCTACTATCGACGGGGTTCGGGCTCGATCCCCGATGGGGACAAGCATTTGTGTGATGAGCATTAATGTTTGTATTTCCGAATTTGGGTGTTTATTAAATATATTCCAGTATTTAAATATGTATTTCTATTTATTAGTATCGATGACTAACACAAGCAAATAATTTGTTTACTTTGGGGTTAGATCAGTAAGTGTAATTTGTCCCGTGAATATTTATATTTATTTATATATTATATTCAAAGTAGCCGGGACTAACATGGGGTTAAAAGTTTATTATTATTCTTAAATTAAATGCATACAGATTACAGAGCAGTACTTACATATCTTTCAATTAGCACTCATCTGTACACACCCTAACGAGTGTCCAATTGCAAATAGCAGTGTTTAGTGCTGTTTAGATAAATCAAAGGGTAATAATTGCTATGATTTATATTCGTACAGATAATTAAATTAGTAATGACCACGTAGCGACACAAACTGAACAGAAATTAATCACGTCAAGCATATTGAATAGTGCATAGATAACCGCGAAATGGCCATCGGAGGTGCTTTGGAAACACACTAATTATAGTATCGTGTTATATTACTGTTTGATAAGCTCAAATTTCCATATTTTCGATAGATTACAAATGTCTCTATTAAATTACTAGCTGCCCCGCGCTGTTTCTGCCGCAGCTAGAATAACGTGCTGTCGATATAATTTTTCGTACAAACTTTTAGCTCCTATTTCATCCAAAAAATAAAAAAGGATCTTAAATCATTTTTTATAATTAAAATCATTTTATTAACTACTAGCTGTTGCCAGCGACTTTCTCCACGCGGACTTCATTTACTCCGCACAGCCCCTCCCCCGTAAATGATAGCATGATGTAGCCTATATGTTGGCCCGACCTGAGTAATATGCAAATTGCAATGCAAATAACATGCAAAATTTGAAGTAAATCCATGCAGTACTTTTTGAGTTTACCCCGGACGTACATACAGACAAACAGACAATATATCTGTGGTCTAATAGTCCAGCGTTGGCGTTGACTACATGAGGTCCCGGGTTCGATTCCTGGGTCGGGCATTTAAAAAAGTGTTTTTTCAGTTTTCTGAAGTAGAGTATTATATTCTTTGGTTGGGAGTCTTCTGTTCAAATTTACGTTGTAATTGCCTTTTTTTCTATGTACCAAACTAAATTATTGTGCAGTGAATCGTAAACAAATACCTGCATGACTTCCGGCCAATCTCAAATTACAAAAATATAGATAAAGCTTTATATTGAATAAACGCAAGTTTTTCCCCGTGTTGGTCCCGGGCTCCTTTGAAGAATAGGCCAACTGCCGTTCTGCCTGGCAGGTCGTAAAAGGCGACCGATTGGCTATCGAGACACTACCATCGTGGCTACTAGGTGGTAGAGTTCTGCATTGTCTCGCCCGGGTCTGGTACCACCGCCTTACCTATTCCTGCCGCAATAACGTCAGTGCTTGTCGCTGTTGTGTTTCGGTTTGGAGGGTAAGGTAGCCGGTAAACTTATGCATGTGGCATTAGACCTCGCCACAAGATAGCAACGCACCATTAACATCTTTGGTGTCTATAGGCGATGGTTGACTCTTTCCATCAGGAGACCCATGTGCTTGTTTGCTATCTTATAATATAAAAAAAAAAAACCATGAAGGTATAAACACAGCTTCAATTAAATACTGCTGTCATTTTCTGAGGACTCACCCTCTGTTTCTAACACAGCTGTATAAAAAAGATAGCGAGACCTCATAGAGTGAGATATAACGTAGGTATTTGTTTCAAGTGGTAAATACGAGTGCTAGCTCCACCTATATCTAATTTTTCATGTTCTTTACGGCTAAAATCTGTTTTCAAACTTAAAAGAGATATTATTGTTTAGTCTAATATTGACCACATGCGATCACTAGCTAAGTATAAATGTGAAAGTATCAAACACATATTGAAAACAGTAATGGACACTGCTAACTGAAATGAAAATTTATATCTTTGTTGTTACTGTGTCCTTTTTACATACTGAAAAAAAAAAAAATTTTGCAACGACTGGATTTCACCAGCGACCTTGTCCAAAAGCCAGACAACGCTTTAACTACTAAACTACGTGTCGGTGGTTCAACGTAGAAAACAGCGTGGCTGCATTCCTCCTATTAGTAGTTATAAAAAATATCGACTCGTCAAAAGTGCCTCCAAAGGTTTATTTGAATAAAAGTTATTGTGAAAAATCCTTCCTAGTGTAGCACCTCTGAATGTAAAGTGGGGATCCTATTTCTATTCTCGTGTAGGTACATACATATATTAGTACTAGCTGCAGCGTGCAGCCAGCTGCATTACAAAAGTTTTTGGCGAATCCCGCGGGATCACCTATTTTTTTCGGGATAAAAAGTAGCCTATGTGCTATTCCAGGTCATATCATCATCTACCTGTGTGCCAAATTTTATTCAAGTCCGTTCAGAACTTTTTGCGTGATTGAGTAACAAACATCCATCCAAACATCTATCCAAACATCCATCCAAACATCCAAACTTTCGCATTTATAATATTAATTAATATCATTACAAAGTATAAAACATTACATAGTATAAAACAAAGTCGCTTTCTCTGTCTGTCCCTATGTCCCTATGTATGCTTAAATCTTTAAAACTACGCAACGGATTATGATGCGGTTCTTTTAATACATAGAGTGATTAAAGAGGAAGGTTTACATGTATAATAACATTCAATACATTGTAGAGAAATACTGCAAAATTTGAGTTTTCTGATGTCATGTCGTAAATAATTATATGTTTTTCCGCTTACATTGCAAACGCAGGCTAAACCGTACGAGATTTATCAAAATAATGTACTAAGTATTTGTACACCTTAAAAAGGTCTACAGAAAACTCCGCGATGGTATATGTCTATATCTTATGGATAACCCACAATAGCATTTTTTTGTCATTTACTGTTTACGAGAAATAACGGCTTTTTTTCGAAGCTATTTTAAGCAATACAGCACTAATCCTTATCCAATTAAGTATCTTGAATATATTGTTGATTTAATATAGATCAATATGGCCGTTTACAGTATGTAATTTAAATCAATATTATCGAAAATATTACAGATTTAAAATGCAGGGGCATAGCGGTTGCGGGATTACCGGCCGGTCTATGCCGGCCGTGGATGATTAGAAATAGTATTAACAAATTATTTGTTTTAGAGATTTTTTTAACCTGTTTTCGGAATTTTATATGATCAAGTAAAGTACATTCAATCATGTAATACGTTAGCACATTCCTTAGATATCTTCAGGTATATCGTACAATTTTTGTAAAATTGTTCAATCAATGTAAAAAAAACGTGATTTAGCAAACCAGTTTTTAACTTCCCACTACGTATGTAGACTATGTAGAGTAACTTCCTTATTATTGATTTTACCCCGATTTTCGAAAATCGTGTTTTTACCAGATGTCCACGTTTTAAGGGTCCTTGGAATCTTTACCGACTATTTTCACGATGACGTCAGACGTATGTCTGTATGTATGTATGTGTGAGTGTGTGTGTATGTAAATATCTCATCACTTTTGAACGGCTAGACCGATCGAAACGCGGTTGATAGCATTCGATTGAATTCCACTCAACTTAAATTTCCTGAAAATTTGAATATTTTTTTAATATTACTTCCAGACTTATATACCAGCTCTATTCCTCAAAAAATACGTCTAATACATAAATTGCATCAATTATCCGTTTGGGAGTAATCGTTGACGAAAAATTTTTAAAAAGTGTGTTTTCGACATAGCTACAAAATTTTTTTACCAATCATTTTTGGTGTTCTACAGTATACCTACAGTATACTAAAAAAACTACGTCAAATGCCGTTTCAAAAATCAAAATCGAATCTAATTCTCAAAACTTATAGCTTTCAAACATTAAAATTACCTACGTTGTTTTTAGCAAACTTTTAAATAACTTTCAAGTCAATTTACCGATTGACTTAAAAATATTATCAGCTTTTGTTCTTTAAACTGCGTCAAATACCGTTAATTTAATTAAAATAGGTCAATTTGTGTGGGATTTATCAATGAAGAAAATTAAAAACAAACTGTTTTTGACATAGCATCGAAATTTTTCAACCTATTGATTATTTAGCTAAAACAATATTTTAGATCTCAAAAATTGAGTTGAATGCCATCATCGGTCTCAAATATACAGCTTTTCAAAAATTAATAATAGGTACTGCCATTTTTAACGAAATAGATGTTTGAACTGAAAAATCTATGCTTATATTTTTTACTCTTTTGAGCTTAAAATACCTTAAATTTGTGAGAAGTTTCAATGATGGCCCGTAGGGTCAACCATTTACACAATTTTTTTCCCGTTTGTCTCGATGCCTCGCCTTAATAAATCGCATGGTCAAGTCTTCAACGTTGGCCAACTTTTTCACATGGCCAACTATATATCGCTCTTTCAAGAGTAACCTCTAAAGAAAACATGTTTGTATTGTCTAATGACAAAAAAGCTGTGAACGTTGTATATAAAGACATTCTGTAATATATTAATAGTAAAAATAAAAGAAATAGGTAAAAATGTAAAAACCAAAAAATGTGGTACCTATATGAATTTATATATTCCAAAGATAGCAGAACCCCAAATTTAACGCGTGCGGGCCACGGGCAGTAATGAATTAATCAAAGCTACTGGATCGATTTTAATCATTTTTTTCACTGAGTGATATAGGCGATATATTTTATAACCGTGCGAAGCCGGGGCGGGCCGCTAATAGATAAATAAATGTAAATATAGATGCGTATCGTTGGATAGGTTTTAAAAATATTGCATGGTTGTAAAAACGATTTTTCGATTAAGAGACTCGTCAAATATTAAACTTTAAAGTGCTAATGTTCGTTAGGTCAAGTGTCCCCCACCATTAAACGGTTGGTTCTGGGGGTAGGAAAAAATGCATGACAAATGTAATGAAATCAAAAGGAATACTATCACGGCTACGTAGGCTTTATATGTTTTTTTAGTAATAGCCGATCGACTTATAAAATGTATTTGAAGAAGTTTTTATAGACGGTGAACCTTTGGTGCGGATATATGCGTCATTAACGTTAAATAGGTAAAATGTTCATAGCATGAAACAATAAAAGAACTCTTTTTAATTCGTGTTATTTTGATGGGAAACTTTGACAACCTACACTGCGCGTGGCCTGATACGATCTTTACCAATTTTTTATGCATGTTCTCGATTTTACTCAAAATGTTTGAGCGATTTGGTTTTTTTTTTACTTTTTGAGAGACATCTCGATTTTCGGCGGTTTCGACAATTTGATTATTTTAGTACCATAGCAAGCAAGTGGATCTGCGGATGGAAAGAGGAAACCATCGCCTCTAGACACCAGGGATGCTAATGGTTCGCAGCTATTTATGTGGTGGAACGGTAATACAGCATAATTTAACCAGTTGCCAACTTTGGAGAGTAATCTAAATTAGAATACGACAGTTTTCAAAGCAGGCTCCGCCGTGGAACATTGATTAAACTTAGGGATGCCCAGCAAAATACTCGGTACAATGACATATTCTAAAAGTTTTCAAAATGGACATCAGGAAGATGACATCTGATAAAAGAGTCATATGATCTTCCAGAGCCTATTTTTGTTTAAAGCACATAATTATTCCATTTAACTTACTTTGGGCTGCCTATGAAAATTCTCGATGCAATTAACTGTTCTAAAGTTTACTTTAAAAACGGATATCGGGGAGTTGACATTGGATCTTCCGAAGCATATGTTTGTACAAAATTTAAGCACAGATAATTCAAAAACAAGACATCACTCATGAAAACAAATAGGTAATATATAATTGCAACTACTCTGATAACGAGGGGAGAGTAACGGCTTGTACAACACTGTGCCGGTGATAGTGGAGTCAAAAGTCATCAATAAAGTCACTATCTCTGTCCGGTGTGCATTACACTTACAGTATAAGATACTGGTGAGTGAATTTTAAGTAGTGTTGTTTTCAGTTTAAAAATTTATAACCTTACTATAAAGCCTTAGAAACAGATAGTTATGGATAGGTAAGGCGATTGTACTATATAAAAGCAAGTAGTTGCAGAATTCTAGTAACTACTGGAGTTATATCGTTGAGAGGTTCATCCTTTCATTGCTTTTTTTGAATTTTCTTTTAAAGTGCTAAATGATTAATTAGTAATAGGGTAACGAAGGCGAGAAATATTGAAGCACTAATTTATGAATCATGAGAGTAGAAGGAAAGAAAGTTGTGGCTATGTGGCACAATTTGGAAAAGTTGAATTTTATACCTGATACATTTTTTTACTAATCATATCACATTCTATATAAAACAAATGTAAAGCAATATGATTTATATTAGAAAATAATTTAACTTTCGAAGCACATATTATTACTTACAATTTAAATTTACCCCTGTGAGTACAAAATAATACGCAAAAGTATGTTTCTTACATACTGTGGTACTACTTCGTATAAATAGGAGCCAAGCAGCCAAAAAAGATTTAATTCTGGCATTTTTTATCTATTAAATAATTTTTTTCTAAAAGTTCCTTATATTTAAATTATTTGAACTGAAGAATTGTTGCCTTCAAGTATTTTTTTTATATCTTACTAGCTGTGCCCGCGACTTCGTTCGCGTGGAAAAATTTCTAGAATAAAAACCCGAATAGTTCCCGTTTCCGTGGGATTTCCGGGATAAGAACTATCCTATGTCCTTTCTTGGGTCTCAAACTATATTTGTACCAATTTTATCCAAATCGGTTCAGCGGTTTAGCCGTGAAAGCGTAACAGACAGACAGACAGACAGAGTTACTTTCGCATTTATAATATTAAGTATGGATGATAGCAAACAAGCAGATTGTTCTTCTGATGGAAAGAGAAAACCATTGCCTGTAGACACCAAAGATGCATGCATTGTTATTCTTGTGGCGAGTGTTAACGCATGCCGCATAAGTTTAGCGGCAAACTTACTCTCCAAACCAGAACATGACAGTGACAAGCATTGACGATATTGTGGAAGGAATAAGTAAAGCGGTACTATAAAGCACCTGGTCAAGGCATTGGAGTTTTTTTTCATATCATAAGATAGCAAACAAGCAGATGGGTCTCCTGATGGAAAGAGTCAACCATCGCCTATAGACACCAAAGATGTTAATGGTGCGTTGCTATCTTGTGGCGAGATCTAATGCCACATGCATAAGTTTACCAGCTACCTTACTCTCCAAACCGGAACACGACAGCGCAAGCACTGACGCTATTGCGGCAGGAATAGGTAAGGCGGTGGTACCTGACCCGGGCGAGACAATGCAGAACTCTACCACCTAGTAGCCACGATGGTAGTGACTCACATAGCCAATCGGTCGCCTTTTACGACCTGCCTGGCAGAACGGCAGTTGGTCTATTCTTCAAAGGAGCCCGGAACCAACACGGGGGAGTACTCTACTAGTTAGTAGTCACGATGTTAGTGACTCGTATAGCCAATCGTTCGCCGTTTACGAACTGCCTGGTGGAATGGCAGACTCTCTTTTCTTCAAAGGAGGCCGGACCAATACGAGAACCTTAAATAATAAATCCTTTTACTATTATTGAAGGGGTTTTACTGCGACTTTATTTTATTTTCTCGATATGTCGACGAATATATTTCTCATTTGTGCGTCCTTAAAAATGGGATGAGTACCAGTACTAACAGTCAAAAGGGGGTATGACTACTTTTAGTCATTACCGATATATCCAGTTTACTTCACTCATTAGTACCTCACTCATGATTTACTTCACTCAAATTACGGTGAGAACCTGCTCAATATTATTAAAAATCAAATATTTTGTGTCTTAATTTTTTTTTCTTATATTAATTGTCTATGAATAAATTACTGTTTTGACTAAACACTAATGTTTTTAAATTAAAATTAATTAATTAGCTTCATTTCTCTAAATATATTTCCCCGCAAACATAATATTTTGACTTAAATTTTTGCAAGAGTATATTTTAATTCTGCTTTTTTTATTATTTTAACTACATTACATCACCATTTTTTGATCTATAATTTTAACATGAATAGTTTTTATCTATAGTTGGATACAACAGGTGGTACTTGAGAAAAGTAACATATATCTATATATAAAATTTGCTGTTCGCTAGTCTCGCTAAAACTCGAGAACTTTACATTAGAGATTTGGCTAATTTTTGTTTTGAATTAATTGTTGAAATCCAGGGAAGGTTTAAAAGGTGCGAATATATAGAAAAAATAAGAGTAATTAAAAAGGCAGAACAACGTTTGCCGGGTCAGCGTTTTTTCCGTTTTAACATGTTTTTTGATAAAAAATATATTAAAACGGAACACTAGCGTAGGGTCTTAGATTACTTTTATTGTAGGAATGATCGCATTACATAAGTATTTAATAAGCGTACTCTTATTTAATTTTGTGTTATTTTTATAGTCTATAAACCTTTGCCCAAGACTTCATTACTGCGATAAAGTTATAACATTTTATATGTTACATTTTAGAGCCATATGTTGGTAGTTTTGTTTTAAGTTTAAATACACTTCTCCTATACTAATTGCTCCTTAATTTTGACTCGTTTATTTAGGCTATTTTTATTATAGTAGCTGTCTGTGCATCAAATTTCAATTCGGATAGTTCAGTAATTAAAACTTTTTATTGATAGACATTCTGGGTGAAAAATTTTAAAACTATAGCTTTTGGGTAATACAAGTTTCTAATCTGGGTGAAAGATTTTAAAACTATAGCTTTTGGGTAATACAAGGTTCTATATTACGAAAATCTTTATCAAAAAACTTAAATATTATTCATTAATTAAGCGTTTTCGATGATAAATTAGCCGATAAATTTATACATGTAGTATTACCACCTCTGCTTCCCAAAATGACATCACCATTTTTATTTCCTGTAGGCGATGATTATCTCTTTCCGCCAGGAGGGTCGTCTGTTTGTTACTATAAAAAAATGTTTTCAATTCTTATCGAGTATACCCAGTGTATGCGACTTTTGTTTAACCTCAGAGTCTCGATTAAATGAGAATAATATTATGAGTTATCGAAAGCTCATTATAATTTGGTTGGTTTTCGCTTCAATAGCTAATATACCGCTGTTAGTTGTCATGAATAGTTATTAAAAGCTAGTGATGCGCTTATTAGAAATCAATATAACGATGTTTTATAATTGAATGTTACAACTTACAAGCAGGTTGCAAGTTTTGTGTCAGATTGTAAAGACTTCCAAAACATTCACTCTTACTTCTTTATTGTTCTTACATTTATGTGAAAATTGACCGCTCACTTTTAATAAAAATATAGAACAGGTGCGTATAATTGATGTCATATGTTATTGTTATAAACCGGAATAACGGTATAACTTACAAATATTTCTTTAAAAGAAATAATGAAATTTTCCAAAGCTAGTACTTTTAAAATATCTATATTTAGTAAATCAATAGTTAGTCGAATGCTTATGCGATATCTACGGTATTTTAACTTTCCGCTACGTATTTAGATGGTTACTAATTTTGCCTCGATTTTCAAAAATCGAGTTTTCACCAGATCTACATGTTTTGAGGTCCTAGGAACCTTTTTCGACTATTTTCGCGATGACGTCAGTATGTCTATGTGTGTATGTGTGTGTGTATGTGTGTTTGTATGTGTGTGTGTGTGTATGTGTGTGTGTGTGTGCATATATGTGTGTATGTAAACATCTCATAACTTTTGAACGGCTGGACCGATCGAAACGCGGTTGATGGCATTCGACTGAATTCTGCTCAACTTAGACATCCTGAAAATTTGAACCAAGCCGGCCAGGGAGATATTGAGATATTTTGAAAAAACCTCAAAAAAAATGTTTGTAAAAACAGTATTTATTTAATACAACTTCCAGATTACTGTATCGATTGAGTATAAAAACTAATCAGCACTATTCCTCAAAAAACTATGTCTAATGTATTAATTGCATCAAAATCGGTTTATCCGTTTGGGAGAAATCGTTAACGAAAAATTTTGAAAAAGGTGTTTTTTCGACAAAACTTCGAAATTTTTCAATTAATCATTTTTCCGTTTTTTACGATACTTTAGTAAAAAAAAACTACGTTGAATACCGTTTCAAAAATCAAAATTGAATCTAATTTTCAAAAGGTACAGTTTTTCAAATATTAAAATTACGTTGTTTTTAGTTAACTAACATAATATTTTTGAAATAACTTCCAGACTTATATACCGATTTATTTAAAGATCTTATCAGCTTTTTTCCTTAAAAAGCTGCGTCAAATACAGTTAATTATGTCAAAATCGGTCAATTTGTTTGTGATTAATCAATGACGAAAATTTTGAAAAAATGTTTTTTGACATTCTTAAAAAAATTTCAACCTATCTGTTATTTAGCCAATGAAATATTTTAGATTTCAAAAATTAAGTTGAATACCATTCTAAAGATCAAAATCAATCATCGTTTCCATAATATATACAGCTTTTCAAAAATCTATATACTGCCATTTTAACAAAATAGATGTTTGAATTGAAAAAATATATGCCTATAGTTTTTACTCTTTTGAGCTTCAAATACCTTAATTTAGCGGAAAGTTTCAGGAATGGCCCGCAGTGTCGACCGCTTACAGTTTTTTTTTTATTAAATGGCTTTGTATAAAATATTCGTACGTATATATGTACATATAAAATAATATAATCATATCGGTTCTATTGAGGGGTAAGCTGAACTTTAATAGACGCTATGAATCGACCTAATTTGGCACTTCGTCACCTATCAAAATTAGTGCTTAGATTTGAACATTTTAACAACGTTAGTTTAATAATAGAAATAACGAGAATCAGAGAAACAATCGAAGAAAGTTTAAGGAGAATTTCCTGGGTACGTGGTTGTAAAAGTAATCACCCCATGATCACATACCGGACTGCTTTGTCGTTTTACTACTCAGAAAAATACATTTCTAATTCAGTGAACAATGGTGACCCATTAATTGCTCTAACAGGCTAACCACTAGGCTGACAGGATAGCTGAAGTTAAAGTATTCAAATATATGGCTCTGATCATAGGCTAAGTTTGAGCTCCGGATTGGTTAAAAGCGGCATTTAAATTTTTCTCAAAAATACAAATTTCAGTAGCATTTCAGAGTTTGGTGGTGGTGTGTTACTGACAATAATAGCTTCAAGCAATTTTGCTATGTAAAACCCCCGTAATGTTTAAACTTCTACCACTATATTGGTACTGATAATTTAAAGAAAGAACTGAACGTAAAAGAGCATTTAATTTAATATATAAAATGGAATATAGCTCTGCATCGTTTCTCCCGGATCAGTACTACCCTCTAGTCTATTCTAGCTGCAATACTTAATACATGTGTTAATAGCTATTGCTATTGTCCTCAAATTTATAGGGTAAGATAGTCGATAAACTTGCGCTTATTGCATTATAACCCGACACACATCTGGAATGTTTGTTTGCAAACTGGCAATCCACAATTACCATCAAGAAAACAATCTAGTTTTCTCTTCTTTGATATAAAAAATATTATGCACTGGATAACATAAAGAAACATAAAATATGTTTTATATTCAGATCTACGAAATTTGTGAATAGTTGGACTATTATAATTTTTATCGATAAACGCTCAACATATCTATGTCTCGCACGTATAATCGTTAAGTTCAATGCACTGCATTATTGGTCCTGATATGGCAGTCTTTAATATAAAACACTATTTAAGACTCATTTGCAAGTGGGTTACGAATCCTCTGAATAACATTACAACGAAAAATGGTAATGTTTTATCGTATTTATTGATCCGGTGGTAAATCGTATTACAGGATATACCCATTCAAATGCAAATATTATTGTGTTACGAGTGTAACAAGACTTTGATTTGCAATTTATTATTTGGATTAAGCTTGGCACTTACACATTTACATCCATAAAGACAAATCTTTTTAATCGACTTCCCAAAAAGAGGAGTTTCTAAATTCGGTCGTCTTTTTTAAAGTTTCTGACCGAGTTCTGAGACTCGATCATTCATAATCTGATAAGTGTATGTACCGTACCTACTTCATTTTGGTCTAATGTACATTACGTTTGTACCTCAGTCACATTATTTTTGTTTTTATACCCGTTAAATGTTTTGACCTTTGGACGATTTATTAATTGTATATATACAAGGGTATAACGTCATTCAAGGGTGTAAAACTTTTTGATTTGTATGAAATTTTATTCATATACGAAATTTTATTCGTACAAATCAGAAAGTTTGACACCCTTGAATGACATCTATTTTTAGCTGGACATCTTTGATTAGACGTACCGAATTATGGATTAAAATATTTTCACCTATTATGGAATGGCTTTGTATACAAATATATTATTCTTTTACTACGTTGTGTTACATACATAGTAATCTAGTAATGTTCCTTGTATATCTTTTATTAGTTGTAGTTTTATTTTCTATCGTATCCGCCTTTTGCATATCCGTTTCAAGTGACAGACAAAGGTAGCCCAGAAAATCAGCTGTAGGGTTGATAATACATGTCACCCTTTACCATTATGCTGCTATTACACAGACATTATTAAATTTTATGTTCTTTTTTTCTATACAAGTAAATATGCTATATACATTGTAACTATGTCTTTTAAAACTGTAATATGTTTAATTTTCTTTGTTTATTGTATTTGTTGGCTTTTTTTCTCTCTCTTATCTGTATGCATGTTATTGTTATTTACTATATATGTATAGTACTGTATTTTAAATAAAACAATTCTTATTCTTATTAATTTAGATTTGATTAAGGGTTCCAGAGATAGTAGGGACCAGAAGTCACAGTTCTATTGCATTTAAAATATTGAATCAAAGCAAATATCAGTATAAAAATAAGAAAGAGGTTTGCTCCATTCGGGGCAGTAGAAATAATGGAAAATGAAATATTGGCAAATACAATACAATAAACAGTGAGAATATAGGTACCAAGACTTAAATTGTCAGGTGCTTTTCGGGAGATATATCAATAACTTCCAAAACTGGAGTGTTTGTCTGAAGAAAACCATGAATGTGGAGGGCGCAAAGATAGTCTACCTGGGCCATGACTTACGGTTATTCTGCCTACTCTTCAATCTACTCATTAAAAGCAATTAAACCTTAAAATATGACTTAATAAGTAATAACACGAAGAATAAAAATGAAATTTCTATTAGAAAATTCCAATAGAAAAATTCATTTTTATTCTTCGTGTTATTAAAATATCTATTAAGTGGAATCATTTTCATAAATAAAACAAAAATTGCATTTTTTTAAGTTACGACAACTTACGTAGGACTCGTCGATATGCGGATGTACATCCGTAACGTCTCACCCGGTTTTTTTATAGTATATGATAGCAAACAAACAGATGGATCTCCTGATGGAAAGAGTCAACCATCGCCAAAGATGTTAATGGTGCGTTGCTATCTTGTGGCGAGGTCTTATGCCACATGCATAAGTACAGATACAATACGGTACAGTAGATATCACTCTCATTGATACAGTACTTATCAATGAGTGATATGTATTGACGTTATTGCGGTAGAAATAGGTAAGGCTGGTACTACTACCACCTGATGGTGGATCCAGGCGAAACGTTGCAAAACTTTACAACGTGGTCTCGATGAAATCGACTCGTACAGCTGATCATTCGCCTTTTCCGATCTGCCTGGCAGAATGGCAGGTAGTCTATTGCTTAAAAGGGTTCGGATCAACCCACATTATTCTTTAAACTTAGTATTTAACAATAAATTCTCTTCAGGATTTCCGGACATCAAAAGTTACGATAAAACACAATTTATTAGACAATAAGTTATAGCATAGGTTAAAGATTATTTAAATAAACCGTTATCCACTAAGCGGTGACAAGTACATGATTAGTTGACAGTTCACAGAGAGATTAACCTTTGAGTGGGTGTTCGTCGTAGGACGCAAGACTAAGTACTAATGAGTAAGGTACGTTCCCACAAGTATACCCAGTGTGGGCTTATCATAATGTCATCGCTGACAACTATTCTCATGTGTCATAGTTTGACAACTTATTCGATTTTGCCTTTAAATTAGAAGTATTATTTAAATTCAATAAACTTTTAAAATAATAAATATTTAATTTTTACGAAAAGTTTTCTTTATATAATCGACCCAATACGCAATCCATGTGGCTCTAGTTCAATTTCTAACAAGGACAAACATTTTTGTGATAAGCAATGTTGTTTGCATGTTATATCTTAGGTGTTTATTTAATATGTAGGTAACAGTATTAATTTATGTATGAATTAATAACCTGTGAATGACCTTTCGTCATAGAATGTTGGATTAAATACTAATGACAAAGAATGTCACCACAAGTATGCCTAGTGAGCTTATTATATGTCATCGCTGATAGTTATTCTCAATTTGTTATATTTTACAATTTATTTGTTTTTAAATTAGAAAGGTTATTTAAACTATTTAAATGCTAAATACTAATTCTTTTTTACTTAATAGCAGTGACTTTGGTTTCGCATTCCACAGGGCTTAGATTCGATTTCCGACAGGGACAAACATTTGTCTGATGAACAGTGATGAGCAATGATATGTATTTAATATTTATAGATTTGAATATTTACTTAAAACAGTATTTATATATGTATTGACAACCTTTGAGTGGGTGTTCATCGTAAGACGTAAGACGTAATATACGTTCCCACAAATATGCCCAGTGTGGCTTACTAGCAGACCTGACCACGCACTGTTATGGCTAAGTTATACGTTTGTGATTTTACAATCAATTAATCAATTTATTAATCTAGCGGTGACTTATAAAATTCACACATATTATTATCCTTTATATATATATATATATATATATATATATATATATATACTATAGACAGAATACTTTTATTCAGACTTGTACAAAGCAACACGTTAAACTCCAGTTTATATTATACTTTGCTATAAATTTAAAATCAAACCCAGACCCTCATGTGGTCAACTCCGATACCATACCACTAGAACACAGAGCCGACACGGGCGTGAAGTTATTAGAAATATTCAGAAATCTATTCAAATAATATTAAATATTAGCATTTAATAAATAAGAACATAATTACATTACAGTACTAAATGGGTCGTAACTAACTTGAAATGGACACTGATTTATTTGCAATTCGTATTTGTTAAAGCGAATTACGGACATATTCAAAGCTGTCAGATGATATTTGCTGTAGTTTATGTCTTATAAACTTGTCACGGAAAAGTTTAATCAGTTTAAAAGTGATGGAAGAGGATATTTGGCTTTTTTATTTGTTTATATTTTTTTTATCATAAGATTGCAAATAAGCAGATGGGTTTCCTGATGGAAAGAGTCAACCATCGCCTATAGACACCAAAGATGTTAATGGTGCGTCGCTTTCTTGTGGCGAGCTTATAATGACACATGCATAAGTTTACCGGCTACCTTACCCTCCAAACTGGAACACGACAGCGACAAGCACTGACGCTATTGCGGCAGGAATAGGTAAGGCGGTGGTACCAGACCTGGGCGAGACAATGCAGAACTCTACCACCTAGTAGCTACGATGGTAGTGACTCGATAGCCAATCGGTCGCCTTTTACGACCTGCCTGGCAGAACTTCAGTTGGCCTATTCTTCAAAGGAGGCCGGTACCAACACGGGGAAAGTACTTAAAAATCTGCTTTGAATGCGTCAAATTGCGTCAAAAATTGCGTCAAATACCATGAATAAAATCAGACAGCTTCATTTGTTCGGGATTTATCAAAATTATTGAAAAACGTGTTCTTTGAAATAACTTTGTTATTTTCAACCAATCGATTTTGTAGCTAAAACAGCGTTTTAAATCTCAAAAATTGCGTTGCATGCCATTCGAAAGATCAAAATCGACCGCCGTTTAAAAAAAACCTTTTCAAAAATTTAAATAATGTCATTTTAACAAACTTTAGATTTTGACTCTTTGACTCAAAAATCTTTGCTTATATATTTTCTTCTTTACCTTAAAACACCAACATTTAGCGGAAAGTTTCAGGAAACCTGCATGGTAAACCAGTTTACAGATTTTTTTGTTTCATTTAATTCTATGAGAATAAATTTCGAAACAGCTTGACTCTTTGGCATTACGGAGAGATGTAGGTTCACTCTGCGTCTTCTATCGTATTTATCATGGGGAGTGTTCCGACGAGTTGTTTGGATTAATGTCTGCCGCCGAATTCCACCACCGGACATCGCGTCAAAATTTGAAGTTCCATTCTCACCATCTCGATGTCTGTAAATCCACAACTGTGCGTTTCTTCCGACACTTTTTGCCTCGCACTACTCTGTTGTGGAATCAATTACCGGCAGGGGTATTTCCGAACCGATACGACATAGGGACCTTGAAAAAAAGAGCTAACTCATTTTTAAAAGGCCGGCAACGCAACTGCAAGACCTTTTCTGGTATTGCAGATATCCATGGGCGGCGGTGATCACTTACCATCAGGTGCACCTCTTGTTGTTGGCCCCCTCTTCTATAAAAAAGTAGCTATTATTTCAATGCATAGTCTATACTGAAGCCGGTATAGACTAGGCATGAAAAAGGTTTACGAATTTTTTAACATTGACTTATAGGCCCCTTCAGGTCATACAATTAAATTGCCGAACATTGTTCGGCATTGCCTTAACGATCGGACAGGTTTTTTGTTAATATATTGTTATTATAGAAATGATAGGGTTGTGGGTACGAGCCTACAACGGTAGATCCGCGCTTGTGGTGGGAAATAATATGGTTTATTCTTTAAAGTATTTAATGGTGTATGGTATTGAATGTAATACGCCTAGTTTTACTGGCTACCTTAATCTCTCGTCCTTTAAAAACTGCCTGTGAAGCAGCCTTGTACGAGGATTGTAGGTAGAAGGATTTTCTACCTGGGGTCACTTAAAACAAATAGGCTATCAGGTTAAAAGAAAAGTCAATATGCTTATTTTTATGTTTACTAGTACAAAAGTTTGTTTACTGTTTTGTGGGAATACCTAATAATTTTCCTCTACGGCTAAAATTGTAAGGTTTAGGATTCGAGTTTACAGATTTAGAAGGGCTCATCAATTAACTTATCAGAAGGCACATTGGTAAACCTTGTTGTTAAGTAGGTTTAAAGATATTTGAATATTATAATACTACTATTATTAATTTAAGGTTAAGACGGATTGGTAATAATAAAAACTTCCTGTAAAATTAATGTCATTAATTATGTATAAGAGTATGTATACTTTTAGAATTATTTTGAAATTTCAACATTGATTTATTTTTAACTTTTTGTAAGTAATAAAATTGATGTGATTATTTCGAAATGTAAATTAACTATGTATAAATTTGATGTGATTAATAACTTAGAAATCTTTACAAACTTTGTATAAAGTTGATTTATTTATTTTTAACTTTTTGTTAAGCTTCTAGAAATTTGATGTGAATATTTTGAAATTTTCGTTGACTTTTAGTAAAGTTAGTGTGATTAATTATTATTTATTTAATCAAGGAACCTCTGTTAGAATGGAAATGACCGATGGAAATAGGGAATCTAAAATTTCTAAACAGATAGAAAACGAATGCGTTACCATTCCCAGCATTAATATTAATATTTGGTGAGAAGAAAACCCAAGACCACTTCAGTTGGTTCCGCTTTGCATTTCAGTTATAAATATTCAACATCTTTCCTACGCCGCAGGCGGTACGAAGGGTTCAATAAGAAATGATATTTATTTCATATCCGTAAAGCTTAGTATATTATTTACATTACAAGCTAGCAACTTACTTTGAGATAACATGGATTGCAATACATACAGTTTTTTTATTTTAAAATAATCTTCGCTTTTCTTATGGTAATGAATAGCATCAAACCGATGGTTATCCTGATATTACACAATAGTTTTCTTAAGCACTAATGGTTCAAGAAATGTCTCTGAAACTCTCTTAAGAATTAGAATAAATTTATTAATAGCTTGCACAGCAATTTATACATATAATAAAAGAGTAGAAAAGTGATTCCTGTACATAACAGTTTTTTGAAAAATAATAATTAAGTCGTTTAATACGTAGGTCATACTATAAGTTTTGCGTTACTTAAAAAACAACATATTATAACCAAAATATTATGTTTATTGCTTTCAAAATAATTTCCTTTATATTTTGAACATTTTTTCATGCGATCGAAGCATTTTTCAAAACAGGAGGACCACAGATCTGAAGGCATGTTTTCTACGTGCTAATTGAACGCTATCACTGCCTCTTCGGGGTTGGTAAAAGTAAAACCTCTCATCATTTATTTGATTTTGGGGAAAATACAGAAATCACAGGGTGCTAGGTCGGGGCTATGCGTAGAATGAGGGACGAGATGTACTTTTTCAGAAGCTAAAAATGACTTTGTTTTGTTGGCCGTGTGTGAAGAAGCGTTATCACGGTGTAGGAGAATGCGGCTTTTGGGTCGTCTTTCGCGAACTTTTTCTAATACCCTGGGTAAACAAATGGTAGAATACCACTCGGAATTAACACTCATTTGATCTTCAAGTGGAATTGTACAGATGGGACCCATAGCTGCGAAAAAAAAACGCGATCATTTTTTTACCAATGTTTCTCGACTGTCACACTTTTGTTGGCCTGTTCTCATTTTCAAACACACATTCACAAGATTGCTGTTTTTTTTTCGGGTTTAAAACAATAAATCCACGTTTCCTCTCCTGTGACAATGTCATAAACAGCATTAGACTGTCCGTGGTCGTATTTCAGTAGCATCTGTGAGCACCATTCCACGCGAGCCCGCTACTGCTCCGCTGTCAGTTCATGAGGGATCCAACGACAAAAAAGTTTCCGAACTTTCAATTCTTCGTGTAAAATTTTCTGAATTTGGCTCATACCAATACCCAATAGTCCTCGAATTGTCTCATAGGTAATCCGGGGGTTTTCTTCAATTAACCGCTTAACAGTAGCCACATTATTTTCGTTGACGGCAGTTGAAGGCCGCCCTTCACGAAATTCATCATGTAAAGAAACTCGACCTCTCTTAAATTCAGAAAACTGTCGCCTCACGGTGTTCAAACATGGTGCTTCTCTCCCAAAAGCATTTTGAAGACGAGCGGCACAGCCTTGCGGAGAAAGAGAACTTTTAAAATCATAAAAAATCATCGCTCTAAAATCTTTTCTACTTAGTTCCATTTTCGTTGCATACGTAGAACTTTGATGTGTGATAAAAAAACAATTGACAAATCATTTCCCGCCAATTGTTTTTTTTTATTACTAAAAAGGTTGCAACGTTTTGAAAATATAACATTCGAAATTCAAACAGTTCCGATTAGCTAGAAGTGCAAACTTTTAGTGTGCCCCATGTATTGGTATCATCACTTTACTTTTTCCTGCTACAACAAAAAAACCAAAAATTCTTTTTATTTAAATTAATATTTAAATTTTAAAAAAATAATAATAGACACTTTTGATGCCTGCACAATTTTATGGCTACTACTGTATTGGAACGCGGCTTCTTCTGAAACTTGATTGAAACTGAGAAGATCCAGAGGAAGAAACTCAACGGGCTTCTCTTTTTTTTTTTAATCCTAATACAGTTTACAATTTTAATCAATTACAATTATTAGACTACAGTAAGTTTTCGAAACTAGCCGCTCGCATAACTAGCGCCACTTTCGCATTTTTTTTCTATAAACCACGGGCCGTTACGCGCACACGTTCCGAGTCCGTTCCGGTGGACCGTGGCCACATAAAATGTTTTATGAGTTGTTTCTATGTTGACCGATACTGGAAAGTTTTGAGCACTACAATACACAGGTGTGAGAATCGTTTAATTTAAACGGTTTATACGACAAAATAATTCAGGTGTAATAATACACTTTGAGAAAAATACGACTAATTGTTAGTAGAGGATTTTTAATTCAAAAAGTAAATCAATGACCTATTCTTTTTATATTTTTTATATAATTGGTAAATATATACATACGGAAAAAATAAACAAAATATACTATAGTGCAAAAATATTTATAGTTACATAAATATTAATATTATTTTTTTCTCCATAATTAACACGTAGTTTTTAGTTTCGTAATTTTTAAATAATTTACTTCTTTTTCAATTTTACAGCTACGTAATTTTTTTAAAATGTTGCTTCACCTCGTATGATTTTTTTAAGATCATAAATATCAACACTAAAATTTACGAAAATAAATGAAAATAGGTTTCATCATACACAAAACACTGGTACCATCAATTTGGTCGTTAACGGAAAATGTGTTTTATTAATTGGTATTTACGGTTTTTTGACAAAATTATGATCTAAACTGTTACATCTTGAGCTAATCTCGATTATAATTAAGGTTTTAATTTCTTTTATTTTTCCCCAAGAGCGTACTTGAAAAAAGAGTGCCAACTTGATGTTATTTTGTAGGATGTTTCGTTCTAAAATGATAAAATGCTATAGAGTATTGTATTAAAATTAGTAATTAGTGAAATATTTTTTTTCTTTTTGACGAAAACTCTAGTAAGTTAGTCTATAGAGACCATAGTGTATTAACGGGATTTTCTAAGTGGTTTCATTAGTTTCAAAGTGTCTTCAGCGGCTAGAGACAATATCTAGTTGCCCATACTTTACTTTTCTTATCTGTTTCTTATTTTAGTCACTTTTTCAGTTAACATCAATGCTTGGCGTATTCTAACTTAGAAGGTAAGATAATTACTTATCTCATGCATGTGGCGATACATGTTTTGCTACGCAGTATTGATGAATATATTTAAGTCTTAACAAATTATCTCTTTTTATAAAGAAATTTCTGCTTGTTTACTATAATATGATGTAAAAAATAGGCAAACGATTAAGAGTCAATAGGAAGACTATCATAAATTATCTTTAAAGAACCGTAAAGTTTATGCAAGATCCTTACGGAAAATTAGTACGACCGCTTATACCGTAAAGTAGGATCAGTCAAGTGTCAGTACAGTGGAGTATACTCATAATTTTAGGTAAAATCCTAGTCAACGGGCTCCGCCAAACGGGACTTAAAGATATGGCGTGGGACTTAAATAACTTGATGTATATGTAACAAGTCGGGTAGCGGCTAATATATCACTATTTCGAGCCATATATTTTTATAGTTCAATTTACGGCACTATAACTAATATGGATAAGGTGTTACTAGCGGCACTCTATACACTTCATAAAATACAAAGTCACGAGTAGGTGCACATGAAACACGTATTTATAGGGCCATGAAATTACTTGCATACCGAGAATAACGAAGATTTATTTGAGGGCATTGGATTCTTGGCACTACTATTAGAAACTTGTTCTTTTAATAAGTACAGTTAGAATGAAAAACTATATTTTAAATTACTGAAACGATTGTTATAGAATAACAAAATTACAAGAATTTTTTTATTTATTAGCCTGGGCATTTTCTGAACGCTATCTACTTGCCTTTTTATTTTTTTAAGGCAACTCTGGCTATGACTATCCTGATAGATTTGGGTATTACAAAGTTCACTCTATTTTTGGGTGAGCCATCAGCTTATTTGTTATCCTACGGCGTTTTTATTAAAAATAAATAAATTTCGCTAGATAAATTATGCTAATTGATTTTAAACCCGAAAGTAAGCAAATTATCTTCTTGTAACATCACTTATGGTGCACTCCATTATATTAATACATAGTAAAACATAATACATAAATATTGAAATTTATTTAATAAACACCCGAATGCTTGTTCCTGTCAGGAATCGAACCCGGCCCTCATCGATTGCGTAATCAGAGTCGCTAACCAGTCAATCGACGGGATGGTTCAACCAAAATACGGTGTGGTAGTTGTAATAATGCAAAGTTCGCCGTGTTGGTCCCGGCCTCCTTTGTAGAATAGGCCAACTGCCGTTCTGCCAGGCAGGTCGTAAAAGGCGATCGATTGGCTATCGAGTCACTACCATCGTGGCTACTAGGTGGTAGAGTTCTGCATTGTCTCGCCCGGGTCTGGTACCACCGCCTTACCTATTCCTGCCGCAATAGCGTCAGTGCTTGTCGCTGTCGTGTTCCGGTTTGGAGGGTAAGGTAGCCGGTAAACTTATGCATGTGGCATTAGACCTCGCCACAAGATAGCAATGCACCATTAACATCTTTGGTGTCTATAGGCGATGGTTGACTCTTTCCATCAGGAGACCCATTTGCTTGTTTGCTATCTTATGATATAAAAAAAATATCGCAAAATTCTATCAGTTGGTACCTGTCGGAAAAATCTGCGTACCTACTCTGCTTGAATACGGTTTCCCTACTCTAACATGTATTTCTCCGTCATTTGCATGTGACGTCACATTTTCAGACGCGCAAACATTTTTTGATGTCTGCAGATGATTACTAAGGTAATATATTTTGGTCTAAATAACTTTAAATCGCCTCGAAAATCTGGCTTTACCATTTACGTCGGAGGTCTTGTGAATAATTCGAATTAATACTTTTTAGTTTTTTTGGAAATTATGTATGGGTCGTGGCCTAGGGATTAGTTGGCTCAGATCATGAAGCCCCGAGTTCATTCCCCGGAACGGGCAAAATTGTTATCATTTTTTCTTTCGAAGTTTTTCTAAAATCCAAATCTCAGTAGCAGCTCGGAGTCTGTAAGTAAGTTTCAGCTCATGAGGCTACCGACAGCAAAATATTAACAAAAATTCTCAACTGACATCTGAGGTGTTCCCTAGAATTCTGTATCAAGAGTCAGATACAAAAGGCGGCAGTGTTATAAACGATACATCTTCTGAGGGGGTTTCCACCACCAGTGGCTTAACTGTAAAGTTCACGTCACTGGTTTTTTTTTTATATTTGCTATATAATACTGTATTTTTAATAATGTTATTATATGGGCATGAAGATATTTTTTTAATTATTATAAATGTATTAAAATAAGATAAAAATGTATAAAGAAAAAGTATCTTTACACGTGTATCCCCGAAGAAGTAGGCAGAGGTACAACAAGAGCACCCACATTTAGCCGAACATACTTAGTTCGAAAACGTAATAAATAGCAAGCATATTGCCAACCAGGCACTTATCTATTTTTTTGAAATGACACTAGCTGATGGTTTTAAGGGCCGTAACAGCGACACTGAACTAGGGGAAGACACATTGCATTTCTGCCTTTCACTGGAATATGGGCATGATGATATTTATTTATTCATCGTTAAGTATTGTTCACATGACTGTACAAAAGTTGCTATACATTTTTTTTGTAGTAATTAACATTTGACTCGCACGTGTATGCGTTTGGAATCGCGGCCTACTTTTTCACCGGCCAATACAACTTCAATTACATACAATATGTTAATTACACTGTATCGTTAGCTTACGGACTGAGGTATCGCTTCTGTACGATCATTAACGCCTTTTTTGTACCCTTTTTATCAAAAGGGATTTAAATAAACTAGTCTTTGACCATTGTTCAGAATTCGGCCACTATTATTATTGATTTTTTTTTTATTGGGAAAACTAAGGTTTGTTTTTACATATCAATAGGTAGCAAACCTGCAGAAGGCACTGCTGATAGGAGTAGTAGTAGAGTACAATACAATCGGTGTAGTAGAACGCCAAAGCCACATGTATGTAAGTCTACCGGCTACCTTACCCTCCAAACCAGAATACGATAATGATAAGCTTTAAAACCTTAAAAACAACAAAGAAAAATATCTACAAATAGGATTTGAACCTGCAACCCTCTCCCTAAAGCTGGGACGCTCTACCACTGAGCTAGTGTCGATAGGCTTGACGTGGCAAAATTATTATTTGCTATATGATCGATTCTGTCGATTGTACTGATCGCTAGGTGTACATACGTATAACTAGTTAAATGAGTTCATCGTTACAGATGAAATTCACATTTATAATTTTGACCAGTACTTTCGGGTGTCTAGAAATAACAAGTAGCGCGTCCCGGTTTTAGGGAGAGGGTCGCAGTTTCAAATCCTGCGAGTATATATTTTTCTTTGTTGTTTTAAAAATTTCATGTAGCTTTGACGCTATTGCGACAGGAATACCTAAGGCGGTGGTACCATTTGGGTATTTGGTATCACTTCACTAAATGTTCCGGTGCATTAAGATTCATAGGTTTAACAGTTGACGAAATAGGTTGTTTCTTGCAATAACTTAATGAATGAATGAATAAATATTCTTTATTGCGCACCAAATTTGCAGAAACAGAATAAGTATAGCTAATAATTATGTATATACCTCCCTATATACATAAAGGCGGTCTTATCACTAAAGAGTGATCTTTGCCAGACAACCTTTAGGTAGAGGAAATCTTATAATTAACATGTTTTAGATAATAAAATAAAATAAAATAAAATATTTAAGAATGTGATAGTTGGTGATCATATGTGATGAGAAAAAATAACATTAAAAATGAATATTAAAATACTTCTTAAAAAACTTAGTAAGCTGAACACCGAGAATCCTATATTTACCTGCGCCAAACTTGGACTTCACGCGGACGCACGTGTTGGGCAGGTAGTGAGGCACATTAAATTGATATATAACTTAAACCGATAGCTATACGCACTTATCTCAAGCGCGAAAATGTTAACACATCACAAGCTGATTTCAAATGCAACTGAGATTTTGATTTAATTGGTAACTCTAAAAATACCTCAACGCGATTTTTTAATCAATTTGTGTATCGATGCCAGGATTTTCTAATCTAAGTCGAATATACTAACCAGTAGACCACGAGGATATGGCTATTCGTATAAAAATTGAATACCATCTAGTAACGCACCTATTGCATTGCATTGACCAACATTATCAGTCTATTATCACGTTTAGAACAATGTTCATTGTGTTCCAGTTAGTTTGCGTCATCACTGTTAATAGGCGTCAAGTATAAAACACATCAAACTTTTTTGCAATCTGGGATCGGTTACATTTATCACAACACTAGCATTTTATTAAAATATCCAGAGCAGGTAGGATATGAAACACTTAGCGAAAACAAAACTAAGGTAATAAATAGGCATTTATCCACAAAATCTGTAAATTAAATGTTGTGTGCGGAAAATTGCAAGTTAATTTTCTTAATTTCGTTTTAGAATTATAGCTTTTCGCGAAGTAACTTCTGAACCTATAAAATGCTTGGCACTGATGCATTCAATGAAAAGTTCATTAAAAATCAATTTTGTAACGAAAATACGTAACAATTTTAAAGACAGATGTAATACATATACAGACCGACTGGTGAGTTAACTTCGATACTTCTGGAGAATAAGCGGTACTCCATTTTCATTAAAATGAAATAATAAAATTAGGGGCTTAAGTTTTGACCAACATTTCTCTAAAAATAAGTGAAATGTGGATATTATACTCTCCTAAGCACACCGAGCTAGTCGATATCAAGGACACGCCGCCACCACTCCCCGTCCTCCTACTGCCTCACTACCTGCGCAACACGTGCGTCCGCGTGAACTCCAAGTGTGACGCAGGTAAATATAGGATTCTCGGTGTTCAGCTTACTAAGTTTTCTAAGAAGTATTTTAATATTCATTTTTAATGTTATTTTTTCTCATCACATATGATCGCCAACTATCACATTCTTAAATATTTTATTTTATTTTATTTTATTTGTAAAACCATCCGCTATAGTTAAAATAACAAATATGAAGCTTAAAAAATACAAAGCCTGTTATAGGTTTTCACGTATAAGCTTGAAGGTAACTCAGCAGTCAGTCAGTATATGTAGTATTTGTTTATAAACAAAATGGAAGTTGTTGCAATAAAATGAAGTAACTAATATATTTAAGGTGAACGCACACTTATCCGAGCCGAACACGACGAACGAGTCGAACGAAACGAATTTTAGAATTCTGTATATGAAATCTCATGAAACCTCGCACACTTGCCAACGTCGAATAGACATCGAATTCATGAGATTTCATATACAGAATTCTAAAATTCGTTTCGTTCGATGCGTTCGGCTCGGATAAGTGAGCGTTCACCTTTAATCAGACAAGAAAATCGAATCCAATACTATTTTAGCTTGCTGAAATTCTCTTTGAAATATTCATTTTGCAACTCAAGCCTTTTTCAGATAATCTGTGTATACTGTCATTTCTATTTTGAGTTACTGATATCGCAGATAGAAGAGAAACTATTTTACCTCCAGGCATGGTGTATAGTATACAAATATAAATATGAATAAATAAAGCAATAAATAAATAAATTCCTACGTAGACATGCAAATATTGTATATAACAAGTTTAAATTATAAAATTAGTTTTTTTTTTGTATAAATACTAATTTATTCTTAGAATATGATGTTATATAATATTCTTATACTAAATTAAAATATTATATAACATCATATTCCAATATTTGTTAAGTTTATATTTCGTTAAGATTTTTATAATTTTCATGTTCTACTGAATAAAACATTTATATAGCAGTCCATAATGTAACTTTATTTCATTTTCGTGTCATTTGGAAGTGTTGTATAATTAAATACATGTATAATAAATCATTGTTTGCCAGTATACGCGTACATTGAGGTACAAGCATTTTGTTTGTATTCGTTTCTCGTGCCTTAGTGTTAAAATAAATAAATCAGTTTACGTATAAACGAGACATAACAGTATTTTTATTTAAAAAATAATTGCGAATTTTGAGTATTTTTATTCGACTCATACCTAGTTCTGATACATTTCTTTTGTATTCCAAACATTCTCATGACTTAGACGACGCGGTGTCACCGCCGTATGCCTGCACTGATGATACATAACCACGACAAGCAAAAAGTGCCATCTTTAAGGATACATACCCGTACAGTCTAGTATGTCTTAATGCAAAACGAATTTTACCAGCTTGTAACAGGCAGATTTCACATGAGTTCCTATTCCAATTGATAGCCATAAATTAATTTTAATATAATATTATAAAGTACATTTTTTAGTAAGTACTTCTGAATTCTGTAGCTTTTACATATTTTATATAGGAAATATCATATATCAATATCATATAATAATCAAACACCTACGTTTTAAAAGTATTTATAAATTTGTTTTAGTTTTTAATTAAGTTTGGTCTTACTTTGCTTTAACTATGCGTATGATTTTATACAAAATTTATGTGCACTAAAGATTCCAATCAATCGTTATACAACTGTCAGCTTAGGTAAAGAGAAATACATATTAGGTTATTCACATTCAGTATTAAATTTGTTTGAAAATGAAAATTACAAAAAATAATAAACGCACATGTCACCTCTGTGGTCTAGTGGTCAGGTGTCAGTGTTGGCCATATGAGATCCCAGGCTTGATTCCCAGGTCGGGGAATTCAGAATGTATTTTTTTTAGATTTCTGATAAAAAAGGTTGCCCGGGAATGGATAGTGTCGGTTTACGATAGGTTTGTCATCTATAACATTATTGAACTAAGCATCTTTGGCTAACAGTGGGTGCGCTCGTTGTACCTCTGCCTGCCTCTTCGGGAATAGGGGCGTGAAGATACGTTTTTTTTTAATAAACACACCTATATCCATAATAAAACTCAATAATATCAATGAGAAGCCAAAATAAAGGTATTTCCTCAGAGACAAGGTGTATATATCTTAAAGTGTTGAATTAAACATATTATACTGATATAAGCTTATTAATATTTATTATATAGTTTATAATTACGCTCATAAATCCAAAATGTCAAATAGCGAGGACGTATTAAATATAAGGCTAGAATAACGCTATTTAGAGCAAATATTTCAAATGATAATTATAAGATCAGTGTTAAGTAGACCTAGATATGAGAATTGAATACTTGTTCAGCAACATTCGTTTAGCGGCGGTGTAAATTATTGTGTGAACTTAGATTTATTTTATTTATCATACAAGTGAATAAAAAACATAGTTATCTTTTATCATAAAACATTTTATTAAAAGGGAAGACAACAAAATAGTAGATAGCACTCTTGATAGATATACTTAACCATTATAAAACAAAGAGTATACAGTACTACGTAAGACACCAAAAGACGATAAAGGCAATATATTTGACACATTAAGGCACCTGAATACATTTACCGGCTTCTATACTCTGCAAACCAAACCACGATAGTGACAAGTGATGATGCTTTTAGCGCAAAAATAAGTGGTGGTGACAAACCCGGGCGAAAAAATACAGAAAACTACCATCTAGTAGTCACGATAGTGGTGACATGTTTGGCAAGTCGTTCACAATTTACAAATTCTAATGGTCTATTCTTTAAAGATTAATGATAAACATGGAAAAAACCTTTTTTTTTAAAGTTGGTGAGGCAAAAATTAGTAGTTGATTCACCCGCAAACCCTGACATTATCGAGTTCCTGAAAAAAAAAATTAGCAGGATTCCCAAATATATGAGTATTGATACATCGTGCCACCTATCACATTTGTGGGACCAAGTATCATCGGCTAATCATATGTGCACTTGTTGGACCTCTGCCCACACCCTTCGGGGCTATGGGCATGAAGATACTTTTTCTTTATGTTATAACCAAAATATTATGTTTGTTGCTTTTCAAAATAATCTCCTTTACATTTTTAACATTTTTTCATGCGATCGAACTATTTTTTAAAACAGGAGGGCCACGGATCTGAAGGCATGTTTTATACGTGCTGACTGAACGCTATCACTGCCTCTTCGGAGCTGGTAAAAGTAAAACCTCTCATTAAATCTTTGATTTTGGGGAAAATACAGAAATCACAGGGTGCTAGGACGGGTCTATGCGCAGGATGAGTGACGAGATGTACTTTTTCGGAAGCTAAAAATGACTTTGTTTTGTTGGCCGTGTGTGAAGAAGCGTTTATCATGGTGTAGGAGAATGCGGATTTGGGTCATATTTTGCGAATTTTTTCTAACACCCTGGATAAACAAATGGTAGAATACCACTCGGCATTAACACACTTTTGATCTTCAAGTGGAATTGTACAGATGGGACCCGTAGCTGAGAATAAAAACGCTATCATTTTTTTACCAACTTTTCTCGCCTGTCTCATTTTTCTTAGCCTGTTCTCATTTTCAAACACCCATTCACAAGATTGCTGTTTTTTTTCGGGTTCAAAACAATAAATCCACGTTTCCTCTCTTGTGACAATGTCATAAACAGCATTAGAATTTCCGTGGTCGTACTTCAGTAGCATCTGTGAGCACCATTCCACGCGAGCCCACTTCTGCTCCGCTGTCAGTTCATGAGGGATCCAATGACAACAAAGTTTCCGATCTTTCAATTCTTTGTGTAAAATTTTCTGAATTTGGCTCATACCAATCCTCAAATTGTCTCATAGGTAATTCGGGGGTTTCTTCAATTAACCGCTTGCTTAACAGTAGCCACATTATTTTCGTGGACGGCAGTTGAAGGCCGCCCTTCACGAAATTCGTCTTGTAAAGAAACTCGACGTCTCCCAAATTCAGCAAAACATCGCCTCACGGTGCTCAAAAAAGGTGCTTCTCTCCCAAAAGCATTTTGAAGACGAGCGGCACAGTCTTGTGGAGAAAAAGAACTTTTAAAATCATAAAAAATCATCGCTCTAAAATCTTTTCGACTTAATTCCATTTTCGTTGCGTAGGTAAAACTTTGATGTATGATAAAACAACAATTGACGAATCATCTCCCCCATTATTATTTTTTATTACTAAGAAGGCTGCAACATTTTAAAAATATAACATTCGAAATTCAAATAATTCCGATTAACTAGAAGAGCAAAACTTTTAGTGTGCCCCATGTAAATAAGGAAGTTACTGATTTTGCCCCGATTTTCGAAAACCGAGTTTTCACCAGATCTTCTTTCCGACTATTTTCACGATGACGTCACTATGTTTGTGTATGTATGTGTGTGTATGCATGTATGTAAACATCTCATAACTTTTGAACAGCTGGATCGATCGAAACGTGGTTGATGGCATTAGATTGGATTTCGCTCAACTCAGACTTCATGAAAATTTGAAATAAGTCTCTCCAGAAGATTTTGAGAAATTTTCAAAAAACCCAAAAAAATTTGGCGAAACAATATTTTTTAGTATAATTCCAGATTAATGTACTGATTGAGTACAAAAACTAATAAGCTCTATTCCTCAAAAAACTACGTCTAATGCATGAAATGTATCAAAATCGGCATATCGGCATATCGGTGAGACGGGTGGAAGTAACTTTTTTTATCCATACTAATATTATAAATACGAAAGTAACTCTGTCTGTCTGTCTATTTGTATGTTTGTCTCTTCTTCACGCCTAAACCACTGAACCGATTTGGAATGGAATTATCTCGGAAATCCCTCGGGAATGGTAATAATACGGATAAAACTTAGGGACTGTCTCTAGAAATTTTTCCACGCGGGCGAAGTCGGGGGCATAGCTAGTTTACAGCACAGCAAGCAAGCGGATAGCACTCCTGATGGAAAGAGCAACAATCGCCTATAGATACCAATGATGTTAATAGTGCGGTGCTATCTGTGTGGCGGGATGGTAATGCCATATGCATAAGTCTACCGACTACCTTACGCTCCAAATCGGAACACGATAATGACAAGCACTGACACTATTCCGGCAGGAATAGATTAGGCGGTGGTATCATATACCTGGGCGAGACGATGCGGAATTCTGCCACCTAGTAGACACATATAGCCAATTAGTCGCCTTCTACGACGTGCCTGGCAGAACGGCAGTTGGTATATTCTTCAAAGAAGCACGGACCAACACCTATCGCCACAGCTAACTAACCTGATAACGCCTAGCGTTTGTTTTTGTGATAACAAAAACTCCCAGTTTCACGTAGTCATCCTACGCACGGGGGTGTGAATACTTCTTATTCTGAAATCTCGATTTTTGAGGCTAGCCCAACAAACTATTCCTCCTGAACTGGGAATCAAACACGAGACTTAATGAGGTGAGTTGAATATACTAGCCACTAGGCGGCAAAGCAGATCAGTTGTTTGGTTTCTATTTCTACATAAAATATCAATAACCGCATACAAGTACATGCAGTTAATTATATACAAAACGGATATCAGTAAAACCTTTGACACTGACAGTCCCACCGCATCAGAATGAATATTCTAAACGTTGTCGTCTAAATAGCCGGTTTATTGTAATCACATGTAAATATGGCAACACTGAATCTCATTTTGCTATACTAGATGTTTCATTTAGACTTGGCATTCTTAGTAAAAACTTTTTAGCCACTTTTCGATAGAGATAGTCATACTGGTGATGTAAGCTCAAACCATATTGTTGTGATGCGTGTTGCGCAACAAACGTTTCGCGAAAGTTTGAACTTGCATGAAATTATTACACATTCAGTCAGCAAATCGCGCCCACACACAGAGCAAATCGCGCGAAAAAATTTGCACCTTTATTTTTGACGCTACAAAAAATTTTGGTGGATCAATCTTTTTTCCGTGTCTTTTAGAGATTTTTGTAGCATCAAAAATAAAGATGCAAATTTTTGTGTGTGATTTTTTTCAGTTAGACTCAGCATGCACTTACGGTCGACTAAATAAGCAGGGCAGTATATTAATCCGTGGAAATATATATATAAACACTGAAATTTACTTAATAAACACCCAAACCCAAAAATACATGGGCATGTCGGGCATCGAATCCGAGCCCCGTCAATTGCGTACTAAGGGTAGCTAACCACTTGACCCGTAGCAACAACTAAATGGCTCCTATAAATACCAAAAATGTAAATGAATCGTTGCCATCCGTGTAGCGGGGTAGGCATGCTACATATATAAGTTTAATGGCTACCTTACCCTCTTCGAAACGACGGCGAACGAAAAGTATAATTTTCATGTGGATGGCAACGGTTATATTCATCGCGATGTTATCTTTTTTATTAGGAGTGTCTATGTATTTTTTATTCATTTCTGTATCTTTCTTTTTATACAACCTGTGATATTAAATTTACATACTTTGTGCATTTTTCTTCTTACGTTATATAACCTGTGGAATAAAATCTACTTTGAGCATTTTTTTTAAATAACCTGTAATATAAAAGTACTTTGAACATTTTTATTTTTATGTAATATGTGGTATAAAATTCACTTTAAACATGTTCCTTTTTACATAATCTGTGATATAGAACCTACTTTGAGCATTTGTTTATATAATTTGTGATATAAAATCTAATTTGAGCATTAATTTATATTATCTGTGATATATAATCGACTTCGTGTATTTTTATTTTTGTATAATAAAACCTGTGATGTTAAATCTACTTTGAATTTGTTATATAAAACCTGTGATATAAATTCTTCTACTTCATGCATTTCTACTTTTTATAACGTATGATATAAAATTAACTGTTTGTATTTTTCTTTTTATACAACCTGTGATATAAAATCTACTTTGAACGTTTTTTTATTTTTATATAACCTATGAGATAAAAGTTCCTTTGTGCATTTACCTTTTTAGATAACCTGCGGTGTAAAAAATATAACTCGTTAATCTTATGGTTAGTTATTTAGCACAGATACTGCGGTCTTTTTTCATTTTTTCCATCTAGAATAACTGAATAGTAGCTTGGGATCTGGCAGTGATGTTGGTGATGTATCAAAATTTCTGTGTCATTACCCATAGTCACGTACATTCGGTTTTTTTTTATAGCTAATTCGATTTTCGGAGCAATTTATTACTCAGTATTAGTCCAAAAAATATTATCACGCCCGTATCCCCGAATATGTAGGCAGAGATATAACAAGTGCAACCACGATTAGCCAAAGATGCTTAGTCTCAGAATGTCTTAGGTGGCAAGCATATAGCCAACCGGGCCTTATCCTATCCCGGGCAACGTTGTTTTTATCAGAAGACGAAAAAAATACATTTCGAATTGCTCGACCCGGGAATCGCATCCTCTTCATAAGGTCATGTGGTCAACACCAACTCCGGACCACTAGACAACAGAGGCGATATTGTGTATAATTAATATACAATATCGCCTTGGCGTAATTATTGTTTTTATTTCAAGTAAAAATATAAATTACTCTTTATTTCAATTATAGTCTCAGTCAATAAAAAAATACGATATATATATTAATATTCTCTAATATTATGTATATTTTTTGGGTAATGTACAGACGGAACATTAGGCCATTTTATTCGATTCATAAAGCGATAATTATTAGGGTTCTGAATGCGGTGATAGAGATCACCACTTATTTTGTAAGCAGATGAGATTAGTTATTTCTGTATTGGTCACGAATGGATCCAACGTAATGATACTCATTTATTATTTAAAATTACTCTATTTTACTAGCTGGTAGGTTTTCGCAAAGTTTCGTCGGTTTGGTGGTAGCCTAAGTATTTTCGTACTATCGTAAAATTTCGATGACAACGTACATTGACTTCGCTTGTTTCTAATAACGATATCAATATCTCTTTCTGTCAAAAGGTATTGGTTTAGATTTTATTTACAGATTACACGATTTAACTCATGAAGCTGTATTATATCTGGAGACAGCACTTCTAATACCTACTTGAAACACAAATTTAAATACTGCTGTCATCTTCTGAGGTCTTACCCTCTCTTTCTAACACAGCTGTATAAAAAGAGATGGGGAGACCTCAAAGACAGAGATATAACGTAAATATTTATTTCAATTGATTAACACGAGTACTAACTCCACCTATACTTAATACTTCATGATTTAACTAAATGAGTTCTGCAATGTCTCTCCGCTGAGTTTGGTATTACCGCTTTTATCCATTACAATTGCAATAGCGTCAATATCTATTACTGCCATGTTTCGGTTTGGAGAGTAAAGTCTTTTTTTTATAGAAGAGAGGGCAAACGAGCAGGAGGTGCACCTGATGGTAAGTGATCACCACCGCCCATGGACATCCACAATACCAGGGGTCTTGCAGTTGCGTTGCCGGCCTTTAAGAATGAGTAAGCTCTTTTCTTGAAGGCCACCAAGTCGTATCCGTTTGGAAACACCCCTGACGGTAATTGGTTCCACAATAAAATAGTGCAAGTCAAAAAGTGCCGAGAGAAACGCACAGTTGTGGATTTCCAGACATCGAGATGGTGAGGATGGAATTTCAAATTTTGATGCGATGTCCGATGATGGAATTCGGCGGCAGGAATTAATCAAAAAAACTCGTCGGAACACTCCCCATGAAAGATACGATAGTAGACACAGAGTGAACCAACATCTCTGCGCAATGCCAAAGAGTCAAGCAATTTAGAAATAGCCAGGTCGTCAACGATTCGAACCGCTCTACGCTGAATGCGATCAAGAGGAAGGAGCTGGTACTGAGGAGCTCCGGCCTAGAGATGAGAACAGTACTCCATGTGGGGCCGAATTTGAGCCTTATAAAGTTGAAGGCGATGGGTCGGGAAGAAGTACTGCCTCGCTCTGCTGAGCACGTAAAGTGAAGGTAAACTAATACATTTGACATCCCATCCCCGCCACATAAATAAGAACGCACTATTTAGATCATGGTTGTTTTTCTTTCAGCAGAACCATCAACTTATTTGCCTAATCCTGTAATATTAAGAAAGCAATTCAGTACAAAATAGGTAGAAAACATTTATATGATTCACATATTCAAGTATGCCATAAATATAATTCCTAGTGAAAATATCCAGATAAAAGCAAGGAAACTATAATTTAATCCCAACAATAACAGTTAGCGCTGTCACTTAATCGGCCATCTTGTAGATACTCGATAGCATTCACAGTTGTTTTAGCTGGCAACCGAATACCCTTGTCTGAGGAGACTGGAGATGGTCTGTAAACATTGGAAAGGTTAGATTTTACATTTACAGAGATGGTGTTGTATTTGCTATTCACTATAAGACTTCCTTGAAACTTTTAAAATAAAATTTCTTATCACATGAATGAATGAATGAATGAATGAATGAACGAATGAATGAATGAATTAATTAATGAATGAATTAATTAATGAATACTCTTTATTGTGCACAAAATTTAACAAGACAGATTATGTACAACACATGCTTTGTGGATGAGAGCTAAATAATATAAAGAGAAAAATTTTCTGGCTGATGATAACATTGCTAAAGTTGTTGTTACACTTTGCTTCCGTGTTTATAGTTATATGTTAGAAAAAGAAACAAAGAGACGAAAAAAGATTAAGGTAGTTAAAATAATACATTTTTGCTACATCATACAAACTTGTTCAGAAATAAATTAAGGGTCCCCAATTGCTAATTGGACTTGCACACAATGGACTCTACATTGGAATGGAATGAACACTACATTTTTTGTAGTGAAAACTTCAATAGGCGCGGCAGACGATTTTCGGTGGGGGAAACCTTATGGGTTCGCATCAGCAACATACTAATGTTTAAGGTTATGTGGCTATGAGTATGGTTCATAGTAAATCAGTTTGAAAATTCAAAATACAGTTTTTCGACTGTCCTCATGATTGCCTCATACTTAAATCAGTAATTAAGTAAAATTATAATTTATACGTATGCTTTAAAATTTTACTCGCGACTTCGTTTGAGTGATACAAAATTATTACCTCACTTTGTCCTGCAATATAAACTTCTATATCTTTCAGTGAAAGTTTCATTAAAATCAGTCGAGTCGTTCCAGAGACTATCCCGTGCAAACAGAATGACAGACAGACAGACATTTATTTTTTATAAATTGTTATTTAGGTATAAGTGCCGAAAAATAACACACTGAACTTTAAAAAAAAATAGTTATTTTGATATCACAAACAGACAATTTTATTAAGCTATTGCATAGCTTCTATCGCGGGCCTTGAGCGTGGAGGCCGAATCCAGAAATTCCGTAACGAAAAAACCTAACACCCCCCACTCCCCAAGCAGCAATCAATCATGTTTAATACCCATAAAGCAGCTCATATAGAACTTAAAGTTCTATTGCAGCCGTACAATGGTGTAAAAAGATGTTTTTATCGGTATAAGAGACCTTTATGAGTTTATATACAGCCTAATGCTGTACAAGGCCTTTCTTAGAGTTCCGCGTAAGCTTTAGGCGTTATATCTGAATATTAATACACTACTGTACAGCTTTAAGCAATTTGTAACTCATTAGGCTGATTTTAATCCTTAAAGCTGTACATTAGCTGTATTTTGTTTAGCACGGGAATTTATTACAGCTTTAAGTGTTATTATAGTATCACTCAACGCTTGTTTCTGTAAAATGGGATATACAATCACCGTTCTACAGCTAATATTTATGGCGTAATTATAGACTGTTAAGCAGCCAATGGTGTTAAAAAATCTGCATATACAGCTATAGTACAGCTCAAGGCTGTATTACTGAGAAAATTGGTGTTTGCTGTTTTTATATCTGCATAGTTGATATCATGTGGAAAAAATCAAGAAGAATATTGAAAAGGAATATTTAAATATTATAAATTACCAACCAAGTAATCGTGATGAAGATAAAGCTGAAAAATTACTAATTCAGGTAAACCTACAATCGTCATTTTTATTAATGTTCAAGGAAAAGGGTTCCGTAACAAAAACATTAAAAAGTGATTGTAGGTTATCTGATTTATTATTTTTTAGGCTTATCTTCTTCATTAAGGTTACTTGGTTGGTAATTTACAATAACTGATTTTTTAATGTCATAAGATAGCAAACAAGCAGATCGGTCTCCTGATGAAAAGAATCAACCATCGCCTACAGACAGCAAAAATGTTAATGGTGCGTTGCTCTCTTGTGGCAAGGTCTAATGCCCAATGCATAAGTTTACCGGCCACCTTACCCTCCAAACCGGAACATGACAGTGACTAGCACTGACGCTTTGCAGCAGGAATAGATAAGGCGGTGGTACCAGACCCGGTCGAGCCAATGCAGAGCTCTATCACCTAGTAACCACGATGGAAGTGACTCGCATAGCCCATCGGTTGTCTTTTACGACCTGCCTGGCAGAAAGACAATTGGTCTATTCTTCAAAGAATATATAAAAAAGAGTTAAAAAGAGAAATAAAAATCATTACACTGAGAAAATATGTATTTTTTTTCTTTTTAGCTTGCTACTATACGGAGTTTTACAAAAGCGGTATAGTAAGTCGAAAGGGGGTGACTCAGAGGGTCATTTAGAACAACTTTTGTTCAACGATTTGTGAAAATTCCCGAAAAACAAGTTTGTTTTTCCATTGTGAAAAGTCACGTGACCAACAAAGTTTCTATGGAGAATCAATATTTTTTTCGCGAATTTCCAAAAGTCGTTAAACAAAAGTTGTTAAGAATGACCCCCTGAGCCACCCCCTTGCGGCTTACTGTACCACTTTTGCAACACCCTGTATATATGTATACTTACAATCGTTTTAAAAATATTATATACTTAGATACAATTACAGGCAAAAGAGTATGTGTTTCTCTTTGAAGAACTAATAATATTAAATCACAAGCACGAAATAACGTATTCTTCTTAAAAATATTTTTGTGATAGACCAATATTTAAAGGGCTTGATTTTTCGTTCTTGATCAACTTAGTTATATCAAGTTGTTTTCTTGGTCATTATAATTCACCTTTATCCTCCCACAAACTGGGTACGATACAAATACGGTTTTGGCTTCTCTCAATTGTTTTTATTATTTTATAAGGCATATTTCCCTGAAAAATAAAGTAAAACATGATTGAAATACATGTCTCATAAGTTATAGTTAACAATAAGTTAACGACCGACGTCAATACAACACAATAGCGAAATCAAGTGACAAACATATGTTTTGTATTTAGGGTTCTTCAATTTTTGTACGCATCTCTAAACATAAGTTAAGTGATTAAAAGCCAATTACTGTACAATAGATTTATATAGGGACTTAGTATAGCCTAAAGTGTATTTGGACGGTAATTAAAAGCCAATAGCCGTATAATAGAACAAAAAAGAGATTCAGTACAGCTATTTGCACTATATCACCCTCCAAATACACTTTAGGCTGTATAACAAAACGCCGCCATTATTGTGTATTAAAAACAACATTAAAGAATTATATTGTTAAATAAAAGATATATTTAGCAATAGCTAAAGCTATATTTTGACAAGCAACTTATATTATGATCATTATGCCTTTATATACAATATTGTACCATAAATACTTGTATATTCTAATCTTAAACACAAACACTTACCGTATTTCGCAATGATTTTATTTGTGTTATCTTGATTATTTCGTTGGCGCGTGAATATTTTGAGGAAAAACATACACAACTTCACAGTCATTTAGAATTTGCACTTTGAATAGACCCTTGAATACTGCTCCAAGTCCAAGAATTTATCGTTTATTAATATATTTTTAATTATGGCGTCTGCAGATATAATGTTATACAATATCAAAAACAGATTAGTTACTTTTTATCATTTTCAAACACCTATTAAGAACATTTAGCTGCACAAGAGAGTATCTTAAGTATTATAGTTTCTTTATACACCGAATAACAGCCTTTGTACAGCCTATACCAGCTTGTACAGCTATTGTGCAGCCTATTTAACTCTTAGCTGTACAAGACAGTTACAAGAGAGTATCTTTAGTGTTATAATTTCTTTATACACCAAATAACAGCCATTGTACAGTTTATAACAGCTTGTATAGCTATTGTGCAGCCTATATAACGCAATAAGCTGTATAACTTGGGGCCCTTTTTGGTGTTATATCGGCTGTAGAAGCGCTTCTACAGCCTTTGTACGGCTTCGTATACAGCTTTAAGTTTAAAAATGAACCTAAATGCAGCCTATATACAGCTTAACGTGCTACTTGGGTCCGACTGGTACAGCGGTGATACTTTTTAGTTTTTCCATCTATCGATAAATACCAGAACTTTTAATTACTTTTTAAAATATCACGCTTGTCTCATTAGTTCAGCAACCCGTCTTTAGATGGCATTGGTTGTATTGGAAAACTACCGTAATCAGCTGTTTGTGAGAAAGTATATAGGTATTTATCATCTACATACAACAGTGAATATCTGTACTCGTATAATTTGTGTACAAAGTGTTTTAAATATGAATAAACAAAGTGCATTTATTAAATATTCCTGAAGAACCGACATGTATTGAAAGATAATAAAAATATTTTGAACAATATTAACATCTCATTTATTTAATAAAAGAAAAAAATTGTTTTTTTATCGCTCACCACGCTCAAAGTGTAACTTGAATTAATATCAAAGAAAAAAAAAACAAAGAAAAAAATACTGCATAAATAAAATAAATATATTATAATATATTGTAATTGCATAAGTTGGTAAAAATATGCAATAGCTTTACCGCGGCAGTCTCCGAGTGCCACACGTCTTTTTTTAAATGTATGCATTGTATTTTCTCTAATAAAATGGACAATAAAAAATGTATTGGGATTTCTATTAATTTTACTAAAATTTTTAGTGGAAAGTTGCAAACACATGGAAGCCATTGCTGGTGAGAAGATATAACCACCAAAGACGCTAAAGGTCGCATCCATTGCTATATACGCGGAGGGGATCAAATGCGGTGTTATGTTTAAGCTTACCAACAAACTTACCTTCAAAACATGAACACGAGAGTGAGGAGCACTCATGTTATCGTGGTAAATATAGGTAAGATGGCGGACCAATTTCGGATTGACGTTTTAAACCTCTATCTAGTAATATGAATCATAGGATTGCAAACACATGGACGCCACTGCTGTTGAGAAGATATAACCACCAAAGGTCGCATCCATTGCTATATACGCGGAGGGGATCGAATGCGGTGTGTATGTTTAAGTTTACCAACAAACTTACCTTCAAAACATGAACACGAGAGTGAGAAGCACCCATGTTATAGTAGTAGAAATAAGTAAGGTGGTGGACCAATCTCGGATTGACGTTTTAAACCTCTATCTAGTAATATGAAAGATAGAATAAATAAAAATAAATTAAATAAGAATATTTGATTTTGGTATAGATATGCATTCGCTAGAAGTAGTTCAAAACAAATTTTGCATACAGCCATGGGTGCACTATGGTTACGCAACGCAGACTTACACAAAGACGAATTGCCGAGCTTAGCTAGGCATTTCAAAGATATTTCCAAAAGATATTCCCCGTGTTGGTCCCGGGCTTCTTTGAAGAATAGGCCAACTGCGGTTCTGCCAGACAAGTCGGAAAAGGCGACCGATTGGCTATACAAGTCACTACCATCGTGGTAGAGTTCTGCATTGTCTCGCCTGGGTCTAGTACCACTGCCTTACCTATTCCTACTGCAATAGCGTCAGTGCTTATTACTGTCGTGTTCCGGTTTGGAGGGTAAGGTAGCCGGTAAACTTATGCATGTGGCATTAGACCTCGTTTAACACCGTTGGTGTCTATAGGCGATGGTTGACTCTTTCCATCAGGAGACCCATCTACTTGTTTGCTGTCTTATGATATAAAAAAATGGTACAAGTTCACAACCAAATCCACTGGTTTTAGTCGCGGCATACCATTTTCCATATCCAAATCCCAATTCTAAAAGACGTAGGCCCCGCCACGTACTTATAGATCTCGATGACCCATAAATGTCAACACATGCGTAAAAGTCACCGTCAGCGGCGACGAGGATCCCTTTTTCGCCCATCAGTGAACCAAACCATGGTCAAGGATCAGCCGAAGTACAAAACAGTGCCAACAACCCATCCAACGCAAATCACGACCCCTCCTTAAGCCGAGACGAGACACTTTTAGGGCGGAGGGCGTTCAGCCTGCCAACTTTAAGCTATGGCTGAACACTTTACTCGCCCACGCGTCCGGTGAAGCTGTGAGGGCCAATAAGACCAGCAGTGACTCAGTCATTCCGAAAAAAAATCAAAAATCTAATTTTATTTGAATAATCTAAAAAAACAAAGCCATTTAATAAACCTTACATTAAATTCCGCTTGCACCAAAATATTGAAAAAGGAGTATTTCATTATACTACACTTAAATTCCATTAAAAATACAAATTTATGTAGAATTTGGTGCAAGCGGTTAGGCTTGAACTAAGTGACACTGTTATGATACTGTGTGTCAGAAATAAATATAAATTAAAAACAACACGTACGATTTTATTTTGAATATTCTTAAAAAAGCCAAAGCAACTACCTAAAGTTAATTTATATTAAGTCAAGTGATACTGATCCATGCAGTAGGAAAATAATCAATAAATGTGTAGCTTCACGCCCATAATCCCGAAGAGATAGGCAAAGGCACAAACAGTATACCCATGACTATCCGAAGATACATAGTCCTACAATGTGGTAGGTGGCAAGCCTATCGCCAAATGGACACTTATCTAATTAAAACTAAAAAACACATTTTAATTGCCCGACCAGGGAAGCGAACTCAAGACCTCATATGGTCAACACTGACACCGAAGCACTCGATCACAGAGGCGACAAAAGAGATATTTTATTTGTAAAAAATTAATCAATAAATAAATATAAATGAAATAAACAAACACGTGGGATTTTATTTGTATAATCTTAAAAAAAGGCTAAAGCTATTACACCTTAGTTACTTTAAAGTAAGTCATTATTTCCCAACTAAAGATCTACTATAAAGGGGCTAGCGCTAGACGGTGATAAGGATTCTATTGAACTTAAAATGTGTTTTCGCCGGGTGCTTTTTATTTAGTAGTGACGTGAATGGCTTGCTTTAGAACGCAGTTATTTAATGCTTCGACGCTCTTTAAAGAGTCGCGAACTCCTGTAGGATGCCATTTATGTGACTAAATGTAGGGTTCGAGATAAAATCGGCTCTCTCTTTCATGCCACTTGATTTCATTATGGGCCAGAAGTAGAAAAAAGCGAACACACATTTTAGTCTCTATTGATATATACGACACTGTTATTTTAAGGAAATTGCTTTTTACATGGTTGCATGACGTAAAAGAGAAAAACTCTTCTAGTTTCGATCATATTCAAGGGACCTTTTTATAAAATGTAATAACCTTTTTAGACGAAGAGCTTGTATGAGCAAATTAGAGATACAAATTTACACAGTCAAGTTTATATTACCTGTTTAAGTTAAGTGCCTCATAAAGTCAGAATTAATGTTAGTATCACGGAGAAAATACTTTCTCTTCTTTTTCTGGTATTTTTAAGTAGGAGAGAGAACCGTTATACATCCAGGATAGCCTCGTAATCTAGTAGTGAGCCTCTTTGGTCCAGATTATGCGTGAAAAACGCATGACGAGTTCGATCCCTGAGTCGAGCAGAAACGTTATTGAGGATTTTCCAAGGTTATCTTCGAAAATCATAATCAGTAGTAGTTACTAGGTGGTAGAGTTCCACAACCGCTTACCTAGGTTTAATACCACATTTTTCTGCCACAATAACGTAAAGGCTTGTAACCGATAAGATACAGTAACCGATAAGATTATGTATGTTGTAACCAAGGTCGGATCCAGGAGGGAGGGTCATGGGGTCATGACCCCCCTCCCCCTCTTTAATAGGGGTCTAGGTATGGATTTATTAGGATTAGATAAGCATTAGAGCCAAGGATCATGACTAAACCTAAAATATGTGACCCTCCCCATGAACCCATGACTGGATTGGCCTTTGTATATGTGACCCCTGAATCGAAGGCTGGATCCGCCCTTGGTTGTAACACCGCTACACTAATAGCAGCGTCCCATTTACATTTTGGTATATATTATGTATATTTGATAGTTATCTCTTTTCATCAGCAAAATCATGTGTTTCCTTGCTATCTTATGAAATAAATGAATAAAATACGTACTTATATGGACTACCTTTTATTTAGTACAACAATCTATTATTATTATTACATATAATAAAATCGTAGGAAAGTCAAAACTGTACATTGAATATTTTTTTAAAAGAATACTTGGGGCGTGATCTACAATCGATATCAAAGCCAAACATATAGTTTTTAGAATTTTTGTCTGTTTGTCTATTTGTCTGTTTATCTGTTTGTCTGTTTGTCTGTTCGTCTGTATGTATGTCCGGGGTAAACTCAAAAAGTACTGCATGGATTTACTTCAAATTTTGCATGAATATTACTAACTGGTCGGGTCAGCATATAGGCTACATACTATCACGCTATCACCTACAGGGGATGAGCAGTGCGAAGTAAACCAAGTCCGCGCGGACGAAGTCGCAGGCAACAGCTAGTAGTAAATAAAAATAACAAATAATACAATAATTCTTTCTATTAGCAAAGCCATCTGCTTGTTTTTTGTCGTATAATATAAAAAATATTGTTAATTAAATTTATTTTATCACTAGCTGACCCGCGCAGCTTCGCCCGTGAGTAGATTTACATCTCGTCTAGATAGCTTTTCATACAAATTTCATCCCCTATTTCAACCCTTTAGGGAGTGATTTTTTAAAAAAAATATAGCCTATGTTTGACCCCGGCTTTTCAACTACTTGCATTCCAAATTTCATGAAAATTGGTCCAGCGGTATAGCCGTGAAAGCGTAGAAGACAAACAGACTTTCGCATTTATAATATTAGTATGGATTGGCCGGTCTTATCCTGTTATAAGCAATCGGGTGTTTTTTAAATTTATTATTACAATTGTGGATTGTATAACCAAACACACGATGATTATAAAAAACTCTATCCCAATTACGTGGCACGAGATCTTATTTGATAAACCCGGTCGATTATCACGCTTTGAAATGCTCGAGTGATTTTTTCCTTTTTTTATCTCGAAATGGATAGAAAGTTGGAACTACGATATCGATAAAAAGTTGTTTTCTTGAAGTCATTGATTTTCCAGAATCTGATAAACTGTTTTTTTTTTTATTGAAATAATTCTACGATTGCTTCATAGCTTTGAAGTTTATGATTGATTATTTATCTATAAAAAATGCATCATCACGTTGGTTTTCTTGAAGAGTTAGCAGAGTGAACTAAGCGTCAATAGATGTTCAGCTTATCCACGATTCATTGGTCATTTATGTCTGTTGTCGAGATGGACGGTGATTGCCACATTTTGCCGACTCGATAACGATTTTCACTTGTTTTTTGCGATAACTTTGCACGGAAGTGTTAATATATCACCACCGGATTCCAATTTAATACTGAGATTCCTATGTTATATGATAACTTTGAAAAACACCCTAATAATACTTCCGCTTAACCCGGGAATCGAATTCGTGACCTAATGATCTAAACAATCATTAAACTTTAATAAAATTTAATAGATTCCGATAAACTGCGAACTTGCAAAACGGGATCTATTTGTAGTGCCACATTGGTCAAGTGGTCAGCGATTCTAGCTAAGTATTCATTCGGACTTAGAAAGAGGGAACACATGCTTTTAGCATTCAAAACGCGCGTTTTAGCGACTGCATCGATGCTGCATCGCGTTTTAGCGATCGAACGCGAAATCGCGCGTTTCAGCGACTGCTAGGATGCTAGACCGGGTCGGCAGTAGTGTTCCCGTTCGATAGTTGACTATCGATTATTTTCTGATTTGTAAAAGTATTGTTTACTTTTACAAATTAAATTACAAATTTTATACTGATATGATATCTTTCTTTTTTCTTATAAAACAGTAACAGTAACCCAAGTTGGTAGCAAATTAAAAAATATATACTGATCTAACTTTATGGTTTTTGTTAAATTACATTGCTGTTAAAATATACTGTATAGTACCGCAAATTGACAAACTATCAATAGTCGACTATTGTTTGGCCTATTTAAGCTTAAGACAAATAATAATGTCGATATTTATTAAAAGTAATCGATTTTTTTTATTATGTCATAAGACAGCAAACATGCTAGATAAATATACGAGATAAATCTCCTCTTGAAAATAGACAACCATTGCCCATAGACACCAAAGATGATTAAGCAAGGTATGTAATAATCAAAAAATTTTGGTTGTAAGAGTTTAGACAATTTCGATAAAATGTTTGATTGTTCCATCACGTCATCATCATCATGATTTATCATCAGATGATTTTCCTGATAGAAAAAGAAACCATCGTTTATAGACAGCAAAGATGTTTATGGTGCGTTTTTTAGGGTTCCATACCTAAAAGGTAAAACGGAACCCTATTACTAAGCCTCCGCTGTCTGTTTGTCCGTCTGTCCGTCTGTCACCAGGCTGTATCTCATAAACCGTGATAGCCAGAAAGCTGAAATTTTCAAAAATTATGTGTTTCCGTTGCCGCTATAACAGCAAATACTAAAAATAAAAAATGAAAATATTAAAAATATACAATAAACGTGTTTTTTCGTATTTTTTGTTGTGATGGTATGGAACCCTTCGTGCGCGAGTCCGACTCGCACTCGGCTGTTTTTTTATATCATAAGATAGCAAACAAACAGATGACTCTCTTGATGTAAAAGAGAAACCATCGCCTATAGACACCTAAGATGTTAATGGTGCGATGCTATCTGTTTGGCGGAATGGCATGCATAAGTCTACCGGCTAACTTTTTCTCTAAACCGGAAGATGACAATGAAAATCATTGAAACTACTACGGCAGGAATAGGTCAGGTAGGGAAAAAACTCGATAAAATACAATTATTTTCAATTGACGATAAAATGGAGGTTATCAGTTTGACATAATATATGCATGTATGTAATTTTTGAGATTGGATAATATTTGAGTATGTTTTTGAGTGATCTTTAGATATCCTAGCATTTGTATTAAATTTCGTAAATGTATATGTTTGTATGTTTGGGGTGTAAGGGGGCATAATATCTGAAGTCCCAAAAGTCAACCTCACCTGCACGTGGTACACCCTGCTGAGAAACTAACGAGGCACTGACGACCGACTGATGGCGGTATAACCATCACATACAACACCGGGCAGTAAATGCTATCGAAGACGACGGGCAGCAGCGTCAACGTCTGAAATGCTCTGGTGTCTGCGATCGCCAACCCGCTTGCCCAGCGTGGCGATTAGGGCGAAACCTCCCAACATGAATAGCGCTGCAAATAAACGGCCCCCAGTTTCCGGCCGCCTCACCAGGCCGGGCCAAGGTAGCGGTCACGGTATCGGTGGGGCAGGGGGTGCGAAGAATCCCCGGGTTACGGTAGGCTACCAAAAACGACTGACCCTGGCGACGTATAATGGACAGACACTGAGGCTTGACGAGAACATCGCAGAGCTCGAAGCAGAGTTAGAGAAAATTAACTGGCAAATTGTAGGGTTATGCGAAGTCCGAAGACAGGGAGAGGACACGATAACTCTGCAATCAGGCCATCTCCTCTACTATCGAGAGGGAGACCACCGTTCCCAAGGCGGAGTGGGTTTCTTCGTCAACAAAGCTCTCATTAACAGCGTTGTGGAGATATCCAGTGTGTCGACCAGGGTTGCATATCTTGTACTCAAGCTGACCAAGAGATACTCTCTCAAGATCGTACAAGTTTATGCGCCGACCTCGACACACTCGGATGAAGAGGTTGAGCTCTTGTACGAAGATATCAATAGAGCCTTAAATGACACCACTGGAGCTCACTACAATGTTGTCATGGGAGATTTCAATGCCAGGGTAGGTATACAAACTGGCATCGAAACGTCAATCGGACCACACGGTTACGGGAGGAGAAACCAGAGAGGGCAAATGCTGGTCAATTTCCTAGAAGGACAAGGGCTATTCATGATGAACTCCTTCTACAAGAAAAAGCCTCAGAGGAAATGTACCTGGCGTAGCCCTGACGGTAGGTCAAAAAACGAGATTGACTTCATCATTACAGACTGTAGGCGCATATTTAGAGATGTCTCAGTGATTAACAGGTTCAATACCGGCAGTGATCACCGACTTGTTCAAGGCTCTCTATATATCAATTTCAAGCTAGAGAGAAGCCGTATGATGAAGTCCACGCTCCGACTGATTCCTTCCCAAACCGAAAAAAGCTTGGAAAATTTTCAGCTGGAGCTAAAAAATCGGTTCGATGCCTTGGCACATACCCTAGACGTTGACGAGGACTACGAGAATGTGGTGAAGACCTTAAGGGATACGGGTAAAAGGTTTTGTAAAAAGATACGGGCAATAAGTCTAAGTTCTCGGATGAAACTCTGGAGCTTATGAAGCAAAGACGTGAAAAAAATCACTGCGGCACCGTCAGATCTTCAACAACTCACCAAGTATATCAGGAAACTGATACGAAGGGACCTCCGACGCTCAAATATTACAAACATCCAACGAGCCATAGAGCAAAATCGGGGTTCCAAAGTATTTTCATATCAACTTGGATAGAGTAATTTGATGAAGTTAAGAACTCAGGATGGCAGAACCGTCGCTTCTAAGCCGGAGATACTCACCGAAACTGAAGTCTTCTATAGCCAATTATATGCCTCGCGAATACCTCAACCTGAACCCCTAGACTCAGATCCCAGAGCCACATTGACACGCCACTACACCGACGAACTTCCAGATATAAGTCTCGAGGTGGTTGTACTGGCCCTGGGGCAGCTTAAAAATGGAAAAGCCCCTGGTGAGGACGGAGTTACATCCGAATTGCTTAAAGCTGGAGGCAAACCTGTGCTACAGGAACTACTAAGGATATTTAACTCCGTCTTGAACTCGGAGAGAACTCCAAGGGCGTGGAATAGGAGCATAGTAGTTTTGTTTCACAAAAAGGGGGACAACACACTGCTTAAAAATTATCGACCCATCTCGCTCCTAAGCCACGTCTATAAGCTGTTCTCAAGGGTAATTACAAATCGACTCGCACGAAGACTTGACGACTTCCAACCTCCCGAGCAGGCCGGGTTTCGACGAGACTTTGGCACCGTAGACCACATTTTCACAGTGCGGCAAATTATACAGAAGAAGGAAGAATATAATCAGCCCCTGTGTCTTGGCATTTGTGGATTACGAGAAAGCGTTTGACTCGATGGAGACCTGGGCTGTTCTGGAATCCCTGCAGCGATGCCAGGTGGATTACCGGTACATTGATGTTCTGAGATGTCTATAGTATCCGCAACAATGACCGTCTACATCCAAAACGTCAAGACAAGACCAATTAAATTACACAGAGGCGTAAGACAGGGGGATGTTCTATCCCCGAAACTATTCACAAGCGCGTTGGAGGACGTCTTCAAACTACTGGACTGGAAAGGACGAGGAATCAACATAGACGGTGATCGCATCTCGCACTTACGCTTTGCCGACGATATTGTCATCATGGCAGATTCACTGGAGGAGCTGCAAGAAATGCTGACTAGCCTGAATGGCGCCTCCCAAAGGGTGGGGCTTGGTATGAACTTGGACAAAACCAAGGTTATGTTCAACTCACACGTTCAACCTAGTCCAGTCACCGTAAATGGCATGACTCTCGAAGTTGTTCGGGAGTATGTATAACCTTGGGCAGATTGTGCAATTAGGTAAAAACAACTTCGAGAGGGAAGTCAGTAGGAGGATCCAGTTAGGCTGGGCAACGTTTGGGAAGCTTCGTCACATCTTTTCGTCGCCTATACCACAAAGCTTGAAGACGAAAGTCTTCAACCAGTGCGTCTTACCAGTCATGACATACGCAGCCGAGACGTGGACACTAACGGTGGGACTGGTTCATAGACTCAAAGTTGCTCAGCGGGCTATGGAGAGAGCTATGCTCGGTGTGTCCCTCAGGGATAGAATCCGAAACGAAGAAATTCGTATGAGGACCAAGGTCACTGACATAGCTCAGAAGGTTAGCAAGCTGAAGTGGCAATGGGCCGGTCACATCTGCCGTAGATCTGACCACCGATGGAGTAAACGGCTCTTAGAGTGAAGACCGGGTCTTGGCAAACGTAGCGTTGGACGCCCCCTTTCGCGTTGGCGCGACGACCTGCGCAGGGCGGCGGGAAGTAACTGGATGAGGAGAGCCGAAGACCGGGCTCAGTGGCGCGCCTTGGGAGAGGCTTATGTCCAGCAGTGGACGAATGCCGGCTGATGATGATGATGATGATGATGATGTATGTTACATGTTTGTATGTTTATATGTTTTTCCACAAACTTGTTAGGAACTAAAATTTGTATCGAGATAATTTATTTTGATTTAAATCAAGTTCCATCAATGTTCTTAGATATTATCAATCTCTCAATAAACTTAGGGAACTGTCCGAGTTTTATAAAAATCGGCTTAGTAGTTTTTGAGATATGGGGACAGATATTTGAAGTCGGTTTAATTTTTTTAAATTACTTTTATTCACTATTCGATATTGATTTCAAATCTAAAACTAATAAAGTTATAATTTTTTTCATTTTTTTTTTACAACACAGTTTTGTTTTAATACGATCATGATCATTTACACAGTTTTGTTGTAACACGATCGAACAAATTAATTGATCTCAACATCTTATAAATATTTTTCATTTCTATGAAAAACGTTACAGAGATATAAAATCACGTTATCGGAAACCGACCAATAAAACTTTATTGCAGCGTTTTATTTGATAGCGACCGCATGCTGGCAGATCGACGTGATACAAACATTTGGAAGTTGCAAAATCATCATCGGCTACTGATCGGTAGTTTGGAATTAGGTTGAAAGAAACCATGTTTGATCTCAATATATTTATGAATGTTGAATTTATTGACGTCTCAAACGTCAATAAGGAATATGCTATATAGACCGTAGTCCCACGAATAAACTTTTTTTGATTAATTACAAGCTGAATTTCTGTGAACAGCTTCGTTTTGACGAGACAAACATTTTTTATTTTCGAAAAATCTCGAATAAAATAAGAAATGTTACGGGGTTTTGAAAATTTTAATTCGGTGAAGGAAAAATATTTATTGATAACGATAATTAGTTTTCGACTTTAATCGCTTTATTTTATTGTGAAAAACACGATGAAACTTTTATTCTACACATTTGATGGTTTTTCTGATGAGTCCTCCACTCTAAAGTTCAGGAATTATGCGATTTTTAAATTGATATTAATTAATTTAATAACGTCCTAATTTTCTCACAACAGCTTGTTAATTATTATTGTAATTCAAGGGTAACATTTTTTTTTTTTATGTCATAAGATAGCAAACAAGCAGATGGGTCATGGGTCTCCTGATGGAAAGAGTCAACCATCGCCTATAGACACCAAAGATGTTAATGGTGCGTTGCTATCTTGTGGCGAGGTCTAATGCCACATGCATAAGTTTACCGGCTACCTTACCCTCCAAACCGGAACACGACAGCGACAAGCACTGACGCTATTGCGGCAGGAATAGGTTAGGCGGTGGTACCAGACCCGGGCGAGACAATGCAGAACTCTACCACCTAGTAGCCACGATGGTAGTGACTCAATAGCCAATCGGTCGCCTTTTACGACCTGCCTGGCAGAACGACAGTTGGCCTATTCTACAAAGGAGGCCGGGACCAACACGGCGGTTTGTCCTACACGTAAAGTAGAAAGTTTCCTTAGTCTGACACTCTAAACTTTCCTTTTTATCTATCTTTATTAGTTACCCGATTCGAGGTTTTTCGAAGATACAAAATATGATTTTGTCGTCAAAACGATGCTGTTCACAAAAATTCAGCTTGTTATTAATCAAAAATAATTTTGTTCGTGGGACCACGGTCTAATATTTATATCAGAGTAGATAAGGAATTTGTAATAAAGTAAATTAAATAAAGTAATTAAATAAAGTAAAGTGCGTGTCGGTCCAAGGGCAATTTAGGGTTCCAAAGTTCACAATAATGCGAAATAAGAAGTGGGCTTTTCTTGTTTCATACTATGTACATTTAACCTATTTAACGTCAATGACAAATATATCCGCACCACAGGTTCACCGCCTATAAAAATTCCTCAAGTACATTTTATAAGTTAGTCGACTATTACTCAAAAACTTATAAGGCCGTCTAAGTCGTAATAGTTTTCTTTTATCGTTACCAGACCAAGACAAGATGTTACAAAACCCTACCATTTAGTAGCCACTATAGTAACGACTTATGTAGCTAACAGTTTGCCTTTAAATTCTGCCTGGCAGAATGTGCATATGGTTTATTCTTTAAAGGAGGGCCAGAATTATCTGTCATTTAGGTTTCAATTACATTTACATAATGACCAAGTGAAGTTCTCCGAGTCAGTTCGAATAATCCAGCACTAGCGAACGCCTGTGGCCGAAATTCGACCATATACTAAACAATAAAATCTCTGATAAGTTTGACAATTGACTTAAGCTAATGGTGTACATGTGTATATATTATCATGTATGGCACATAAATGTAGTGAGTGTTATATTTATTTTTATTAATGTAATGTATTTCTAATGCATTTTATTTAAAAATATTAGATTTCTGCAGTCCTCTTTAATATCAACTGTAACTGTACCAAATTTCACACTCCACCATTCACGTACGTATAAATGAATGTTTGTACGATTGTAATTGTAAATGTTTATTCTACGATCCGTAATATAAATTAAAGAGCAAGGGCATTAAACACTTCCCTGGGTTATTCCACAGTTATCACAGTAATATTTTTTATGATTCCTACATTTTTCATATTTCGATACACTGATTTGTTAGTCGATAATTTGAGTAGGTACAGTCGATTGAAACGTCACGTTTGGTACTCTTTATGAGACGAAAAGATTTTATATTATAACTTTAGCTAAAATGGTCGAGGATTTGCCGAGACCAAGAGTTTATAAAAAAGAGGGCCAAAAACAATAATTTTAAGCCGAAGTCACGAATTCACAGTTCGAGGCGTTATCGCGTCACTAGTATAGTCATCTGGTTTCGCTATTTAAAGGACTTTCAAGACTTTTTGCTCACAAATGTTACATTCAGTGCATAAAAATATGTGATTATTTTAATGATCTAAATTTTTCCTGAAAAAGTCTAAGTGAATTTTAATCTCCTAAGATTAGGCATTAATGTATTGTAATGTTACCAGCAAAACTAGAAAAAAGTAGTTGTATACTCTATGCCTACCAATTTTATGGTAAGTACCAATTTTATGGTAAGTATCAATTTATGGAATTGAAGTACATAAGACAATTATAGAATTAATGTGAGTTAGTAGTAAGTACAAAAGTTGTCATTAACATTCAATTTAGTATAATTTACACTAAACTCTCTGTAATTCATCGTGGAGTACCTAATGCAAATACGTATAACAAAAAATAAAAATAAATAAATGTATGCAAAAATGACAACACTTTATAGAAAACTTCATATTTGAATAAAGATGTTTTTTGTATATTGTGAACATTATTTACATTTTTACAAGAAATATCTTTAACTAGAGATACGCTCGCACATTGTATTTATTTTGCGATTATTTTCTCTTGTTGGTCGTATTAACTGCACACAATGAAGGGTTAAAAAATAAATATCATTATTTACTAGTATAATTAGGAGTATTTTCATACAGTTTAATTTTTGTGAATTAACAAACATCTGAAAAATATTTCTGGGCTAACTTACATATTTATTTACATAATACCATACGATACGCTGAATTATAGCACAATACAATACAGCAAAATGCTATAGAAAGTATGTTGTTCCAATACATAATATGCCTACAGATTAAAACTACTTTTATACAAATGCACAAATATATCATTGCAAAATATTATCTTTAAGACATTTCTAAAAATATTTCATAAAATCTATTTGATATTTTATAAGAAAAAAACAACAGTAAAATACTTTCTCCGATCGTTTATAATAACAGAGATGTCATGCACAGATATTCAAAAGGACAAACCGTAATCGATTTAGATCAATAAAACTACTTGTAATCGGCTTTATGAAACAGGTTTTCAAATCGAATAGTTTGAATCGAGATAAATATCGATCACTCAGTGACATTCCAATTACGATACAATACAAGCAGTAAAGCGAGCTTGGTATAATTGTAACAAACTGATTTACGACGCTCGAAATCGCTTATCTTATATCAAACGTGACTTGTTTTCGTTCTCATAATATATGGGGGCATAAGACATGTTTGTACCTTGTGGTTTTGTTTTTATCGTGCTTTTTACATTAAAGCCAAGTTTAAGAATTTTATATGATCGAGTAAAGTACATTCTATCATGTAATGAGTTAGCACATTCCTTAGATAATATCTTCAAGTATATCGTGTAATTTTTGTAAAATTGTTATTTAACAATCAATATAAAAAACGTGATTAAACAAATCAGTTTTTTTCCGTTTGTCGCGATGCCTCGCCTTAAGTCTAGACGCGAGTTCGGTAAATCACTTTTTGTAAACTATACGCCTTGCGTGGGTGTCTTTTTTTGATAATTAGGTTAAAATTGAAGTATCTTTTTTATATATTCGGCATCAGAATCGAGTACTAAACACCCTCCTTTATTATATACAGTCTTTTACCACTCAGTCTGTATAAATACTCAATTATCCATACTAATATTATAAACGCGAGTAACTCTGTCTGTCTGTCTCTTCTTCACGCCTAAACCACTGAACCGATTTAAATGAAATTTGTTACAAAGACCCGAAAAAGGACATACGATAGTTTTTATCCTAGCACAGCTAGTGTTTAATAAACATCCAAATCCAGAAACAAAAGCATCTGTGCTCATCACACAAATGTTGTTCTTGTCGGGAATCGAAAACGAGGTTTATCGATTGCATAGTCAGGATCGCTAACCACCCGACTATTGGATCAGTCAATATAGGCAATGATTATCTATTTCGATTATATTACACACTAGCAAAATACAATAATTGCTAGTGTGTAATATCCTTAACAAGGATGAAATCATTCCTTTGAAATAGACATAGTTTCTCAGAACGTCAGTGAGTATGATTGATTGATGTATTATGTGCAACTACGTAAGCGACAAAGCAGCGCACTAAGCTGATACATCGAGAGGTCGAAACGCTACTGATAACGCTGCTGCAATTTGTTCACATTGCAATACAAAGTACGCTTTGTAATTACCTGATTTACAATGTATGTGTTATTTATCACTCGAGCTGGCTATATAACAAAACAGTTAGAAGTTTATTTCGCTTACGCTTTTATAGTTCCGTATACCATCTGAGCTCCTTTACGTGTCTAACATTGTGACTACTGGCTGGTAGAGTTCGTAATATTCCGCCCGGGTATTTGGTACCATCGCCGTAATTATTTCTGCTGCAATAGCCTCAATGCTTATCAACGAAGAAAACTAGATAATTTGCAAATTTTCGTGAACTTTTATGTGTATCGTTGCGACGCCACTAATAGGATAAAAAAAACGTGTGTGTGTACTTATGTATGCACGTAAGAAGTTATATTTCTGTGACGTAATAAGATGAAAATCTTTCTAAAAATTTATCCTTCGCGTTTTCCTGTTTGTAGAGAAAATGACAGTAACAATAGAAAAAAGTAGGTAGTTAATACATCGAAAATATTTTTTTTATAACGCATTGTCTAGTTAAATTATTATTATTCAAATATAATAAAAGAATTATTTATACGTAAATAAAAAAATGGACAAACTTTTATTGAAAAAGTAAAATGTTTGACAATTCATTTCATGCTGTTGGTTTTTCGTGACGGTGGGCGCGCGAATCGTAAAAACTTTCATCATTTTTCACAAACGCGCCAAAAGAAACACAACTTCAGAAAGTGGTGCCAGAAGTAAAACAAACTCACCGAAGACCTGAAATACAATAGAGACGCCTGTAGCACAGTTCTTCACTCTCGTCCACCACGGGAGTAGCAAGCACAAAAGTACAATGTATACGCATACAACGCACGTTTCACTTCGCAACCGAAGCACCTTCAGGAGGAACGAATACTATTTCACTCGACGGTATTTTTTTATATCAAAAGATAGCAAACAAGCAGATGGGTCTCGTGATGGAAAGAGTCAACCATCGCCTATAAAAATAATTCTAGTTTATTCGTTAAGTTATGCATTTCCGCAAAGTAATGTCTGGATGTATAAAATATCAATGCTTGTCATTGTCGTGATTGGGTTTGGAGGGTAAGGTAGTCGGTAATCTTATGTAAATGGCATATATCTTTGATATATATATATATATATAGGCGATTATTGTCTTTTTCTACCTATCATCTGCTTGTTTTCTATATTAAAAAAATAAATTATTAAAAAAAATACAAAAATTTTAAGTGGCCAAAACCAGTAGTACTAAGATGGCCAAAGCTTGTACTTTTACTATACTTACCATTTAGTTCCATATAATTTGCTAAAGATTTGATCCAGAATTCTAGATACACGAGATGGGAAATCGGTTGCTACAGTTTCACTGTTCTTAAATTATTGGAGCCTAGTTTGTTATGAAGGAATTACAGTAAAAATAACGTTCAATGTCCATCACTAATTTGCAAACTATGATTAAAGTAGTTGACATTATTTTTTGTCTCCCGCTGTGCCGGCCATTTTGTAGACTTATTTTCATGAGCTGGTTTACTCACTTTTACTTTTTTACTTCACGCAAAGATTGATTTTATTCTGCCTTGATAGGTATCTCACGCACAACCTATATTGTGGATTTTGTAGCGTATTATGTAATATAAATATTAATAGCCGGGCGAACAAGCTTCGCTCGAATAATGTTGTTTTGTAGAAAAACGGATTATCACGGAGATGACACTTACTTGGATCAATTGTAATAGTAAGAGACTATCTAAATACAAAATTTCGTCAAAGTCATTAGAGCCTATTGGAAAAAACAATTAAATATACAAGAATTGCTCATTTAAGGTATAGTATATCTCAAGGAATTTCTTGTATCATGTTTATATCAAATATTTGCCTTGGGCCTCGTAATTGTTGAAGAGTTAGCCTGTTCGGCTCATCGCCTTTGGTGTCTATAGGCGATGGTTGATTCTTTCCATCAGAAGACCCATCTGACTGTTTGCTATCTTATAAAAAAAATATTAGGTTTCTGCCGTCTTCCGTAATGTGAACTTTAACTGTGTCAAATTTTGTTCTCCATCGTTAGCGCAATTTTTTTAAAAAGGGGTACAAACTTTTCCCTTCACGTATTAAAATATGTTTTCGGATTGTCCCGGGTTCGTTACCCGGGTCGGGCAAAAGTGTTATTGAGATTTTTTTGAGGTTTTTCGTGGAGATACCAAATTTCAGTAGCAGCTCGGAGTCTGGTGGGTTGTGTGTTACTACTTCTGTGCTTAGGATGAGGATCACCACCTGATCTCGCCAACCGAAAAACCAGTGAATTCGTGGGGAACCGAAAAGTATATAGATGTTCGGTTTGCTCTGCGACTCTGCATAAGAACCAGGTGTGATGATAATTTAATCTTCTCGCGGGCAAAGCTGCGTAGGTTATCTAGTTTCTTTGCAATCATCTAACCGTTAGGCTTATAATTCAATGTTCATTCCTTAATGGCATCTTAAATTAAAATGTCACGTAATTTCCATACAAGTTCACGCCCTCACAACTTGATGAAGTTAATTACAAGCGTGAACCAGTTATGATCTACTCGTAATTGTTTGTGAGCGTCTATGCGGGTCCCCTGTTTTATTGTTTGTGATTTTACGATTGCTACCTTTCTTTGATGTAATATTTTAATTAAAAATAAATACCGTCATACCAGTATTCCCTAAGCAACAGGCAGAGGATCCAATAATATTAAGACGCATGATAACTCCAACCTTTTGACAGGTCGGGCCGATTTAGAAGAAAAGACAATCTGCGATTCAATTTAGTAGTTTGAAAAAGAAAAAGATTGGCTATATGCGTTACTAACATTGTGACTGTTAGATAGTAGAACCACAGTATACTGAAAACTAACAGTAGTCAATCTACATACATGTGATATTCGAGCAACGCACACATAGACACCTCTCACGGGCGTGATATCTCGGAATGGTTCGGGACAGATTGTTCGGCACCAGTCCGAGATATCGCATCCATGAGAGGTGTTTATGTATGCTATGCTCGAATATTACTTGTATGTAACATTGACTTCTGTTAGTCTCTAAGTATTCTGTGGTAGAAGTGAAGGTTTCGCTTTCCCGGGTATAAATAAGGTACCTCCAACGAGCTACAAACACTGGTCACAGTTATGAATGATAATTGTAAGAGTATGGGCTTACATTTGAATGCAAGGAAAACTAAAGTGTTAGTATTTGAAAGAGAAGCAACCAGAACGGATATTAGAGTTGTGGTCGATGATGTAGTGCTGAAACAGGTGGATGAGTTTGTATATCTTGGATGTGCTTTGAGCAGGGATGAAAGGTACACCGCTGGTGTTGAAAGATGAGTGTGTGCAGGGAACAGAGTAAATAGAGCGTTAGGGAGATTGCTTAATAGTACAATTTTAAGTCAGGGTGCCCGTCTAGCCGTACATAATCATGTGCTTATCCCAACGCTGTATGGAAGTGACAGTTGGGTATGTCAGAAAGGGCATGAAAGTAGAATCAACGCGGTCGAGATGAGGTCGCTAAGAAAAATATGTGGTGTTAACACACACGGACCGGGTTCATAATGTGGAAGTAAGAGAGAGGTTAGACTTGAAAGAAAGTGTCGGTATATAGTTGAGAAAGGGCATGCTCCGTTGGTTCGGACATGTAGAAAGAATGGTAGATGAAAGGTTAACAAAACAGATATACAATGCGAATGTGGAAGGATGTAGGTACCGGGGAAGACCAAGACTGACATAGCATGATCAGATTGATCGAGAACTGTCTGAAAGTGGTGTCAAGAGTCTTCGCAATCGGCGTGTGCGTATGAAGAGAGTGATGAATATAGACGAAGCAAGACATTCCCGCAAGGATCGTGATGTATGGCACTCGGTTCTCTCTCCCGTAAGGTATCTGGGGTGAAGATCTGTATTTTTAAGTCGCAAACTTATACATATATTTAATTTAGATTATTGCAGGTCCTTGTTACTAAAATTTTAGGAGTTTCTTTACAAAGCTTGGCACCCAAATAGATCTCAATTCATTTGTCTGCGAAGTCGATAGAGATGTATACTCGTATATTGAGCTTGACACTCAATTCACATTTGTGTTTTGATAGGATCAATATTTACACCAAGAACGTCTACTGTATGTCAATTAAAATATACAACCACATTTCTGTTAATCTTAAAACATTACCATTCAAATTATGTTATAATGAGTTGTTTAATCTGCTTTAGATAAAACTTATTACAATGTAAATAAATTTTTAGCTGTTAAAACCAAACGTAAATAGTATATTTTATTAACGTATATTATCGTTTCCTAAGGAAATATACTTGTATTCTAAAATATTGGTAATTAACATAAATGCTAAAATTTTTGTATTTATAAAGTAATTTTATATTTATTGTAAGTACTAATTATAAGCGATAACTGTATTTTTCCATCAGATGAGCCATCCGCTTATTTGCTTATTTTTTTATTTCTTTAAATATTTATGTAAAAACACGTTCAGAGGTAGGCTCAACGCTATATGACGTTCTCCACCTCTCAAAAGGTTGAGTCAATTAAGAACAATATAAAGGATAAAATTAAAATGTATAGAAATATTGGCATTTTAAATAATATCTTACAATATATAAAAGGTAAATATTCCCAGAACAGAGGGAAGAGGTTTTTTATATATCATAAGACAGCTATAATTTTGCACAAGCACAAATTTATCGGCTAACTTACCCTTTAAATGGAATACGATAGTGACAAAATCTGACGTTATTGCAGCAGGAATAAATTAGTCGGTGGTACCAGACTCAGGTAAGACAATGCAGAACTCTGTCATCTAATAGCCACACTGGTAGTGACTCGTATAGCTGATCGTTCACGTTTTACGAACTGCCTAGTAGATCAGCATGTGGTTTTTGAAAGTGGGCCCGGACCAAAACTGGGAAAAACTTTGCGATATACACTACAGTATCTTCGCGTTCGTATCCCCGATGAGGCAGAGGCAAAGATTCAACCAGTGCACCTACGATTAGCCGACGACACTTAGTCCAAAACTTGATAGGTTGCAAGCCTATCGCCAATCGAGGTATAAATAGTGTATCCAGGATAAGCCTATGAGATGAGATATTAAGTCCCGTTGCGAGACAAGCCAATATATCCAGTCATGGAAAAGTTATATTTTATAAAAACAGGAAACGAGGTGCTGTACGTTAATTACAGATTTTTTGTTTAATGCATATTAATTATATTCATATACATTCCACCTTCGGGCAGCACCCGCTTAATCTGATCATGATATATCAGTCTTTGTCTTCCCCGGTACCTACATTCTGACTAAACATTAATTAAATTGTCATTATCATAACATAATCACGAACGTATTGTTTTCAAAAACGTTAAAAATGTACGACTTTTTAACGCATTTAAAATTGTAATTTGAAGTCTAGCCACAGGATTAATGGGTTTCCGTGCGCACGCGCCACTTACATCAAAAGCACCCGCAAACTTGTGGCGTTTCGACTCATAGAATTGTTATAGGGACAGAACTACCAACTACATACTATACATTACAATGTACAGCCCCGTTTTCAGTTTGATTAGTGCAAGTGCTAGTGTTTAATGCAGGTGCTTAGTATTGAGTAAAAATTATGTGAAGACAGCCGTTGATCAGTGCGAGTGATCAGTATTCAGCGTAGTAAAAGTGAATAGACGCTGATTACTAATCACTCACAGGGATCAACGGCTGTTTTCACGTATTTTTGCTTAATAATAAGCGCTTGCATTAAACACTCGCACTCGCACTAGACAAAGTGAAAACGGGGCTTACAACAAAAATTTAACAATTATATTCGTTTCCATACTAATACGTACTAGTACATAGTCCATACTTACTATACTTATTATCAAGTTAGTCTGATGATATAGATAGAGTAAACCAAATTCGGCATATTTGATTTGAACCGAATTTGAACTCCGTCCGAACATTCGGTGAAAATAAAAAATTCAGCCGAATTTCGGCCAAAATTCGGTTAAATTTTGGCGCTCTTTCTCGAGAATGATACGTATTTTACGAATTTACTTAAGTTATTTTATATATCGTTAATGGTTTTCGCAGCGCACGCAAAATAATGACTTATCGGCAAAATTTTGATACCTTAGGTTACATTGTTCTAATTTAGGTCTCTCTACTTTTTTTAAAATATAATATAGCCTATGTTACTCGGGGATAATTTAATATCTTTCTAATGGTGAAATAATTTTTCAAATAGGCCCAGTAGTTTTGAGTTTATTTGATACCTATAAAAATACAAAAATATAAATCTTTCCTTTTTTATTATTAGTATAGATTTCAGTCAAACTATTACAAGTAGGTACTTTTTTGTAGCCCCGAATGTTCGGCATTTAAACCGAATTTCGACTGAAATTCGGTGAAACCGAACATAATACAAATTTTGGCCCACCTCTAGTAAATTTTATGGAATAGTTTTATTTTTACATAAAGTAAATATATTTAACCTTATTCCTGTCGCTCGATAGCAAAGCTTTTAAACAGTCTTGATAACTTTTAATAAAAACGCTTCGGAGTATTAGTTTTAGAGATAGAAAAATAAAAATCATGATATTATATACTAGTGATCATAAGAAGTAACGTCGATAAAAGTAATATAAAAACGTGGACTAGAAATTCAACCAAAAATATACTATGACTAGGATAAAAAACGTGTTTTATAATTAAAATAAAAAAAAAACAGTAGCAGTCGTGGGACTGCCGATAGAAGTGAAAACGGAACTATTAAGTTGAGAGTAATTAAAACTATATGCAAAAATTATATGAAATTTTTTATGTTTTATTTATTAGTTACATATGATGGGTTAAATAATAAAATACAGTCAGAAACAGTCGATGTATTAGTGTATACGTGTACACAGGCTACTGCGCGTGCACTAGTCTGGCTCTCCATAGCTATAGATATACTATTATATCATTAGCATGTCGGTGACGCGTACCAAGGATTTTACCCTCTACCAAAACGCTCAACGCGCCTAAAGAAGTTTTCACTTCAAAAATGTTGTGTTTCTATAAAATTTTGAATTTTGAATTTACCTATATGTAGTTGTATTTCATGTAACAGTTTTTTTCTTATGCTACTGATTTCATATATATAGTGATTTTACCTCATAATTTTTTGTGGTTATACTTATAGTATTCCCAATGTTACTATTTTTGTTCAAATTACTTCGGTATTTTTTTCGTTTCAAATGAATATGACAAAAATCAACTTTATAAAAAAGATGCAGAGTGAAACTCGATCATCCAGGTACTAAATTATATTATTAAGTAAATCATAAGCCCTCTGCCAATCTCCTTACTCTATGACTGACCACCAAGAACGTGTAATACGTGACGGATGTGTACACTCTAGTATTATAAGTTATAGTTTCTGTGGAAACGACTCTTCATTGAATAATAAGCCAAGTCTGGAATTTAGGTTCGACGTGAACTCTGCAGCAAGAAGTTATATCCCAATCAATGTAACTATATATATATATATATATATATATATATATATATATATATATATATATATATATATATATATATATATATATATATATATATATATATATATATATATATATATATATATATATATATATATATGTATATATATATATATATATATATATATATATATATATATATATATATATATATATATTGGAATCTCGGAATCGGCTCCAACGATTTTCATGAAAGTAGAAAAAAGAAAGAAGAAGAAAGGAATCGATTTATCAAGGTTCCAGGTCCAAGAAAATATAAATATATATATATATATATATATATATATATATATATATATTGTTAAGTTTAACAATCCATGTTGTGAGTTTAAAGCTCACATGCATAAATTTATCGGCACATTACCCTAAAATTCTTATATGACAGTCACAAGTATTGATGCGATGGTGATAGGAATATGGTAAGGGCGGTGACACAAAGTACCCGGGTAACGTTGCGAAACTCTACCTACTCCTTGCCTATTCCTGAAATACCCACTCGAATATGAGAGTAAATTTAATTCCTATCACGTTCTAAACAATCTAATCTCAAAAAACATATTTAAAAATATTTTTGCTGGTAAAATGAAATGTTAATCCAATGAACAATATAAAAATAATACTTTCTTATTTATATCATAAGATAGCAAACAAGCAGCTCTTCTGGTGGAAAGAGAAACCATCGCCTATAGACACCAAAGTTTATACGTAGGTCACACTATAAGTTTTGCGTAACTTAAAAAACCAACAAGGTTAAATATATTAAAAAACCAACATGTTATAACCAAAATATTATGTTTATTGCTTTTTAAAATAATCACCTTTACATTTTAAACATTATTTTATGCAATCGAACCATTTTTTAAAACATGAGGACCACAAATCTGAAGGCATGTTTTCTACGTGCTGATTGAACGCTATCACTGCCTCTTCGGAGTTGGTAAAAGTAAAACCTCTCATCAAATCTTTGATTTTGGGGAAAATACAGAAATCACAGGGTGCTAGGTCAGGGCTATGCGCAGGATGAGTGACGAGATGTACTTTTTCGGATGCTAATAATGACTTTGTTTTGTTGGCCGTGTGTGAAGAAGCGTTGTCATGGTATCGGAGAATGCGGCTTTTGGGTACGTTTTTCACGAACTTTTTCTAACACCCTGGGTAAACAAATGATAGAATACCACTAGGCATCTAACACTTTTGAATCTTCAAGTGGAATTGTACAGATGAGATCCTTAACTGAAAAAAAAACGCGATCTTTTTTTTACCAACGTTTCTCGCCTGTCTCACTTTTGTTGGCTTGTTCTCATTTTCAAACACCCATTCACAAGATTGCTGTTTTTTTTCGGGTTCAGAATAATAAATACACGTTTCGTCTCCCGTGGCAATGTCATAAACAGCATTAGAATGTCTGTGGTTGTACTTCAGTAGCATCTGTGAACACCATTCCACGCGAGCCAGCTTCTGCTTCGCTGTCAGTTCATAAGAGATCCAACGACAACAAAGTTTCCGAACTTTCAATTCTTCGTGTAAAATTTTGTGCATTTGGCTCATACCAATCCCCAATAGTCCTCAAATTGTCTCATAGGTAATCCGGGGGTTTTCTTCAATTAACTGCTTAACAGTAGCTACATTATTTTCGTTGACGGCAGTTGAAGGCCGCCCTTCACGAAATTCGTCATGTAAAGAAACTCGACCTCTCTCAAATTCAGCAAACCATCGCCTCACGGTGCTTAAATAAGGTGCTTCTCTCCCAAAAGCATTTTGAAGACGAGCGGCACAGTCTTGCGGAGAAAGAGAACTTTTATTATCATAAAAAATATCGCTCTAAAATCTTTTCGACTTAATTCCATTTTCGTTGCGTACGTGGAACTTTGATGTGTGATAAAAAACAATTGACAAATCATTTCCCGCCAATTGTTTTTTTTATTACTAAGAAGGTTGCAACGTTTTAAAAATATAACATTCGAAATTCAAATAGTTCAGATTAGCTAGAAGTGCAAAACTTTTAGTGTGCCCCATGTATGTATAGTGCATTGCAACCGTGTGGCGGGATGACAATGCCACATATAGAAATCTACCGGCTACCTCACTCCCCAAACCGGAACACGACAATGACAAGCTAATTTATAGAGTGGCTAGTTTATTGGTCTTTTATCGGATACACTTTGGAGAGTGCGCTGCGAAATTACAGGAATTAATTCCGCCATCCTCGTTTTTCTATCGATCATCGAGGCGCACAAATTCTAGGCAACGCCATATGGTGGACGTTCCACGTACCCGACAAAGCGGTTCGACTGAACATTCTTCATTCGAACCGCAAAGGACTGGAACATGCTTCCCGAGTCTGTGTTCCCCGACGAGTACAATCTGGGGATTTTCAGAGAAAAGTGAACAGGTGCCTTCTAGGGAAGCGCGTTCAATCTTAGGCCACATCTAGCTATGAGGGGAAATCATGGTCAAGCGCTTCCCTATCGATACTAAAAAAAAGCAGTAACGCTATTGCGGCAGGAATAGATAAAAATACCTGGGCGAGACGTTGCGGAACTCTACCACTAATTAGTCACGCTAGTAGTGACATGTATAGCCAATCGGTCGCCTTTTACGATTTGCTTGGTAGAACGGCAGCTAGTTTATTCTTCAAAGGAGCCCGGACCAAGACGAGGGGGGAATTATTTGTAATAACTGACTACACCAGTATCAGTCTATCAGACAATCGCACCACATTTACCGCACCGTTGGTCAAGTGGTTAGCGACCCTGACTACGCAATCTATGGGGCTCGGGTTCAATCCCCGACAGGGACAAACATTTGTGTGATGAGCACAAATGTTTGTATTTTATTAAATATATTCTACTATTTATATATGTATTTCTATGTATTAGTAAAAAAAGTATCTTCACGCCCATATCCCCGAAGGGGTAGGCAGAGGTACAAGTGCACCCACGATTAGCCGAAGATACTTGGTCCCACAAATGTGATAGGTGGCAAGCCAACCGGGCACTTTCCGATCCCGGGCAACTTTTTGTTTCTCAGAAAACTGAAAAAACACTTTTTTATATGCCCGACCCGGGAATCGAACCCGAGACCTCATGTGGTCAACGCCAACGCTGGACCACTAGACCACAGAGGCGATAACAGGCGAAGCGATGAGTATCGTTGACTAACATCCATAACACAAGCAAATATTTTGCTTACTTTGGGGTTAGATCAGTAAGTGTAATTTGTCCCGTGAATATTTATTATTATTATTATTATTTATTATCTTTATACGGCACTACTAATAGCTATACGTAAAAACTAGTTATAGATATATTGAAAACTTCAAACAAACCCTTTACAATCAACAGTCCCTTCGACGGTTATTAATACATTAAACACACGTTAAGATGTTATTCCGAAGTTGTGAGGGACGCGTCCTTTCCAAACATTTGGGATAATTTGAAATGTTATTACCTTGTTTATGGTTATTATTTGATAACCACCTTCTAAAATAAAGTATGTGTACTACTTGAAGAAATTACTTTTTCGCTCACGGACCACTACGTCAATATCCTTGACAAGTGGTTAGCAAAGCTGACTGCAAATCGATGGGGCTCAGGTTCGATTCCCAACAGGGATAAATATTTGTATAAGGAGAACAGGTGTTTTATGTATTTCTGGATTTGGGTGTTTATTCGTATTATGCAACATTTTTATATATTAAAGACCCAAACTCAGAATACAAATAAGTATCTATGCTCGTCACGCAAATGCTTTCCCCGTCGGGAATCGAGCCCGAGCTCCATCGAAAAATCGTATTTTAAGAGGAATTCGTCTAAACCATATACGGATAATTTAAAAAAATAATTTCTTAATTTTCACAAAAATAATAATAATATGGCTGAGCAAATTATATATACATATGATATAAATGCTGTTACAATGCCTCTATGGTCTAGTAGTCCAGTGCCGGAGTTGACCACATGAGGTCCCGCGTTCGATTCCAGGGTCGGGCAATTCAAAAATGTGTTGTTTTTAGTTTTCTGAGAAAAACAACGTTGCCCGAGATTGAAATGTGTCCAGTTGGCGTAAGGCTTGCCACCTATCACATTGTGGGACCAAGTATCTTCGGCTAATCGTGAGTGCACTTGTTGTACCTCTGCCTACCTCTTCGGGGATATAGGCGTGAAGATACTACTACTTCTACTGTTGCAATGTATGTAAATATCTCTTATAAATAGTTTATAAATAATAGTATAATAGTAATCGTCACTACATAGTAGTAGTATAAAATAAAGTCGCTTTCTTTGTTGTCCCTATGTCCTTATGTCCCTATGTGGGTGATTCCGTTCTAACTGTGATATTCAATGTCCTGTATTGTTTGTTCTCACAGGTCGTTAATTAATAATTAATTTATGAAATTTTTGTACTTATTGGAAAATAATAAACATATTTCAACATTATTTTCATATAATATAACTTGCCACTTACAGAAAACTTACAATATATCACTTAAATGTCAATACCGTGTCATGTCCATTTCTAGAATTTATTTATAAATTGTTAGTTTTTTTGTCGTAATAAATGATTTAAACTAATTACCTCATAAATTCTAATGTTTACGACAAAAAAAACTAACAATTTATAAATAAATACTAAAAATAGACATGACACGGTACTGACATTATATCACAGTTAGAACGGAATCACCATGTATGCTTAAATCTTTAAAACTATGCAACGGATACGCGGTTTTTTTTAATAGATAGATTAATTCTTAAGGAAGGTTTTGGTATACAAACCTTTCCGATATTCCCACGGGAACAAAAGGTACACGGGTGAAACCGCGGGCAGGTTGCTAGTATAGTAATAATAAATATCGCTTTACAAATTACTCGAATTAATTTAACGTTAAACTAAGCAGTTTTGACATGGGTGTTAGTCAACGATATTTATACTAGATATACCTATGTTTATACTGAAATATATTTAATACACACCCAAACCTAGAAATAATAAACATTTGCACTCATCACGCATGTTATCTGTTTGTCTGTCAGAAATTGAACCCGAATCCTAATTTATGGTCAGGACAGTCAGGTACAGTCACCTTACGAAACATAATAATATATTTAAAATTTCGCACACCAGCTTATTATAATGGCACAAATTTCATGTCAAAATGTTCAAAAAGTTTGTCCATGTTTTTTTTATGGGAGAGGCGGCAAACGAGCAGAGGTGCATACGAAGTTAAGTGTTCACCGCCGCCCATGGACATCCGCAATACCAGAGATCTTGCAGTTACGTTGTCGGCCTTTTAAAAATAAGTCAGTTGTTTTCTTAAAGGTCCGTGAGTCGCATCTATTCGGAAGTGACAAGGTTTAATGCTACATGCATAAGTTTACCGGCTACCTTACCCTCTAAATCGGAACACGACAGTGACAAGCGCTGACGCTATTGCAGGAATATGTAAGGCGGTGATACCAGACCCGGGCGAGACAATGCAGAACTCTACCACTTAGTAAATGTTGGTTAAAGCCATGTTCTGATTTGAAGTATAAGCTAGCCGGTTAACTTTAATGAATGTGGCGTTACCATCCCTCCGTACAGATAACATCTGTGATAAACATCAAGCGAGAGAGCCATTTGTTTGCTTGTTAACTTAAGATTTTTTTATGTCATGAGCTAACAAACGAGCAGATGGTTCTCCTGATGGAAAGAGAAACTATCGCCTATAAACACCAAAGATATCAATGGTGCGTTGCTATCTACGTAGCGGGATGGTAATGCCACATGCATAAGTCTACTGGCTACCTTACTGTCCAAGCTAGAATACGACGATGAAAATCATTGACGCTGTTATGGCAGCTATCTGTAAGGCAGTGATACTAAATACTTGGGCTAGACGTTGCGGGACTCTACCACTTATTAGTCACGATGGTAGTGACATGTATAACTATTTTTTCGTCTTCTACGACCTGCCTGACAGAGCGACAGTTAGTCTATTCTTCAAAGAAGCCCAGACAAACCCGGGGGAGAGATGATACAAAAGACGGTACGTATTTACATTGACGTTGGTTTTCCTCACAATGAAAAACTAACATATTGGTAATTTTTAACCTAATAAGTATAATAATAAAATAATCAGACAGAGCGGATATACGAACCCAGCCTCACTTTATAAAATCAAAGTAACAGTCCACGCCTACGGCGTCGACGAGACAATGAACGAAACGGCAGAGTTAGAAAAAATCAACCGCGGTGGTCATTTGTTAATTTTTTTCGGCGTCTTTTGAACCGTGTGCGGCGACTGCCTTTTACCGTAATGGGCGAAGATAAATTATTATGCATAGCGAATCATTTCTATTTTGTAATTAAATGTCTGCCGTTTGGGCGTCAATTCTGATGATAATGTGGTGCTGGTTACTAAGAAATAATTTATACAGTTTAAGGTCCGCATGCACCAAGAGCTGAATCATGCTACAAGTAATTTGAAAAGTGATTTAATTTGGTGCAAGCGGACCTGAGAAAACTGCCTCCTTACTTAACAAATTGTAATTTTATGTTCAAAATTAGCTTACGATTAATTACCTAGGAAATATAAATTTGTATTTTCTTAGCAATAAATTGTTTTTACTGAGAAATAATGTATACAATTTAAGAAAATTAAACAATATGTATTTAATTGTAGTATATTGACTTTAAATAGATTGAGTTTATGAGAATTAGCTTTAGATTAAATATCTAGGAAATGGAAATAAGTATTTTTAATAATAAATTTGCTTGTTTACTGAGTAATAATTTGTAGATTTTAAGAAATCTAAAAAACAAGTTATTCACATTTAACTGCGATGTGTTTCCTTAAAATATTGAGTTTAAGTAGATTATTAATAAGCTTACGAATAAGTATCTAGGAAATAGAATTAGTATTTTTAGTTATAAATTGTTTGTTTACTGAGAAATCATTTATTATACAGTTTAAGAAAACTAAATAAGAAAACTAATACTTGACTATGGTCTATTGAATTAAATAAATTGAGTTAAGAATTTATAATAAATTCTAGGGAATAGGTATTTTTAATAATAAAGTGTTTTTACTGAGTAATAATTTGTACAGCTTAAGAAAACTAAAAAAAAAGTTATTCACATTTAACTGCGATCTATTGTCTTAAAAAATAAGTTTATGTAGATTATTAACTAGCTTATGAATATGTATTTAGGAAATACAATAGTAATTTTAGTAATAAATTGTTTATTAGCTGAGAAATCAGTAAGTATACAGTTTAAGTAAACTAACATATATTTGACTATGGTCTATTTACTTTTGTCTATTGAGTTTATGTTAATAATTGCTTTAGATTAAATATTTAGGAAATAGAACTAAGTATTGTTAATACCTAATAAAGTGTTTGTTTACTGAGTAATAATTTTATAAATAAGTTTTTGGTACTTAATTGCGATGTGTTGACTTAAAAAAATTTACTGTATAAACTAGCTTACGAATAAGTAATTTGGAAATAGAATTAGTATTATTATTAAATGCCCTTAATATTTTTAGTTTTAGTATTTGATGTTATAGTGGCAACGGAAATACATAATTTGTAAAAATTTCAGCTTTCTAGCTATCACGGTTTATGAGATACAGCCTGGTGACAGACAGACAGACGGACAGAAAGACAGACAGCGGAGGCTTAGTAATAGGGTTCCGCTTTTACCATTTAGGTACGGAACCATAAAAACGATGATAAAGTCCAATAGAATAAATAAATAACAAAACAAAATCCATACATTTTCGTGTGTGAGGTAGAATTATTATAATAATTATTCTGATAGCTGCATTCGTGAGTCACGCGTTAGGGGCTCTCTAAATATGGATGAGAGAATTAAAATAATACAAGTGAAGGTATCCAGGTGAGATATGGGTTAGGATTATTTGAATAAACAGGCTTTGACCTTCCGTTCGTGTGGACACATTAACATATGACAGAATTTTATGTCGCACAATTTTGTTTTACATAAATGGAAGGTTCTTTTTTGGTATAAGCTATTTGTTTTGTTTGTTGTGAACATTTTGTGTTTAATAAAACACATTATATTGACCACATTGATACAATTTAAATGAGGATACAAAGTCCTAGCATATGATTTAGGTATCATTTCAATCTATTCTATCAGGAATTATTTTTACTAGGTGATAGTTCTGCATTGTCTCGCCCGGGTCTGGTACCACCGCCTTAGTCGCAATAGCTTCAGTGCTTGTCACTGTCGTGTTCCGGTTTGTAGGGTAAGGTAGCTGGTAAACTTATACATGTGCCATTATACCTCGCTACAAGATAGCAACGCACCATTAACATCTTTGTTGTCCATATGCGATGATTGACTCTTTTCATCAGAAGATCCATCTGCTTATTTGCTGTTTTATGATATAAAACAAGACTTGAAAGGAGTATGCCCCTGGGATAGGATAGAACGATGAAATTTCCTGTGTTCTCGGACGAGTACAATCTGGGGATCTTCAAGAGAACAGTGAACAGGTACCTTCTAGAAAGCGTGTTCCATCTTAGGCCTCAGCTTATCATCAGGCGAGATCGAGGGCAAGCGCTTACCTATCGATAATAAAAAAATATATCAGAAGAGTAATGAAATGATTCTATTTCTAAAAATATTATGGCGTTTTGAAATCCTCGTATTCACCCTTCCGTTTCCCTAAAATTTTGCGAATATTTTAAACTAGACCACACCACGTCAAGTCAATGATCGCAGTCTTTTTGATACCATAGTCTACTCTGCATACCTAGCATTCTTAGATAAGTGATAAGACGCTATTGCCGGAATGGACGAAGCAGTGATTACTGCCTAGGCCAGATGTAACAGAACTCACGAACATACCACAATTATTAAATTTTTAAATATATTTTCGAAACAAAACAATGTAAAGAGAGTATTTATTACAAAAGTTTAGATCAATAGCCCAACACTCCATTGATCATTCGGTGAGGCTGTTAAAAGAAATTTAAGTACTTAAAACAGAATCTGAACTCCTCTTGTTAATTAAAAACGTCAATCAGCTCGGAAACGATTTAGCTTTGGAAATGCAAAGACTATGAAACAGACGCAAATTTAAGTTCATTTTTAAATAATTAAGTTTTATTTAGAGCTCAAAATATTCTGTTTATTTGTGTACTCAGTTTAGATATGGATTCCATCAGGAGTATTTATTTATCTAAATGTATGCTCCTGGTCTAGACAATAGCCTATTCGGCTGAGGTCATGAGGTCCCCGGTTTGATTCCCGGGTCCCACAAAAGCGCTACTGAGGTTTTTCGAAGCTTTTCTCGGAAACCCAAAGTCTGGCAGGTGGTGTGCTATCACTCCGATACCTCGGATGAGCACCTAAAGCCTTCGGTCCCTGCTATCGTTAGACATAGTCGATAATCGATATCAGGTTAACAGGACACTGTATAGGCGTTTGGTTGACTGTTTACTTCACGTGGGACCCGGCGAGACGATAAAAAAATTTAAAAATTTAAAACAGATACAATTTCAAGTCTTAAGTAGGCACATCTAAAACTTTTTATGTATATGAAATTTAAAAAATAACCGTCACGCTTCTACTCTAAATAAAATTTAGAGTAGAAGCGCTTCTACTCTAAATAAAATTTAGAGTAGAAGCGTGACGCATTCAATTTTAGGGCCACAGACAAATACTCATACACACATATAGTACTTATTACCCCATTTGAACTTATAATACCCCTTTTTGAGTTGGGGGTTAAAAATATAATGAATTGTCCTCTTGCGTCTATGCCGAAGCTAACATGTTGTTACAAATCACGTTTTACTTTCCCAGTTTTCCTCTGCAACAGAAACTTTATCTTTGATACCCGTAAAGACACAGCTAATGATGGAAACAAATAAATCGTCAAATTAAATCTCGTTAAACTCCACTCTTTCGTTACTCTGTGTTCGCTTCCAAACTTGTTAATGAGGGGACGTTTTAATGGCTCGGAAATACTGTTATTGTATCACCTGCTTTGGGATATTCTGGGATAATTTTAAATTACCTCATATACATTGCCGAAAATGCTACGGTTATCGTGTTGAAATCTTAACAGGCTCATAATTGAAATCTTCACAATGATTATTAACGTTAAATTTATGTTGCTCATTACTTTTATGGCTAAAATTCGTTAAGGTGTCTAAAGTTTGGTCAATATCGAAATTTATACAATATCTCGATATCGGTATGATTGTAAATATAAAAGTATCTGCATTCCCATATTCCCAAAGAGATAGGCAGAAGTACAACTCTAGCACCCATGATTAACTAGACGAAGATGCTTAGTTCCACAATGTGATAGGTGGCAAGCCAAGCTAATTTGAAGTTCCATCCTCACCATCTCGATGTCTGAAATCCACAACTGGCTTCTCTCAACAATTTTTGCTTCACACTACTCTGTTGTGGAATCAATTATCGGCAGAGGTGTTTCGAACGGATATGGCATGGGGATCTTCAAGAAAAGAGCTTACTAATTCTTAAAATGCCAGCAACGCAACTGCGAGACCTCTGGTATTGCGGATGTCCATGGGCGGCGGTGATCACTTACTATCAGGTGCACCTCCTGCCAGTTTGCCCCCTCTTCTATAAAAAAAGTCTCTCGCCAACCGGACACTCATCCAATCCCGGGCAACGTTGTTCTTATCAGAAAACTGAAAAAAAAAACATTTTTGAATTGCCCGAACCGGGAATCGAACCCGGGATCTTATGTGGTCAACACCGATACAGGACCACGTACCCACAGAAGCGATTTATGTTATAAATAAATGCCATACGGATAGCAACGCACTAGTTCAATCTTTAGTGTCTATAGGCAACGGTTGTTTCTTATCATCAGGTGTGAAAATCGGACTTGCGCACGAAGGGTTCCTTACCATCACATATAAAAAACGTTTTTGCAGTTTTTTGTTGTATGGGAATTATTACCTCCATAAACACTTATTTTATTTTAAATTAATTATTAATTTTTAAACTGAATATATAACTAAATATTCTGTCAAAGTTTCCCCGTGTTGGTTCCGGGCTCCTTTGTAGAATAGACCAACTGCCGTTTTGCCAAGCAGGTCGTAAAAGGCGACCGATTGGCTATGCGAGTTCTGCATTATCTCGCCCGGGTCTAGTACTACTGCATTACATATTCCTGCCGCAATAGCGTCAGTACTTGTCACTGTCGTGTTCCGGTATGGAGGGCCAGGTAGCCGGTTAACTTATGCATGTGACATCAGACCTCGCCACAAGATAGCAACGCACCATTAACATCTTTGGTGTCTATAGGCAATGGTTGACTCTTTCCATCAGGAGACCCATCTGTTTGTTTGCTATCTTATGATATAAAAAAGATACAGCCTGGTGACAGACGGACAGACAGACTGACGGACGGACAGAGGAGTCTTAGGAATAGGGTCCCGTTTTATCCTTTGAGTACGCAACTCTAATGACTTAAACTTATTGAATAATTAACAGAATTATTAATTACTTTATTGCCTACTAGCTGTTGCCAGCGACTTCGTCCGTAGGGACTTCGTTTACTCCGCATAGCACCTCCTCGCTAGGTGATAGCGTGATAATATGGAGCCCATATGTTGACCTGACCTGTTAGTAATATTCATGCAAAATTTCAAGTAAACCCATGCAGTACTTTTTGAGTTTACCCCGGACATACATACAGACAAACAGATAAACAGACAAAAATTCTAAAAACTATATTTTGGCTTCGATGTCGATTGTAGATCATGCCTCAAGTATTCTTTTAAAAAATATTCAATGTACAGTTTTGACTTTCCTACGATTTTATTATATGTATAGATTATATAGGCTCTGTGCTGTGCATTTTACGACCGCAATAGTGTTAGTGTTTGTGAATGTCTTGTTGAGGTTTGATTCGGAATGTAGCCGGTAAATGTTACAATATCTCGCACGGGTGGCAATCCACATTTTTATCGACTTTGATTATCTCTTAGTAATCAATAAGCAATAAAAATAAATGAATCACATAGCATGACGCATACGTTTCGTGGGATTCTCGCCTCATACATATCTTACGTGAATAGAAATTATAAACCGCTATTAAATCTGTTCAGATATGGGTTACATAATAAAAGAATAGGTGTATTTCTATCAAATGTCTAAACTCAGACTTGTAACATAATTTACAGATGGCTTAGCTAAGATTTTTCAAGGACATTTTACCTGTTCTTACCGCAATAGCGTCAGTGCTAGTCACTGTCGTGTTCCGGTTTGGAGGGTAAGATAGCCGGTAAACTTAACTTATGCATGTGGCATTAGACCTCGCTACCAGATAGCAACACACCATTAACATCTTTGGTGTCTATAGGCGATGGTCGACTCTTTCCATCAGAAGACCCATCAGCTTTTTTGCTATCTTATGATATAAAAAAAACATTACTAGGTGGTAGAGTTTTGTATTGTTTCTCCTAGGTTTGGTACCACCGTCTTAACTATTCCTGCCGCAATAGCGTCAGTGCTTGTCTCTGTCATGTTTCGGTTTGGAGGGTAATGAAGCCGGTAAACTTATGCATGTGCAAAAGACTTCACTGCAATATAGCAACGCACCATTAACATCTTTGTTGTCTGTAGGCGATGGTAGTCTCTTTTCATCAGGAGAACCGTCTGCTTGTCTGCTATGTAATCATATAAAAGAACAACGTAGCGATACATGATAACGAATATTTTATATACATTAACTAATAAGACCGCATACTGTACTAACAGTATGCGGTCTTATTAGTTAATGTATACTAATTTACCCCGTGTTGGTTCCGGGCTCCTTTGAAGAATAGGTCAACTGCCGTTCTACCAGGCAGGTCGTAAAAAATGTACCGATTGTCTATACAAGTCACTACCATCGTGGTTACTAGGTGGTAGAGTTCTGCATTGCCTCGCCCGGGTCTGGTACCATCGCCTTACCTATTCCCACCGCAATAGCGTCAGTACTTGTCACTGTCGTGTTCCGGTTTGGAGGGTAAGGTAGCCGGTAAACTTATGTATGTGGAATTAGACTTCGTCACAACTTAGCAACGTACCATTAACACCTTTGGTGTCTATAGGCGATGCTTGACTCTTTCCATCAGGAGACCCATCTGCTTGTTTGCTATCTTATGATATATATTAAAAAAAAGACTTTGTAGTCGACGGGTCTCTAGTTTGATTCGATGTCAGTTTTGTGGATTTGGGTGTTAAATATTAAATTAAATATATAAGTATTTATACAAATATTTCTATGTAATAGAACCCTCCCAATATTAGATGCAAATAATTCACTCACTTTGAGGTCAGATTAATTGTATTATTTGTCCAGTGATATTAATTACTATCATTTCCCTGATTCGTATCCCTGACATTTAATGCATGTATGTAAAATCGTAAGATTTTCCCTTCCTACCATCCTTTTTTAAATATATAAATCTGGTTCACTTATAAACAAATTAAACGAAATTACCCACCTGTTGCGCAGTAAATTCGATGTAATGGATTGGTCCTTAAATTTATTTAGGTCATAAAGTGAGCCGTGATGGTACATTACTCTCCGGTGGCCTCTTTACTGATATTGATATTTACAATGTAAAGACCGTGTAATAGCCGTCTTAGATGTGTTCTAGAATATTCCAACTTTGTAACGTTATGACTCGTAAACTTTTATCTTTTATTTCTTTTTGTAGAATTCTGTTTGATTCATAGTTTTTCGTTTATTTTTATTTATTATTTAATATATTTTCAACCGACTTATGTATGAGACATTAAGGAGAGCTATCCACAAGGAGAGCAATGCACCATTTTCATCATAGGCGATGGATTTTCTTTCCACCAGTAGAACCATCTGCTTGTTTGTTCTCTTTTGAGATTAAAAAAGACTTCAAAACTATATTTGTAATAAGTTTGTTTTGGTCAGACATGTCACTATTATCGTGACTACCAGGTGGTAAAAATTGAAAACTGCTTATTTATTTTTGCCACATTAGTTAATGCTTGGTGTTGTTATGCTTTTGTTTTAAGGGTAAGGTGGTCGATCACTTATGTAGGTATGTGTTATATAATCTTAATTCTAATATATATAAATTGTATGTCACGTTGTTTGTCCGCAGTGGACTACGAAACTACCGAATCGATTTCAATAAAATTTTGTAGATAGGTATCTATTGTTTGATAATAGGATAATTTTTATCTTGATTAACCCCCCTCTCAAGTACCGCACCAAAATATTCAATACAAGTATGAAATAGTATAGTATAGTAACTTCTATAGCAAAACATCGTTTGCCGGGTCATATAGTAATTTACTATATTTTAAGCAACCCATACGGATGAAAACGCATTATTAACACTGGTCACTATTTATACAATATAACGTGTAATTGAAGCAAAGTTGCGAGTAAAAACTAGTATTTCTCAAAAGAAACGCAAGATTATTTTTTAATATTGCGAACAAGGATTAATGGAAGATCAATCGGAACACGCCCCGAAGATAAAGACTGCCGCACGATCAATTTTAATCTAACAACCACCTCTCCTTATCATACACATAGATGGTGTGAAAGGGGTGATAAAGATAGAAAAGCTGAGGCATTTTCATGGTGCTATTACAAGACGCCAACCTACTTTAAGTGTTACTAAGGAAGATTGAACGACGGTACTTATCGCTATAGACAGTGATGCAAGCAAAAAGTTGTAGGATGTTGTATTTATTTATTTATTCATCAACAAGTATGTATAATTGTATGATTAAGATAAAAATTTGCGAAAACATATTTTAAGTAAAGGAGAGTGATGAGATCGGCCTAAAAGGGCTACAAGAATTTAGCGTCAGTCGAAATTATTTAATTTAATTTACAATAAGTTAATATTAGAATTCAACGGACACTTTTTAATAGCAAATTTATTTTTAAAGGGATTTTAGTTGAAAGTCATGAAACTAATCAAACTTGTACGCTTTTTCTTATTTCTAAATCAAGCAAAAATTTTTCTTTTCTGCCATAAAGTTAACACTTTATTTTATTTCCGACTAACCAAACAAATTATAAAAATGTTGGATAGGTAAGACGCAAAATTTTAAACCTACTTATTGTTTAAAATTTTGCGTCTTACCTATGCAAAATGCCTCGTTAAAAAAAATGAAAATATTTATAATTATAGTCGAAACCTTCAACATAGAAGGCTGTATAAACAAGTACTCTGACCGCCCCGTTGGTCGAGTGGTTAGCGACGCTGACTACGCAATCAACGGCGCTCTGGTTCGATCCCCGACGGGGACAAGCATTTGTGTGATGAGCATAAATGTTTGTATTTCCGGCATTGGGTGTTTATAATGTATGTAAAAGTATTTATATATGTATTTCTATGTATTAGTATCGTTGACTAACACCCATAATACAAGCAAATAATTTGCTTACTTTGGAGTTAGATCAGTAAGTGTAATTTGTCCCGTGAATATTTATTATTATTATTACTCTTCGTATCATCCGAAAGAAACAAAAAAAACAAGTGTCATCTATTTACACTGTGAACGATATTTTAATGAAAACAAAAGTATCATCGTTTGTTAACTTATAAGTGGTTAAAATCAAATAATCTTCGTGATGAGTGGTACAAAAATGAATGATATTTATGTTGACGATATATTGCTATGTGAGTAACTTAAAATAGAATGTAACAATACTTGTAAATGCAAGTAATAATAGTCTTTGAAGAAGTTTTGTCAACGTAAGTATTAAAAAAAGTGTCCGTGATACAATTTACATTTCAGAAGAAATTAACAATGTATTACAATACGGTAAGCAGCTATCATCGTGTAATATATTTTTGGACAAGGAGCCTCATCATTTTCCTATATCGCTAGTAAATATGTATTGATTTACTTTTGGGGCATGCAGAGTGAATTAAATGAGAATAAAGTTTCTGGATCAACATAATTCACTTATTATTTGGTTGGCGAAATGGGGATTCAGTGTCGCATATTACCTACTCAGCTGACTCAACAATTAAGTACCTAATTAATAGATATTAAGAAAAAAAATCTCTGTGTGTCGTTTAATTATAATTACTAAATATATAATTTATTATGAATTATTTTTACTGCCAGACAGGAAAATTTTTGAGCTTGTTTTAACGAATTATTCATTTCTATAACACTAATTAATTTTTGAAAATTATAAAATTGGTCTTCATAAAATTATTTATACAATAATAATAAATTTATTTTTCTCTTCACAAAAAAAAGAAAACATGAGACCTAGTTACAAAACATACAGAAAATTTCTATGAGCGACTGGTGCCTAATTTAAGTACAATGTTCCTGAATTATAGGTAACTAACAATGCCCCCCCCCCCCCCCTAACGAAACTCGGTACATATAATAATATACGAACAAAGTTCCATTGATCATATTAATATCCACTATCACTATTTACCATAACAACATTTCAATTAATCAAATGTCACGATAATCTAGAAGACTTTCCATAGTATAGTTCATGTGCTCATAAGATCCCGTTACTTATCTAATCATCTCATCTTGACCAATTCCTGTATATTCCATTATTTATATTCTATTCTAAATGAACCGGCAAACATCATAGCGTCTAAAAACAGACTTAAAATTATTAAGTGAATATCTAGGAATATCTAGGAAATGTCTCTATAGGAAAATGAAAGTGTTATTTTTATTATTTTCCTCGCAATTATTTCATTTTGTCTCTCCTTAAGCCTTTCTCGGACTCCAACGCTTATTTAATCAAAATTATCCGAATTGGTTAAGGCATTCTCGAGTTTTGCGCTTAGCAAGACATTAATCGATTTATTTTCATTTACATAATTTTTTTTTTATATCATAAGATAGCAAACAAGCAGATGGGTCTCCTGATGGAAAGAGTCAACCATCGCCTATAGACACCAAAGATGTTAACGGTGCGTTGCTATCTTGTGGCGAGGTCTAATGCCACATGCATAAGTTTACCGGCTACCGTACCCTCCAAACCGGAACACGACAGCGACAAGCACTGACGCTATTGCGGCAGGAATAGGTAAGGCGGTGGTACCAGACCCGGGCGAGACAATGCAGAACTCTACCAGTAATTAGCCACGATGGTAGTGACTCGATAGCCAATCGGTCGCCTTTTACGACCTGCCTGGCAGAACGGCAGTTGGCCTATTCTTCAAAGGAGGCCGGGACCAACACGGCGAAAAATAATTAATTATGCAGTTGAATTACGCGTTCATTTGTCGTGTTTAAGTATCAGAAAATATATGAGACTGGTAGACTTAATAGCATTAAGTTACGCCTTTTGTACTATTTTTTGTGCAATAAAGTATTTAAATAAAAATAAATAAATAAAGCTCATTATTAAAACTTGACCGCCCCGCTGGTCGAATGGTAAATGACCCGACGGGGCTTGGGTTCTATTCCCGATGGGGAAAAGCATTGGTGTGATGAGCATAACTGTTTTTATTTCTGGGTTTGGGTGTTTATTAAATATATTCCAGTATTCATATATGTATTTCTATATATTAGTATTGTTGAATAGCACCCATAACACAAGCAAATAATTTGCTTACTTTAGGGTTAGATCAGTAAGTGTAAATGTCATAGGCAGATGGAAGAAGATAACCATCGCCTTTGTTCAGAAAAGATTTTATTGGTGCATTGCTATCTTGATGGCGAGATTTTAATGCCACATTCGTAAGTTTCGGAACACGACAGGGATAAACACCGATGGCATTGAAGAAATAAATCATAATAATGCAAGTTCACCAAGTGGCGATAAAGGAAAGCATGAAATTTATAAAGTCAATTCAAACATGCAAAGCCGTGGGCGAAAGCCAGCATGAATCTAAATACATTACAATCAATTTGTAATACAAAACATTACAGAGTATTTGCTCTTAGTGATGTGGCTGTATGATTGATGATGCATCTCTTCCATCAAAGTTAAGTGAAAGTTACATATTGATTGAAGATTGAACTCTTACACACATGAAATAAATACTATAATCCTGTGTTAAGCATCCTCGCAACAAAACAGCATCTACAAAGCAAATAGTAATCTTTGAGGTTTCTATGACTTGGTATTAGAAAATGATTTATTTTTGTTTATACAATCGATATGTGGTTTGTACTAGTTTCGTTTATCTCAAAGGATAAAATATTTCAAGGCGTTATGTTTCAACTTTCAATGCAGCACAAGTGCAGGGATCTTTAAAAGTATGCCAGGATATTTTTAATCCTATAATATGAATGTGAAAGCTTTTTGTTTCAAATTTTAAGCTATTGCATAGCATCTATCGCGGGCCTTGAGCATGGAGACCGAATCCAGAAATTCCGTAACGAAAAAAACCTAACACCCCCCACTCCGATCCGACACTTTCCATCTATCGATAAATACCAGAACTTTTAATGACTTTTTGAAATATCACACTTGTCTCTTTAGTTCACTCTGCGTTCAGTTTTGGTTCACTCTGCGTCTTCTATCGTCTTTATCATGGGGAGTGTTCCGACGAGTTGTTTGGAATAATTCCTGCCGCCGAATTCCACCATCGGACATCGCGTCATAATTTAAAGTACCATCCTCACAATCTCGATGTCTGGAAATCCACAACTGTGCGTTTCTCCCGACACTTTTTGCCTCGCACTACTTTGTTGTGGAATCAATTACCGGCAGGGGTATTTCCGAACGGATACGATATAGGAACCTTCAAGAAAAGAGCTTACGCATTCTTAAAAAGGCCGGCAACGCAACTGCAAGACCTCTGGTATTACAGATGTCCATGGGCGGCGATGATCACTTACCATCAGGTGCACCTCTTGCTTGTTTGCCCCCTCTTCTATATAAAAAAAAAGTTCAACAACCCGCCTTTAGGTGGCAATGGTTGTATTGTAAAACTACCGTAATCAGCTGTTTGTGAGAAAATATATAGGTGTATAGGTATTTATCATCTACGTACAATAGTGAATATCTGTACTCGTAAAATTTGTGTACAAAGTGTTTTAAATATGAATAAACAAAGAAAAAAAAATACTGCATAAATAAAATAAATATATAATTGTAATTGTAGTAATATATAATTGTAGTTGATAAAAAATGCTATGCAATAGCTTTACCACGGCAGTCTCCGAGTGCCACACGTCACTTTTATTTCATATATTAAACTTACACTAGCGATCGTCTGTAGCGGAAATTCAAACATATCTAAACAACAAAATCTTAATTAAGTTTGAAAACAGACTTACTTTTTCCACGTGTTGGTCCCGGGCTCCTTTGAAGAATAGGCCAATTGCTGTTCTGCCAAGCAGGTCGTAAAAGGCGACCGATTGGCTTTACGACTCACTACCATCGTGACTACTAGGTGGTAGAGTTTCTGTATTGTCTCGCCCGGGTCAGGTACCACCGCCTTACCCATTCCTGTCGCAATAGCATCAGTACTTGTCACTGTCGTGTTCCGATTTGGAGAGTAAGGTAGCCGGTAAACTTATGCATGTGGGCTGTGGCATAAGACCTCGCCACAAGATGGCAACGCACTATTAACACCTTTGGTGTCTAGTAGCGATGGTTGACTCTTTCCATCAGGAAACCCATCTGCTTGTTTGCTATCTTATGCTATAAAAAATAAAGAAAATATTATACATGTGTATATTATCATGTATGTCAAACCAATCGCCTCTGTGGTCTAGTAGTCCAGTTTCAGAGTTTAAGGCTTGAGGTTCCGGGTTCGATTCCCGGGTCAAGCAATTCAAAAATTTGTCTTCAGTTTTTGAAAAAAGCAACTCCGCCCAAACAAAAGAGCCCGTTTTGCGATAGGCCTGCCACCTATCACATTGTGGAACCTAAGTAATCGTAGGTGCACTGATTATACCTCTGTCCTCAACTTCGGGGATATGGGCGTGAAAATACTTCTACTTCTTTCTAGTGTTAAGTTATATTTTACATTTTCAGTCAAATGTCGTAAGCATTTGATAAACATTTTTGGTATTAAAACGGACAGACCTACTTTTATTTTCAACTAGTTGTTGCCCACGACTTCGTCCGCGCGAACTTCGTTTACTCCGCACAGCTCCTCCCCGTAGGTGACAGCGTGATAATATGTAGCCTATATGTTGACTCGACCTATAAGTAATATTCATGCAAAATTTGAAGTAAATCCATGCAGTACTTTTTGAATTCACCCCGGACATACATACAGACAAACAGATAAACAGACAAACAGACAAAAATTCTAAAAACTATATTTTTGGCTTCGATATCGATTCTAGATCACGCCCCAAGTATTCTTTTAAAACAATTTTCAATGTAGGTACAGTTTTGACTTTCCTACGATTTTATTATATGTATAGATAGATTAATATTATTACATTACCGATTTTATTCATATCAAGTAGGTAAACACGTTTGAGTTCAACAATAACATCAAGAACAGAGTGCTAAGTGTGAGTTTTTCTTTTCGCATTCGATCGTGAGCGCGTTTCGAGTTTACTAGGAATTTGTATGTGATTTGTACAGCGCCACCTAGTGGTAAACGTTAGAAACCAATTCCTAGTAAACTCGAAACGCGCTCACGATCGAATGCGAAAAGAAAAACTCACACTTAGCACTCAATAATCATTACCTGCCACTCGTGACTTCGTTCGCGTGATTTAAAATTACAATTTTCTTTTGCTTAGTCGGTTAAAAAGGTAGCTGATGTCAATCCAGGATAATGTGGTTTTCTAATAGTGAAAGAATTGTTAAGATCAGTCACGTAATTTTTGAGTTTATTATTTATGAACATACAAAAATATAAATTTGCTCTTCATAACCTAACCAAATTATAAACTCACTAGATAGATTATAATCTAACGATTATTGACAATTTCACTGCGACATATATACAAAATTGTTTTTTGTATGTGGCATATTAACTCGTCACGCGGATGGCAAGTGGCAACATACCATTTACATGTTTGGTTTCTATCTATAATGGTTCTCTTTTCATTATCATGTGTGTGTGTCCGCGTTCCGATCCAGTAGTAATTTAAAAAATATGTCGCTTCGTCAAAAGTGCCCGTAATGGTCTACTTCAATAAAACATTTTTTGATTTCGATTTTTTGATTTTGATTTTTTGATTTTGATTAGGAGAATCATCTGCCTGCTGGCTGTCTTGTGACATAAGTGAGATAATAAGTAGTGCTGGCATCTTAAGATCGAGACTACTTTGTAGACTTCTACAACCTCGACCATAGTATGAAAAAAAAACACTTTTTCTTTTCAAAGTTCAGTTTGTACGGAAAAAGAAAAAACTCCATAACATTTACTGTAAAATAAATTCAAATTACACGGTGAAGTCTCCTTTAATCAAACAATCATAAGCCGCCCATACATAATGTATCACGCGGCGCCGTACAAATTAAAAGCCTCCAGGCTTTTCCTAGCTTACAGTAAGCTATGACTGTTTTAACAGAGTTTATTCTGTGGGCTCCTGAGAACTGCCAGATGGTTCTTGTATGGTGTTTAGATTGAGTTAGAAATTAACGAAATTTGGATGTGGTAAATATATATTTTCTGATGCTAAATTATTTGTGAAAAATCACCTATAATTCCAATATAATTATCGCGTCCTATGAAATTTGATATGCTTTTATTTGATATATTAAACGTATGTTTTATGAGTAAACAGTTTTTTATTTCTTGTTAACTGTATTTAACTACAATAATATAGATAATGAATAAAGGTCACCACTATAGTGCCAAAATGTGTTAACTTCATGCTATGCCTTAAAGGGTGGGGTTCCCGGTAGACTTACGCTCATTAATTATATTATACTTACTCGCGTCTACTGCGAGGATATTTTATTTTAATTTATTTATTTTATTTAATACACTAGCGAACATGCAGATGGTTTTCTAAATGGAAAGAGATAATCACCGCGGACCACCCATAGACACCATATTGCTAGATTCGAATGCCATTTGTATTCAGCCACAGCTATTATGCTAGAAAAAGTCGCTATGGGATTGCTCAAATGCGGCGATGATGATCACCACCGAATGTACAAATTGACAAACTGGTGACTCATATTAAATGGAGAACGTCTATTGATATCGGTTCCACATGGGAACTGTCATGATAATACTTACTGAATTTCAATTTTCTAAGATGAAACTAAGATAATTTCGTCTATAACATTCTCTGTTTATATGTATTTACTAGGTGGCAGAGTTCAGCATTGTGTCGTCCGGGTCTGAAAATTTAATGTACACGAAAGCATTTTTCAAGAACACGGTAGATTTTTTGTTATTATAATTCTTAGTGTATTTTTATTTTAAGTTTCATTCTAATCTATTCGCACATTTAATGTGAAGTAGTTCTACACATACACACAATGCAACTAACAAAAAACTTGCAAGAAAAGTTAAATATTAATTAACATTTTTATTAATATAGAAACAAAGCGTATCCAACATTCCAGAATCAATGGTATTCATCGTAACCAACGTTAGACGTTTATTAGTCCGCTCCCGGGAGTGTGGTGTGTTTTTCCAAGGGGAATTCGCCCTGCACTATAAAAAATTCAGACTGAAGTAGCCTTTGGAAAGTCCTGCTTTCTTTGCCATTTGTTCGGTTATCGAGATATGAATTAAAGATTTGTAATTTTTGCAAGCAGTGAAGAATAATATGTTACAATTTGTAATTATATAAGTGAATTTCTTATTTGTGTACTTATAAAGTACACAAATAAGTGATAATTCTGTGATGTACCCTTCAGTTCACATAAGTGAATGTTAAATGTATTTCAATTATTTTTTGCTAGCTGTAGTGTGCAGCCTGCTATATTACAAAAGTTTTGGGTGAATCCCGCGGGATCACCTAACTTTTCCGGGATAAAAAGTAGCCTATGTGCTATGCCAGGTCATCATCTACTTTGTGCCAAATTTTATTCGAATCCGTTCAGTAGTTTTTGCATGATTGAGTAACAAACATCCGTTCATCCATTCAAACGTGTATCTATTCAAACTTTCGCATTTATAATATTAATATAGATAACACCATATTTAAAACTACATAAGCATGCAAATCCAGAAATACAAATATTGACACCAGCTCATTATACAAACGCTTGTAACTATTGGGATTCAAATCCGAGCTCCATCAAATGCGTAGCCAGGATCGCTAACCACTCAATCAAAGGAGCGGTTACCTATGCCTGTCGCTATAGTGTCAGTGCTCATCGCTGTCGTGTTCCGGAATGCGATTTGGAGAATAGGGTAGCTGTTGGACTTTAATATGTCGCATTTATTAACATTTTGGGAGCAATTAACCATTTTTTTTATAGATTAGCTAATATAGTTTTGTTATATTATCGCCTCTGTGGTCTAGTGGTCCAGCGTTGGCGTTGACCACATGAGGTCCCGGGTTCGATTCCCGGGTCGGGCACATTAAAAAAAAAGTGTTTTTTCAGTTTTCTGAGAAACACAAAAGTTGCCTGGGATTGGAAAGTGCCCGGTTGGCGATAGGCTTGCCACCTATCACATTTGTGGGACCAAGTATCTTCGGCTAATCGTGGGTGCACTTGTTGTACCTCTGCCTACCCCTTCGGGGATATGGGCGTGAAGAACTTTATATTATTTCATAAATTCATTTAAATTTTAAATCAATATTCGCATGTCAGCTATGTTATGAGACAAAATAATAATATGCAGAACAAAACTACCATGCAAGTCAAACAATACTCAAGTTTCCACTTGGTGTCTATAGGCGACAGATTCTCTTTTCATGAGGACAGCCATCTGCTTGTTTGCTTTGAATAATGAAAATACAAAAAAATACGATTTTGTTTAAATGGATAAGGTAATATATATATTATTTAAATCAATATTTGCATCTCAGTCATCAGACAAAATAGACGGAAAAAAATTACCACGTAAGTCAAATAATATGGTAGAGTTCCGCATTGTCGCACCGCGGTTTGGTACCACCGCCTTACATATTCCTGTCACAATAGCGTCAACGCTTATCACTGTCGTGTTCCGGTTTGAAGGGTAAGGTAGCCGGTAACTTATACATGTGGCATTAGACCTCGCCACAAGATAGCAACGCACCATTAACATCTTTGGTGTCTATAGGCGATGGTTGACTCGTCCCATTAAGAGAGCTTTCTGCTTGTTTGCTATCTTATTTTATATAAAAAAAAGCTTTTTAGGCAAATAAAGATGTCATTAGATTGAAGACGATAGTTCTCTCTTCCCAGTAGTTAATATCCAATGATTGGCTGTTGTATTAAATTATGCTCTATGGTAATTATAATAATTATTTAATACATAATGTTTTCATTTTAAGTATTGATAATATATAATAGTATGTATGTATTTATTTTATACTAGCTGCAGCGTGCAGCCCACTGCATAATAAGTTTTTGGTGTACTTTTCCAGATCCTCATCTACCTATGTGCCAAATTTCATTCAAATCGGTTCAGTATTTTTTGCGTGATTGAGTAACAAACATCCATCTAAATATCCAAACGTTTTATTCATAGTAGTATTTATGTATTATTACTTATATAATTATTTAAATATGTATTCCTATTTAAATTTTATATATCTATATTTTCTTTGTACCTACACACTACTATTTCTGTTAGTCCAAAGTTTGACTGAGAGAGAATGCAACTAGCATTAAGTCCGCCTTTTGTACGATTTTACTTATGTAAGTGTACAATAAAGTTTAAATAAATAAATAAATGATAATTGTATAAAAAGAAAAAATCATCCAAGCTCCATCTCAAAGAGGTCGAAATGTCAAAACTATAAAACTTTACATAACCCTATTATAACTTGAATAAGCGTGAATGGCGTATTTTGAAACTCGATGTTTCACGGAACCCGCAATACGACACGAAATGGGCGATGGTACCTCATTAATATTACTCTATGGAGCGTTGTCTTTGTCGGAACCATAGTGAATAGCCGACATGTTCCACTTGGTGCCAGGGAATTTATTTATTTACAAATAATGCATATATTTGTGGACACTTTTCTTTGGTAGTCTGGGCAAATAAAGTTCCACTTTTTTTAATATTATATGATAGCAAACAAGCAGATAGCTCTCCTAATCGAAAGAGAAAATCATTGCCTATAGACATAGAAAATGTTAATGGTGAGTTGCTATCCTTCTGGCGAGGTCTTACCATTCAAACTGGAACGCGACAGTGACAAGCACTGCGCTATTGCGGCAGGAATAGGTAAGGCGGTGATACCAGACCCGGGCGAGACAATGCAGAACTCTACCACCTAGTAGCCACAATGGTAGTGACTCGCATAGCCAATCGATCGTCTTTTATGACCTGCCTGACAGAACGGCAGTTGGCCCTTCAAAGGACACCGGGACTAACACGGGGAGAAACGGGGAGAACACGGGTTCAAATTGGGATCTTGTGTATATAATTTAACTCATCGACATAGAATACCTCTTCGTTGATTTAACCGCTTTTCAAATTATATGATTGGTCTTGAAATAAAATGAAATGAAATGAAATAACACCGTTATAATTATAATGTTATTAAAAAAAACTTTTACTGTCATTGATTGTAAAAGGAGTTTCACACGATGACGAAAAGTGTTTTAAAATCCAAAAATGAAAAGGTTATCAATTCGTCACAATTTAGATCACTAGATAGTGAATATACTTAGCGATAGTTTCTCACAAATATATAATTTTAAATTTTGAAATTATTAGTTCTGGTATATTTCTTTCAAAATAAAAAATAATGTTTACAAATTCTGTCAAAAAAAGCTTTCCAATCATTGACATATTATCACTAATAAGCCAATATTTCCAATACATTAATTTGCATCTTTTCATAAATGATTACTTGTAATCAGTCATAAGTGGCACATTTTGAGCCACGCGAGTAAATTGAATACGTCGGTCTCCGCCTCTTACCTGTACCTCGTTATACGTCCCTGAATATTGAATGGCCTTTGGAAAATAGGACTGTGTTGGACGGAACCAATACCGTCATAAATAACCAAATAAATTATTAATTTAAATAGTTATGAGAAAATCGTGACAGAAACACAGTTATAACAGAATATATTTTTATAGTATAATATTTTATAGGTAGTAGGTTTCCCTTCCCATACTACGAAGCCTTTGTTTACCAAGTTGTCTCTTGCAATGTTAGGCTAAATAAATAATTGTAATATTTTTGTAGATGTATATTGACTAGATAAAACTTATTTTATGTTGCTTTTGCTGTATTTGAGATTTATTTTGTCGCACACGTCATGAGCGGAGCGTTGAGGTAGTGTCTTTATGTCTTCCTACTTTCAACATGTCAAGATCAAGCATTTTTCTGGATTTAAACTGTAACTATTTCATCCATATTTTACCATTTTTGTCTGTCTAGCTGTCTGTTTTTTTGTTTGTTTCTGTTTGTTTCGGCTAATCTCTGAAATCGCTGGAGCAGATAGCTGCAGTAATTAGGAGTAACGTAGACTATTTTTATTTTAGAAATAAGAATTTCCATGTCGACGAAGGCGCAAGTACAGTTAGTTTATAAATAAAATTGATAAAAAATTCATGGACGCCTAGATGTCTTTATGTTTTTTTATAAATTATTATATAACAAACAAGTAGATGGCTCTGCTGACGGAAAGAGAAACCATCAACTATAGACACGAAAGTTGTTAATGATGTGTTGTTATCCTTTACCGGCTGCCTTACCCTGGAAACCGGAACACGACGGTAGTATAAGCATTGAAGCTATTGCAACAGGAATAAGTAAGGCGGTGGTACCAAACCCGGTCGAGACGTTACAGAACTCTAACACCTAGTAGCCACGATGATAGTGACTTACATAGCCAATCGGTCGCCTTTTACGACTTGCCTGGCAGAACGGCGGTTGTCTACTCTTCAAAAGAGCCCGAACCAACACGGGGAAATTTTGTTATATGGTTTTTAGTCAAAGATACGAATAAATAAACATATTAATTGTCAAATATAAATAATAAATACCCAAACCTAGAAATATAAATATCAGTGCTCATCACATAAATATCTTTTCTTGTCTAGGTATTGTTGATTGCGTAGTCATAGTCGCTAACCACTCGACCAACAGGCTGTAATTTTGAATAGAGCAATTTTTTATTTTGATCTATATAAAGTTATAATTCATCACAATTTTTGAATTTTCTGTACCTTTTTAAATTATGTACACCTTGTTTTACTTTAGTATCACTTAAATAGAACTAATCTTATCCTTATTAATGTGGCAACAAAACAAAACCCCGCCAATTCCATAACTAGATAAGGCCTGTGATTTACTAAAGTTAATTGCAACGATTACATTGTTATAACGTTAAGCAACGGTGGTTATTCACGCGAATGTAATTAAAACGATAAAACGTTATAGCGTTGTCGTTCGTAGTAATTGTTTAATGGGCCCGTTGACAAACTAATGCGATATGTTAACGACTAAATTGGGCATGAAATTGTTGATAATCATATTGTTACCTTTTTAGTAATACTTTCGATCGCCATCTTGTCGAAATTCGACCATAGACTAAACAATTAATCTCTTCTAAGTTTGATAAGAGACTTTAAAACAGAATAGTAGTATTTAAACATGAAGTAGGTATTAAGTAAAGGTAACACTCTGATTAATCACTTGAAGCCTATACCTACATTATATCTCACTCTATGAGGTCTTGTCATCACTTTTTATACAGCTGTATTAGAAAGAGAGGGTAAGGCCTCAGAGGAGGACACCAAAATTCAAAGTTTTGTTGCAAGTAGGTGTTAGAAATTTTGCCTCCAGATATAATACAACTTCATGTATTTGAACATAATAGTATACTTTTGTGTTCTAATGTACGTCAAATAAATGTAGAATGTATAATGTTTATTTTTATTAATTTAATGTATAAAGATGAGAAAGGGCATGCTCCGTTGGTTCGGTCATGTAGAAAGAATGGTAGATGAAAGGTTAACAAAACAGATATACAACGCGAATGTGGAAGGATATAGGTACCGGGGAGGACCAAGACTGACATACCACGATCAGATTGATCGAGTACTGTCCGAAGGTGGTGTCAAGAGTCTTCGCAACCGGCGTGTGTGTATTAAGAGAGTGATGAATGTGGAAGAAGCGAGACAAGCCTGCAAGGATCGTGATGTATGGCACTCGGTTCTCTCTGCCTACCCCGTAAGGGATCTGGCGTGAAGATATGTTGTTATATGTTGTTATATGTTGTTGTTAATGTATTCCCAATGTATCTTTTTTAAATACTAGGTTTTGTACTCCTTCGTAATGTAAACTTAAATTGTACAAAATTTTATGTTCCTCCATTCGCGTTATTGTTGTGAAAAGGGGTACAATATTTTTGCTTCACATATTAATATTTACGAATTTGCCTTGTGTTCGAAATACAAATACGGATATACGGAATTAGGATACGGATATATACGGAATTAGGTGTATTATACACGTAACAGACATTACGTGTATAATACGCCTAATTCCGTAAATAATACAACATACCTACTTGTTTGTATATTATCATGTATGTCAAATTAATGTAGTGTGTGTGATGTTTATTTTTTTTTATTTTTTTATGTTAGTGGGATAGACAAACTGGCAGACGTGCCACCTGACGGTAGGTGGTCGACGTCGCCAATGAGCATAAATGGGATACCTGGGCTGATCTAGCTCAGGTAAACCATTCATGTGTTGTCTATCCTGAGACATAAGATGTTAAGTCTCGGTGCCAGTAATTACACTGCCTGTCTTGCCTTTCTCTCCGAAACACAGTAAAGCTGTTTCACGGGAGAAATAAGCAAGATTTCATTTTGAACCATGATCTAATTTACAGAGTAAACAACCTATCTCTAAACTTTTTGATGTCTGACACTCTTGTTAGATAGTTATCCAATATTAAATATCACCATACGCCGTAATTGCATTTTAATTCCCAGTATCGAAAGAGATCAGACATCTTGCAACACCACGCGATAACAACATCCTGTTGTTACCGCTCGAGATAAATCGACCACACGTATTATCTTTCGCTGCTACTTAATGGCCATGTTACGCATAATCTGATCTGTTTTAAGACATAAATTCCACTAACTATATATAACCCAGTGACAAAAATATATTAAATACTCTTACCTAGCGACTGGACGCCCTAGAATTGGCTGGAATTGTGTTTATATGTTATGTTTGTTTATTAAACAAAGTAAATACAATGTGTAATGTTAAAAAATAACAAGAATCCAAACTAATATTTTAAATGCGAAAGTCTGTCTTTCTATCTGTCTGTTACGCTTTCACGGCTAAACCGCTGGACCGATTTTCATGAAACTTGGCATGGAAGTAGTTGAAGAAGCGGGGTCAAATATAGGCTAATTTTTTTTCAAAAATCAATCCTTAAAGGGTTGAAATAGGGGATAAAATTTGTATTAAAAGCTATCTTGTCGACATGTTAATCTACTCGCGAGCGAAGCTATGCGGGTCAGCTAGTCTTTATATATATAAATTATGTGTCACGTTGTTTGTCCGCGATGGACCCCGAAATTACTGAACCGATTTCAATGAAATTTTGCAGATATCTACTGATTGGTTCAACTTAAAAGATATGATAGTTTTTATCCTAAAATCCCCTTCTCAAGTACCCCACCAAAATATTTATATAAGTAATTTGTATAGCAAAACAACGTTTGCCGGGTCAGATAGTAATCTATACATATAATAAAATCGTAGGAAAGTCAAAACTGTCCATTGAATATTTTTTTAAAAGAATACTTGGGGCGTGATCTACAATCGATATCGAAGCCAAAAATATAGTTTTTAGAATTTTGTCTGTTTGTTTGTATGTATGTCCGGGGTAAACTCAAAAAGTACTGCATGGATTTACTTCCAATTTTGCATGAATATTACTAACAGGTCGGGTCAACATATAGGCTACATATTATCACGCTATCACCTACAGGGGAGGGGCTGTGCAGAGTAAACGAAGTCTGCGCGGACGAAGTCGCAGGCAACAGCTAGTAATGGTATATTTCGTGATCGGTTGTATAAAAATTTAACAAACTAGTTATGTTTCTTCAATAATATAAGGTGATATCTAAAACTGGTATTAAATGATGATTATTATGTTATAGTTTCTATAACAAACGCAAAATATTTTCAATGATTTTAATACTATTTTAGATTCCCCTTCATTTAGTAATGTAAAACCTTTACATTTTGAAAAACATGCACTAAAACTTTTATAAAGATATTTAAAACTGCCAAACTCTAAAATCTATAACGTTATCTTGTATTTATATTGTATTTAATCAGTATCTTCTATATATATTACAAAGATATTTTTCGAAAACATACGGAGTATAAAAGTTGCGTTAGTTAAGTTAGTTAGTTAAAGTAAGGATCGCTCGTCTAAGTACTGCTTATCTTGATTAAATTAATTCCGTCGTTTAAATTGTAAAATTTATAAGGAAAATGATAATAGTGTTAATTCATTTATCTAGGTGAGCAGTTGATCTTTCTTCTTAGCGATTTTACCGACCTTTAAAAAATCTTCCCGAAAAATAGGTTTACTATTTCCTCTGTGGAACCTGAATCCAAAAACAATAGCATTCTTGTAAATATTTTTAGAATTATTTTACTAAGCCCAACGGATATCTATTCACCCCGTGTTGGTCGGGGCTTCATTTGAAGAAAGGAATCTGCTGTTTTGCCAGATAGCACGTAAGAAGCGAATGATTGGATATGGGAGTCACTAACATCGGACTACTAGGTAAAAGAGTCCTGCAATGGCTCACCTGTGTTTTAGCATTACTGCCTTATCTAATTCTGCTGCAGAAGCACCTGTACTTGTCACTGTCGTATTCTGGTTTGAAGGGTAAGGTAGCCAGTAAACTTATCCATGTAGCATTAAGACCCTGCCACAAGAACAGCAACGCATTATTAAAATCTTTGGTGTCTATAAGCGATGGCTTTCTTTTTCCATCAGAAGAGCCATCTGCTTGTTTGCTATCTTATGTTATAAAAAATAAATACAACACAGGTGCATAACTCAAACGCGTATTAAAATTTAAGAAATGCTCTGGACTCTTATGGCGTTCTAATGACGTCACGCCGTGGTTATACCTACATTACATACCCTATGGTTTCTATGAAAATTGCATCAAGATGACGTTTTACCACGGTATGATGTAACACTTGCGTGTAATGTCACGCGACTTAATGTCTACTTTTACCGAGTTGATACGATATTTTATTTCATGTCATTATGTTTTATAACAAATATCATAGTGTTTTTGTTATTTGCATATCATAATTAGTCATTAAAAACTACAGCATATCCGATTCATTCTTAGTGGACACATGCCTATTATTTCAATTGCCAAATTAATTTTATCCATTTCAAACATTGACGTGTATAATATATTATACATGATGATTTCAAACAACGTCAAATATAATAGGTTTATAATAGTAATTCCGAGGTAAACAATAATTTAGTTTATCACAGTAACACGGCCCGCCAAATAACTCTAATCAAATTGTACAGTGTTTTCGTATAATCAGCAACATTATTTCATGTTGATCTAGGTGATAATTATAACCTTCAAACAATTATGGTCTAATTCATAAGAGATGGATAATGTTATGATATACTTATGTGTGTCTAAAAAAAGGATTATAAGCAACATAATAATGCATAACGTGAACTGAACTTCACCGTTATGACACTATTATATAATATTCTTATAATATGACACTATTTAATTAACAGAGTTACAAAGGTAAAATTTTATAAATTACTAGCTGTTAGTTGAGATTTAATTCGCGTGACATAAAATCGTTACACCCTTTTGCCCAGTCCTGGATAGTGCACCCATAACTTTCGAATGGTAAAAGAATTTTTAAGATTGGTCGTACAGTTTTTTAAAAATACAAAAATACAAAAACACAAAAATTAAGAGAGAGAGAGAGAGAGAGAGAGAGAGAGAAAGAGAAATAGAGTATCATTACGCCTGTTCCCTTGCGGGGTAAGAAGATAAAACAAAACGTCTTTAGACTTTCTAGTTCACCATGATTAACCGATTTGTCAGTTGATGTGATAAGTGGTGATCCCCATCGCTGAATTTTATCGGCCTAATAACGATTATCGTCTATTTCGAGTGATAACCAGGGCCGAATTTTTTACGTGATCATCATGCTCTTTATAATCTTAATCTATACATACATCTATACAAATAAATAAAAATGGAGTGTCTGTTTGTAATATTAAAATAACCGCTTTTTACTAAATGCATATGGATGTACACACGATACATATACCAAAATAATACAATTTTTGTCTGTCTGTCTGTTTGTTCCGGCTAATCTCTAGAATGACTGAACCAATTTTGACGGGACATTCACTGGCTGATGCTGATGTGATAGAGAGTAACTTAGGCTACTTTTTTCGAATTTTTTTCCACGCGGATGAAGTCGTGGGTTCAGCTAGTATATAATATAAATTACGTATCACGGTTTTTGTGCAAACCCCCAAACCGATTTCAATGAAATTTTCTAGATCTCTACTGTTTGGTCCTATTTAAAAAATAGGATAGTTTTTATTTCAATTTACCCTCCCCCCTCTCTCAAGTACCCCACCAAAATATTCAATACAAGTAATTTATATGGCAAAATAACGTTCAACAGGTAGTAATAATATAGATATGGATGTCGTCTTTATTTCAAATCGCGTTCACTTGTATTTTATACCACGCTCTCGAACATACTGAATCGGAGATTTAAAGTCGTCGCAATCTTGTTATACACAACTTCGGTTATTTGAAAATTGATTAGTCGTTTATCGGACCTCTAACAATCGGTAGCTGGAATGCGGTTTACCGAGGTAGACCGCGAAACTACACTTATTTGTACAACGTATAGAATCACTGCATTTCCAAGTAATAGTTATAAAGGTAGAGCTCAAACCAGACAGCGATTTTATCGGACATTTGAAACCAAATGTTTGTTGTTATTATAGACGGACTTCGTTTCGTCCGCGCGGACTTCTTTTACTCCGCACAGCTCCTCCCCCGTATGTGATAGCGTGATAATATGTAGCCTATATATTGACCCGACCTGTTAGTAATATTCATGAAAAATTTGAAGTAAATCCATGAAGTACTTTTTGAGTTTACCCCAGATATACTTGACTTTCCTACGATTTTATTACAAGTAATATAGATTACAATTCATACTGAATTACAAATATTTTAAAATAAATGTTGTTACCAAATTATAAGCATTTATCAAATAGTAAATTATTATCCAAGTAAACCATTTACTTTGCCCATTTTTATTTTTATTTATCAAAAAATGGAATTTTGTAAATTGTAAAAATAGCTTTTGTAATAGGAAATAATTATTGTTAATTTGTAACACATAAAATGAATAAAAGACAAGCCCGCTAAGTTTCTTCCGCTGGATTTTCTTAGTGTGAAGTTACGTTCAGATGAAGTAGTAATTCTAAAGAAATCAACTCATAAGAAACGCATGTAAAACTAAAATATTATTTGATTTGTTAAATAAAAATAACTAAATAAAGTATCTATTTAATAATTTAATTTAAATATTATTTGTAAAGAAACAGTGTATCAATTTTTAATTTTCATAGAATATAATCTATATTAATTAATTAATTAATATTATAAATGCGAAAGTTTGGATGTTTGGATGGATGTTTTTATAGATGTTTGGATGGATGTTTGTTACTCAATCACGCAAAAACTACTGAACGGATTTAAATGAAATTTGGCATACAGGTAGATAATAACCTGGAATAGCACATAGGCTACTTTTATCCCGGAAAAATTAGGCAATCCCGCAAGATTCAGCAAAAAATGTATAATGCAGCGGGTTGCACGCAGCAGCTAGTATTATGATAATTTGTAAATTGTTAAGGGCGCGTGTTCCATTCGTAACGAAAATTTCATGTTTTCAATTTTTGTCCAGAGCAATATCGTAATAATGTGAGCAGATTATTCGAAGGATATTACAGTTTTTGCAAGATTAAGTCTTGATTATTCGATTTACTGCAGGTTCAAAATTTGATCGGCAAACGTTTACGTGCGAGGATTTATAGTGTTTTTAAAATATTTTTTCTAAATAAATGAATTTATATAGCGGACGAAAAAAAAACAGTATATTGAGCATTACCTAATTTCATATATCATAAATATTTTAGGTTTCTATTGAAATACTCATTGGTGAAAAAACAAATGTTAAAGTGAAGCCTGAAACATAGCTCTGTCGCCTATTTTCGTAAAACACTACGCAGGGATTTTCTTCGTTTTAAAAAACCATTATCAAAAATTATATTTTTGCTTTCTAATCCACTAAATCAAGACTTAATCTTGCAAAAACTGTAATATCCTTCGAATAATCTTCTCACATTATTACGATATTGCTCTTGAAAAAACTTGAGAACATGATAATTTCGTTGCAAATAGAATACACGCTCTTAAACATTTGCACATAACGTGGTAGAATATGTAGGTAACTTTTAATTAATTTTTATTTCCATGTAACACTCATACTTTTGCAATTAATATTATTTATCTTTATCCTTTATAACAAATATGTTAGTTTTTGTTATCTGTATATCATTGAACACTATAATATATCCGATTCTGTTCCGTTCTTAGTGAACGCAAGCCTATTCCTGTCGCAATAGCGTCAGTGCTTGTTACTTTCATTCTGGTTTGAAAGGTAAAATAGCCAACAGTAATTCCATGAATAAGTTTACTACTTGCACATCGAAATACCTACATGTTTTCACAAAGATAGCAATACGACATTAACATATTTATTGTTTTTAGGTGATGGTTGTTTCCTGCCATCAGAAGAGCCATCTGCTTGTTTGTTATCTTATGATGTAAAAATTTTAACAATCTATTGTTTATGGTATTGCATTCCTTTGACAGGTGTGACAACGCATCATTACCATCTTTGGTGTTTATAAGCTCTTTCTCTCTTGAGTTTTTACTATCAAGAAAGCCATCTGCTTTTTGTAATCCGATAATTCCGATAATATAAATAAAAACAAAAAACCCTTCATGTAGACGCGATTGCACAAGTAAACGCTATATAAGTAAATTAACATTCTATCAAACTGACTCAAGCATTTTCAAAAATAAAACATCAAAAATATTACTCTTCTTGAGCATTTCTATGTCAGGTAAATATCATTATATCTGTTTCTTTAACTAGTTTAATAAGAAAACATAACTTTGTGTAAAAAATATTGAATTGTCGTCAAAGGTTGGATTTATATTAATTAGCCTACGGTTTTCGATACTCCTTTCTTTCATTTCATTGAGCGTCAAACGTTGAGTGAAGTCTCACTTTCATTTATGTTATCCTAGATTTATATTTCCTTGTTAGAGCTGTAAGGACGATTTAACGCCATACTCGAAGATTTTAACTATCATTACAACGGTTGCTTTGCGGGGTAGGTAGAGTGAACCGAAAGTCGTTAGACTTTCCAGTTTAGGTTCAATCACAGATTTGTTGGTTGGCGAGATAAGAGGTGATTCTCATCACCGCATTTTACGTAACAGATAATGATTTTCTCGGACTAGCGACAACTGGTACTCTCAGCTTTACGCACTCAACCACAACTACAATACAGGGGTGGTAGTGTACGACCCGCGAAACTCCAAGCTGCTTCTAAGTTTTTTTTATAAAAGCCTCAAATATCATCAGTAACAATTTCATCTGACCTTTGGATTGAACACGGGACCTTATGATCTGAGTCCAAAGCCTAACCAATAGACTACGAGGCTATTAATATTTTATACATTGAAAGTTGAAGCTGATTATTATTCGATTTAACAGTTTAAGTACTTAATAGTTTATTCGACTTAATAGTAATCGTAAACGTAAATTACATTTTTTATTCTAAATGGATTACGCTATCTAGAGATGTAAACAATTTAATCTTGGCTTATTACTTCAATGACCTCATATGTGTACGGCCATTGAATTTCGTGAATTTATACTAAATTTGTTTTGCTGTGAATTTGTTGTTTCGGAGGCTGTATGACTCGTGGTGTCGTCTTATTAATTATCTATACATATCTACACAAAATACATATAATAAAATCGTAGGAAAGTCAAAACTACACATTGAATATTTTTTAAAAAAATACTTGGGGCGTGGTCTACAATCGATATAGTAGGCAAAAATATAGTTTTTAGAATTTTTGTCTGTTTGTCTGTATGTATGTCCGGGGTAAATTCAAAAAGTACTGCATGGATTTACTTCAAATTTTGCATGAATATTACTAACAGGTCGGGTCACCATATAGGCTACATATTATCACGCTATCACCTATGGGGGAGGAGCTGTGCGAAGTAAACGAAGTCCGCGCGGACGAAGTCGTGGGCAACAGCTAGTCATCAATAAAAAGCCAAGATTTATTTTTTTACATCTTTAGAGAGCATTCAATCCATTTAGAATTAAAATATAACCTACATTTACGGTTACTATTAAGTCGAATAAACTATTAAGTCGAATAATAATCAGCTTCAACTTTCAATGTATAAAATATTAATAGCCTCGTAGTCTATTGATTAGGCTTTGGACTCAGATCATAAGGTCCCGAGTTCAATCCATGGGTCAGACAAAATTGTTACTCATGATTTTCGAGGCTCCCTCATATGATTTAACACCGCTGAATTAATCTTGTGGGGTTATATTACAGACAACTTATATGGAGCCAATCAAATCGATTACAGCCTTAAAATGTTTAACGAAATAGACCCACTATTCATGAAAAGTGATTAAAATCTTTGATGAAAGTATCGACATCTATAACCGTGGTCGTGGTAGACATTTATAAGTTATATATTTTTATTAATAATTGCCAAATATTAATTTTTAATACATAATAAATTTGAATCATTGTTATTAAATTTATTGTTTTATTTTAATTCACAAAACAAAGTATTTGTGGAAAAACCCTTTATTTACAGACATAAGAGCATTGAATCACCACTACTCGTAAACATTTGCTATATGAACTAAGTTGCCAATGCGATGCCGGCATCTAAATATTTAGATAAGATAGCTTTTCTTTTGTAATCTTTGATGACAAATCTTCTAAAAAAATCCTTGAAAGGTGTAAGAAAGTTTGACTGTTCCGGCGAATCGATCAATCATTCTAGAAGCTTTAACATTGTGTAGATGGAATCTCTCTCAGCTATCCTATGGATGGACATCTACGGAAAAGAGTTATTAAAACAGATCGAACTGGATATTTGTTTCTGTTTATGACCATCGCCTACATTAGTACATAAAAGATCTTTTTTATTTATCATATATATTTAATATCAACGCCAATGATCCTGCCGCAGCGGCGACAAACTTAGGTATATAGCAGTTCAACCCACAATGGATCAGAAACACATCTGATTGTTTTCTATCCCATTGTATAATAACACGTACTATATTCATCAATAATTTTAAAAGATTTTGCTAGAACTTTTCCCTTCTACTCACTATTGTTCACCTAAAATATGTCCCGTTTTATCACAACCAATAACTTACATTAGACCACTTGGCTGTGTCCGCCATTGTCCCGATACACTGATATCGTTACTGCGTACTTTATTTTACGTCGTAAACACATTGCCGTGCCTAGTTTACGAATATTATCGTTTCTAAGGAAGTACAGTGAATATTTGAGTAGCCAGTCACTATAAGTAATGTATTTTATTTATATCTTTTGACGTTCAACTAGGGTTGGCAAAAGGTTACGGATATTATTATTGGACAGAGTTATTTTATTATATGTGTATTAGAATAACACTAATTTATTTGCGAAATACAGTTTTACATATTATCTGTAGTCCAGTGATGAGCCTGTTCAGCTCAAATTATGAACTCCAAGTTGAGCAAAAAAATATTACACAAATTTTATGTACAAAAGTGTTATTAAGTTCATTTTGGGTTAAATATACATATAGATATGATCTTGCGGATAGCTTATTCGACTAAATTTGGGAGGATCTTGGTTAAGTCCTCAGATTGGGTCAATGCGTTTTTAAAGTTTTATGGGATCATACTCGAAAATCAAAACCTCAGCATTAATTCGGAGTATGGTGGTTTAATGTTAACAACCCTTTGTCTCGAATGAGCATGAAAAGCTGACTTTTTTATGATAAAAAACAAGCAATAATCCTTATCAGGTCGATCAAATATGGCGATAGAGATTTACCAATCGGTGAAAAGTGGTAACACAAAACTTAATTGGCATTTGGCTATTTCAGTCTAACAAGCAAGTGAAAATATAAAACAAATAACTAGGACAAATAAAGCAAAATTTTGTTTCATTTGTCCTAGTTATTTGTTTTATTTAATTTTTTAAGTATTATGGTGTGCGTTTAAGATGTTTCAGAACTTACCTAAATAGAAAATATTAGCTACAAAGATGTGAACCAATATAAACTTGTGTATCAATCACATGTTGTTTTAGTTCGATGAATTTTGGAACAAATTCTGGTAGTCATACGTTTACAAAAGTTTTTCACTTCGTTAATCCCTTACACATAAATAATAATGCTCTTGATTAGTTGGCTACAGTATCAGAGTACTTATTTCATGCTCAGTTATATCTTATTAATGCATGGACCGGCTTTCATAAAATATTGTATCAAGAAAGAGCATAATTATTATGTGTTATTATGATCTAGTTATTAGAATATTGTTTACAGAAGAGTGGAAGGAAAAAGATTAGAAGTGTTAATTTTGGTATAGAGGTGGCCAGTTTTCTATTAATCTTGGAATCTATGAATAATTAATGTTTTGTATTGAAGATGAAAATAATAAAGATTATTGAACCGTTTTACGTAAATATTATTTCAAACATTTAAAACACCTAAATCTAAAAAAAAACAAATAACGGATCTTGAAATTAAAGCGATAAAATTTAACATAATCTTGAAAATATTACATTAAAGGGATTATAAGCAAGCGTGTTTGGACTTCGTACACGGTTACAATAACAACGTACTCTTACATTTCTAGTCCCAACGTTTATTGATTCTGGAAGTGGTCGCAAATGTTATTTTATACAGGTTGTAAAGATATTATTTATTGTGTGGTGCAAATGTAATCGCAAGTTATGTTATTGTGGTTTTTACGCAGCCATTGAAGTTTCAATTGGCAACTTTGTTCTAAGGTTTAAGATGTAGCCATATTCAAACGACCGATGATTGACCGGCCTAAGTTTGTTCATATAAAATACATATTTTATTGACGCAATATTGCAAAAAACATTGCGATCTTTTCAATATGCAAATAAAGAAATTTCGAATTTGAATTTTCTACAACATATTTGGTGGTATCTTAATAATTATTCATTATGATAGCAAACGGGCAGATAGCCCTCCTCGTTGAAAGAGGCAACCATCTCTAGGACACTAAAGATGTTAATGGTGCGTTGCTATGCTAGTAGCGGGAGCGCAGTGTCAGCAGGGCATAAGTTTATCAGCTTCGTTAATGGTACGGCTTACCGTACCACCACCACCACCACCACTACCACTTATGGTGTAAATGTTTGTTATAAAATATTCTGGGTCCCCACGACTCACTAGTTTATATCTTTGCGAAGTGGGTGGTGGCTTTGGTGGTTTTAACTGTCTGTCCCATGTGAGTTTTTTTTAATGATTTTGCAAAGCAGTTAAATAAAATTAATAGTAAGAAGGTTATTCTTTTACATTTTTATTAAAATAAATTAACAGTAAGAATAACCTTCTTACTGTTAATTTTATTTGATTACGTTGAAAAAATACAAAACAAAATCTTTTAACTTCCCGCTACGAATGCAGATTAGGAAGTAACTGACTTTGCCCCAATTCCGAAAATCGAGTTTTCACCAAATCCGTACATTTTGGGGTCCTGAGAACCTTTTCGACTATTTTCACGATGGCTGTCTATCTGTATGTACGTATATGTGTGTATGTTTGTGTATGTGTGCGTGAGTGTGTGTGTTTGTGTGTGTTGAAGCAGTTTTTCCAGGAGTATAGTTAATTTACCTATTGTTACCAATATATAGTGTTTCGCCGAAATTTTCTTAGACGATTTCACAAAATTTCTCAAAATCTCCTAGGCCAAATCAGTTCAAATGTTTACGAAATCTAAGTTAATTGTATTGGATTGGATTTTGCCAATCCAATTTTTTAAAAGTTATGAAATGTTTATATACATACATACACACATATGCCTACATACAGACATACTGACGTCATTGTGAAAACAGTCGGAAAAGGTTCCTGGGACCTCAAAACGGGGAGATCTGTTGAAAACATGATTTTCGAAAACGGATCAAAATCAATAAGTTTCTTATCTACGTTGTGGGAAGTTAAAAAAATTTATACACGCCATGTTTTCTTGCGGGGTAGGCAGAGGAAACCGAACGTTGTATACTTTCTAATTCACCATGATTCACCGGTTTGTCGTTTGGCAAGATGAGTAGTGATCCCCATCCCCTATTGCCGCACTTTGCCGACCTTATAACGATTATCGACTGGTCTGGTAAGCCACTACCACAAAAGCACCCACCTTCGAGTTGCTACTGCGATTTTTGAATTTTCGAGTAAACATCGAAAAAATATCAATAAAATTAGCCTGACCCAAGGATCGAACCCGGGACATGAAGTCCCGAGATCAATCCCTGCATCATATTTTTAGATTTGAGCCGAATAGGCTAAACTCTAAACCGCCAAGGTACAGTGAAAGTATTTCCAGTATAATTTTTAAGTCATTATTATATATATACAGTCATTAAATTGCATTAAAATATTTCAGTAGGCAATTATAAATTTAAGATGGTTGCCAGTGTAAATTAACATGGAAGACGTCAGTGTTCTGTAATAACTCAAACAAAGACAGGACAGGTATTAAACCATTTTATTTCTCATTTATCTTCGGGTACTCTAAAATTTGACCAAAATGGCCCACACGAAAAATATTACAATTACTTTCTGTTAAGATTCAAACTCGTATATACGAATTTTAAGAAACATGCTATTCTTTTTAAATCTAATCGAAATGTATTCATGTTTACATAGATCAAGATAAATTCTTTGTGCTTTTAATCTAATTTATGCGTCGTATCAATAAATTATGACTGCGATTAGCATTAAGTCCTATGTCATGAACAAAATGCTATTGAATATTTACGAAGTTTTTATTTTGCATAAAAAATCGATGTATAACATCCCAACTCTAAGAACAGCTGTGAAATATTATCTTAAAAGCATTTTGAACGTTCTTTAAGATATATTGTTGATATTTAGAATACAAAATCTCTTTATACAGACATGATCTTTATACAGTCATACTATGAAACACATAGTATCTGCAGATTACAAGAAATCAATGAAAAATATAGAAGGGAAGAACATGAACCAACAGTTCAATTTTAACGCAGTATTCACGGGTAACTAGAGCTTCGTATACTTTGCACGTTAGGCAGAGTAAGCAGAACGTCTATAGACTTTCCGGTTCACCACGATTCACCGGTTTGTCGGTTGGTGAAGTGAGTGCTGATACCCATCGCCGCATTTTACCAGTCTGATAACAATTATTAACTATTTTTAACGATAACTGGGAGCAACGGCTTGACGTGCTCATCAGAAGTATGGAAGTGGTAAACCATCACCCGTTATACTTTGAGCTGCTACTAATATTTTCGATTTTCGAGAAAAAATTTGAAAAACCCTCAATAACACTTTCGCCTGACCCGAAAATTGAACCTGATACCTCGTGATCTCAGCCAAACAATCTAACCTCTAAACCACGAGGCAGTCAAAATATTTAGTCTTATTAATAAACATGTTGGTTCAGGCATGTAGAAAGAATGGCAGATGAAAGGTGAAATTTATTGCAATATTATCAATTATTGCTCTATTTGTCGGGACTTTTTTCACGTGACCCACTCACACTTACACAAAACTTCCTTTTACTCGATCGGGTCAAAAAGTAACCTATTTTACTCAGTAATAATATAGCTTATATTGGTAAAAGAATTTTTTAAATTAGTCTAGCAGTTTTTAAGTTTATCCATTACAAAGAAACATTATTCCCCGTATTAGTCGGGGCCTTTATGCAAAATGCACTACCTGTCGTTCTGCCCGGCAGTTCATAAGAGGCAAGCGATTGTCTATGTGAGTCACTACCATCGTGACTACTAGGTGGTAGAGTTCTGCATTGTCTTACCTCGGTCATTTACCAACGCCTTACCTATTCCTCTGACAATAGTGTCAGTGTTTATCACTGTTGTATTTCAGTTTAGAGGATAAGGTTGCCAGTAAACTTATGCATGTGTCATTGCTCCTATAAGGATAGTAACGCACTATTAATGTCTTTGGTGTCTATAGACGATAGTTTTCTCTTTCCACTACCGAGGAACCGTGTGCTTTTTGCTTTTGTGTTATATAAAAAAATTATATCACCTTCTTATTACATTAGTGTACATAAAAACATTAAATTTGTCCCTAATTTAGAAAACAAAGACCTTGCATTTGAACATAATCCTACGCGTATTTGCTTAAATCAGCGATAATTTAAACAAGCAGCTTACAAGTAAACCAATAAATTGAGGAGATAATCTACTTACTACTTTGTCTTAACAGAATAAACTGAGTCAGCTGTAGGCACAAAACAAAGTCGTAGAGCGCCAATAAAAGTCTATTGGTATCGTGTTACTTTAAAGAAGACATTTTGCGTCTAACTACCTGGCTGGCTTGTGGGCGGTTGAAACGATGGCTGGTATATGGTTTATGTCATAAACTTTAGCGGGCTCTATATCATAGAAAAGCCTTGTACACTTTTATGTGCATGTACAATATATTTTTAAAACCGTTTGGTAGATGTAATGGTGCGTTATGCCATTCTAGTTTCTCCTTGACTTGAAGTTGAAGGTGAGTTTGTTTCATTTCGTCCTCGTTGCTCTATGAAAGGTACTTAAGTTCCAGCAAAGCTTTTTCTAACATTTTTACTTAATACTTGTTAGTAAATTTACTAATAAGCCATATAATGCCAAAACAAGGTCAAAAATAACTTTCCAGTATTCTTAAATGAGCCATTAATACTTATTAATAATATTCCATACTATTATAATAATATTGATTAAATTAAATATTTTTATACATTTATATACTATCGCTTACAGTCTTTAACTTCAACCATGCTTTTAATATAATCTGGGGTTGAGTCGTGTTCAGATAAAGTCGTTCTGATCTGCATCAGTTCATTGCAATCAGATTACCCATTGTGTGTGGAGATGTCTTGTGCCTTCGCATATGTTATTGCCATGTCTCATTTTAAGGCGTAATGAAAAGGCATCTGTATTTTTTATTGTTGCTTTATTTCATTGATTGATAGATAGCATTTACTCATTATTTTGTTTTTGCATGCGAAATAAAGACTTGGTTAGTTTTTTATTACGTTTTAGTTCCTTAATGCAGTATTTTGTGTCTTTAAAGTATTTAGTTAATCCCTATAAAATACAATATTTTCAGCATAGAAAGTTGTCTATATGTATCTCATCTTATATCTTATATTAAGTTTGGATATATAGGTACCATTTTCCTCCAGTTGTTCCATCCATTATCAAACATACACTCACACACATACTCGTACTCATACACACAAAATTTCACATTAATTATATTAGTAAGAAACAAGTTATAATAATTTTGCCTAAGAATAATATTAATGTCAGATCTACTAATAAAAACTTTCACATTGTTATAATAATTTTGTCCAAAAATAATATTGATGTTAGATTTATTAGTAATAAAAATGTTCGCAATTATAATATCAGCAGAAATCCATACTAATATTATAAATGTGAAAGTCTGTCTGTCTGTCTGTCTGTTACGCTTTCATTGCTAAACTACTGGATTTTCATGAAATTTTGCATGGAAGTAGTTTAAGATGCGGGGTCAAACATAGGCTACGCGAAAGTCTGTCTGTCGCTTTCGCTTTCACGGCTAAACCGCTGCTGGACCGATTTTTTTTTTATAATATAAGATAACAAACAAACAGATGGGTCTCCTGATAGAAAGAGTCACCAAAGGTGTTAATGGTGCGTTGCTATGTTGTGGCGAGGTCTAATGCCATATGCATAAGTTTATCGGCTACTTTGCCCTCCAAACCGGAACCGACAGTGACAAGTAATAACGCTATTGCGGCAAGAATAGATAAGGCGGTGGTACCAGACCCAGGCGAGACTATGCAGAACTCTACCACCTAGTCACGACGGTAGTGACTCGCATAGCCAATCAGTCGCCTTTTACGACCTGCCTGGTAGAACGGCAGTTGGTTTATTCTACAAAGGAGTCCGGAACCAACACGGGGAAAATCGTCATGATTTAATTCACAGCCTAACGATGACGTATATAGCTGGCAGTTGTTGGTTGGTGGCGTAGTCTACTAGTTTATCTATTATATACAATAATAAAATCGTATATTACATATAATAAAATCGTAGAAAAGTCAAAACTATACATTGAATATTTTTTTAAGAATACTTGGGGCGTGATCTACAATCGATATCGAAGCCAAAAATATAGTTTTTAGAATTTTTGTCTGTTTGTCTGTTTGTCTGTTTGTCTGCTTGTCTGTATGTATGTCCGGTATAAACTCAAAAAGTACTGCATGGATTTACTTCAAATTTTGGATGAATATTACTAATAGGTCGGGTCAACATATAGGGTACATATTATCACGCTATCACCTACTACTATAAACGAAGCTCGCGCGGACGAAGTCGCGGGAAACAGCTAGTATGCCATAAAAAGAAAAATAAACATCTGATATGTTACTGGTGCGATTCTGTCCTTGTGCCTAAAATATTGTTAGTTTATGCGCAAGTTTGTGGGCTATTCGACTCAGGTTTGAACACAAAATTGGCAAGCGTTGACTTTATATCTACATAAATTTGTAAGGTAGTGAGTATAGACGGAATGAGTACATTTGTACGCTTGTAAAATTCACATATCTTATCTAGTATACTAGAAAGTAGCGACACATTTTAGCTTTTAGTTAGCTTTTATGACCTGCCCAGCCAGACTGTTCTTGGTACAGACTACAGTGCTTTCTCCAACATGGATTTAAGTATTCACGTCTAACCAAATGTCTAAGCTAACAGTGTCTCAAGCTCTAGGAGAAGGGCCTGTAAAATGAATTTATTTGGAATCACTATGAAACAAAGGAGTCGAATTATATATATTTCAACTCCTGTAACTTCTACTTAAATCATAATTACGTTAAATCATTATTTAAAGTTTCTTCTAATAAATAGAAAAAGCATAGATTGGTTTATTAGTAAAACATGATAGTTAACAACCCTTACTTGTCAGATTTCAGTTGTAGCCCCTGGAAGAGGAGTTTTTCAAAAGCTGGTTATTTAACAAAACTAAGAAGAAATTGACTTTTTATACTTAAAGCATTTGAATTATATGTCACTGCATAGTATAAAACAAAGAGGCTTTCTCTGTCCCTATGTCCCTATGTATGCTTAAATCTTTAAAACTACGCAACGGGTTTTGATGCGGTTTTTTTAGTAGATAGATTGATTCTTGAGGAAGGTTTTAATATACAAACCTATCCGATATTCCCACGGGAACAAAAGCTACGCGGGTGAAACCGCGGGCAGGTCACTAGTATATTATAATTTAAAATGGTCACTTCTTTGTATAGTGTGAAATGAGATCCCACTGTCATATGATTTTTTTTCTCTACATTCATGGAACTATTAGTCTACAATTCTACAATCGCCTCTGTGGTCTAGCGGTCCAGCGTTGGCGTTGACCACATGAGGTCCCGGGTTCAATTCCCGGGTCGGGCACAAAAAAAAAGTTTTTTTTTTTCAGTTTTCTGAGAAACACAAAGTTGCCCGGGATTGGAAAGTGCCCGGTTGGCGATAGGCTTGCCACTTATCACATTTGTGGGACTAAGTATCTTCGGCTAATCGTGGGTGCACTTGTTGTACCTCTGCCTACCCCTTCGGGGATATGGGCGTGAAGATACTTTTTTTTTATATTATGGCTTCACTCTTTTCACATTTTCTTTCAATTTGTACAAACATAACAATCATATATTTTCAACACATTTTTTCTGTAATCAAAGCACCTTAAATTCAATTTCAAGCCTTTTTTGTCATATCCAGCTCTCGTTTTCATGTAACGATGTCTATAAAACCATAAGATTATGCAGTGTAAACCTACATCATTACTTCATGACTGATCATACTAAGTAGGTTGATTGACTTGCAAGTGACTACTATGAAACAAATGATATTCTGATGAATAAGTGATGTATCTGACGTTTGTAAATTTGTAATTATGTGTCATTTAATATTTTTTTCTTTATATTGCTTATACTATCAAATCTACGTTACATTTTTCCAGCAGGCTACATTTACGTTATAATATCAAATTAACAAAAGAAACAGCATTGCAGCTAGACATGTATTGAACTTATGCTGTTCTGGAAGTAATATTAAGATTTGACTATTTGCCTTCATGTCACGCAGTTAGTAAAATATGAAAACTCACTAACTTCGTTATAGTGGTAGTCTTAACTATATATTTATTATTTATTATAAATGATTTTTGATTTGATTCGTGAAAAATGATTTTCTCTAACAGTCTTATCATGTCAGTCGTATGATGGATACGGTAAGGGTTTCTACCAAACCTATCGCCAATAGTTGTGATGTGAATAAGCGAGCGGTCTCTAGATTAACTGCGAATACCTTTAGGTACCTATTTTGACTGTCCCTACGAATAACATCAAACTTGAAAACTACCTGAGCTTACGGGGAATCATGTATATTATATATTATATTCTTTATGCTAAAATATATTTTAAAAGAAGCTCTTAAGTGCTAAACTTTCTTTTTAATTTTCAGTTTCGATACTATACGTAGATACAGTGGATTTGGCATATACAAAGAAATAGAAATAAAATCGTATTTTGATTTCTGTTTTGATTTTCTCATCTTGAGCGTCATACTACTGTCTTACCCAGGTTTTTGCTACAGTTACTGTCGTGTTCCTGTTATAAAAAAGTAACGGGCAAACTATCCCGCTATTTGAACAGCAAAGAATTATTGTTATACCACTTATTCTTCTACCACATCCTTTCCTTCACAAAATAAATTGTATTACGTGATTACGGTAATTAAAACGGAAAGTCGATACAAATAATAACGAAAAAATACTAAAATAAATTAATTCCTAATCCTTATCTCATAAAATCTATTACAAACAAGAATTGCTAAAAGATTTTCAGTGAAGATTATCACGCGATTATGTTCAGTTTCATGAAATTAATATTTCTTGACATTGTAGTACTAAAAATAAACGGCTGGTTGGGTGCTTGAAGTTTATTTATTCGTTTGGAAACAAATTTTGATAAAAATAAAATCTTTTGTACTTTGCTCGTCCTAACCGTCGTCGTTCGTATAACCATCTTACCCTTAAGACGGTTATACCAAAGTGTTTCCTAGCTATTTATTTGTCATGATATTATGCATGTAATTTTTTTGCACACCTTATGCTGATTCCCAGACAAAATAGCAGTGATTCTTCTCTCTGACTGCCTTGATGACAATTCTCTCTGACTGCCTTGATGAAAACTTTTACTTTTTTTATCATGAAATAGCAAACAAGCAGATGGGTCTTCTGATGGAAAGAGTCAACCATCGCCTATAAACACCAAAGATGTCAGTGGTGCGTCGCTATTTTATGGTGAGTTCTATTGCCACATGCATAAGTTTATCGGCTACCTTACCCTCCAAACCGGAACACGATAGCGACAAGCACTAATGCTATTGCGGCAGGAATAGGTAAGGCGGTGGTTCCAGACCCGGATGAAACAATGCTAAATTTTTCCACCAAGTACCCACGATGGTAGTAACACTAGCAGCCAATCGGTCGCCTTTTACGACCTGCCTGGTAGAATAGCAGTTAGTCTATTCTTCAAAGGAGTCCGGGTCCAAAACTGGGGATACTTCTCAAAAAAGGCTTCATTATAATGTTATCATTATAATGAAGCCTTTTTTGAAGCATTCAATATTATGTTAATCATACTACTGTCAACATATCAAATATATTTTGTTCAACGCTATTAGAGCATATAAATTTGGTTTGTAACTTGTGGTTACTTGTAGTATATTTGCGGTTTAGACGAAGAGTGAGAGTAAACGTTAATAGTATTTCAACCTAGAGTAGAAATAATATTAACGTTTACCACGATTCAATGAATTATTATCTGATGAGATGAGTAGTGATCTATATCACTACATTTGTCACCCTCAACGACTAAAACTTAGTATTTACGGTTCTAATAGCTTAACGTGCACATTCAGCAAATGACATATCAACTCCGACGTAAAAACAAGGGTTGTTGTAAGTATAGAATTAATGTATGAATCTGGGTCTTAGGTTGGTTTTATTGTCACGCTGACGGTCGGCGCTGATGTATGTAGCCTACGGTAATCAGCGCTGAGCGGTCAGCGCGAATCAAAAACGCTACCTATGACTACATACATATGGACACATGAGCGTCGACCGTCAGCGTGCGGACAGCCTGACACTAAAAGCAGCCTTAGTTTGTGGCATTGTAGCTCCCAAGCGGGTAATCCGATTTAGTTACAGTTCTTTATAATTGAAAGATTGTGTAACCGAGAAGCAGTTTGGCCAAATAAAATATCTAAATCACTTTTACACGCACAGTCATTGCTTTCGCTGCGCACAGAATAATTTTTGGCAGAGTAATGCCCTCAAAAAGTGATGGAATTACAATGAATCGAAAACATGTTATCGCCTATTTATATCATTCTTCGTTATGTATTTTGTCCATTGTTGTTATGACGTAATTATCTCACAAAACAGGTGCATAACACAGCTGCGTCACACCTAGTAGGTAGACACCACATCTGGCCGGCTAGTGCTTGTCGTTAAGTGCGGTTACTAAGAATTTTTTAGAGTTAAGTTTGAAGGGAATAGAAACAAGCAAGCATCCGGGATAATACGCTTTTCAGCACTAGCATTAGAATCTCAGTAAATATTCAAGTAAATAATTACAAATTTTGGTAATATTATGTTTTATTTCAGTAACATATATTATTATACCACTCCTTAAATGAGTTTTTTTTTCATATTATTAGATAGCCAACAAGCAGATGGCTCTCGTTGCTTTCCATTTGGCGAGATGGCAAAGCCACATGCATAAGTCTAAATCACGCTGTCACATAGCATTTCCCGCCACATACTCGTACATAGCAACATGTCATTAATATTTTAACGTCTGCGATGATTATTCTTTTGCATTAGTAGAGTCACCTGCTTGTTTAAATTCTTATAAAGTAAATAAATAGAAATAAATAAATAAAGGTAAAAAAGAGCTCTGAGGTATGCTTAATGTAATTAGAGTTCTTTCTCATCCTTACTGGAAATTTTCTTTGATAGTTGATCTTGACACGAAGATGTTAATATAGCACAATTTTACTCCAGATTCCGATGATAATGAAATAAATGATAAAGAGACTTAACCCGGGACTTGAACTTTCTGAGCGGTTTCTTGTAATCTGCATTCGAATAGGCTAACCAGACGAATGTGGCAATCAGATTGGATCTCAATACAAATTACTCGATATCGGAACTAAATCTCGCAACAGCTTGAACCGGAGTTGGTCTCGTTTGTGTGGGCCAGGCTATTTCACGTCCAATACACTCCTATCTCCGATCACATGTTTACCTATCGAGATACACTTGTGTCTACATTCAATTTGTAAGGGCTTAATTATGATGGGAGTTTATTTGCGAAACTTTCTATTAAGGTAAGTTTAGTGTTAACTACAAAATGCCTGCTATATTCGCATGCCGGATTAACATAAATATTAAAATAAGTCATGCATAATAATTTATTTATTTGTCTTTATTGTACACCTTAAAATTAAGGATAGGAAAACTCAATGCCTAGTTGTATTCTCCACCAATTAACTTTTAGGCCTTTGAAAGTTGGTATGCGGTATTATAACAAATGTCAGGAAAATTATTGTTCTTTCTTACAAAAATTTAGAGTTTTACTTAAAATAAAAAATCAATTTAAAAATAGACCCAGTTCGATTGGAACCCTATAAATAGGCCATAACGATCGAATTTTAGTCAGTCTATGACCAGCAATCAACTTCAAACTTTAAACTAATAAATAGCACGACGGTATAAGTAAGCGATCCTGTTGGCAGGCCTTCTCCGCTCCTTCTCCATCTTGGTCCAACCAGTAAAGGCTTCGGGCTGTCTGACTTTGTCTGGTTTCACCGGCCCGGGCTTCTTCCTCAACGCGAACTGGGTACTGACTGGGTCTGACGCTGTGAGCCTTCTAGGCCCGACGCCGTGGGCCACTGTAACAGCGTTTGCTAGGCGCTGACTGGGCCTGACGCATTGAGCCCCCTAACCTGAAGCCGGGGGCCTCAGCAACGGTGCTTGCTAAGCGCTTACCGGGCCTGACGCTGTGGGCCTCCTAGGTCTGACACTGTGGGCCTCGGCAACGGCGCTTACTGGGCGCTGACTGGACCTGACGCTATGAGTCTCCTAAACCTGACGCCATGAGCCTCCGCAGCCAGCACCTATTAAGGCGTTGACTAAGCGTTCCCCTTTTATCCAAAAATCCTGACTGTGTCGTTTATAATTTAAGAGACTTTTTTGCCGTAATGAAGTTGTAGTATTGTATTTAACTTCCCCCTTGGTTACCAAAGTTTGTTGAGCCACATGAAGTCTGGTGATAGCTTCTCTTGTGACGGAGATATTATTCTTCCACCTACATAGCGAGAGATTCTCTTACGTTACAAAAGACAGATGCTCTATTCTTCTGTATTTTTCCATATGTATTTGACCACTTTCGACCACAGCGTCTTGAATTTGTCTATTGAGAACTTCACTGGTGTGGTTTCATGAGAGTAATAGACAGTTTTTACAGTGAATGCATGTCACATGGACGTAGCGGATTTTATACTATTCTCTTTTATTTATTTTTGAAATTAAAAATAAATGAATATTATTTAAGTGATTTATTTTTGCATAAGAATATAATATAGTTTTATTCTATGCCAATTTCTATAGGAAAATGTCATTATTTGATAACAAAAAGCCCAGTTAATATTTCATTAATTTTCGTTGAAATAGGCATATTTGTTTAATTAATTAGATATAGTTATAGATCTTTTAGGAAAAAAGTAATCCATTCAAGCACAATTGTTGGATGTTTCTGGTAATTTAGTATTTTTTTAAATTAAGTTTTTTGATTCTAACAGTAACAATTCCTTTTGGAGAAATAGCATTCTTACGTAATTGCCGAAACTTGATTTCGGAGAACATTTATTATAAGAAATACATTTGATGATTAAAAAATCTGTTTCATTGAAGCAATATTTAAAAGATTAAACTATCTAATGGTACCATTTAATTAAATAAAAGTACCTTATAATATGAAACATTAGGAGTTGGAAAATTTTGATTTGTCACCAAAGTTGGTCTAAAGTGTAAACTGCCTCTTAAGAAGAAATTTACAAGTAATTGTTTTGTACAAACCTTTATCTAGTGCTAAATACATATTTATATGTATGTAGAAAACTCATATCCTGTTTAATAGAAACTTTATCGAGATAGAAACACCAATATTAAATTTTAAATTGTTAATACTCAATAAAGTAGGCTAGTTAATGTTTATCTCGCTGCACTTTATTCGCAGGCAGTTTCCTCCAAATATGGTCTTAAGTGTACCAGTTCACATTCAGTTGGTAAATGAAATTGTTGGCTATATTTATCTCTTAATATTGTGGAAGGATTGAACGACATCAAGTTCAAAGAAGATTTTTTTACTATGTATCGATTTTGTGTATTGTAACGATTTCCTATACTACTTTTACGTTGCATTGTAGAGGTCACATGTGAGCGTCTGCGGTAAGTTGCTGGTGGGGCCAGTGCCTTTGTTAAGAAGCTTAGGAGTTCTAGAGTTAAATGAAAGTGGACTGCATCTTGGAAGTAATGCTTTGCATAATGTATAGGTAGTTCGACAGTTAAATTCCGAATACGATGGTTTGCAAGTCAGTTTAAAACTGACCATTGTCACGTATAACAATAGCCGCCGGCCGGTCGAGTGCTTAACTAACCTGATTAAGCAATCGATATAACTTCAAATTATTAGATATTCGTAATTAGCGTGATTTCTTGCATTTTTTGAAATACTTGTTTTTTAAATAAAAAAATGATGTGGTGTCGTGGGACACCAGGTAGGAACGAACTTCCTTCGGCTAAACGGCACTACTCGCTTGTGTACGCGACTGTCGCGCCTGCGCACGTCTCATTTAACGCTTTTATTCCACGCATTTTTTCTTACGGTTTTACTATCACATTTTTTCAATTCGGTCGCGCAGCAAAATCCCTATCCTCTCCATGCCTGCCGTAAGGAACTTCGTTCCAATAAAATAATTAAAATGACTCGGGTTCAATTCCCGACGGGGGTTAGTGGGTTTGTGATAAACATGAATGTTTGTACATGGGGCACACTAAAAGTTTTGCACTTCTAGCTAATCTGAACTATTTGAATTTCGAATGTTATATTTTTAAAGCATTGCAACCTTCTTAGTAATAAAAAAAATAATTGGTGGGAAATGAATTGTCAATTGTTTTTGTATCACATCAAAGTTCTACGTACGCAAAGAAAATGGAATTAAGTCGAAAAGATTTTAGAACGATTATTTTTTATGATTTTAAAAGTTCTCTTTCTCCGCAAGATTGTGCCGCTCGTCTACAAAATGCTTTTGGGAGAGAAGCACCTTATTTGAGCACCGTGAGGCAATAGTTTGCTGAAATTGAAGGAGGTCGAATTTCTTTACATGACGAATTTCGTGAAGGGTGACCTTCAACTGCCGTCAACGAAAATAATGTGGCTACTGTTAAGCGGTTAATTGAAAAAAACCTCCGGATTACCCATGAGACAATTCAAGGACTATTGGGGATTGATATGAGCCAAGTTGAGAAAATTTTACATAAAGAATTGAATGTTCGGAAACTTTGTTGTCGCTGGATTCCTCATAAACTGACAGCGGAGCAGAAGCGGGCTCGCGTGGAATGGTACTCACAGATGCTACTGAAGTACGACCACGGACATTCTAATGCTGTTTATGACATTGACACAGGAGACGAAACGTGGATTTATTGTTTTGAACCCGAAAAAAAAAACAGCAATCTTGTGAATAGGTGTTTGAAAATGAGAACAGGCCAACAAAAGTGAGACAGGCGAGAAACGTTGGTAAAAAAATGATCAGGTATGTTTTCTCAGCTATGGGTCCCATCTGTATAATTCAACTTGAAGATCAAAAGAGTATTAATGCCGAGTAGTATTCTATCATTTGTTTACCTAGGGCGTTAGAAAAAGTTCGCGAAAGACGACCCAAAAGCCGCATTCTCCTATACCATGATAACGCTTCTTCACACACGGCCAACAAAACAAAGTCATTTTTAGCTTCCGAAAAAGTACATCTCGTCACTCATACTGCGCATAGCCCCGACCTAGCACCCTGTGATTTCTGTATTTTCTCCAAAATCAAAGATTTGATGAGAGGTTTTACTTTTACCAACTCCGAAGAGGCAGTGATAACGTTCAATCAGCACGTAGAAAACATGCCTTCAGATCTGTGGTCCTCTTGTTTTTTTATAATGTTTTATATAAAAATGGTTCGATCACATGAAAAAATGTTTAAATGTAAAGGAGATTATTTTGAAAAGCAACAAACATAATATTTAGGTTATAACATGTGGTTTTTTTTAGTTACGCAAAACTTATAGTGTGACCTACGTATTCATAAAAGAGTGTCTATTAAATATATGTATTTCAATGTAATAATATTGCTGACTTACCCATATTATAAGCAAATAATTTTCTTATTTTGGTATTAGATCAGTTCATGTATTTTCTTCAGCAATATTACACAGTTAGCCGCTAATATACTAAATTTTCTAGTTCTATCTAAAGAATAGTGGAGTATAAAATTTGACAGATTTAAAGTGTATACTGCAGAGGACTGCAGAAATCTTTTAGTTTTAAATAATGCACATTATAAATATGTAAAATAAAATTATAAAAATAAACGTTACAAATACTAAATTCATCTAAAATACATGACAATATACACACATGTACACTATTGTATTTACCGGTACAAACTTAAAAATATATATATATATATATATATATTTATGTCATAAGATAGCAAACAAGCAGATGGGTCTCCTGATGGAAAGAGTCAACCATCGCCTATAGACACCAAAGATGTTAATGGTGCGTTGCTATCTTGTGGCGAGGTCTAATGCCACATGCATAAGTTTACCGGCTACCTTACCCTCCAAACCGGAACACGACAGCGACAAGCGCTGACGCTATTGCGGCAGGAATAGGTAAGGCGGTGGTACCAGACCCGGGCGAGACAATGCAGAACTCTACCACCTAGTAGCCACGATGGTAGTGACTCGATAATATATGTAATTTATTTAATCAATAGTCGAATTTCATCCACAGGGCGATCGCTAGTACGTATATCAGTTAAATTTTACTTTTTGCGGCACCTATTATTTGCAATGGTCTAGACTACTAGCTCTACATGCTTTATTGGGAGTTAATATACCGTCACTAGATTCCGGACTGCTACTGATAATAATTTTCTCAGAAAAAAAAAACATTGATATTAAAAATCAAAGATGCACAATCAGTGTCTAAAAACATTCTCTAAAAATGAGCGTTATGCGCTCATTTCAAATAGAATCTATCGATAGCGTCACTGTCAATTTTATTACTTTTTCTATAACTATTGCTTTTTAAAATCAACTATATCTTGCGCTTAAGGTTGAATATGCAAATACATATGTTTTTGCCATATTTATAGTTTACTTGTGTGAATTGGAGACAGTTTTGAGTGTCAGTTTTGTTCGGGACTGTGCATCTTTATTTATATCCATGGTAAAATATTAACATTTCACTTGGTTCGGGAATCTAGCACGAGAACGCATAATATGTATAAGCTAAACTATTAACAACGAGACAGATACGAAGAGGATATTTATTTATTAAAGTTTTATATTCTTAATATTAATAATACTTAAATGTGGTAGCAGTAATAAAGTACTAAAAGGCCTAACAACTTTAATTCCTGTGCTTACCTTTATAAAACGAGTACACGAGAATTATTTTAATAAATATAACACGAGCCAGTGCTATTCGCTCGACTGGATCCACATTATGTATTATGTAGTCCAACGGTTGCATCGTTTCTTGATTTGACGATACGACAGCGATCAGATCCATGAGTATTTTCTCAGAAAGAACTGTTAGTAAGTACTTTATATTGGTTTTGATAATTATTGTGGTATGTAGCCAAAAATAATAAGCGAATACACCAATTCTAATAAGTATTTGTAAGAAATGGAGCGAAAAACTTTTTTCTTTTAATTTATTTATTGAGACCTTTTATAGAAAAAAATATTGCTGGCCAGAAAGTATGCTACTTTGCAGCTAGTAATTATTTTTTCTTTTAAAGTATATGTAAGCGTTAATTATTTAGCTTTGAAAATTGATATAAAAAAGATGCACAGTCCCGTACAAAACTGACACTCAAAACTGTCGCTAATTACACAAGTAGTTATAGATATGGCAAAAAAGTATGTTTTTGTATATGCAACCTTAAGCGCAAGATTTATAGTTGTTTTGAAAAAGTAATCAAATTGACAATATCGCGATTCTATTTGAAATGAGCACACAATTTAAAATTTTGAGCTCATTTTTAAAGGTCGTTTTTGAGACACTGATTGTGTATTGAGTAAAATCTTGGGTTTTTATATCAATGGATTTGAATATTATTTTATGTACAAATATATACTTTTGAAGATAGAGTTTCAGTATAATACATATACTGAATGACTACACTCTATTAACAATGGATTATATATTCAGCTTTGTTGCAATCGTTAAAAAAATTGAGAAGCCTCTCTTGTAATAAAACCTAAAAGACTAAACTTTTTACCCTTGTTGGTCTGGGCCTCTTTTGAAAAATAAACCATCTACTATTGTGTAAGGCAGTTGACTTCAAGACAAAATATATATTATTTAAATTAAATTAAATTTCTTAATTTGCCTGAAATAGGGTAACAAGGTCTCTTATGTTAGTGAACAAGCTAATTTCGGTATAGATAGCATGCAAATCTGTTATTTTAATATATTCATTTATACTTAAAATTAAATGTTTTATTATTACCTATTAAATAATTACTAAATAATAAATAAATATTCACGAGTATTACACTTTCAATAAATTAAAAAAATTTCAATTAATTAGATAGTTAGGCGCACCTAAGCCCAATTATTTACAACTTAAAAAGATATGTATTTTAAAACATCGGAATTCTAAAATTAATTAACTAAAAAATAAATAATTCCAAGTATTTAAATTTAAAATGTCAAATAAAATCAATTCCAAATCAATTATATAATATTAAAATAAATAAAAGTGTCAGAATATAAAATAATTTTCATCAATAATATTTATATCAGTCAAAATTTCAAATAATCAAAAATTAAAATAAAAGTAAAGTGACAGTATGTGAAAATAGCTAACTGACACAAAAGTAAATATCAAATTCCATAAATATAGATTAATAAATATTAATAACTATCTATAATAAAAAAAATATTTAAAGAATAGATTTTTTACTAGATAATGTTGTTTCAGTTAGAATAATAAATGCAGTAGTGGTATAATCAAGCGAATTTTTGCAAAACTTTTTTTTTTAATAATAATAATTATATCGATACAATAACTTTATACATATATTTTATTCGCTGCTAGAAGCTTCTTAGTCGAAAGTAAACAACCTTTAGACATAAAAATAAACTAACTTACACACACTAATAATGTGTATAGGCATTTCCTAAATTCCATGATTACCAGCTACTTAGGGAGCTAAGGGTCAAAATTACATAAAACGAATATATTCTGAACAGCCTCTATAAATTTGGCCGGATCTTTAAAAGTAACCCTATATATTAAGTAACCATAACAGAAATTAATTATCTATTTTTATTATTTCAATTTATTGAAAACCCAAGAACCTGTTTTCATTTTGTGCACCTTTCAATTTTCCCTCATGTTGATCCAAACAATTTTTTTGAAAAAAGATTAACTGCTTCATTAATTAATTCATTTTATTGAATATTTTATTGTTCAAATAACTGTCACATTGAACTTTGATTAGTACAAGTTTTACAATACGAGTTCATAATATTGTGATTACTAACTCGGTAGTAATCACCTGCAACATCTCGCCTCAATTGGTACCACCGCCTGATATATTCCTACCGCAATAGCGTCGGTGCTTTTTTGCTGCTGTGTTCCAGTTAAGAGAATAACATAGATAAATTTATGAATGTGGCATTCCAACCATGCCATAAAGATAGTGACTCTGCTTGTTTATAATCCAATGCATTAAAATAATATAAAATTTATTTATATTATTTTAATACATAATAAATTTCATAATAGGATACTTTATTTTCCTAATTTTGAAATGAATTTATATAATTCCCTCTATTTTAAACAAAATATTCTGTTTTCTATACAAATAAATAAAATTGGAGTGTCTGTTTGTAATATTAAAATAACCGCTTTTTACTAAATGCATATAGATGTACACACGATACATACACCAAAATTACATTTTTTACAATTTTTATCTGTCTGTCTGTCTGTTTGTTCCGGCTAAACTTTGGAACGGCTGGATCGATTTTGATGCGACTTTCACTGGCAGATAGCTGATGTGATAGGGAGTAAGTAAGGCTACTTTTTTTCTAAATTTTTCCACACGGACAAAGTCGCGGGCTCAGCTAGAATACTTAATAAGTATATATAATTATGATGTGGTGTCGTGGGACACCAGGTAGGAATGAACTTCCTTCGGCTAAACGGTGCTACTCGCTTGTGTACGCGACTGTCGCGCCTGCGCACGTCTCATTTAACGGTTTTATTCCACGCATTTTTTCTTACGGTTTTACTATCACATTTTTTTCAGTTCGGTCGCGCAGCAAAATCCCTATCCCCTCCAAGCCTGCCGTAAGGAACTTCGTTCCAACAAAATTTCTCTAAAATTATTGAAACATTAAATTTCAATCTCTTCAGACTAATCGTACTCGTATCGTTGGGTGTAATTCATGCCTCGGTAAATATTGTTCGCGTGTCTTTACAAACAAAGACGAAACCAGTGCGGTACTTATGTTGAATGTAGCAGCCTGCCTCCAGCTGTTTTTATTTCATCATTAAAATGCTATTGTTTTTATTATATGAATTACTATGACCCTTCCGAAGGACATTTCAGTTTGAGATTAATGATTTTAGTTTTTGATGTTTTTGATGCTAGTAGATGAAATACATTAACTGCCATAGAAAAATAAAGAAAACCCCAGTATCACACTTTTTTATACTATAAGATAGCAAATAAATAGATGGCTCTTAATGAAAAGAGAAACCATCGTCTATAGACAACAGAGATGTTAATGGTGCGTTGCTATCTTGCGGCGAGGTATGCCACATGCATAAGTTTACCAGCTATCTTACCCTCCAAACCGGAATACGACAATGACTAGCACAGACGCTATTGTGGCAGGAATAGGTAAGGCGGTGTTACCAAACCCGAGCGAGCATGCACAACTCTACTACTTAGTAGCCATGATGGTAGTGACTCGCATAGCCAATATTACACTCAGTATTAAATTCATACACTAATTTGACATAAAAAGTATAGGATTATAAAGAGAAACCTTAATTCTTCAAATTCTGTAAACATTTAAGCCTTTTGAAGAGAGTTAATTAACTCTAAAAAATCTCGTTGAAAAAAATTTTGTTTTTTTCTGCTGTCAGTTGATTATTTTATGTTTGTAAACACGAAATAGGTTGATTGGCTTTATGAATTCACTTTATTTTATTATCAATATAGTCTAATCCACTCAGAATAGATCCCTATTGAAAATCACTTCATTCGGACCTGTTTTTTTTATAATAAATAATTAATAAGAAAAAATACGCTGTGCCGTGCACTCCTGGATTTTCAATTTTTTTACTGATTATATATGTATTATAAAAAAGTATCTTCACGCTCGTACACCGAGGAGGTAGGCAGAGGTACAACAATTGCACCCACGATTATCCGAAGATACTTGGTCCCACAATGTGATAGGTGGCAAGCCTATCGCCAACCGGGCACTTTTCAATCTCGGGCAACGTTGTTTTTATTAGAAAATTGAAAAAAAAACACATTTTAGAATTGCCCGACTCAGGAATTAAACCCGCGACTTTATGTGGTCAACTCCGACACCGGACCACTAGAACACAGGCGCTTTTATTTATTATTTTATTTGATTTGATACTTAAATGATTTGATATTTATTATTTTATTTATTAAAGCAAATTTTGAGATAGAGATACAAATAAATCAAGCACAACGTTATTTATTTTATATTTTCAGTTCCCCGCTTAAACAACTCCTCGTATTCCTCCAAATAGCCCTAATAAATATTCCAACATCGTTTCAATTCCGTCTTAATCTTCAAAAGGATTGTTTCCCGTAAACATTTGGAATTGGAGTCAACTGGGAGGCAGATCTTACCGAATATCTGCAATTCTAATTAATCCATCCGTAAGAAGGGCATTTGCTTGAACTGAAACTAGTTACAGTTGGTCGAGCTTTGCATTTTGATTTTCTTGTCCGATGCATACTAATGATGGTCTTATTAATAAATATGGCGGAACAATATTGAAACTTGTTGCTTGTCCTCTCACTTTCTTACATATTACGACGATAAGCAATCACGAAGGTCACCTTTTACATATAGTTTTGCAGGAAATCAAACTCTTTTATACAAAAAGATCCCTGAAAGGTTTTCGAGTAGCAACCGTACACTAAAATATTTGGGATAAACTTCTATTTCTAGATCTTCTACTTGGTAAACACGCCAATAAAGAGAATTCGTGCGGGCAGCGCAGAACCACGGGGTTATTACGTAACTCGCAATGCGAAGTTATTGCAACTGTTTAGTTATTGCAAGACTCATAACAGCCTTGTATATTAGTGGCATTCGTTGCCGCTTGATTAGTTTTGATGCTGCACATTGCAAGAAGTGCATCTAGTGACCAGCAAGCAATTGGCGACGTTTTTGATAACTTTTTCTTTTCGTATAAAAGTTATTGCTGATCGCTATCGGATTGCAAATTTTAGGTGATACGCCTGTCGGTCATTACGGAATTAGTTTTTGAGGGAGGCTTTTGACCAGGACCAGACATATTTCAGCTGAGATATTAGTATGTATGTTTGATGTATCTTCAACTGTCAAGAGTACAGATTAATGTACACATTATAGATGCATACAGAAACTGCAAACAGCTTAGCTACAGAATGATGGCGTCTAGGCAGCGTTTGCAGAGCTCTCGAGACGATATTCAATATTTGCAAATAGATGCTTCTGCGAAATGCATTGTCATTGTTAATAGTAATCACTGAAATGAATAATATAAGGCTTAATTAAGTAAAATAAAAGTATTATGTAAGTCTATATATTATATATCGATCTCTGTGATATATATTAATATTATAAATGTGAAAATTTTAATGTTTGGATGTACGGATTAATGGAAGTTTGTTACTTAATCGCTCAAAAAGGGCAGAACTAATTTGGATAAAATTTGAAACACATGTAGATGAGGACTTGAAATACTAAAAAAAATACTTTTTATTCCGGCAAAATAAGTTGTTTCCGTGGGATTTACGAAAAAATTTTATAATGCAGCGGTCTGCAAGGGTGCGACTAGTTATTCTAGCATTATGAATGTATTATGTGGTAGATAGATTTTTGTACGATGTTTAACTTTTAATGTATACTATACTTTCCATCGTCGGCACTTGGTGAAATTCCATTATTGTAACACAATTGGCTAATTAACCGGTTAAACTTTTTAAAGTGAAACCGGTCGAGTGATATACAAAAGTTTTGATGTGAAATTAAAGTACAAGTGATTAGCCAATTGTGTTTACCTTTTAACATAAATCCTCATTTTCAACGTATTGGTTCAGGCTCTAATTAAAAAAATAGACCATCTGCATAACTGTCAAATAAATGGTAAAAAGGGAATGATTAGCAAATCGTCATCGTACAAATCTAAAATAGATGCAGGTTACATGCGATGACAAAAACCTGATCGATGAATTTCTATCTATACTATCTAATAATGAGTCGATTACATCTTTAGATAACGAGCTGTCTATTTAAATAAAATTCACCCCAATTTTTTTCACTCCTTTTTAAGGTTCTATACCCACAGGTTAAAACGGGACACTATTACGAAGACTCCGCTGTCCGTTTGTCCGTCCGTCTGTCTGTTAGTCTGTATGTCTGCATATCTGTCCGTCTGTTTGTCTATCCGTTTGTCACCAGGTTGTATCTCATGAGCGGTGATAGACAGTTGAAATTTTCACAGATGATGTTTTTCTGTTTCCACTATAACATAAAATACTAAAAACAAAATAAAATTAATATTTAAGGGGGACTCCTATACAACAAACGTGACTGTTTTGTAAATTTTTTTCTCGATCTTAATAAAGACAACTAATATACTCTTGAAATATTCACAGACTATTTTTCCCCGTGTTGGTTCCGGGATTTTCCCGTGTTGGTTCCGGGCTCCTTTGAAGAATAGACCAACTGCCGCTCTGCCAGGCAGGTCGTAAAAGGCGACCGATTGGCTATGCGAGTCACTAACATCGTGGCTACTAGGTGGTAGAGTTCTGCATTGTCTCGCCGGGGTCTGGTACTATCACCTTGCCTATTCCTGTCGCAATAGTATCAGTGCTTGTCGCTGTCGTGTTCCGGTTTGGAGGGTAGGGTAGCCGGTAAACTTATGCATGTGACATTAGACCTCGCCACAAGATAGCAACGCACCATTAATACCTTTGGTCTCTATAGGCGATGGTTGACTCTTTCCATCAGGAGATCCATCTGCTTGTTTGCTATCTTATGATATAAAAAATATATATTCACTTTAAAAATGAATCATTAATTTAAAGTATAATAAATGATGGTACGGAACCCTTCTTACGCGAGCCCAACAGGCACTTCGCCAATTTTTTTTATATAAGGAACTGGCAGACAATGGCACATGATAGGAAGCAGTTACCGATGCCTATTGGACATCTGCAAAATAGCAGAACTCACTATTAAAAAATGTATTAATTCTCCTCTTACAAGATTTCACAATTTGTTGTGCAAAACAAAAAGTTCCTACTAAACCGTACTGTTCACGAATACAGTGAGTCAAGGTAGTGTGGATGAAGATTCCGTCTTGGCGAGTGTTATTGTGGTAGAAGGATGTAGCTGGTATCAACAAACTAAACAACTCATCCGAACTTCCCCATAAAGTTGGTTGAGCACACTTAGAGCACCAGCACTTAGAGCACCAACATTAATTTCTAAATTTATAATGGGCTTGACTCATTGGCATTACGCAAAGATTGTAGGTTTTCTCTGCGTCTTACTATCTACTAGAGTATACTAAAATCTAGAGTATGGTAAATTATAATTATAAATTACACTTATTGATCTAACACCAAAGTAAGCAAATTATTTGCTTGTGTTATGGGTGTTAGTCAACGATACTAATACATAGAAATACATATATAAATACTGGAATATATTCAATAAACACCCAAACCTGGAAATACGAACATTATTGTTCATCACACAAATGCTTGTCCTCATCGGGGATCGAACCCTATCCCCATCAATTTCTTAGTCAGGGTCGCTAACCACTCGACCAATGGGGCGGTCAAATTATAAAGTTCGGTGAGCTCAACAGAGCGAGAGAGTACTTCTTGCCGGCACATCGCCTTCAACTTTATAAGGGCACAAATTCGGCCTCGCATGAAGTACTGTTCTCGTCTCTGAGCCGGAGCTTTCCAATACCAGCTTCTTCCTCTTAATCTCATTCAGCGTAGAGTGGTTCAAATCTTTGATGACCAAGATGTTTCTCAACGGCTTGACACTTTAGCATTGCTCAGAGACGTAGGTTCACTCTGCGTTTTCTATCGTATTTATCTTATAGAGTATTCCAATGAGTTGTTTGGATTAATTCCTGCCTTCAAATTCCATCATCGGACATCCCGTCAAAATTTGAAGTTCCACCCTCACCATCTCGATGTCTGAAAATTCACAGCTGTGCATTTCTCTCGACACTTTATGCCTCACACTAATTTGTTGTGGAATCAATTACCGGGAGGAGTGTTTTCGAATGGATACTACTTGGGAACCTTCAAGAAAAGAGCTTAATCATTCTTAAAAGACTAGCAACGCAACTGCAACACCTTTAGTATTGCGGATATCCATGGGCGGCGGTAATCACTTACCATCAGGTGCACCTCCTGCTCGTTTGCCCCTCGTTTATAAAATAAGAGTGTTCCGTCGAATCGTCCAGATTAATTCCGCTGCTGATCAATCATCACACATCTCTTCAATATTCAAAGTTCCACCCTCACTACCTCGATGACTAGACATCCACAATAGATTGTTTTCCTCGGCACATTTTGTTTTGCACTCCTTCTTTGTGGTATCAAATACTAGTGGGAGTGTTTCCGATAGGATACAACTTGGAGACCTACAAGATAAAAACTTAGTCATCCTTAATAGGCTGGTAACGTAACTGCAAGACCTCTAGTATTGCATAGGTCGATTATATATCGATAGATCTATCGATTATTATCAGATTATCAGATCTATATCATTATCTATAATGTTATAGATTATCTCTTATTATCAGATCAATATCACTATTCAACTGATAATATGAGTATCAACATTCAACGATTTTCTGCCTTATGAGTAATCAATTAAAAAAAGTCAAAACAGCAGTTAACTTATCTTATTTTATTAATGTCCAATGCACATGACTCAACAGAATTGGAATATTTTTTTTAAAATATCGGAAATGGTTTGAATTTTTTTACCTATATCGTCATTCTGTATGATTAATTTTATAATATTATAGCAACATTTAACGATGGTAGAGTCCGAGAGATGGTAGAGATGGTAGAGATGGTAGAGTTTCTGGAACCTCCGCTTTACTTATTCCTGCTGTAATAGCGTCCACGTCGGTGTTCGTCGCTGTCGTTTTTCGGTTTCTAGGGTAAGGTAACTGGTAAACTTATGCCTTTAGCATTCCATCCTTACTACATGGATGTAAATGCATCAATAACATCTCTGATGTCTAAAAGCAAAGCAAAGTGTACAAAAATTTACCAAAAATAGGTCAATCAATATTAAATATCATTGTTACAGTGACGATCATTAATAATTAAATAAAATCACTCATCTTTAGCATCTCGTTAATGTACTAATGATATCTCTAATGTCTAAAATCAAAGCAAAGTGTGCAAAAATTTACCAAAAATAGGTCAATCAATAATTTTAAAATTAAATATCATTGCTACAGTGACGATAATTGATAATGAAATAAAATCACCCACCCTTAGCATTTCGATAATGGCAGTATACACCATTAAGTTTTTCTCGGAATTTGTTGCCTCGCACTACTCTTCTATGGAACCAATTATGGGCGTGGGTGTTTTCAAACGGACACGACTTGGGAACTTTCAAGAAAAGAGAGAGCAAGAAAAGGCTGGCAACGCAACTGAAAGACCTCTGGTGTTGCTGACCATCGGCGATGCTCACTTACCATCAGATGCATCTCCTGCTCCTTTACCCCTCTTCCATAAAATAATTTAAAATAATTATTTAAAATAATTGGTTCTTTTTTACAGTGGGTTAAAAAAGCGAGTACATCAAAATTTAATGCTAAATGAATGCTAGAACAGCGTTCGTATGTATTACGAGCTCTAGCGTCAACAATAGCGTCAGTTAGTACGGCACAAAACAACGCTCAGGCGAAATGAATTTCAGACCTATTTTCAGCGGAGTTTGAAGTAGCACACGCATTGTTTGACTACGTCGAGAACTTTAGGAAAATATTAATGAATATATAAAAATTGCGATCTAAAAATGGGTTACGGAGTGTGCGTAAGTTTATATGCATCTTCACGCCCGTATCCACGAAGTGGTAGGCAGAGGTACCTACAACCAATAAAATTATGATAAAAAGTATCTTCACGCTCGTAACCCCGAAGAGGTAGGTAGAGGTACAGCAAGTACACTCACGATTAGCCGAAGATACTTAGTCACACAATGTGATGGTTGGTAAGCCTATTGTTGCCAACCGGGCACTTATCCAATCCCGGACAACGTTGTTTTTATCAGAAAACTGAAAAAACATATATTTGACTAGACCAAGAACTACTAGACCATAAAGGCGATAATTATATATATGACAATTTAAACAGCATAACTGCGATAATTATTTTCCAATCTCATGTATATCTGACACCCTGAATCAGAACTTCGCGAAATTTATATAGGACTCAACGGGAAATACAAAGAAGATTTTTTTCATTGAGTTCTATATGTACAATAGAATTCCCAGATAATTTCCCCCAAACAAAAGAAGAACTTCCCACATCTGTCCATGTTTTCCTCTTATTGGTTTGGACCCATTTTATTGAATGATCTGCCGTACTGCCAGGCAGGTCGTAAGAGGTGACTAACTGGCTATACATGTCACTGCTATCGTGACTACTAGGTAAATTTTCGCAATGTTTCGCCCGGGTATATTGTATCTCAGCCTTGCCTATTTCTGCCGCAATGTGTAAGGTAACCGGTAGATTTATGTGTATCCCACCACATGAATTGGTGTCCATAAAAAAAGATAACATTTTAAATGCTTACGTCTTATAATACAGTCTTTAAAATAGGGATTTTTCTCTAGAGACAGAATTTTTTATTTAAAATACTTTATTATTAAAGAAGCTAATATCTATAGCTATAAAGCTATAAAATAAAATCAAATTTCCGAACGAAAAATCTCAAACAAAATAAAATAAAGGTTAAAAGCTTTGAAAATAAGAAAGACATAAATTAAAAACAGTAACGTAAAATCTCCATCATAATTTTTATGAATACATATATCAAAAAATAGCAGGCAGCGTTCACCTGGCGTATGTCTACATTCCAATTACCTAAAAACTCCGGCCCATTCAATTTGGGCTTTGGAAGCAAACAGGTTCGATCGATGTTCGTGTAGCCAGTTATAGAAACTTGCTAAACATTGGTTACATTACGTTAGTGACGGTGTTTTTGATATCATTGTAAAAGTAACTTTTTATACATTCAACGCTTAATATTATCAACATTGTCTAAACCTAACTAAGATTTACCCACTGCAGCACCCACCCAAAACACCTAAGAACTTTTTGGACTTATTTTAATAATTTACCTTTTCTGTTGCACAAAATAATTCTAAAAAATTTGCAGAATTATTTTCATAAAATTATCCATACATAACAATAGTATTACAATAAAATTAATTGCAGAAAGGGGGCGTTAACATGTTTTATCTATCGTAAAGCACTGCTACAATGCTTATTTATACATGCAAAAGTCCTAATAGGTAAATATAATGAAAATGGCGTTTTGATCTCAAATATCTGGTGTTTGGTTGGGTTAGGTTAGAAATTAAATAGAATTACATGAGAAAATTTTATTGTAATTAACTTTTATTAACACCTAAGACGAAATAACAAATGTTATAACCACTACCAGATTAGAAATGCGGCCATGTACTAAACGTCAGAGATGACCCGGTACTACACCGGGCTAGTCTTTTTTCTTATATTTTCTTTTTTTAAGCAGTCCAAATCATATTTAAAAATTTTGTAGATTCTCACTCATATTTTGTGGCAAATAAATCTATGAACTACCTACAAATGGTGGAAATATATAAAAATAAAACGATTCACACTTCGATTGATCAAAATTAGGTACTTTTATACATTTTGCTTTTTACTTTTTCATAAAGAAACGGAGAATTTATATATAAAAGCCAAATATAAATAATATTAAAAACAAAATATACTTTTGTTTTTAAATATTATTTATATAATTTAAAAATAATTTTTAAATGTCTAATTTAGTCTACCATAACGCGAGTGTACGAGTACGTTTTCAATTTATATAGATTAGAGATGCAGACATAGGACGTGAATCATCTGAATTGTATGAAAACTTTTTTCTTATTTAACACACCGAAGGGATTTTTTATATAGATTCTACGTAATTGGCTTAATGGGTTACCTAAATCTGGGAAAAGTTTCTTATCGCGACTACTAATTAGGTGATGCAGTTCTGCAACGTCTTAACCGAGTTTCTTATCAATACCTTACCTTTACCTTACCTTATTTTTCGGTTTGGAGGGTAAGGTAGCCGGTTAACTTACGCAACTTGCTATTATTATTAGAATATAATTTTATTAGTAATTGTAAATAAAATAAAGATGTTAAAATAATTTTTAAAGTAGTTTTTTAATTTTTATCGATATAATGATAAAAATCATAATAAAAATCGTATAACCGAACAATTATTTTCTTTATACCTTGAATAGAACTTGAAATTAACATTTTTCTAATAAGAAACCTCGTTCTTATCTGGTATCTCACGACACGACTTGTTTTTTATAAATTTTTTTTATAAATTTTGTTTGTGTATATATTATGTCGTTTGATAATGTCATAACACCTTAATTGATTTATATGAAAATTGGTATACAGGTACATTATACCCTGAATTAATAATGATTGTATTTTATGATAGTCTGTTAACTATTTTAGGAAGGGTTACAAAACTGTATATAGCTAATTAGGTGAGAACTGTATTTTAAGAAACTTTTTGAAGGTATTTGTGGTTTTACATTCTTTAATCTTTTGAGAAAGTTTATTATACAACTGAGTCTTTTTTTTTGACCGTAGTTTGTTCTAGATGAACACGAAATTATGTTATTTGTACTCTGAAACGCAAATTAATTTTAACAAGCAATTAATCTGTGTAACATAATTTTTAACAGCAAATGGCCTGTAAACACAGACTAATTGTTTGTTAAAATTAATTTTCATTTCGGAAACTAGCCGTTCTGGTTATTTATTTTATATAGTAAGGGTTTTATATCTGTATGTATTTCTTGCGTCAGTATTTTTCTGATCGGGATTCACATTAAGTGTTTGTAAGTATTTGTTAGATATTTGTTTGTTTATACATTTTATCGGTTGAGGTTAAGAAATCGTAATGAAATACTACTTGTTAATTTATTTTGTGCTGTTTGTAAAATTTGGAGATTACTTTTTGCTATAAAGCCCCAAATTTGAATTAGGTATTCTATGTGTGGCTTTACAAAGTAATTATAAATTGTGCAGATGAATTAGCAATGAGAGATGTACAGAATATGTAGCACACTTTAATGACACCATTCGATACTTTACATTTTCAATTTCAATACTTTGGAAGACCAAGAGTTAAAAATATCAAATGAATGTCTTTTAAACAACATCTTGAATCACTCGGTACATATATTAACCAGCGAACACACCCACTCAAGTTACCAGACAATTTAACGAAACGAAGTTCAATTAAACGAATACAAATATTTGCTCAAACATAAGTAGAAGTGACGCGACATTAAGGGCTTATTCTCACTGCAGAAGTCAAATCAAAATTTTTATTAAATCCCGACGCGAAATCGAGGGCTGTTATAAGTTTCTGTCTATCTATATATCAGTGCCATTGTTGTTTCCAAGCAGGGATCCGATTTAAATCTGATTCTTTCTTAGTTATGTTTTGTAAAAGTAGAGCAGATGTTTCCTGGATTTTACGCTTATTAGCACTAGCATTCAGAATCTCAGTAAAAATTAATTATATTGCTTGAAGTCTAGCGAGTGGTGTCTTACCACTCTCATGCTTTGGATGAACACGTAAAGCCGTCGATCCTAGTTATCGCTAGAAATAGTTGATAATCGTAATCAGGTCGATAAAATGTGGCGATGGAGATTACTAGTCATCTCTCCAACAGACGCATCGAAGAAGCTGGGTGAACCGAAGTCTATAGACGTTTGGTTTCACTCGCGCAAGGGAATCGCTCGTGATAATACTTTTAGTTATTATCGTATTCCTTAAATGAGAGTCTCATGATGATCAGCTACTTGTAGTAAAGATCTCTGTCAATATGGTCCAAATTTTAGGTTATTTTATTTTACTCTGCAAACGATGCACTTGAAGCATGAAGGCGGTCTGATGACAAAATGTATCGGGGGTTTTAAATTTATAGATGGGTTAGTATTTTCATAGCCACCACCAGATCGAAACGAGGTCACACACTGAGATGTTTCGTCAGGTTTATTTTTTTAACATTTACTAGACGACACCGACCAACTTTGCTGGGCTTAAATTCGTTAATGATAAAAAATGACTTTCAGATTATCATTTTCGCAATAAGGTGTTGACACTATATGCCAATTTTCATCAAGTTGCCTAGTAGTTAGGCAGTTGATCTTCTCATTGAATGGGGCCCGGGCATCACACAAATGCTTGTCCCTGTCGGGGATCGAACCTGAGCCCTCTCGATTGCGTAGTCAGGATCACTAAACACTCGACCAACGGAGCGGTCAAAAATGTATGTACGCGATGTATATTTTTTTCCATGAGAACCATTTGTTTGTTTGCTATCTTATCCATACTTCTATACTTCCATATCCATACTTCCATACTAATATTATAAATGCGAAAGTCTGTCTGTCTGTTACGCTTTCACGGCTAAACCGCTGGACCGATTTTCCTGAAATTTGGCACGGAAGTAGTTAAAGAGCTGGGTGGGGTCAAACATAGGCTAATTTTTTTTTCAAAAATCAACACTTAAAGGGTTGAAATAGGGGATGAAATTTGTATGAAAATCTATCTCGACGACATGCTAATCTACGCGCGGGCGAAGCTGCGCGGGTCAGCTAGTATGTAATATGAAAATTAAGTTCAAGGTAGTAAAGTTCAGATTATTACACTCAAAGACTACATGAATTCTAACTAGACACACCATTGACATGTTGACGCGCATATGAGCAAATGCTTCTTACACTGTCAAAAATGACATACATTTGTAGATATATTATATCGCGAAAAAATAAAAATGAACCATGTTTGTACTTACTGTTTTATCGAATCGAATGAGATGACAAGGTTTAAAAATTACCATTTAAGAGATTTTATTTCATTGGTAAGTCACTAGTATAAGCCTGCATTTCTGTGTATATATTCAAGCTACATTGACAAACTAAGAAACTGCTTTGAAAGGCGTATCCATTTAATCCGTGATAACACCTGTGAGGTAAGACCTCTAGTGTGTAGGCAGTCATTAAGCATTCAATTAAGTAAAATGCAACGTGCGTTTGCCGAACACTCCACATCTATATTTACCAACATTGCGATATTGGGGCGGACGTCTGAACGTGTAAACCTGTTTTATTATTCAATTACTATACAATTAATGTATAATTATCTTTGCCAAAATTTATTATAATCTATATATATATATAAATACATAATTATGACTTGCCGTTTGGCATAATTTGTGCAAAAACTATTAAATAAATTAGGTTTTTTTGTTATAAAGTTGTTAATGTTTTAGGAAATCACGAGTTTTATAAGCCGTTAGCGATCACCACGCGTTCTGAAACGTCTTGTGATATAATCGCGATAACTATTCCTGCTTCATACTTATTATTTCCCGTGTTGGTTCCGGGCGCCTTTGAAGAATAGACCTACTGCCGTTCTGCCAGTCAAAAGGTAAAAGGTAAATGGCGACCGATTGGCTATGCAAGTCACTAACATTGTGGCTACTGGATGGTAGAGTTCTACATTGTTAAATTGGAACCAGTTCCGTCCAGAAGATTGTGAGAAATTTTGATAAAACCTCGAAATAAAATTTTATGATTTTTTTATATCATAAGATAGAAAATATGGATAAGAATCTCCTGAAGGAAAGAGTCAAACCATCGCCTATAGACACCAAAGATGTTAATTGGTGCGTTGCTTCTTGTGGCGAGGTCTAATGCCACATGCATAAGTTTACCGGCTACCTTACCCTCCAAACCGGAACACGACAGCGACAAGCATTAACGCTATTGCGGCAGGAATAGGTAAGGCCGTGGTACCAGACCCGGGCGAGACAATGCAGATCTCTATCACCTAGTAGCCACTATGTTAGTGACTCGCGTAGCCAATCGGTCGCCTTTTATGACATGTCTAGCAGAACGGCAGTTGGTCTATTCTTTAAAGGAGCCCGGATCTAACACGGGGAAATTTGGTGTCCATTGAAAATGGTTATCTCATTTCATCATCAAATCCATCTGCTTGTTCGGATTCCAATGCTTTAAAATATCCGTCAATAAAATCTTGAAAGATATTGATCTAGCCTATCAATCACATTATCTCAAAATTCTCGAAAACTGACACCTGGCTTGAAGGACATCTATTATATCCTATAAAAGAATAAACGACTACCCTCATGAAATTTGAGACTCGATGGAAACTTAAAAAAGCAGGAATAGTCAATAGTCACTTCATATTGTTTGTTGAACAAACCACACGATGTGTCGTGGTATCGAGTTACCTCCTTACGAAGACGTACTTTGCAGTGTTATTGTTGATTAATTTTAAGTACATTGCTGCTTTTATGCCTAGGCATCTGACTATCAAAACTATTACTTCAATTGCTGTGACGTTAGCGTGATACTAAGAATAATATAGTAAGTTAATTTATCCCCGACTAAGGAATTTAACTTTAAAATAAATGTTACAAAATGATTTTAATAGTAAATACATCGAAAAACATAGACAAATTTTAAATGTAGACAAATTTAATTTTAAACGCAATATAATTAAACAACACAATGCGGTGTGTCTGCCTAATAAAAGGAAAATATATAAATATGAACCCCCTTGTTCCCTTTTGGGATAAGTATAGTGAATCGAACGTTAATATTCGCTTCGGTCACTCAATGGTTTACTCGATTTCATCAGTTTCATCGGTTAGTATGATGATGAGATGTGATGGTGTGTGTGGTCACAACACATTACACATTATATTACAATTTTTATGATAAGATATAGGTATAGTATAGTAGGTTTATTATGTATCAATAATTTGTGTACATATTATGTGGGTATGTTAATATTTATGAATTTTCACCTAATATATAACCTAAATATATTTTTGTATTTTCAAAAATTCCTCTTTTGTTATTATGTAATTTTTGATTTTCAGTTATGCAAAGAACAAAATAGTGGATTCTCTTGCTGGGTAATTAGTGACGTTTAGGTTCATAATAATTATTCAAAGATTTATCGATTGTTTATTGATGTTGTTGATCCCCAACTCTGACATAAGTCTCGCAAAAACTACTGCATATATTTCACTTTTTTTTAGTTTTAGTCCTTACGTAATTTTTCCTTAACTAAATAAATAGCAGGATACTTTCAATTAATCAAGTTATTATAGATTTTTCGATCTGTAGTAGTGTAGAAGTTCTTACAATCGACGCAGATGAAGTTACGTGAATATTGTAATAATAATAAACATCGCGACAACACCCCAAACCCAGAGGTTGTCAACAGAGGCGATGTAAACAAGCAATGTATTGTGTAATTTTATTATGAACGTTTAAATGATCTTAGTAGGAGGGAAATATCGTGTATCCCACAGGAGCAGCGGCGAGAGTTGAGTGAACTACACTAACCTAAATTACTTACAATGCCACCATTGTTTTAGGCGTCGAGAAAATTTCTTTTGACGCTTCTTACTCATATCTATTGTAAACTGAGATAAAAGATATTAATGTGGGAACTTGAACTATTTTCTATGGTCTAAAGAGGTGTTAATTGGCGTTGAAGCTTTTTATTTCCCATAGTAATAATTTATTGATTTCTAATTTGTTTTCAAATGGGATTTAAGAAATGTCTTAGGGTTCCGTACTTAAAGGGTACAACGAGACTCTACTACTAAGACTCCCTATGTCCGTCCGTCTACTTTTCTCTCTGTCCGTCTGCAACCACGCTGTATCTCATGAACTGATAGTAATCTAGACTGTTGAAAGGAGAGGGGGATTTTTGGGCCCAAATATAAAGGGTTGAAGTGTGGTCCAAAAAATGGTACAATTTTTTCTATTTCAACGCTCAAAATATGAGCTTCATCCGCTTTCTGAGAAAAAAGAAATCACAAAAATAAGTTTGCGGTACTATAATTGTATAATCGATAAAATTATAATCGATTTATATAAATAATTTTAATCGAAATGTAAGCTCGTAAGTACTTGTAAAAGGATATTCTTGATAAATATTTAGTTTAATCAACATTAAGCACCAAATTATTTTACCAACCATTTATGATATAAAAATAAAAAATGTAATCGATGCAATTTAAATCTATTCCGATTGAATATAAATGAAACCGGTATCTTAAAAGTAGAGCGTTTTCTTATGATTTAAAAACTCGAAATCTGATAAATACCCTATTTCAGAAAATGGGGTGAAACCAAGGACGTTCCGATGAAAATTTTCATTTACCTAGTGGGAAGTTAAAAAAGGTAAAAAAAGTAACGTAAAAGTATTAACGCACTATTAAATATATAGGTGCCTAATAAAATCAACTAACTAACGCCCTGACCGCCCCGTTTTTGCTTAAGTAGCGACCCTAACTACCAATCAACAGGGCTTGGAAACAGATTATAATAATATAATGGCTACTATCGTAACTTGGGTTTGATTCTAAGCAGGGACAAGTATTTGTTTGAAAAGCACGTATGTTTGTATTTCTGGTTTAAATGCTCATTAAATAACCAAGCGAAGCTTTGTGACGATAGACGCAGTGCGGCCGCAGCATTAGAGATGCCATGAATATACGTCGCCAAATATTCACGTGATTTTAGTGAATCGATTGATTACATTGATTTAGTGTCTGTGGATTTAACACAGCTAAAAGTGACAATTACAACTGACATCACTGACGTCTCGCAAAAGTCACAAGTCACGTACTTCACCTTTACTATTTTACGTACCTACCTACAGGGAGGCATCCTTTAATTTGTGGTTTCCAAAAATGTGTGTTTTAGTATTGTGTCAATTTATAAAATATATTATGAAACATAGTTGCCTGTATTACAAGCATCAATTGTTTATATAATAGTAAACGGTTATAGTGAGTTAAACTATACCGTAGTACCGTAACCTTACTTCTAGTGAATATCTTATATCTCTGTTCTCAGATTGCTAATATTATATAATCTTAAACTAGCTATTAATTAACATAATTTTCATATTATTACATGAGGGCCCAAGATTGTATGCAATGCAAGATAGCAAACAAGCAGATGGGTCTCCTAGTGGAGTCAACCATCGCCTATAGACACCAAAGATGTTAATAGTGCGTTGCTATCTTGTGGCGAGGTCTAATGCCAATATGCATAAGTTTACCGGCTACCTTACCCTCCAAATCGGAACACGACAGGGACAAGCACTGACGCTATTTCGGCAGGAATAGGTAAGGCGGTGGTACCAGACCCGGTCGAGACAATGCAGAACTCTACCACCTAGTGACTAGTCCTTATCACGGGTGATGTATTTCTGTTGCCGTTATAACAAAAAATACTAAAAATAAAACAAAATAAATATTTAATGATCCCATACATTTGTTATGTGATTTTTTTGCAACTTTTTTCTCGATCTTAATAACAACTGGTAGACGCTTGAAATATTCACAGAATATTTAGTTATATATTCACATTAAAAATAAAAAATTAAAATAAAATAAGAAGGAAGGCTTCTACACAACAAATGTGATTTTTGCCATTTTTAATAGATGATGGTACGTCCGACTCGTACTTGACCGGTTTTTAGATTTCTGAGGAAAATTAAGAACCCTTATTGTTTCGCTGTGTCCGTTCGTCCGCACGATATCTCAGAGATCCTAAGTACCTACTAGAAAGCTGTAATTTGGCATCATTATGCATATTCGTCAAGGCAACCAAGAAGTAGGTACCTAACATAAATTTGAAAATTTTTTTTCAACCAGACTGGCAGTTGGCCTATTCTTCTGCCTGGACAAATACGGGGGTAATTATAGAAACCTGGCATAAGCTGAAAGTAAAATAAGTTAATGATGGCTTTGATATGATAAATATTAATTAGTCGCAATGAAGTGCGCGCCGAGAAATTCCACTAACAAAAGTGAAGCTAGCATTAATTCCTTATAAATACAACGCAATTAAATTTGACATTGTTGGTGGTAAGCTTTATTGTGGTCGCAGCCATGTTGGAACGACAACCTTAGATATTAATGAAATATTTTCACAGATAATATTTATCCACTCATAATAAATTATAAATAGATATTGTTAGTCATTTTATATAATCCCAAAATAAGCACATGTAATAAGCGAACCAGGGCAAGCTTCATCGCAATACAAAAGCAGTATCGTGTTTCTTTCCAATTGTTATGTCTTTTGTTGATCATCATAACGCGGATTTTGCTAATTATATCGCTCTTCGTAACCTGAAATTTAAATGATTAATTGCTATTCATCAACTATGTGATTTATATTTATAAATGTTAGTCAACGACACTAATAAATATGTGTTATATAAATATTCAAATAATAATAATAATAATAATAATAATAATAATAATAATAATAATAATAATAATAATAATAATAATAAGCCCCCTAAAGCCCAACCATACGTCCGAATCGACCACCAGATTCACGAAGGGGGCGGACACGTGATACGCATTATGCATTTACTGGCACGGCTAACATGGCAATGGTGAACATTAAAACAATGAAAGGTTTAAATAAGAGATACAATTTGCGGCCGCTACCCGGGGGTCGCCGGGGCACATCTGGAGCCAGCGCTGGATGTCACAGCATGCGAACCGTTGGCGATGGGGGACTGAACAGGCGGGTTCCCCTCGAACAATCGTCTACAGCCGACCGATCATTCTCACCATCATCTACCACATATTCTGAGCACTCATTATTTTATAATTTCTCATCACCTTCTTCAACTCATACTCTGTTTCATTCCCCTAACATATCACCGTCATCTTCGTACTCATCATGCTCAATAAGGACAACAGCTGATGTGCAGGAGGCAGTAGCCATTAACTCTGCACCCAATGTTTGTCCATCACGCGCGCGAAAAAAATGGAATGAGGATATGAACCGATTCATATGGCGCACATATCTTGTAATTACAAAGAATGAAACAACTCAGATGAACAATTATTTAGATCCCCTTCACAAAGAATTCAACAGTAAATACCCTGACATGGAAGCCACTCGGCAAAGATTAGGAGATCAAAAAAGAGCTATACTTCGGAGAAAACTATTGTCGCAGGAGACACTGAATGAAATACGCAATGAAGTCAGTCAACAAATATATACTAATTCTTACACTTATCTAGACACACAAAATTCTACTAATGTACACCTCACGCACAATTCAACACAAATTACAGCCATAACTAAATCTAGAATGAGGTGGTCAGATCAAATAAATGAAGACATCATATGTTTTTACCTTAAAGTAACGGAGTTAGAAACAAATATGACAGCCTACCGTAAAAAGCTACATGAAATGTTCATAGAAAAATATCCACACTTATCACATATCACAGAACAAAGAATTGCAGACCAGAGAAGGGTCATATTTAATAATAAAGCATATACGAATAAAATACACGAATAAAAATACACACATATGGTGCAGCTAAATACGCAACATAATGATGCAGTAATAGAAGATCTAGATTATAGTCAATCTGAAGGTATTAGGAATACACCAACTATCCACGCACACATTGATACACAAACACAATTACTCACACAAACACTTAATACTAACATGGAACATGAAAACAATTTAGTTTGTAAAATCGAAAAAGAATTTAATGATGCGGTGTCACGTTTTAGGGGCACCAATCCAGAAACAAGACCATTCATTCCACAACAAAAGCCGTCCCGAAAATTTTCAATAATCGTTAGCCATCTTAATAATACAATAATTCCGAAACATTTAAATCATGATTTAGATTTCCCATCATTGCACACAATAATTTATTCGGCTGCCTTTGCCGCTGCTATTTGCAATGGAACCAAATTCAATACAAATGAAAATAGAGGTAGTAATCATTTTAGCAGAAAACCTAGATGGCAGAGAAGAATTGAAATTAAAATAGCAAAATATAGATTAGAGATTGGCAGATTAACCCAGTACATTTCAGGAAACAGACGTCAGAAAATACTTAAAACTGTTAACGAAATTAAACTAAAATACAAAACTCACTCACAACATGAAGAACCGAACACAGAACCACAAAATTTTCTAGACACTTTGAAACAAAAGTTGAATGCAGCTGCAAATAGATTAAAAAGATATTTAAGCTGCACTCAACGGAAACAACAGAACCTAAACTTTACTAATAGAGAAAAACAATTTTATAGAAATTTAGGTAACAATCAACCAAATAACAACCAAACACTTGATTCGCCATCCCCACAAGAATTACAACAATACTGGGCAAGTATATGGGAAAAACCACTACAGCATAACACAAATGCCGACTGGTTATCAAAACTGTCAAATAGCATACACATTAATTCAATGGAATTTGAAAGTATACCTGTGGATACTTTTACTCAAATTATCAATCGTACACACAATTGGAAAGCTCCTGGGACTGACAACATACACAATTATTGGTACAAAAAACTCACATACGCACATCCATTTATTTATAACCACATAACCCAATTCATACATTCACCCAACTCTATGCCTAAATTTATAACACACGGAATAACATTTATGATCAAAAGGTTCTGATCCCAAAAACCCAGCAAATTATCGGCCAATCACATGCCTGCAAACGATCTATAAAATTATAACAGGGTGCATAAGTCATCTTATCTATAAATACCTTGATCGCCATAACATACTTGCAGAGCAACAAAAGGGATGTAGAAAAAATAGTCAGGGATGTAAGGAACAGCTCACAATAGATGCAGTAGTAATGAAACAGGCACACACTAAACAGAGAAACATCCACACAATGTACATCGATTATACAAAGGCGTTCGATTCAGTCCCGCATAGCTGGTTACAATTCATACTTTCTCACTACAAAATTCATCCTAGTTTAATATCATTTTTAAGAATAGCTATGTCACAGTGGGAAACTAAGCTTAAAATTTGTCAAAACAATAAATCAGTAATTACAGATTCGATTAAAATCCAACGAGGTATCTTTCAGGGAGATTCCCTTAGTCCATTATGGTTCTGCATGGCTCTTAACCCATTATCAGAATTACTTAACCTTAGTAATATAGGATTTAAATTAAAATATGATAATTCTCACCACATTCTTTCACACTTGCTATATATGGACGATATTAAAATTTATGCAACATCCAACACTGAACTTAAAAAACTAGCAGATATCACACAGACATTCTCCGAAGATATACAAATGCAATTTGGCGTTGACAAATGCAAAATACATTCAATTATACGGGGAAAATCACAGCATAATACATATTTGCTTAATTCTGGTGAGCAAGTAGAACCCATGGATGAACACAGCACATACAAATATTTAGGTTTCCACCAATCAAAACAAATACAGCAAAAACAAACTAAATTAGATTTGATCAAAAAATTTAAAATAAGACTTAACCAAGTTTTGAGGACGCAACTAAACTCACGCAATAGTATTAAAGCGATAAACACTTACGCAATTTCAATACTTACATACTCTTTCGGAATCATAAACTGGTCTCAAACAGATTTAGTAAAATTACAACGCATAATTAACACACACATGACCATACACCGAAAACATCACCCCAAGTCATGCATACAACGTCTCACATTACCAAGGAGGGATGGAGGCCAAGGTTTAATCGACATTCAAAATCTTCATAACAACTTAGTATCAAAATTAAGAACTTATTTTTATAACAAATCAGACCATTCTCAATTGCATAAATACATTACAAAAATTGACAATAAACTAACTCCACTTAATTTAAATGACAGAAACTTCGTATTAAATTCCATTAGTAAACAACAAAAATTTGATTTGTGGTCACAAAAGTCTCTGCACGGAAGACCTTTAGCCGATCTTAGCCAATCACACGTCGATACAGTTACGTCAAACGAATGACTACGACGAGGAGAACTTTTTCCCGAAACAGAGGCTTTTGTGATCGCTATTCAAGATCAAGTAATAGACACACTCAATTACCAGAAACACATCATCCGCACACCTAACTTACCAAGCGACTTATGCCGACATTGCCGTAGCAGTTCTGAAACTATACAACATATTACTGGTTCATGTAAATCTATAGTTCAGACTGACTACAAATACAGACACGACCAAGTTGCTGCAATCATTCACCAAAACCTTGCCCACATTCATTCTTTCATCGACAAAAAGATTGCATATTATAAATATAATCCAAAAGCTGTTTTAGAAAATAGCTTTATAAAAATATACTGGGACAGGACAATTATTACTGATAAGACAGTACATTTTAATAGACCAGACATAACAGTATTAGATAAAACAAAAGGAGTGGCGTTCCTTATTGATATAGCAGTATGCAACACACACAATCTTCTCAATACACACACAGAAAAGATAACGAAGTATGTAGACCTAGCTACCGAAATTAAAATACAGTGGCAAATAGATAAAGTTAAAATCATCCCAATAGTTATATCAACAACTGGTGTTGTTCCAAAATCACTTCAAACAAATTTAAATACGCTTCAAATGCCAGCATCCACACTCACTCTCATTCAAAAATCTGTAATCCTTAATACTTGTCGTCTTACCCGGAAATTCTTAACATCATCGACTTTTTAATTATTCATTTTACTTGAAAATTAAAACACTTGGCTAAGGCCCGTGTTTTAATTATTTTACCCTTGAATAAGGAGAAGAACATCAAAATAAAAAAGAAAATAATAATAATAATAATAATATACTTTATTGCACACAACACACATCATTTACAGTATTCAAATATTTTTGTATTAATGCGATGGAAAGTCTTTGTATTCCTTTTTAATACAATTACGTGAATGGTGGAGTATGAAAGCCATAGTTTAAGTTTTCATAGCGGAAGACTACAGAAACCTAATTTTTTTAAATAATATGCATTAGATGCCGGTGACGGCAGGGATCCGGTCTGTCTCCCAGCCATCTGATAGCGGTAATAAGCAATCATATATGGTAAACATTAATGGTCAAATATGTCAAGAAAATGATAAAGAGGTCATTGTACCTCAATCCCACGGCAGTAGCTACTTCGACCTTCTTTTGGTACATTTTTTTATCTAGTGATGAATTATACTTTATAAAGAGACAGTATACTCTTTTAATACATTAAATTAATAAATATATACGATAAAGTACACACAATATGTTTACTATTTTCTTCATGGCTAAAGACTGTAGTCACACTGAGGATCATCACTCATCCCACCAACCGACAAACTGGTGACTCGTGGTGAACTGGAAAGTTTATAGACGGTCACTCGGTTCACTCTGTTTATCGTGCAAGGGACAAGTTTTTATCCTTAACTTTATATTATTTAAATTATTCTAATACTCTAGAGCGATGATTCTAAAAAATAGGAAAATTTATAGAAATACATAAAATACACAAAGAAACACGCATAAGAATATGACTGGTTTATGTGTTCCACGGGTACGACGAATCTGAGTAATGAACGCTTTAAGGATCGATTACATTGAGACGGGCCGCAGCGAACCCGAGCGGGCTTCATCCCAATGCTAAGCATTATCGTGATTCTTTGGTTGTTATTCTCCTTTGTTGATCATCATAACGTGGAATTTGATAATCATATTATAGCTCTTTGTAGCCTGAAACTAAAATGATTAATCCCTATTCATCTATAACTATGTCATTTAAAAAAATAATACTCAAAACACGGAGAAACACGTGTATGCAATTCTGCTTGCTGTAACGTTTGGTATGTGCACCAATAAAATACATGTTTTTTCCAATGACACAGTTACTTCCTCGGCAGTCGGACAGAGAGTGTGCGGCGAGCCGCAGCTCACTGCGCCCCTACTATCGTACACGTCGCGAGCAGGCGTATTTTTTATTATGCATATATTACACTTGCCATAGCACAATGTATCGGATTGAGACGGACCGCATCTTATTTGCGGATATTCGCCGAGCAAAAATGCCTAGATGCGGCCCTGCCGTTGTAAGCGATACTTTACATAAAATGTATGAAAGCGATGTATGCGGATTTTTGCGATGCGATCCTACCCGTTGAGGCCCTTCTCAGTGTGCCTTTAAATTGTGCGCCGTGAAAATAATTTTTTTTCGTTTTTTTTTTATTTTTTCCCTTATTCGCAGTATACATGGTTACTTTTAGGGATCCGGCCAAATTTTCAGAGGCTATTCAAAATCGATACTATGTTCGATTTGTGTAATAAAAAAAGTCTTAAAAATTCATTCGTTTCCGATACAAAAAAAACCACATGGATATAATTTCAATTACGCAAAATTCGAACTAAACTAGTAGATACTATAATAATTATAGGTAAATGTAAAATGACACACTGCCAGCTTAACAGAGTTCATTCACAAGACTCGGTGCTTGCAATTCATGAATTTTGTGGGATATTTTTAATCGAATATTTTTATATTATCTTGAAATATTTTTACAATTATAATTAAAACGCACTTTAACTTCAATATTTAGTTCCTAATTTTAAAATTTGGTCGGACCTTTAAAAATAACCCAGTATATAAAAATATACGATAAATACAAAATGGTAAGTAATAAATAAACTATGTCTACATTTTGTACCCGCGTACAAGTTTTTTAACTATTTTTTGAACTATAAAGCAAAACTACAGGGTGTATTCTTTCAATATATCATAATTACCATTAAATATAACACGTGCACAATATATTTTAATTATTAATTCCATGGGGCATATTTCTTCGGTAATTAGGAACGGCCCGGTGCTACAACATCTGTCTCCAATTATTCCACGCTTCTAATGATCGTGTGAAGTCTCTATGAATAATACCAATTTAAATATGTTGGAACTGACATTAGATATTTCAAATATACTTTTACAGGAAGTAGTTTTTTCGATTCATTAGGTTTTGAAATATTTAAATTTCAAAACCTAATGAATTTTCATTCATTAATTTGAAAAATTAACCTACGATTAATTTTTCAAATTAATGACCTTTCATCGTATTTAGATAATGAAACTATCATAGTCTTTGATAAATGGATCTTTTCGAATATTAGCTATTTATTTTCATTATATGAGTGTACGTTAAAACGGACATTTGGCTTAAAGTAAAAGTTAACACAGCGTGTAAAAAAACACTTTCTGATTTCTGATTTACACACACAGGTTTTTATGTTATTATTCTTTGGTAGCTAAATACAGTCATATATATATATATATATATATATATATATATATATATATATATATATATATACATATATATATATATATATATATATATATATGTATGTTATTATTCTTTGGTAGCTAAATACAGTCATATATATATATATATATATATATATATATATATATATATATATATATATATATATATATACATATATATATATATATATATATATATATATGTATGTTATTATTCTTTGGTAGCTAAATACAGTCATATATATATATATATATATATATATATATATACATATATATATATATATATATATATATATATATATATATATATATATATATGTATATATATATATATATATATATATATATATATATATATATATATATATATATATATATATATATATATATATATATTATAGATGTGTTTTTGCCAATCACATTAATTAATCTTAGATCATATTTCTAATATTAAGTATAGTCACACAAAATGCGGTACAAAAAATAGCTGCATACACAGACGCGACTGCGAGGCTGAACTGCGCCTACTTACTCAACGAAGTGTTGTACAGTTTGAAATATTCACTAAATTTTAGCAAAAGTAAAGGTTAAATACAAGGATTTCAAAATACTACAATATCTTTATTTTTATAATTTTTTTTTTCGACAAACACACATGCCCCCTGCGGGTGGAAGAAGGCTTTTATACCCGCTGTACGTCTCTATGTACTTTCATCTAATCGATGTTCTGCAAAATGTGGACTAATTTATAAAAAATCCATTATGTTTTACGTCTATTAAGTCAAAATCTGGTGATAAAATTAAAAAAAAACACCTTTAATATTACATGAACGTATTCATATTTTAGTGGCTGTCAGGAGAATCAAATAATTCTTATCTTCAGATTCTTTAATAGGAGCCTGAACTAGCACGTGGAAATCGCCAACAGGGACCGGGATTGACAGGTCAATAATATTATTAATTTTTTATAGCAATAATATTATTTTTAATAAACTGTTTTAATGAGCTAAATTTTGAAAAGTTAAATAAAAATTAATCAAATAGCTTAAATCATAATATGTTTTTTGTTGTGTCACACAAAGTTATACGTAGGAGTGAAAATTACGTAGTTTCTTAGTACTTTTTTGTATATTCCTCTGAGCTCTGTAGTCAGGTCTAACGAGAAACCAGATAATTACTGAGATTAATATTTATGCAAGGCGCGCTTCGTAAATCCATTTGAATATTTACGCAGCTTAATTAAGAGTAAAAGCCATTAGTAAGAATGTATTTATTATCTTGATATTAATCTATTTGATTAGATGATTATTTTTATAGAAACAACCTGTATATAATTAATAACAAATTGTTTTAATAAAGTTATTCTTGACTTAAAATTTAAAAATATGTCTTTAGTAAATAGTATAATGTTTGGAATGACTGAAATATTTCGCCAAATTTCTATTAAATTTTGTACCTTTTTTCCTTTATATTAATAACTAGCTGTGTCCGCAACTTCGTTCACGTGAAAATAATTCTAAAATAAAAATCCGCACAGTTTCCGTTCCCGTGGGATTTCCGGGATAAGAACTATCCTATGTCCTTTCTTGGGTCTCAAACTATATTTGTACCAAATTTTATCCAAATCGGTTCAGTGGTTTGGCCGTCAAAGCGTAACAGACAGACAGACAAACAGACAGACAGACAGAGTTACTTTCGCATTTATAATATTAGTATGGATAATATCTTTTAATAAAAAAATAACGACAAAATTTTTTTCGTGGTCACTAGTCCAATAGTATATATAGTACTATAACATTAAAAGTATACCCGTCGAATTGAGAACTTCCTCCGTTTTTCGTCGGTTGAAAAAAAAGCAACCTTTTAATGGATTCCAGTGGCGCACAAGGAGTTGTTACAAGATAAAATGTGAAAAATTGCAATAAACTATTGATGATGATGATAAATGAGTGATGATGACATCTCAAAAAATATTAACTAACAAAACATTTTTCGTGTTGCCCCGGTCCCTTTTTGCAGAATAGTCTATCAGCCATTCTGACAGACAGTTTGCTTAATTCTGCAAAGATTCGCTCGGGTATATGGTATCATCGTCTTTCTCGTACTTATTCCTGTAGCATGTGTCAATGTTCATCTTCGTCGTTTAAGAGGGTAATGTAGCGGTGACATTGCTATCCTGCCAAACGGAAAGCAAGTTACTATTGACATCTTTGTTATCTATAGACGATGGTTTTTCTCTTTCCATCAGGAGAGCCATCTGCTTGTTTACTATCTAATGATTTAAAAATAACATAATATCACACACAAACACAACACGACACCGTCGTCGCCGGTATCGACAGCGAAGGCTTAGAGAAATCTCCCCCCTCCATTTTGGTCCGAATGCCGCACTAAGCCGAGGTCCGGTCTCACAGGAGACAGCCCTTAGCGTGGGCGTTGTAAGCCCAAATGTTAATTTAAACTCTGGTTGAGCACTCTGCTGGCGCAAAAAGTCCGGTGACACAATAACAACCAAAAGGTCAACTGTAAAATCATTTCGAAAAAAAAATCACATTGGGAGAGATCCCTAAATTAAAACAGAAAAAAATACAAACAAAAACCTTTTTAAATCTACAGCATTAATACTGATTCCTCGTGGTAAAGCAATGCTTGCATACATAAACTTCACTTTCATAAGAAGTTTATACATCAGATTATAATGTTTATCGTGTATCAAAGCAATTGGCGAAGTCGACAATAAATCTTCCAGCCAATAAATGGCCGGCGCGCTTCGATGCTGAATCGAAAGGTGCTGCAATTAAATCCCTTTGGATTAAATGGGCTCCATCCATTTGTGGTTTCGAGCTTTATGTGTTGTGGTATAAAGGTAGGCGATTCTGTCTTTTTTGCTTTTTTTATTAAAACTTAAAATAAAACTGGTATATGTTATAATGCGGGTAAAGCAATCTTGTTATGAATTTATCCCAGTTTTGTTCCTTAAATTAAACCTCTTTTACAAATTGCCTGGCAAAATTGCAAATAGTCTATTCCTCCAAGGGGGCCCGGACTAGCACGGATAATTGAACTCTTGCACGGATAATTGAATCCCGTGACATGGTGAAGCTATTAAAAAATCCCATGACATGCTAAAACTGTTAAAAAATAGTACTGATCAATTAAGTATTTTGAGCGCAGTCATGGCACATCGATACACACACATCCAAATGTTCACTAAAGCTTTTTTAAATTAGTTTTTTATATATTATACTTGACAAATATTTTTTATTCTTAAGTATTAAGAGTGTTTATTAAAGGTTTATTCTTTATATCTGTGTACTTATTTTATTAGTGCAATATAAACATAAGAAATACAGCTAAGTCCACAAAAACATTTGACCTTGAAATGTTCAGAATAGAGATCCCGCAATGTTCCGATTATGAAACGTGCAATTACATACCATACCATCATAACATGAAAACAGAACGAACACTACATATTTTTTATAATAAACAAATTTATTCATACCTACTTTAGTTACTGTAAAAAATATACTTATGGATAAGATTAAATGAAAGATATCGTACAAAAACCAAAAATATTATTGGTCCTTTTACAAATATCTTGCAGGGTTTATATGTTTCATCTGTAAGTTTACTGGCTACCTTCATGTACCGGTTGTACATGAACGTGACAACTGACAAGCATTGATGCTATTGCGACAGGAATTAATAAGAATATGGTGGTAACTGGTATCAAACAAGATGTTACAGAAGTGATAGTGACATTTTTAGCCAATTGTTTGCCTTTTATGAACTATCCGAAAATATGGTAGATTTTTTTTTCTTTAAAAGGGAATCAAACTATAGCGGAGTTAAAATTTGGTTGATTATGAAATGTATACTACTTTTGAAATCTATAGTCTCTTCGTATACATTCAATTATTTTGTCGAATCTATATACATATAATAAAATCCATCGACCACACAGCCCATAGACGCCTAATGTTCGATTTTCCGTATTGAATGCATTCTGGCAACTAGCTGAGCTGAGCTGCAACATCGTGATTGGCTTACTCAAGGCCACAGTGAAAGATAGTGATGTACAGAGAATCTGATTGGTCGACACTGATTGGGCATTGGTGCATGGACATTTACATCGGGACTATAAGTCAGATGTGTTGACAGAAGCCATTCGCCTGTTATTAGGGGTCTATGGGTTGTGTGGTTGGTGATAAAATCGTAGGAAAGTCAATGTATATCCGGGGTAAACTCAAAAAGTACTGCATGGATTTACTTCAAAATTTGCATGAATATTACTAACAGGTCGGGTCAAAATATAGGCTACATATTATCATGCTACCACCTACGGGGGAGGAGCTGTGCGGAGTAAACGAAGTTCGCGCGAACGAAGTCGCAGGCCACAGCTAGTATGAGATAAATATGTACATATTCGTTTAATGACTCCATAGGTTTAATTTTACCATTTTGAACATTTTTATTAGTTTGTATTTCCTAAAACTGTAAAAATGTAGCCTACACTCTGCATTTAATCTTAAGTTTGTAACATAAATTTAACTTAAGTAAATTTCAACACTTATTCTATGTATTTTATGTCATACTCCAATGGATACGATTATCCCTGTTTGTGTAGCCATTGTCCAACCTAAAATTATTAACTCTACCTAATAGTTTTTAAATCATTTCAATATAAATATTTGCATCGGCATGTATAAAAAATAAACAAATTAGTGCGAGTTAACTCTTGCGGGTTCCGTATATAATTATCTAAATTCTACAAGTCTTTTTAATAAATAAACTTGAATCCAATTCTTTTTAACTTATTCCGTAACTTTTTGTCTTTTCCTTACTTATATAGATAAATAACTACTTTTCGTATTTTGTAATAGTATAGATAAAAAACTATTTTGGAGCCGTTCATAAAATACATTCGCGTACAAGGAGGGGGGGGGGATCTCGCTAAGTGTGACAAGTTGTGACAAGATGTGGCAAGGAGGCGGGGGGTTTACGGCAACGTGACGTTCACCGTTCATTAAAACAATACAGATTATAGATATTTTGGCGCATTTACAAAATCCTTGAACTTCTGATTAATAGAAATATTATTTATTTGTTTTTTTTTATAAAATATATGTATTGGTTCATTTAAATTTTATTGTAAGAGTTACATAAATATTTTTAATTCTAAGAATTGTGTATTATCACTTGAAGTTTATCATATTCGACAGGAGGGTCTTAGTTTTTGTAACGTGATATTTCTAGGCGTCACAGAAAGTGTGACACAGCGTGACAATAGAGGGGAAGGGGGTCAAAAAATCTGAATTTAGCATGACATATTTTATGAATGGCACCTTTCAAAATTTTTTTTTTGTTAACATGTTAGAATAAGTAGTTTCAGAGATAAGGGTAAGAATAAGGTCATTTTTCTTAATCTAGCAATCGCCCTATGTTCGAAATTCGACCACAGACTTTAACTGCAAACACAACAGCATACATGTGTAAATGTTATCATATAATATGTCTAATGCATGTAGTGTATAATGTCTTTTTTTTAATGTAATGTGTTCCTTATACTATTTTTATTAATAATATTAGCTTTCTACACTTATTTAACCATATAAAAAGATATATATATAGATATATATATATATATATATATATATATATATATATATATATATATATATATATATATATATATATATATATATATATATATATTAGTTTTTTGTTTAACTTTACGTTACACGTCAGTTTCCGTTTAAAATCCAATGCTCCATTAGTTTTAGAGTTACTTCGCTGTGACAGAGGGACGGATAGACAAACAGATCCTTGAATGGTCCTATAAAGGTTACGTTTTGGTACGAAATCCATAAAATAAAGCACTTAAAGAATTAATAAAAATATGAGTTACGACATTCAAATCAAAAATCAAATCTCTCTTCAAAAAGCAGTGCAATGGAACAAATTACGCTATGTTTTTTCTGTTGAGAAACGGGACCCTAAGAAATAGCACAAACGTCTTTGTTACAAAACACAGTATTCATTAGCCGATGTCTTTTGTGTGAAATAAAATAACAAGTAGAAAGAAGCATCTTTACGTTTTGCACCAGACGCTCGCACTATGGTTGATCGCAAAGTAATTAATGTTCAGATGTAGCTTTCTTGTGTGTAAATACTGGCCGAGGACAGAAGTAAATTGGAAACGAGTAAATAAGATGTAATTCACTCAACTGATAAAGGTTTAATGGGATTTATTCATATTCAGAAGATGTAAAATGCTTTTAAAGATATTATGGTTTATTACAAAAATGAATAAATATCACTGGTCGAATTACACATATTTATCTAACCCCAAAGTAAACTAATTATTTGCTTATAAGATGGATGTTAGTCAACGATACTTTAATACAGAAAAACATATATAAATACTGTAACATTTTTTACGTCATAAGACAGCAAACAAGAAGATGGGTCTCCCGATGAGAAGAGTCAGTCATCGCCTATAGACACCAAAAATGTTAATGGTGCGTTACTATCTTGTGGCGAGATCCTATGCCACATGCATAAGTTTTCCAACTAGCTCACCGTCCAAACTGGAACATAACAATGACAAGCACTGCTGCTATTGCGGCAGGAATAGGTAAGGCGGTGGTACCAGGCCCGGGCGAGACAATGCAGAACTCTACATCCTAGTAGCCACGATGGTAGTGACTGAGCCCGAACCTTCACGGGGAAACATACTTAATAAACAGCCAGATATACAAATATCTATGAAATACAAATATCTATCGATTCGTAATTAAGTTCGCTAACTACTCAACCAACGATGCAGTCAAATAATTCAACACACCGTAAGTAGAATTTTTAGGTAACCATGATTGTGTTCTTTACTCCATAGGATAGCCAATAACTCAGTTCTCTTGATAAGGCTGATAAACATCGCCTATAGACATCAAAAATTTTAATGGCGCGTGGTTATTGGTATATAAAATTTCATCATTATCAGTCAAACCGTTCTTAAGCTATAACGGGATATACAGAAAGTCAGATAACAATTTTTAAAATTGTGCATTGGAAAGTGATTTATGTAATGTTTTAATGCAGTAAAACTGCTGTAAAGCGGTTCGATTCAACATTCTTCATTCGAACCGCACAGGGCTGGAACATGCTTCCTAAGTCTATGTTCCCCGACGAGTACAATCTGAGGATCTTCAAGAGAAGAGTGAACAGGTACCTTCTAGGGAAGCGCATTCCATCTTAGGCCTCATCTTAGCTTACCGTCAGGAGAGATCGATGTCATGCGCTTACCTATCGTTAGTAAAAAAGACACTGCATCAGATCTCCAAAGGATTCTAAAGTTTTGCAAAAAACAAAAGAATATTTTAAAATAGGTTAAGTATTGCAAAAAAGAAAAGAATATCGTATCGTATCTTTACGTCCGTATCCTCAGAGGTAGACAGAGGTACAACAAATGCACCAACGATTAGCCGAAGATACTTAGTCCCACTATGTAATGGATGGCAAGCTTATCCTCTAATCCCGGGCAACGTTGTTTTTTTAAAAAAACTGTAAAACTCATTTTGGATTTACCCTACCCGGGAATCGATCTCGGGACGTCAAGTGGTCCACACCTACACCGGAACACTGGAGTACAGAGATCACTGCAAAAAGTTTGCCTTACAAAATAGCATTAAATATTTTTTACGTGTACAATATTTAGGTACATAACGCACTACTATACCAGAACGTAAGATGTGTGACAGGAGCCCTTGAGGTAATTGGTGTATTTCATACTGCACACAATTTGAAATCTTATTCTGTAAGAGAAAAACGGTATCGTTGTAGTTACATATATGCCTACAATAATCTATATTAATACATATTATAATTTCGAAAGTTTGGATGTTTGGATGGATGGATGTTTGTTAATCACGCAAAAACTACTGAATGGATTTAAATAAAATTTGGCACACATGTAGGTGATGACAAAGAATAGTACATAGGCTACTTTTTATCCCGGAAAAACTAATTACTCCCGCGGGATTCACCAAAAACTTTTATAATGCAAAATGCTGCAGCTAAAAATAGCATAAAGAAAGGTTTATATGATATGATATTATTGTAAGATTTTAGCCCAAAATACTATACGTGTCTGTATATTATTACGTTTGTTACATATGAATGTAATGTCTGTTATGTTAATTTTTGATGTTACCGTACCTGTTAATGAAAAACGGGATCCTTATAAATAGGATCACTTCATTGTCTATCTGTCCATCTGTTCAACTGTCAAAACCTTATTGTCAGGAACGCGTTATGATATAAAGTTGAAATTTTTGTCAAATACTTCGGTGTATAGTCTCTCTCAACTGTGAAAAAATTAAACTTATAAGATAGTACCATTTAAGTCGCATATTTTTGCGATTTTTTGCTATTTCAAAAGGGAATCAAAACCTATAAGGTAGTTCTCGCTAACCTAGAATTATGGAATTTGGTAAGGAGCAATGTTTTACTGTCTTATAGTACACGTAGAGTAAAAAATCCGAAAACCGTAATTTTTTTTATCGAACCCAACCGTTTTTTATTGATTTATGTATTTGTACATAATGAATATTATTTTTAAATATGTAGTAGGTTTCGGCCATCCTCCTCAATGTAAATTTTAACTGTGCCAAATTTGTTACTCACTCAATTGTTTTAAAAAGGGGATAAAAATATCGTTCACGTTTTAATATATTATAGATAACACAACTTATAATCTAATAATAAATAGATATTAAATTAAATAAATATTTAAAAGGTAATCTGGATAAGAATCCAGCAAACTTTTTTTTTATATCATAAGATAGCATACAATCAATGGGTCTCCTGATGCAAAGAGTCAATCATCGCCTATAGACACCAACGATGTTAATGGTGCGTTGTTATCTTGTGGCGAGGTCTAATGCCACATGAATAAGTTTATCGGCTACCTTACCATCCAAACCGGAACACGACAGTAGTAGCACGACGCTATTGCGGCAGGAATAGGTAAGGCGGTGGTACCAGACCAGCGGGGTGATCACGTAACTCGCGATGCGAAATTATCGTGATTGTTTAGTTATTGCAAGACACATGATAGCCTTGTACATTAGTGGTAGTTGTTGCCGCTTGATTAGTTTTGATGCTGTGACATTGCAAAAAGTACATCTAGTGACCAGAAAGCAATTGGCGACGTTTTTGATGATTTTTTCATTACGTTTAAGATCATCGCTGATCGCTGGCGAATTGCAAACGTTAGATGATACGCCTACCGGTCTAGCCGAAACTTGTACACGGACAGTTGCAGTGGAAAAGTTATTACAATGCAGGTAAACGTAAGTTATTATTTCTTACTTCATGTGCAAGCTATGCCAACTTGCATACGTAGTAGTAATTGCGTAGATATGATGTTGAGGCAAATATTGTAAGTATAAAAAATGTACAAGACGGAAAAATAATAACCAAAAATCAAAAGATAAGAATTGAGTTAAAAGAAAAAATAGATAAAAAAACAAAACAAGAAAGCAAGGGATTATTTGTGGAATATAAATTGTTCCTTATTTTTTTCTTTGAAAGAAATTGCAATCTCACCAATCTTGGATAATGTTAGGAAGCTCGTTCCGTAATTTAGTTGACACTATTATATGAGTACCCATAGATTTAATGTGTGTTCAAAAAATTTTCAATATCGCTGAATCAACGAATTAGTAGACTAATAGTGGAAACTAAATAGAAATGCTTACGTAGATAAGAAAATTTGTTAAGCGTTAAATAATTTATACAAATGAACTCAGTTAATATTTTAATGATATAGTTTCATCAAGCAAAGATAAAAAGTGTAAAACTAAAAATATTTTCATTTTTTTATTGATTGAATAAAATAATATAAATGTTACCAAAATAAAAAGAAATATTTACATGCAAAATGTATTTCATGTTTCATCTGCTCATTCAATTAAACACAAAACCGCACGTAATTGATTAGTGTGCTTCTGTTTGTTGCCAGCATTAAAACTAATCATGAATGGATTTTAGGATTTCAGTCAATTAAATGCGGTATGTGTAATAATACGATACCGTCACTTACAAATATATTATTTAAATTTTTATATTATCTTATAAATAACTAGCTGACCCGGCAAACGTTGTTTTATTAGGTTGCATATTAGGAATCCATAGCGGACAAACGTGACACATAATTTACATAAGACTACGGGATTGTCCTTCCACGCAGCCAAAATGGCATTAAACTTTATATGGCGGTTTAGTATTCTTAAATTTTCTAATTTTCCGCGCAATTTTCTTAATATTTTCTTTTATAAGAACCTTCTCCTTACAATTACAAACACAAAAAAAATAACCGAAATTGTTCCAGCCATTCAGACGTGATGTCGTGACCAAGGAAAATAGGGATTGATTTTTATATATATATATAGAAGATTTGTCAACCTATCGATGTCATTTGCCATTCTTACATTCATTCATACATTCTTACAATCAAAATTGATCATTTTTACCAAAAGATATAGTTTTTCAAAAATCAATATAATATTATTTTTAACTATTTAGATGTTTGAACTAAAAAAAATATATGATTATAGTTTTTAATCATTTTAGCTTAAAATGTCTCAATTTAGCGGGAAGTTTCAGGGATGCCCTGCAGGGTCAACCTTTAACTTATTATACTTTATTTACTTTGTTATTAGATACTTATTATATTTTAACACCCTTGTCGTATCACCTCGGTTCGAGAACACTCTCCTGACAGTCTCAGCCAGTATTGGAATTCTCGGAGTCAACATATGAAACAACGTTCAGTTCCGCGGTCATTTGGAAGGAAAGGCTTAACTAGCTGGAGGCTTGGTGTACTCAGCAGAGCAAAGCATCGCCAACTTTACTAAGCCCAGATTCGATCTCACATAGAGTACTTTTCTCACCTCTGGGCCGGAGCTCCTCAGTACCAGCTTCTTCCTCTTGATCGCATTCAACGTAGAGTGGATTGAATCGTCGACGACCAGGCTATTTCTAGTCGGCTTGAATCTTTGGCGTTACGCAGAGATGTCGGTTCGCTCTGCATCTTTTACCGTATATATCAAGGGGAGTGTTCTGACGAGTTGTTCGGATTGATTCCTGCTGCTTAATTCCATCATCGGACATCGGGTCAAAAATTAAAGTTCCATCCTCACCACCTCGATGTCTGAAAATCTAAAACCGTGCGCTTTTGTTGACACTTTTGCCTCGCACTACATCTTTATGGAATCAATTACCCGCGGGGATGTTTCCGAACGGATACGACTTGGGGACCACAAGATTGCCCCCGGTATTGCAGATGTGTATATACTATCAGGTGCACCACCTGCTTATTTTCCCTCTCAAGTAAAAAAAAAACTTTGCAGAAATCCATAATTAAAAAGTGAAATTAAATATATTTTTTAATTTTTATTTAATTAAAAATATCACTTCATTTTTGTTGGTTCTGTAGTTCCAGTATCCTTTCTACAAACAAACACACAAACTTTACCTATTTATAATTCGTTTCATTGTAATTATTATTATTATTTCTCATTACATGATAGTAAACAAGCAGATTGCTACTCTGATACAAAGAGAAAACCATCGTCTCTAACCCTAAAGATGTTAATAGTTCGTTGTCATCCTTGTGGCGTTGTCTTAATACCACACGTATGAGCTTACCGGCTACCTTACCCTCATGACAAAGACAAGTACTGAAAAATACAACCATGTCCTGTAGACACTAAAGATGTTAATGGTACATTACAATCCGAGAGGCGGGGTATTAATGCCACTGCGGCAAGAATAGTGAAAGCGCGGCGGTACCAAATACTCGAACGACGAACGAGTAGTAGTAGAGTAAGTAGTTTTACCAATTCTTCAAAGGGGGCCCGGAACAATACGATTTATTTGATAGCAATATGCAATAACATCCTTGGACAAACGGTGATGGTTTTCTTTTTCTTAAAAGAGAGCCATCTGCTCGTGTTAGCTATTACTTATCAACTCGGAATAAGTGTGCGAGTTTCTGAATTTCCCACGTCACCGAATCTAATGAATTAAGGCTTGAGAGTCGACCGCTTGCGGGATACGATTCAATCGCAGGTGCTAAACTGATTACGGGAAATTGATTAAACGATTTCGTTATTAGTTCTAATGCTACAAATATTATAGGAGTTTATGTTATATCGTAATTATTTAATTATGATAGCTGCAAATAAATTAGTGAAATAACAAATTATGTACAATTCTGCCAGTTCCTAAAATAAATCAGGAATTACATATACTCTTTGAGTTATTGGTCAGGTTGGCCGCATAAATGGTTTCGCGCAATTATTTTCACCTTACGCGTCCATGAATCCACGATTAGGGCAGCAAGTGATTCATATTCCTAAACATATGATGAGAACATTTCCCATCACACTTACAGGTTTTGGACTTTGAGAATGTTTAAGTAGTAAAAATTTTTGTAATCCCAGCGGTGAATAATTAGGTAAATAAACAACCATTTTAAAATAAAGTAGTGCTTGCAAAAATATGTTTTACAGATTTTTAGAACAAAATATACTTTAAGAACTATTGCAATGGATTCTAATGCTGATTCTGAACAAACTAGTTTCGGCTTTCGTATCAAGTAAGACACCTTGCATCTTTCACTTTCTCGCATCTTTGTTACTACAGATCAAAAAATATACTACGAGTATTACAGGCTTCTAATTACAAATTAAACATTTGCACCACAATATTTTCATAAGCAACTAACAGATTGAAATTAAATCCTATCAAAAATATTTTGATGTTAAAGTTACCACGACGAAACCATACGGCTTGCACTGTCAAAAATTAATCAGATTTTATATATAAGCCCTAAATATACAAACTATACACCTTAGTCAAAATATGTGGCTTGTGTTTTTGAAGTTAAGGCACGAGGTAGAGAGCGCGTGTGTCGAGTTAGAAGCTTGTTTTCGCGAGTACTTTATCTGATATATTTTTGATGGTGCAAGTAATATGGTTTCTTCGTGACAACATTTCACATGAAAATGTTTTTGGTGGGATACAGATGACTGCAACTGTTAACTTTATCTAAGCCATGAAAAGGATTTTTAAAAGCAAATGTGCTGTTGACTACTAGGTGGTAAAATTTTGCAAAAGTTTTGCCTGGATTTAATCCAACAATATAATTAGTCTATAAAGAATAATGCATCTGCCATTTTGCCAAGCAGTTTGTATAAGGCGAAACATTGGCTATATGTGTGACTACTACGTGGTAGCGTTCCGCAATATCACACCCGGGTATGTGGTACCACCGCCTTACCTATTCTTGCGTCAATGTTTGTCATTGTCTTGTTCCGCTTTGATAAGATAGTATTTATTGGTACTACATTTTTACATAATCTGTTACAGTACAGACAATATACAATATTTTTAGTTTACAAGGAAAAAGAACAAGACAAAAACAAAAGCAAATAATCAAATGTATACTTATACTACTTTTTTTATAAGTGACGATACCAAAATGATGCTCATCTTAGCATACGCTATAGCGATATTTGCTATAACATTAATTTTCAGTGATTCCTCTATGATGCGCCCACGAGACGGTCAAAAAAGAGACTTAGTGCTCTGTTTTAGTGTTTATATATAGAAAGTGTGAGTCAGTACATAAAAGTGTGTTAATATAATAATAAAAACATTAAATATATGAATAATAATAATATAATATTTTAATCTTAAAATAAATAGTCACTTGGGAGGCCTTAGTACCTTATTTAATACTCGACAACCATGTGTAAAAGTTTGAGTTTATATCAACCATACACCCTGTGCTTAGTTCGTTTTTTGCAGAGAAAGTAAAATTGTCTTAAACTTGCGTTTGGAACTATAGATCGAATTTATCAATCTGAGAGGCGAGGGCAGGTTGTTCCAGCAAATAGTGGCTGCATATCCAAAACTTCCACGGAAGGCTGCCGAATTATGTCTTGGTACCATTAAATTTGTGCTAACCGCTCTAACCTTTTGCGTGTTCTCTTCTCCCCGCCAATACAGTTTCCGGAACAGATACTCGGGCTTTTTAGTTTTAACTACGACAAAAACTAATGTTGCCAAACTGAGTTGACGTCGCAGTGACATTTTCAATATATTTGCCTTATTTATGTAAGGCGTAACATGAGTTCGTGGGAGTGTAATATAGGGTAAGGTAGCCACTAGAATTATTTAAGTGCCTCTTATGAACTGCCTAGCACGACGGCAGATGATTTATTCTTGAAAGGAGCCCGGACCAACATAGGAGAAATATGCAGCAATATGTGAAACTGGTTGGAAATTTAATTAATAACAAAATATACCGTGTGAGTTATGAAATATTGAGTGTTTAATCTAAAATAACCACTTTTATATTAGAAATATATACGTGAAATTTTGTATTTTTTTTTTTCATTAATGATTCATTGCAATAAATTTATTTGAATTTTTCTCATCGTTCCAATATCGTCAAGATATTTCTTAATCTGAAACATTTCGGTTCAGCGAGCAAGAATTAATATTGAAATATGCCCTCCCGTATCCAATATCTTTCAGGTCAAGTAATACTTATGTTTCGTTTCATTTTCAACGAAAATTTGAGGTGAAACACGGTTTTAATTAAAAACTCACAATTTTAGGATTTTTTTAGAATCATGAAGGAAAAACGTGTAGTCTACGAATAAATTAGATCATGTTGAACTAAAATTAAGTATCAATTCAAATAAATACTTAATATTTATTAAAAATAGTTCCGACGAGACTGACAAGTCCAATGACATCTTCAATCTATCGACGAATCGGACATTCCAGTCTCAAGCAAATTACATTTTTCAAAAAAGCTGAAAAGTTTATTAAGAACAAACCTTCAAATCAGGTATTTCACATTTTAAAGAAACAAAAACTGTGTGAAACTTTTTATAGGTGATTAATACACATTATGATTATTTCACATATCATTTCAATACTGATTATGAGCATATCTTAAAGGAAACTGTACAAAAGTATCGATTTTACATGCCTTTGGTAATTGAAGGGTAATATCTACTCAATAAAACTGCAATACTCGACTTTTAATTCCCTCTATCTCTTTAACCCTGTACCAGATCTGTACTAAATTATTATATGTACAAAATGAGAAGTCTGCCCACAGGAAAAAACGATTTTTTGAAATCGGTTAATAACTGACCGAGTTCTTAAATAATAAATATAAAATATTTAAAAGGCAATGGGCCCACCTCTTGTTCCCACCACTATAACTTCTGTAAATCAGTCAACAGCGGCAACCGATCTGATAACCTCTGAGTTTCGAGCTCAGGGTGCCCTGGGGAAAAGCTAAGCTGTCTTGGATCCCGCAACGAAATTAATCAGAAGTATATAGGAGGAGTAGGAAAATACATCCTGTTTATAATTCTCCTCCTGTTGAAAATATAAAATAATACAGTTGAATTGAGAACCTTCTCGAGTAGAGAAGTTGCAGAACTCTACAACCTAGATAATGATTAATATCATTCAAGCTCATTCCTAACTACATAAACCTTTTTTCTATTTACCCAAATAAGGAACGCATAGGAAAGATACAATTTTATCATTATACTAGCTGACCCGGCAAACGTTGTTTTGCCTTACATATTAGGAATCCATAGCGGACAAACAACGTGACACGTAATTTATATTAGACTACGGGATTGTCCTTCCACGCAGCCAAAATGGCATTATCTGTTTTTTAATAATTCTCTATGTACTACTTCTCTTTTAATTGTGTACAATAAAGTATTAAATAAATAAATAAATAAATAAACTTTATATGGTGGTTAAGTATTCTTAAATTTTCTAATTTTCCGCGCAATTTTCTTAATATTTTCTTTTATAAGAACCTTCTCCTTACAATTACAAACACAACAAAAAAAATTACCGAAATTGGTCCAGCCATTCAAGCGTGATGTCGTGACCAAGGAAAATAGGGATTGATTTTTATATATATAAGATGTATGGATATTCAATCGTAGCTCAATCTATCAAGATTTTGGCAAAGGCAAAATACAAACTGCACAAGACCAATGTTCTTATTCGTTTATTTTTCACGTTGTTGTTTTTGAAGTTTTTATTGAATTGATATCACTACATAGTATAAAACAAAGTCGCTTTCTCTGTCTGTCCCTATGTCCCTCTGCCCTATGTACGCTTAAATCTTTAAAATTACGCAACAGAATTTGATGCGGTTTTTTTAATAGATAGATTGATTCTTGAGGAAGGTTTTAGTATATAAATCTTTCCGATATTCCTACGGGAACAAAAGCTACGCGGGTGAAACCGCGGGCAGGTCGCTAGTTAAAATATAAAATAAATTCAGAGACGGAAATACTACGGTTTTCTTATTTTTCTTTCAAGATACATGAGTTTTCGTCCCCCAACAATTTTACCAGTATAAAAACACGTGTAATATGTAAACATATTGTGTTCCGACATATTTTACCTTTTGAAACATTTTGTATTGCAAATCTCTAGAGTAATCCAACGTTATTCAAATCAGTCATTCGTAAAAAAGGTAAAAGAAAAAGTAAAGGAACGATCTGTTCGTTTTGTATGAAAATCCTATCTATTATAATGTCGCTCCCGCTTCGCGATCTTATTTCCAATTCATCGAGAGTCTTGTATCTGGTGATCATCTAATACACAACTCATTATTACCATTGATTTAGATCTTAACAATAAATTCATAAAGCATAAAATTCTTCAGACCAACGGCAATGTTAAACTTGTGAATAACTTAGATATTGTTGCCCTAATTCTTATTGTAAGGCATTAAACGTTAAAATTGCTTAACTTTACATGGTAATGGTAATCTATTGAAATATTAAGTTAGAGAAATTGGTACTTTTTAATATTGCGGAAGTCATTAAAGATTTCGCTGATGCGATATAGAATATTGGTTTAGGTGACGTGACTTATCTTGAATCAATGGTCTTGGGGAGACGACTTTACGTATACAAAGGTATAAATACACGTAAAATCGAAGTGTAAGCGAATTTATCTAATACCTTTAAATGAACAATTTTTGTTTAAATATGTAATTATAATCTGAATCCCGGAAACAACTCCAATGATTTTCATGAAATTTAGTATGTAGGTGGATTCCGCTTTCAGTTCGTCTGTGTATCTGGCCGTCTGTCACCAGGCTGTATCTCATGAACCGTGATAGTTAAAAGGTTTAAATTTTCACAGATGATGTATTTTTATTGCCACTATAACAGCAAATACTAGAAGCGGGCTCTCATACAACAAACGTGATTTTGGTGGTTTTTTATATTTAGATGGAACGGAACCCTTCATGTGCGAGTCCAACTCGCCGGTTTTTATACCAGGTACTTTTTTATACAAGGATTGCTCGTTTAATGTGTAGGATAAGGGTATCCCTTACATGGTCGCGGTTTCTTTCACAAAGATACTTTTTGACAGGAAACTGCTGTCAAGTTTATGTAAGTATTATTACGCCCGGTTGCTTTGTAGGGTAGGTAGAGTAAACTGAACATCTATACACTTTCAGGTTCACTACGGTTCACTTTCTGATAACGGTTATCTACCATTTCTAGAGATAACTGCGACCGACAGCTTTACGTGCTTATCCGAGGCATGGGAGTAATAAAAACCACTCGCCAGACTCCAAGCTGCTACTGAGAATTTGGGTGTTCGAGACAAACCCCGAAAAAACCTCAACAACACTTTTGCCTGACATGGGGATCGAACCGGGAACTCGTGATCTGAGCTGAATTGCCTTGCCTAGAGACCACGAAGCAGTCCAAGTCTTGAAAAAATCTTTACAATCGATAGAAACGAAGTCACACAAAGACTTGTCTAAAACAGGATGATAACATGTTCGTTGTAATAAGTTTCATTCGTTCTCATTTCCGAAACGAATGTTTTCGTAGTTTTCTATATGTCCGTGTAACTTTCATTTTTCGTTCGCGTTTGATGAATTTTGGTTACTTTATTTCAAAATTGATTTGTATTATTATAATACATTCAAATAAATAAAATAAATAAACATCACTAACAAATTTTACGAATTGATCTATCCCCAAATTAAGCAATTTATTTGCTTGTATTATGTCAGTCAGTGGTATTAAAATACATAGAAATACATATATGTATACATACTCATGTATATTTAATAAAAACCCGAGCCCAGAAATACAAACATCTTTCCCTATCATATAATTGTCTGCCCCAGTCGGAAATCGAATCCGAGCCCCTTTAATGCGTAAACATGTTCGCTAACCACTTCACCAACGGGGCGATCATTTTACCATTACTGTTTTGTTTGTTCAATATTCTTAGTTGTATATCTCCAAAATCAAGCTTCGTGCTGCTACAGTAAATGAAGTTGAACTCATAATTAACTCGCAAAAGTTGCACCCAAATAAACAACGAATAACCAAAATTAGTTAGCCACTATATGGTATGTTACGGCTTTATTCGGGCTAACTCTTTAACCCCTTACCAACTAATTAAATGATTACCAGTTATTTCACGACTTAAGAAGAATTTAGACGTGCTTTTATTATTAGAATTATATACCAAACATTAGCATAAATATACTAGATGATGACAATATAATATGTGTTTTAAAAAAGGTAATAGAACTACCTTTATATCTGGCACACTTGGTTTCTCAACGTATAAAGGTAAAATTACTAGATATTTGCTCTTTAAACACTAGCTCTAGCTATCTCATATATTTTTTTAAATTATTCTTTATAATATACAATTTGACCGTCCTGATTAAAAGAAACAATTCATTGAGCATCACTACGCAGGTTTCCTTGTGTGGTAGCTGGTAGGCAAAGCAATCAGAATGTTTATAGACTTTCAGGTTCCCCACGATTCGCTGGTTTGTCAGTTATGGAATGGGATCCAATTATTATATTTTACCTGTAACAATTTCCACTTAAGTTAGGCGATAACTAAGATTGACAGCGTTACGTCCTAATTAGAAGCACGGCAATATTACCATATTAGCACTAGACTAGTTATTTTGGTATATGTACCGTATATACATCCAATATGCATTTAGTAAAAAGCTGTTATTTTAATATTAAATACAGACACTCCAATTTGATTTATTTGTATAGATATAAAGAATTAGCATAAAGATAAGTTATGCTCACATACATTTTTAATACCTAATATTATAATTTAGATGTTTCTCATGACTTCATTCGCCTGACCCACACATATTACTTACTTTTCATCACTCAGGTAAAAATTAGAGTGTTCACCTACAATTTTATAAGTTTAAAGTTTGTGAAGTTTATGAGGTTGTGTGTATGAAGCAATCTTTGAAAATACTGAACTAATTTAAAAAATCTTAAAGATCTAATTAAATATAAAATGTAAGTTTCGATTTTGTTATGTATCAATTAAAATATCTGCCTTTTTACCGGGACGCCATGGCGGCGCAATCAGTCGCCGATACCAACAAAATGTAAAGAGCTCTGAGTGCTAAGTGTGAGTTTTTCTTTTCGCATTCGATCGTGAGCGCGTTTGGAGTTTACTAGGAATTTGTATGTGATTTGTACAGCGCCACCTAGTGGTAAACGTGAGAAACCAGTTTACCACTAGGTGGCGCTGTACGAATCACATACAAATTCCTAGTAAACTCGAAACGCGCTCACGATCGAATGCAAAAAGAAAAACTCGCCGTGTTGGTCCCGGCCTCCTTTGAAGAATAGGCCAACTGCCGTTCTGCCAGGCAGGTCGTAAAAGGCGACCGATTGGCTATCGAGTCACTACCATCGTGGCTACTAGGTGGTAGAGTTCTGCATTGTCTCGCCTGGGTCTGGTACCACCGCCTTACCTATTCCTGCCGCAATAGCGTCAGTGCTTGTCGCTGTCGTGTTCCGGTTTGGAGGGTAAGGTAGCCGGTAAACTTATGCATGTGGCATTAGACCTCGCCACAAGATAGCAACGTACCATTAACATCTTTGGTGTCTATAGGCGATGGTTGACTCTTTCCATCAGGAGACCCATCTGCTTGTTTGCTATCTTATGACATAAAAAAAAAAAACTCACACTTAGTACTCTGTAGAGAGTTACTCGCTTGGTATCCGTTTGGTAGTGCAACCAATTTGGCGGCGCGAACAGCTTGGACGCGATAGAATGTTACTGGTCGTGCTGCCACGCTGGTCGCGCCACCGCTAATTACTATAGCGCTATATGGTGTCTTACTCACTCGGCCACCACTGTCAGCCAGCTTACTATAATCTTACAAACAACTTTTCTTCAAGACTGACTGATTTTATTAATATTGTGTCTTGTATAAACAAATAATTTTCACACAAAGTCAGTAACTCATCAAAGGACTTCACGTACCTACATCCTCACGTAGCTAAAAAACTTCTCCGGATATCTTCTTAGATCGTCGTATATGTAACTAAATTGTCCTTTCTTACAGCGATCGGCTAAATAAGGATAAACCCATCACTGTTTCTTTTTCTCACTCTTTTCCTACGTAGGTACATACAGCAGTACTGCTATTCATTCCATGCTATCCGTTTCAGTCCATTTTGATACTATCTCAGTGTAATGTCTACTCTGGTGTCTGTAGGTATTATGTCTAGTTTGGTAGCTTACAGACATTACTGTGGCGCGACTGTTTGTGCTGCCTAGGTGTCCCTGTGAAATGAAGCCTACGAATTGAAAGGAATGAAACGAAATGTATTTAGCCTGGTTAAATAAGTATAAAAATTACATTACAATATACAAATACGTAGTTTAGGCCACGGCTTAGGCAGTTTAATTAAATTCATTTAAATTATATCGCAATAATTTAAAATGATTTCAAATGTTTCGCCTCGGTCTCTTCCTTTTGATTATATTGGACATAGTAGAATCGATTACATCGTCACATAGTAGAATTGATCTGCCTTTCTGCGAGACAGTTCATAAAAAGTAAATGATTGGCTATGTGAGTCACTATCATGGTGGATACTAGGTGGTAGAGTTCTACATTGTCTCGCCCGGGTATTCCTGTCGCAATAGCTTGTCATTGTCGTGTGCGGCTCAATAATATATATAAATAAGATGGCCAAAATAAATATGCGGGGATGTGGAATTGCTATCCCGCCACATGTATAGCGACGCACCATCAACATCTTTTATGTGTTTAGGCGATGATTTTTCTGTCTATCAAGAGAGCCATTTGCTTATTTGATATCAACGACATAATATAAAATAGCAAAATAGCCTTGGTATCTTATTTCTCTTGTTATCTTATCTTGGTATAGCATCTCCATCAAGACAGTCACCTGCTTCTTTACTATCATATGACGTATACCTTAAATAATAGAATCAACAAGTTAAATAATCGTATTAATTGTTGTTATATCCATACATGAGAGACTTCAAATAAACACTTAACCACAAATGCCTCCAAGGGTAGTTTTAAATTTTTTTAATAAAGTGTGGCCGCGTTCCGATCCGGTGGTAGTTTTGAAGAGTGTTGACGTGTCAATATAACTTGTAAAAAGTTTTATTGAATAAAGTTTTTCTGATTTCTGATTTCTATATTATTAGATAGCAAACAAGCAGATGGGTCTCCTGATGGAAAGAGTCAACCATCGCCTGTAGACACCAAAGATGTTAATGGTGCGTTGCTATCTTGTGGCGTCGTCTAATGCCACATGTATAAGTTTACCGGTTACCTTATCCTCCAAATCGAAACACGAAAGTGACAAGCACTGACGCTATTGCGACAGGAATAGGTAAGGCGGTGGTATCAGACCCGGGCGCGACAATGCAGAATTCTACCACCTTGTAGCCACGATGGTAGTGACTCGAATAGCCAATCGCTCGGCTTTTACGACCTGCCTGGCAAAACGGCAGTTAGCCTATTCTTTAAAGGAGTCCGGGACCAACACGGGGATAACACTTTCCCATTAAACTTTAATTTCGATTGATTAATCAATGAAAATCATCACCAAATCATAATAGACTATCAAATCACAGCCATCTGCTTGTTTGCTATCTTATGATATAAAAAACGTCTCATTGTAAATTTTACGGTTACATACACAAATAAGAAGAAACAAATATAACTCTACCAAATCAAAATTAATATAATTAGACCTTAAAGAAATAGCACCAGAACAAATAACTAATAAACAAAGTTGGCCACGACACAGTGTAATGCGGCTTGATCCGGGCAACTCTTTAACTCGGTTGCACCTAATTAAATGATTACCCACCAGTTCCCGGCTTAGAGAAAGTTTGTGCGTACTTTTGCCGCAGTGTTTTATTTCAACCATTAGTTTTAATTAAAATGGGTTTTGGTTGTTAAAAGGATTAATACTAAACCAACATAAATTGTTTTATAATTCTATAAAATGTCTTCCTGCGTAAAATTCTTCATTGTTAATATATTTATGCAATTATTTCATTGAAACTACACTGAACTAAACAGTAGATATCTACAAAACTTCATTGAAATCGGTTCAGTAGTTTCGAAGTCCATTGCGAACAAACAACGTAATACGTAATTTATATGTATTAGATTATTTACAGATTACACTCATAACTTTATTAAATTTGTTTATTGGTAAACTTATAATAATATCAGAAAATTTTTAGAAGTCTAATGGTTACGTACGCACAGGCAGCGCGCACTGCGCGCTTGACGCCTATTGCGTAGTGCGGTTGCTTGCGAACACAGACCACGTGTTGCGCACATATTTTAGAACGTTCGTTTTACTAAGCTACTCGCTAGGTGGTTTGCTAGGCTCTAGGGTCTAGGCGCTAAGCAAGCCGCCAGCCTGTGCGTACGTAGCCTATAGATTGCTTTTTCTGTGTAGACCAATAACATTTACATTTTTACATATCGCTGGTGTAGAAGAGTTACATCCGTAGTAAGATTATATCTCCCAGTAATCTATATGGCTGGATTAAAGCAATAATTGGCGCGTAGTTAAGTATTTTTATTTCATTAGTATACATCATATTTTTCTTAAATAACCAAATATTCTTAAGAATATGCTCGAAGTTGTCAAATTAAATTGCAATGTTATGATTTCCTTCCGGGTTTTCTTTTAGAAAACCAGTAGGACTAAGGTTGTAAATTTCAATAATCGATTCTTTATTATAATTATGATACAATATATTATAACTCTATTTACCAAGATTTTTAAACGAGATACGAATATAAATATAAGAATACTCACCAATTTTTTATTGAATGAAAGATCCAATTTCTACCACAGCAAATTTAATGTCAATCACCCAACTAATTGAATGAATGGTTGATTGAATTTCTGTCCCGAGCCCCTTACCCACGGGAAATGAATAGTTTCCTGGTTCATTTTTTTCTAAACTCGTCCTTGTATGCAAGAAAGTTTAATTTAGTATTCTCGTATGATAAAATTGAATAGGAGTGACTCATTACGTAAATTGGTCCCGGTGAGATACTTCCATTTGAATAAGTCTATATTGATTGCCAATTTTTAAAACCTATTTTTTTGTTTTATATGATAACAAACAGAGGGATCTCCCAATGGAAAAAATAACCACCACCTATCATCACCATATATTTGGTGTCTATACATCACATATGTTAATGGTGCATTGCTATCTATGTTACGGGATTGTAATGTTACGAACATAAGATTACCTTTAACTGTACTTACCCTTCAAACCAAAAAACACAATTGCGGCAAGCACTGACGCTATTGCAGCAAGAACAGGCGTTAACGCCGATCCTTCTTGGGACTTTTTATATTATTGGAGTTAATTGAATTGATACATATATTATAATCGTTTAATGTTGAAAGAACAAAGGTTACATCACAATACTTTTTGATGAACGCAGAAGTCATTAGTCTTGTTAATGTTGCCAACTCAACGTAAGAAAACATTCAAAAACGTTCCGGTTATCAGGAACGCCAAACTCATCCTTAACAATAGTATGACGGTGGTGCCAAACCCGGTTAAGATGTTGCAGAACTCTACCACTTAGTAGTCAAAATAATACTGACACAAATAGCCAATCGTTTGCCTTTTACAATCTGCCTGGTAGAAGGGCAGATGTTCTACTCTTATTCGACTTAAAAGGATCCCGCATAACTAAGAATTCCCCAGTCAGTATCTAGTTTTTAGTCACGATGATATTGATTCTTACCTTTTAGATACGGAACCCAAAAAAAGCAGATGGCTCTCTTGATGGAAAGAGAAACCATCACTTATAGGCACCAAATATGTTAATGGTGTGTTCCTGTCCTTGTGGCGGGATGCATAAGTCTGCTGGCTACCTTGCTCTCCAAACCGGAACACGACAATGACAAGCATTGACGCTATTGTGTAAGGCGGTGATACCAAATACCCGGGTGAGGCGTTGCGGAACTCTACCACCTAGTAATTACGATGGTAGTGAAACGTATTGCTAATCGGTCGCCTTTTACGACCTACCTGGTAGTACGGTGAATGATATATTCTTCAAAGGAGCTTGGGACCAACACGGTAGAAAATGTAATATTATGTCTATGGCCGAATTTTGTCAATGGATGATCACCACCACAGGACGATCACCAGTTAACATAAAATATTCAAACCATACAATAACTCATTTTTTTAAAAAGGGCAATAGGCCCACCTTTTGTTCCCACTACTGTAACTTCTGTAAACCAGAATCAACAGCGGCAACCGTCGTGGTAACCAGTGAGTTACGAGCTCAGGGTGCCCTGGGGAAAAGCTTAGCTGTCTTGGGACTCGTAACGAAATTAATCAGAAGTATATAGGAGGAATAAGAAAATACGTCGTTTTATATCCGTCTTTACAATCTTAATTCAAACCGCTATCAAGTAAAAAACATACATTTACTAAAAACACTTATCGTAATATTCTTCCTACACCAAACCTCTTATCTTCAGTACCACTCAGATTCACACTTCGCCGGTTCACCTTCGGAAGCAATTTTGATCCCACACGTCGCGTCAGCTTTGGATCTTTGAAAAGAACTCGGGTAAGTACGGATATCCGATGGCGGTTAATTTATTTACTCACCGGCCTCCAAGCAATTGACCCGGATAATTTTACTTCGAATCCGGGTATGTGTACCTATTTGCTTTATTAACCTTATGTGGGGTTAGATTTTTACGTCAATATACTTTTGATAACTTTTGTACCACGCAAATAGGTCAATTTTGGCAACTGTATAAGAGTAAAAAAAGATATAATATAATAATATAAGGTAAGTCTATATTATACATATACATATTATCTATGAATATTACTTCGTGGTTTAGGGGGTAACCTATTCAGCTCAGATCATGAGATCCCGGATTCTGTCTACTGGTGGGGCAAAATTATTATTTATGTGTTTTCGAGAATTTTCTCGAGAATCCAAACTCTCAAATCTAAAAAAGGTCGCCTCTGTGTCTTATAGTCCGGTGTCGTAGTTGAACATATGAGGTCCCTAGTTTGATTCCCGGGTCGCGTAAATAAAAAAATATTGTGTTTTTTCAGCTTACTGACTTTTGTCAGAAATTCATATTTTTATAATACTTTTTCCAACTCCGGATTTTTCCTTCGGCTAATAGTAGGTGCACTTGTTGTACCCTTATTGTACTTCTGCCTACCTTTTCGAGGATACGGGCGTGAAGATACTTTTTTTTAAATCTCCGAGCTGCTAAGCTGAGGAGTCTGGTGGGTAGTGCGCTACCACTCTCTTGCCTCAGATGAGTACGTAAAGATTTCGGTGCCGATTATCGCTAGAAATAGTCGATAACCTTTATCAGGTCCGTAAAATACGGCGATGAGGATCACCACTCATCTCTCTAACCAACAAACCAATGATTAATTATATTAATTAACCAAACAAACCAATGAAAAATCTATAGACGTTCGGTTTACTCTGCCTATACCACAAGGAAACTGGACATGATGCGGTTCGGATATGTTTGTGATCGCGCTGTGGTTGAATTTGACCATTGACTAAACAATAAAATCTCTTTTAAGCTTAACAACAAATTCTAGCCACAAAAAATACACCGCCTATAGGCCCCAAAGATGTTAATGATACGTTGTTATCCTTGTGGCGGGGATTTAATGCCATATGCATGTTTTACGGCTACCTTACCGTCCAAACGGAAACACATCAATGGCAAGCACTGACACTAGTGCGGTAAGAATATGTAAGGAGGTGGTACCAGAACCCAGGCAAACCAATGCAGAACTCTACCACCTAATAGCCACGATGGCAGTGACTCGCATAGCCAAACGGTGGCCCTTTACGACCTGCCTAGTAGAATAGCTTTTGGATTTAGCAATTGTTCAGAGGAGTCTGAGACAAACTCGGGGAGATTAATTTTATCAATTAATAGATATGATATTTATTTCTTTGAATTTATCTCTCAGGGAAACCCTCAGATGAAAATTGTTAATTCTCCTTATGAATATGTACTATCTTATCCTTTAACAGCTTCAGTATTTTAACAGTCAGCCTGTTTTCGTTTTTCTTTTATCGCCAGGAAAGGATTCTGCTTCCTTTCGTTATAAACTCCTATTTTGGGACCAGGAATAACATGGGAAAAATATCAACAATGACTAATTGCATCAACTAAGAAAGAAGTTATTACTATGTAAAGAAATAAAGCAGTGACAAATACAAAGGTTTTCTTACAATGTTTTTACATTTGTTCTAATAAACTGTTCAGAACAAAATAAGTCTCAAACAGTGCTGTCCCCGGGGTACTGGCAACGATTGAAATAGTTTGTGTTTAGCTTGTAACCATAGCTGATTTCCTTGTTTCCCCTTACTTGTTTTATTTTCTCCAGGGATGTAAATATATCATATTATTCGTGTTTAGAGTTTTAAATAAATAAAATAGTAGAAAATACTCCGTTTTATTTCTTTTAATCGTAATTCTTGTAATTTTTCCACTCACACTATTAGTGTGAGTGGAAAAATTACAAGAATTATTCCAACCCTAAGTAAACTAATTATTTGCTTGTATTATGGGTGTTAGTCAATAATAGTAATACATAGAAATATGTATATAAATAACATACATTAGTAACACCCAAACCCGGAAATACAAACACTTATGATCATCACACATATGTTTGTCCTTGTCGGGAATCGAACCCGAGCCCCATCGATTCGTGATTAGGTCCGCTAACATAAGCATAAGCAGATGGCTTATCAGAGTTAATTAAAATTTCTTTCAGACACTCTTTTTATCTTTAACTGTCCAAAACCTACAGATAAACTGTCAGGATTAACAGTTCTGACAGTTTTTCTATAGGTTGCCGATTGAAAAACTGTCAGCGTTTTTCTATAGACAACATCAGTAAGAGGTTCCTTGACTTACAATGGAAAATGGCGGCATTGGATTATGTTTTACTATCTATAGATTATCCTGGAAAAATCTTAATTTATCTATCTGGCGATTTTGTAAAGTCTTAGTTTGGACATTCGTCAGAACACGCCCAATGACAAAACAGTTTACAAAATTATATTATTATAAGCTTTCGAAAAGCAAGCTTTTTGACCTGTAGCGATTGAAGAAATCTACAAGCGCTAGAAAGAAAACAAACATTGCTACGAATTTTTAAAGCATCAACAGTTTTTGAACGATAATAATATGTTCGTAAAAATAGTGGTAAAATAAGTGGTTTGCTGACGTTTCGTCCACAAAATTTTCTTCCACAGTGGACGAAACGACACCTTTTCATTTTTTTTTTCACTGACGATTTGTCCACCAATCAAATAAGTTGTTTTATACAGTCAGATACAAAACTTTAACAAAATAAAGCGATCTGTTTATATGTTTTTAACTCATAAGATAAAATCTATTTATTTTACAATAAATAAATTAATACATCAAAATCACCTAATTACTCTAGATTTAATTAAAAAAATATGTCACATGTATGATAAAGTTAAGCACATAATAATATAAAGTTAAAGTAGGTATTACAAATCCAAATATTATATGGATACGCACCTTGTGAGCATGGTGATAATGATTTTAGCAGATGATGAGCGGTACCAAGTAAAAAAGCTCTAAATGGATGCATAAATATATCACTATCTCTATGTCGTTTATTCGTATAGGCCCTCAACTTGCTGACGTTTTGTTTAAGATGTTGATTTTTATATTAAATATTATATTATAGTATTTTTAAGATGTTGTACGTTATGATTTTTTTTGCACAATTAATAGTCTTATGTGACTAACAGTGATACAAATTGCTTTTTGGGGACGTCATAACGCAATTTTTAACCAAACCGTCGTCAAATAATTGTAATTATAAAGTCTTATAATAACATATACGTAATTTTATGATATCATAAAACTTTTTTATCTGACTGTACCAAACAGCTTCAATAATTTGATAGTGGACGAACTGTCAGTGAAAAAAATAATAAAATGAAAATGTGTCGTATCGTCCACCGTGGACGAGAGTTTTGTGGACGAAACGTCAGCAAGCCAAATCAGTTTATAATCTGTTTTTATTACAAAAGGCGTTAACATTTAATTTTTCTAGTACTAAATATACTACATATATATAATTAAATATGCATGGCATGTATTATACTCATTAAGCTTGCAGCATTATTATTTTTTGTTTTATTTATCTGATACCATATTTTCAACAAAAAAACAATATTCTAGTTTACAAAAACAATAGCCAAAATACTCGCCAGAGAGCAAATGAAGCCATATGTATAAAAAACGTATGCTATTAAAAAATAAACTCTCTCATGAGATTTTAAGGGATGAAATCGTATGAAAGTTCAGTTCATTAATGCAGGTCACGTTGATAGAGGTTCGTTGAATACAAATACAGGAGCACTCGTTGTCCGAGTGTAGGGTAGTCAACTTAAGCCTGACGTAAAACAAATGTACGAACATTTTTGCAATTCAATATGGTATGTTCTTTTCGTGTTTTTTAAATTTAAAGGTTATCTTTAACAAATGTTGTTATGTTTAATTATTAACTTTAATACTTAAACATTTCTAGCGATCGCCTGTGGTCGAAATTCGACCATAGTCTAAACAATAAAATATCTTTTTAAAAATATAAAAATATATAAATGGGTCAAAAACGAGTACATATATAGAACTTACTTGTAAAGCTTACATATATAGAACTTACTTGTAAAGTGTAGTGTGTAGGCTAAATTCGAAAAAACAAGACCAGAAGGGGGTAGATGAAAATCGATCCCGACGTGTACAACGGAGGAAACTCGCTGCTCCAGTCTGCTCGTGACCACGGTCAGTGTAACTTGGCCGAAACGTCGAGCTTTACAAGTAAGTTCTATATATGTACGCGTTATTGACCCGTTTATATATTTAAAAATGATAGTAGAACGCGTTAGTTTAAAAGTTCATATTTCTTTTTAGTTTGACAATTGACTTTAGCCATAAAGAGAATAGTGTACATGTGTGTATATTATCACGTATGCCACATGACTAGTCTATGTAGTGTATATTTGTATTAATTTAATGTGTTTCTAATGCATATCTTCTATCTATATATCTTCTATATATATAAAAATCAATTGCTATTCGTTAGTCTCGCTAATACTCGAGAATGGCTGAACCGATTAGGCTAATTTAGGTTTTTGCGATCCTCTGCAATATAAACTTTAACTGTGCCAAATTTCCTACTTCAACGTTTGCGCAATTGTTTTAAAAAGGGTTCCAAGGTTTTTCTTTACGTATTAATATAAAGATATCCTTGTAATCAATTTTAAAACTTCTTAATAAGTGATGACTTCATGAATAAAAAATAATAAGGCCGGATAGTCTTATTATTTATCACCCTTATTATATTACACGTACGAAGCAAAATACATTACATAAAACTAGTTTAAACCAGACTTGTACTTTTATTTCACTGTAGGTATTGACTAAATTATTAAATTCATCGATCGGGTTCGCTATTTAAAGCTTGTTCAGGACAGGCCCTGAAGATGCTAACCTGTACTAATTAATAATGCAATTTCACCAAATGAATTAAAAATATAAAATCTATTTAAAATAGTTTGGACCTTACTTAAATATACTTACAAAAATATGAACCTTAGCGATCATATTTATGTAAGTAAATTTATTTATGTAAGTATTTACGTATGTATTGCCTTCGCGTTTGTCCAAGCTCCCTTGTAGAATAGAACAAATGCCGTTCTGCCAGGCAGGTCGTAAGAGGCGACTGATTGGCTATACGTGTCACAACCATCGTGACTACTCCGTAGCAGAGTTCCACAACGTCTCGCCCGGGTATTTGGTACCACCGCCTTACCTATTCCTACCTAGCAAAATTTAAAAAAAAATGTTTTATTTGGCTAAACCTTTATAGGCTTTGTTGGAAAGGCAGATATTTTTACTCGTAGTATCGTACCGATACCATGAAGTATTTAGGTATAGGTGGAGCTAGCACTCGTATCAATCACTTAAACACATATTTATATTATATCTCTGTCTATGAGGTCTCTCCATCTCTTTTTATACAGCTGTGTTAGAAAGAAAGAGAAAGACCTCAGAAGATGACAGCAGTATTTAAAATTGTGTTTCAGGTAGGTATTAGAAGTGCTGCCTCCAGATATAATACAGCTTCATGACCGATACGCGGCAAAAGTGTCACAATGATTAAAAGTATATGAGAAGAAAAGTTTATGTAGATATATAATTTTTAACATTATTGGCTTTCATATACAAATTATTTAACGTAGTCTATATATGAAATTGCCTACTGGTGGTCTAGTACCACCACCTTACCTATTCCTGCCGCAATAGATTCAGTGCTAGTCACTGACGTGTTTCGGTGTGGAGGGTAAGGTAGACGGTAAATTTATGCATGTGGCATTAGACCTCGCCACAAAATTGCCACGCACCATTAATATAAGTATTTGGTGTCTATAGGCGATGGTTGACTCTTTCCATCGGGAGACCCTTCTGCTTTCTTATCTTATGATATATAAAAAAAAATAACTTTAGTAAATAACTGTACTGTTATTGTTGTTGTTGTAACTGTAGTTTAAAGTAGGAACTTTAAATGTTTGAGGATACGTATTATCACATGCATATGTTTAAACTTATACATTAAATTTTCCTTTATACATGCAACAAAACTTGTGCTGCCGACGGTGTACCAGATTTTTAAGAGCAATTTTTACGAAATTTCCGCTCTTGCTTTTGACGTTGCTGACTTTACCAAGCGAAGATCTAATTTGTACACTGACAAGACTTCAACAACCCAGTTTTTTTTTGTAAAAAATCTCAAAACTTATTTTTGTATAGCAAGTTTAAATTCAAGAGGCACCAGCGTCATCATTATCGTCTCAAAGGTTGATAAACCACTACCCGTAAGTGTTAACAAGCCCTAAGTGTGTCAATGGTTATCTCAAAGATATCATAGAATTTTTGTATACATCAGAAATAAAAGTCATTCATTTAGTTATTTATAGATTCAGGAGTTACTCAAAGGCGTATAAGTAAAAAAAACCGCCTTAGTGCGAGTTATACTCGCGCACGAAGGGTTCTGTACCACCATGGCCAAAAAAATACGAAAAAAACACGTTTATTTTATGTGGACCCCCCTCCATATTTTCATTTATTTTTTATTTTTAGTATTTGTTGTTATAACGGCAACGGAAATATATAATTTGTGAAAATTTCAGCTTTCTAGGTATCACGGTTTATGAGATACAGCCTGGTGACAGACAGACAGACGGACAGATAGACAACGGAGGCTTAGTAATAAGGTTCCGTTTTACCTTTTAAGTACCAATCCTAAAAAACATAATAATAAAAAAAAAAAAGTATCTTCACGCCCATATCCCCGAAGGGGTAGGCAGAGGTACAACAAGTGCACCCACGATTAGCCGAAGATACTTAGTCCCACAAATGTGATAGGTGGCAAGCCTATCGCCAACCGGGCACTTTCCAATCCCGGGCAACTTTGTGTTTCTCAGAAAACTGAAAAAACACTTTTTTTTTAATGTGCCCGACCCGGGAATCGAACCCGGGACCTCATGTGGTTAACGCCAACGCTGAGCCACTAGACCACAGAGGCGACATAATAATTTACCTTTTAAGCACGAACCCTAAAAAACATAAAAATTAACTTACTTTAGTAATTTTTTCCATGTTAGTCCAGACCCCTTTTGAACAATAGACCATCTGCAATTCTGACAGGCAGTTCGTAAAATATGAACGATAAACTATCGTGTCGCTACCATCATGACTATTAAAGTTCCGCAACGTCTCGTCCCGGTATTTGGTACCACAGCCTTACCTAATTCTGCCGCAATACCATCAATGCTTGTTATTGTAGTGTACCGGTTTGGAAGGTAAGACGCAGAAGTTACTCCCCGTGAAACTAGGGTAGAAAAAATTAATCCCTCGTGTTGGTCTGTGCTCCTTTGAAGAATAGGACAACTGCCGTTCTGCCAGGCAGGTCGTAAGAGCCGACCGATTGGCTATATGTGTCTACCATCGTGAATACTAGGTGGTAGAATTCCGCAACGTCTCACCTGGGTATTTGTAACACCGCCTTACCTATTCCTGCCGCAATAGCATCTATGCTTGTCATTGACATGTTCCGGTTTAGAGGGCCTTACCCTCCAAATCAGGACCGGCCGGTACAGGTATGCATGTGACATTGCTATTGCGCCACACGGATAACAACGCACCGTTAACATCTTTGATGTCTATAGGCGATGGTTTCTCTTACCATCAGAAGAGCCATCTGTTTGTTTGCTATTTTATGATATAAAAAATATAATACTTTAAAACTTAGTAATAAATTTTTTATAACAACAGCAATAATATATCTTCGCGCCAAATCCCTTACAAGGTAGGCAGAGAGAATTGAATGCCATGTTACGGTCCAGACAGATTTGCCTTGCTTCCTGCAAATTCATAAATTTTTTATAATTAATTTTTTACTCTATACTCCTTTATAAAACCCGAATGAAGCTGCGGACGAGAAGTACTTGACAAGTTTTTAATACCTACTCCTATTTCTTATGAACACGTATAATATCAGCGATAGCTTAGGTAAATAATATGTTATAAATGCTCACCTGCAAAGCGTGAAGATATATCTAGGTCTATGTCTCTTTTGAATAATAGGCTGTCTAACAAGCAGTTTGTAAAGGCGAAAAGCTATGAAACATTCATACTTATTTTTACTCCAAGTAGATATATGTAATGTATGTCAGATATAAATTATTTATTTTTATGTGTAGAGGGTAGACCCGCGAGCTACCTGACGTTTCTTGTGTAACGGTCTCCCTCCCTGCGATTAAAGGTGCTAATGAATGGACGTGGTTTTTTTGTTGCTATATATATATATATATATATATATATATATATATATATATATATATATATATATATATATATATATATCTGTATATAACCCGAATACTTATCAATATATTGGAGATATAATCTTTTGAACATATTGGAAAGAGCTTCGCATGCAAGTCAGAGTAAGCAAAAACGAAATCCCCATCAATCCGTATCCAAGGAAGCAGCTAAGTAGGGGAAAAAACAGTGCACCCACAATTAGCTGCAGATACTTCGTCCCACAACTTATCCAATTTATCCAATCCCGGGCAACGTTGTTTTTATAAGTGTAAGTTTAAATATTTCGTGTTCTAAGTTGACACTGACGTATGGCACTCAATTCTCTCTGCCAACCCCGTAAGGGACTTGGCGTGAATATATGTTGTTGTTGTCGTTGTTGTTGTGTTCTAAGTTAGGCCGATAGCAAAATATTAAACTGTGAGTTTATCGATGTTGTAGGCGCCACTAATACTAGACATACGATAGACAGTTCAATCAATATTTCCTTTGCAAATATTTTTCTTTGTGTTTGATATAGGTCTACCTTAACGTCCTTAACTAAAGGTTTTGCTGTAATTATATATCAGAGTGTCCATTGTTAATTCTTTTATTATAGTGTAAGAATACCTGTCGTATGTTGCATCAAATTTAATATTCTTTTGCATATCCAACTCAATATCGTATTAAGCGGTTAGATGTTTTGAAAATTATTGGTTTGTGAAAAAAAATGATTTTTATGCATTTCTAACACTAAATACTTGACTGCCTCGTGGTCTAGGGGTAGCCTATTCGGCTCAGACCATGAGGTACCGGGTTCAGTCCCCTGGTCGGGCAAAAGTGTTATTGAGGTTTTTTCGAGGTTTTACCGAAAATCTAATCCTAAGTAGCAGTTAGGAGTCTGGCGGAGTGATCTCAGTAGCAGTTAGGAGTGCGGCCCGTGGCTCGGATGAGCACGTTACACTGTCGGTCCCGGTTATTACTAGAAATAGTCAATAATAGTTAACATGTCGGTAAATGTGGCGAAGAGGATCACCACTTATCTCGCCAACCGACAAACCGGTGAATCGCGCTGAACTGGGAATCCATAGACGTTCGGTTTACTCTTCCAACCCCCCCAGGGAACCAGCCGTCATGATACTTTTTTCTAACACTAAATAGTGATTAAGGAAAATTTTAAATAATATTTTAATTAGTTGTAGCCCGCGCCTTCGATCGCGTGAACCAAAAGCCTAAACGAACGAAAAGTTTTTCGTGGTCATACTTTAAAATTAGTGAGCGAACAACCAATCATTTCTTGTTTACGTACCTTTATGATTGTATTTTTTTTTAATTATGTGGTACATCACCCTTGGATGGGTGTGGTATACCCTTCCAATAAAAAAAAAGAATTATCAAAATCTCCCGTCTTGGTCCAGGCTCCTTTGAAGAATAGGCCTACTGCCGTTCTGCCAGGCAGGTTGTAAAAGGCGACCGGCTGGCTATACGAATCACTATAATCGTAAATACTAGGAGTTCTGCATTGTCTTGTCCGGGTCTGGTACCAAAACCTTACCTATTTCTGCCGCAATAGCGTCAGTTCGTGTCACTGTCGTGTTCTGGTTTGGAGGGTAGGGTAGGCGGTAAACTTATGCATGTTTCATTAGACTTCGCCACATTGGTGTCTATAGGCGATAGTTGACTGTTACGAGGGCGCGATAGAACACGCTCACACTTATCGCACACAGATATCATCGGTATCTTATCGCAACATCGTTATCAGATTTCACGCAGCATCCACGTGAATCTCTAGTATTAAAGCTTAATGTAAACCCAGTTAAATTACAGTTTAATGAACACATTTGTTAACCAATATGTGAATGTCATTTAGTCGACATAATATTGGTGACCACCGACCAGTGAACACGCAAAAAAGAAGATGAACACCCCAGCACTAACTTCATGCAGAAGCCTTTCAGCAACAGCAAGTTCGGCAACATCCATGGAAATCGCAGCGGTATCCACGACGACAAGAATACCAGATTTTTGGAGGAATATACAAATATCTACGATCATCTCACCGATTCTCTCTGTTGCGAATCGAACCGGGACCCCATTGATTTGTAGTTAGTTTTGCTAACTACTCAACCTACAAGTCCTACAAGTGTTTTTAAGATTATATAAATACACGTTAAAATTAATAATTACCAAGTGCCGATGGTATTCAGTGTTGAAAGAATAAAAATTAAGTGGCTACCCTCAACAAGAAAGTGAATATCAACGCACAATTAATGAAAAAAAGATGAAATTAATAAAATTTGCTATGATCCGCGAACTATTCTATGTGTTTTTCGCGATGAAACCAAAAAGAAAGACGTCGGTTTAATAAGAGATCCAACATAATTAATTGACAAATATATATCTAGAGATCCAAACAAGATTAAATTTTCTAGGTGTCATAGTTTTTTATTTCGATAAGTTTCGAAAAAATGCTATATAATTACAAAGAAGAGTGATGAGACCGGCCTAAAATTCAAGCAAAGATTTTTCTTTTCTGCCTTAAAATTAACACTTTCTTTTATTTTTGACCAACCAAAATAAATTATAAACTTGTTGGATAGGTAAGACGTAAATATTTAAACAAACTATTGTATAAAATGCACCAAAAATTAAAATATTTATTATTAAATTCGAAACAAGGCTGTATAAACAAGTACTCTTAGTATCATCCGAAAGAAACAAAAAAAACAAGTGTCATCTATTTACACTGTGAAGTGTGAACTAGTGATAAATATTTTAATCTAAACAAAAGTTATGTTATATTGTTTTTTAACTTTTAGGTGATAAAATCAAATAATCTTCATGATAAGTAATACAAAAATGAATTATATTTGTGTCGACGATGTATTGCGATGTCTCATCTGAGTGGCTTAAAATGGAATGTAACAATTGTAAATTCAAGTAACATTAATCTTTGAAGTATTTTTGTGAATTTTAGTATTATAAAAAGTGTCCGTGATACAATTTACATTTCAGAAGAAATTAATAACAATTAATATTACAATACGGTAAGCAGCCATCATCATGTGTTGAGTTTTAGGCCAAATTTGTATGGGGCCTCATCAATCTCCTTTATGCTCTTCCTAAAAGTACAAGAGTTACGAACAAATTATTTAAAAAGAAATTACAGAATTAGCTTTATGAAAATTGTTTCTATATATTGGAAGCATGTTTTACTTATAAACATATTAAATAATAATTTGCTTCAAACATTAATTTTAACACAACATTAAAGAGAGATATATATTTCAAAGTTATGCAATGTATAATGTGTTAAATCTAACTAAAAATCGTCTTACTATTGGGAAATAACGGAACATTGTACTCTAAATAAATATTAACATCTTTATATTATATTATGTTCCATGCAATGTAGGAATAAATAAGTAAAGAAATAGCATATCCGTAACGTTAAGGAGTAACGTGTCAACTCGTTTAGAAATTGTATCGTATAAGAAGTATTTATTTTTTATAAAACAAGGCACACCGTTATTGTTCTCTACCGCTAGACTATCAGAAATCCCATAGGTCGAGCTGTTTGTAAATAAACTATTTGCCACACTCCTAGGCAGTTTGTATACATGGTTTAAAGGCTAAATATTTTAAAACCATCATAACTGTTAAGAGGCTAGATTTCTGAAAACTCTCATTCTGATTTGGTACGACCATCTTACTTTTTTACTTACTTACCACAATAGTATCTGTGGCTGAAGGATTATGGTTCGGAGGGCACTAGTATTAGTTCTGTCTACCGGATGAGCATCATTCTTGTTTACGATAAAAAAACTTGTCATATTCGTGTTCCAAAATCTACTCTTCAATAGCCTAGTACATATCATATTTTTATGCAGCAGCCTTGTCACGCATAGTAAATACATAAAAGCCTTCACGCCAGATCCCTTACAGGGTAGGTAGAAAGAACCGAGTGCCATACATCACGATCCTTGCAGGCTTGCCTCACTTCCTCCACATTCATTACTCTCTTCATACACACACGCCGGTTGCGAAGACTCTTGACATCACCTTCAGACAGCACTCGATCAATCTCATCATGGTGTGTCAGTCTTGGTCTTTCCTCGATACCTACACCCTTCCACATTAGCATTGTATATCTGTTTTGTTAATTATTCAACTATCATTCTTTCTACATATCCGAACAAACGGAGCATGACCTTTTGCATCTTTACACCGACACTTTCATTCAAGCCTAATCTCTCTCTCACTTCCACATGACGAACCCAGTCTGCGCGTGTTATATATAGTAACGTATGATTAACATCTTTTTAATATAAAACTGTATTTATCTTCCATGATCAAGAATGTTTTCATATATTCTTTCCTCTGCTACAAAAGAGTGTATAAAAAGATAATAAAAAATTATTACCGTCTGCGAATAACATTAAAGTTTTATTCCTTTAGATTATAGGACATTTCTAAACACCTGTATTACATCACTAAGTTAAAATTCCTAAACTGTTACGCGGATATAATCACTTACATCCGCCCATAAAACTTATCTCTACAAACACCCTATAAATAGGTTATCCCTTTGTTTACAACACCAGTACACAAAACTTCTACACGAACCGGGATAGACATATCATGTGGTTGAAATGCATAAAAAAAGTTGTGTTTGTATAAAATATAAATAAAAATAAGCGAATTTCAAAGGTTGTTATTTTTTTCTCGTGTTCTAATAGCCTCAATATTTGTGTATAAGTATGTGTGTATGGTTTGCGTTGTTGGTTGTTTGGTAACATCAAGTTACTTTACTAGTAAAAACATAAAAAAATAAGTTCCAGTGTTCTTTTTGACCAACTGATTTGATGGCTTGCTCATATTTTGACGAAAAAAGTGACTCTGTGTATGTTGGATTTTTGTACATATTTATACATATAAAGATATATAATGTTATTCGAATCTATATTAACCACACGTGCTCCAAGATTGCCTTGAATCGAATGTGGTCAGACACCTTAGGTTCCTAAAATATATGTATATCTAATTCACTTATTGCTAAAGTACTTGAGATATAAAATTCTTGGAAACAGATTACAAGAATTATATAGGTTATATAAGATAGGTGATAATCTTCATTATCGTATTTGCCATCTTACTACTATCTGTACGAAATGATTTTAATATAACCAGAGAAAGAATTGAATTTAAATCTCATGCAAGCAATCTATGTGAATTAAAACTCTCAGTTTTATATCTTCTCTTACTCTTCTCAAAAGCCAGGCTAAACTATATGTTCGATCCAGGAATCAAAAACCGATGTATTTAGAGATCTTACTTAGAAATCAAGACTTATCTAAGTAGTACTAACTAGTACGTAAGCTACTGTATCGTTATTCAAAACTAATTTTTCGTAAGTGTATGCCTATATCAATTCGATTTTAAGTCTTCTGTCATTACGTTATCTGTATTTACGGCAGCAAACTTTGTCATGGGAGCTATGAGATCATTAAATATGCATTGCCTTTATTAAAACACCCTGTATTTTAGGTTTATGTGAGAATAGCCGCCCATTAACAATTTTCCCTCAAAACAGAGTTGTAATTTGCTGAGTATATTAACACCCTTTGTCCGTCGCTCTTCGTAATGAAATGTCTGTGGTTTTATTTATATTTGCATACAGTATGTATATATCTGATTAAGTAGTAGTTCAGAGATCAAAAGATAGAATTAAGTGTTAAGCAATAGATTTTACACTTTCAATCGTCGGCACTTGATGAAAATCCATTGTTACAAGTCCAAACTAGGTTACAATCACTTGTACTTTAATTTCACTACAAATATAAACATATAATTTTAGATTAATCGACCGGTTTCGCTTTTTAAAGCATCTTCAGAACTTCAGTAAAGAATATTACATCCTGAAGATGCTTTAAAAAGCGAAACCGGTCGATTAATCTAAAATTATATGTTTACATTTGTAGTGAAACTAAAGTACAAGTGATTGTAACCTAGTTTGGACTTGTTAAGCAATAACTACAAACATCTTAACTTTCGCAATTATAACATTAACATAGAATAAATAATGATTTTCATTTTATTACCATACTTAGGTAAAAATCTTTGCAATCTATCTTTAAATCAAAACTTTCCAATTTCCAATAACAACTTGAAAGCTCAGTTGATCAAGTGGCTAGTGATCCGCAATCGCAAACGCAACCGACGGGGCTCGAGTTCGATTTCTGACAAGGACAAACATTTGTGTGATGAGGATGTTTTTATTTCTGGGTTTGGATGTCTATTAAATATACTTGAGTATGTATAATATATATATTTCTTTGTATTAGTATCGTTGACCTACAATCCATAACATTTCAAGCAAATAATTTTCTTATTTTGGCGTTAGATTAATTCTTGCGATTTGCCCAGAGATATTATGTTGTATTTTGTTGTATTGTGTTGTGTTTTTCTGTTGTGCTGTGTTGCGTTCTTTTCTTTTAGATGGTATAATTGTATTGTATTGTATTTTAAATCATTTTCGCTAATTATCTTACAAAACTGCGCCATTGCGTATTTTTCTCACTCTGCTTTCAAAATTACGACGACTATTAAGAAGAATCGCGAAAGTAAATGGCCATGACATTCTGGAGTTTCTAGTCTTACTAGTACCATAAAAGAGAAGCCGTTTATCGTGCACCTCTGCCTACCCTTTCGGGGATACGGGCGTGAAGATACTTACTTACTTGCTGAACAGATTCGTATTAATTTGACATTGACTTTAGGTAGTCTAAATAGAAGATATTGGGGGAGTATCTTCAAAATATTGTAATAAAGAATGGTCGGAATATTAAATTGTAATACTATTTATTATCCATAGTCTTACTGTAAATGGGAGATTTTGTCTTTTTTTATATCAAAAATAGCAAACAAGTAGGTGGGTCTCCTGATGGAAAGAGTCAACCGCCTATAAACACCAAAGATTTTAATGGTGCGTTGCTATCTTGTGGCTAGGTCTAATGCCACACGCATAAGATTACCGGCTACCTTACCCTCCAAACCGGAACACGACATTGACAAGCACTGACGCTATTGCGGCAGGAATAGGTAAGGCGGTGGTACCTGACGCGGGCGAGACAATGCAGAACTCTACCACTTAGTAGCCACGATGGTAGTGACTCACATAGCCAATCTGCCTGGCAGAATGGCAGTTGGCCTATCCTACAAAGGAGCCCGGGACCGACACGGGGAAAGGTAGTAACATAAATAATCGTGCAAAGCTTAGATTTTGAGTATTTGCTCGAAAAACTTCATCAAATTAATTAAAATGAAGTCGTAACCAACTTATTATAATGAAATAAATTATAACGCCAATTAAAAAGTTTATAACAAAAGAATTAAATCAACAATAAAGCAATTATTTGATTGACTGTAGAAAGTTATAAAACTCGATTTTCAAAAACAGGAAAACGATACAAACACAATTAATGAAAAAGTTTTTCTTGTAGAGAATAGATTAAGTCCATCGTTTAACAGAACTCAATAAAACTTTTGATTATCCTCCAGGGAAATATAAATAACGTTTCTCGTTAAGGTTTTGTGTAGACGAGCAACAGTTCGATTATAGTCGTCAGCCTAATCCATATTAATACTTAGTTAATTATTCTAATATTGTCCGTCTGTCTGCCTGCCTGTCCGTCCGTCTGTCTGTCTGGCTATCTGTTACGTTTTTATGATCAAGCCGAAAATTCTGTCATGAAATTTGGTGAGAAGATAGTTGAAGGCATAGGGTTCAATATAGGGTACATTTTTTTCAAAAATCAACCCTTGAGGGACTGGAATAGAGGATGATAGATTATACTTGTAGGCAAAGCTGTGCGAGTTAGTTAATATATTTTGTGACTAATGTAATATTTCTTATCCCCTTCTTCATTTTCTTTGGATTCATTTTCTATTCTTCATTTTCTCATTCTTCCCCCATGTTGGTCCGGGCTCCTTTGAAGAATAGACCAAACCAACTGCTGTTCTGCCACACAGGTTGTAAAAGGCGACTGATTTGTTATACGTGTCACTGTCATTGTAACGACTAGGTAGTAGAGTTCTGCATCGTCAAGCCGGAGTATTTGATACCACCGCCTTACCTATTCCTGCCGCAATAGATTTGGAGGGTTAAGTAGCTAGCCACTAGACTTATACATATGATATTTTCACCCCACACATGGTCAGCAATGCAGCATTAACACATTTAGTGTCTATAGGCGATGGTTTCTCTTAGGAGGCCATCTGTTTGCTTGCTAACTTACAATGTAATAGGTCGGGGCAAAAGTATTTTCGTATTTTGAATGTATTATTAGTAATCCAACCCCTTTGGCTGTACTGACTGAAACTGGCTGGTTTTAATACAATTAAAAATGTGACATTCTGAAGATAAAATAAATTTAAAAAAACTAGTTCCCGCCATTTTTCAATTGTTTTTCAAGGAAGCAAAATAAACGTATGTGACGAAGAAATTAGGTACATTTTAAACTTTTATTACAAATAAGATAAAAATGCAATGAATGCCGCGAATAAGATTTGTGCGGTTTACGGACCTAATGAGGTATCAATAAAAGTAGCATAAATGTGGTTCAACCGTTTCAAGTCTGGAAGTTTTAGTGTGAAAGATGAGGTTCGCTCAGGATGCCCACTCACAGATAAAATCAGTGCCATCTTTGAGAAAGTGGAGCAAGATCGACATATTAGTAGCTACGACATTGCTGAAGAACTGGATATTGATCATAAAATAGTTTTACATCATTTACGAAAGTCTGGATACAAGAAAAAACCTTGACATTTGGGTATCACATGATCTCCCTAAGAGAAATCTAGTGCAACGTGTTTCCATTTGCAATTCTTTCTCTAATTCTCAAAATTTCTACAGGAATGCTATCATGGCACGACTTACAAGATGGCAACAAGTCATATATATATATATATATATATATATATATATATATATATATATATATATATATATATATATTATGAAGTGAAATTGAAGTACAAGTGCATTATTATTTCACTCAAGTGCCGATGATGGAAAGTATAGAATACATATTATTTTCCTATAGTACGAGTAAAAATTCTTAGCTGTCAAACATTTATCGATTTTAAATCTATTCTAAGGTGGTACAAAGTTAGCTGGTTCAGCCAGTAAAATAAATAAATAAACACTGTCAATTTAAGTTGTATATGAGCGATTGAATGCCATTGTTTTATAATAGTTAGTAATATCAGCCATTTCCATTCGCAGGTTAAAACCAACTCAAGTAAATGAGTTTGTTCCAACTTGTTAAATTATAGCGATAACTTACAACTTAAACTAAGTGACAGGAGTTAGCGGGATGATATATGTCAATTTTGTCCACTGATGTCAATGAATCTTCTTTACTTCTTCGGTTATAATTTCATCGGAATTTATTTTATTTAATTTTATATAAAATCTGAAGAATACTCTTGAGGCCTTTTTTTATAATAAAATTAGCTACAGCTGCACGCTCGTTGCATTATAAAAATTTTTGGTGAATCCCGCGGGAACAACTTATTTTTCCGGAATAAAAGTGCCTATGTACTATTCCAGGCCTACGTCATGTGTACCAATGGTTTGTAATTGTAAATGTATTTAGTATTTTGACGTAATTGAGTAACAAATCCATCCATCCATCCAAACATCCAAAGTGTCGTATTTATAATATTAATATAGATTTATAAGGATTTTCTTAGTTGTTAACATCGCCACTAAACGAACTTTTAAATCATTACATACAATATAACATATTTATCTGAATTCTACTTGAATATACGAATATCTGATAATAACATTTTCAGGATAATTTTACCCGAATTCTACTTGAATATACGTATTTCTGAGAATTTTTCTCCCCGTGTTGGTTCCGGGCTCCTTTAAAAAATAGATCAACTGCCGTTCTACCAGGCAGGTCGTAAAAGGCGACCGATTAGATATGCGAGTCACTAACATCGTGGCTACTAGGTGGTAGGGTTCTGCATTGTCTCGCCCGGGTGTGGTACCACCGCCTTACCTATTCCTGCCGCAATTCGTGTGTTCCGGTTTGGAGGGTAAGGTTAAACTTATATATGTGGCATTAGACCTCGCCACAAGATAGCAACGCACCATTAACATCTTTGGTGTCTATAGGCGATGGTTAACTCTTTCAATCAAGAGACCCATTTGTTTGTTTGCTATCTTATAAAAAAAGGTTGATTTTGTCAAACACTTGTACTATTTCACAAATATTTCAACAACTAACCTTTAATTGTTGTGAAGCCAACCGGTTTCGTCTATTACAGCATCATCAGGGCTTTTAGTTTATAAATTCTTCGAACATGACAAATACACACGCAAGACAACAACTAAATATGCTATACAAACATCTGTGCTCTTCACGCAAATGTTTGTCCCTTTCGGGAAATCCAACCCGCGCCCCATTGATGCGTGGTCAGATCCTTTAATCACTTTAACAACGAGGCGATCATCTATATCAATAGGCTAACCACTAGATCATGAGGATGGCAGCATACCAGTTGATATGTACCAGTGGTTACAGCTTATCATTTAAACCAAATATTAAAGACAATACAAAATTTAATTAAACTTAAACTTAGATAGTTTATTGGTTCAGTGCCGAGGTTCTGTTTTATGAAAGCCGTTCTTTGTCTTTATACTTGAATAACTTCCGAAATTAAACCTTTTAGTTAAACTTGTCCATCAAAGGAAACTTTTGCTTCAGAAACTTTCGGTTTTTAAAAGGATCGTGCAATTAACGGATTAAAATTAACATTAGTGTTTTTTCCAATTTTCTTAGTTATTTGGAATCGCAAAATGCTATGTTGTTTCTTATCACTTCTCCCTCATGTTTGTCTGGGACCCCTTTGAAGAATAGGCCATCTGCCGTTCTGTCAGGCAGTTCATAAGAGGCGAACGATTGGCTAAGTAAGTCACTACCATCGTGGCTACTAGGTGGTAGTATTCTGTATTATGTCGCCCGACTTCGATACCACAGACTTACCTATTTCTGCTGTAATAGCGTCAGTGGTAGTCACTGTCGTGTTCCAGTTTGGAAGTTAAGGTATCTGGTAAACTTATGCATGTGACATTAGACCTCTAACAACATGGCAACGCAACATTAACATCTTTGATGTTTATAGGCAATGGTTATCTCTTACCATCAGAAGAGCCATCTGCTTGTTTATGCATTATCTATATTATGATTTAAAAAAGATAAATAAGCTACCGTTTCTCTAGATAAAAGAGGTAATCACCGCCTACAGATATAAAACAACTTATTGGTGCGTTGTTATTGGCGTGTATGGCTTTATTATGGGGGTGTTCAAAGGGCTGAAAATGTATAAAAACTAACTAGTTTTACGTTTATAGAAGTTAATTGGTAAGACTTTACATATTGAAGGACGTGATAATTAATGGTTGGAGGAAACCAATAAAAATATGATAAAAAGTATCTTCACGCCCGTATCCTCGAAGAGGTAGGTAGAGGTACAGCAAGTGCACCCACGATTAGCCGAAGATACTAAGCTCATAATGTGAAAGGTGGCAATCGTATCGTCAACCGGGCACTTATCTAATCCCAGGCAACATTGTTTTTATGAGAAAATTGAAAAATGTGTTTTGAATTGCCCGTCCCGGAAATGGATCCTGGGACATCATGCGGTCAAAACCGACACCGGACCGCTAGACCAAAGAGGCGACTCAAAGAGACTCAGAAGAGAAAAATATAGTAAAATGAAAATATTGGGCGGGCCTTTAAAATCTGTAAACCGGTTAACCCCGCATGTCATACCTGAAATTTTTCACTAAATTGAGGTATTATAAGGTATAAGCTCAAATGAACAAAAATAATACGGTCTAAGCATAGAATATTTTTCAGAGTTCAAAAATCTTAATTTTGTTATAAATGCCAGTAGTTTTATTTATGAAAAGCTGTATTTTTTGATATGATATACGATTATGACCTTTGGAATGGTATTCAACGCAACGTTTGAGCCTTAAAATGTTTTTTTTTTTAGTTTCATAATATATGGGCTGAAAAATGTCAAACTAATATCAGAAAATAATTTTTTTTTCAAAAAATTTTATTGTTCATATATCCCAAATAAATTGACTGATTTTGATCCAATTTACGGTATTTATGCAGGTTTTTTTATGAAAGAAAGATGATTAGATTTTTAAATCAATCGTTCGCCTTCTAAAACCTACCTGATAAAACAGCAGATGACTCTTCAAAGTTGACTTAAATCAAGACGGAAAAACTTCAATCCTTGTATAAATCAATATAGAAAATTTAATTCAATATGTTCCTTACAATTTCGTAATGAAATCCATTTTAACCTACAGAATTTCAGATCTTTTGAACAGAAGCCTAACTACCCTATTTTCAGCGCACACATTCTCTCGAAACTCAAGTAATTTCGTCGTTGAAAGGCTGCTAAGGTTACAAAGTGTAAGCAAGTGAAGGCAGCCGATGGAAAACTCACACTCAAGGAGCACAAAGCGCTCATTGTGTCGCTTAGGAGCGCTCTATGAATTGAACTCATAATTTCAGCTTCTTTGCCATTTTCGTGTGCAGTGAGATAGGAAAGTAGGTATTAACTAAATTAGTTTTTATTTGCCACTCATTGTATCCCGCTACTTCACTCGTTCAGAGTTTAGTTTTATTTTGAAACAAAAAAGATATCTTCACGCCCGTATCCACGAAGAGGTAGGGTGCCAGTATAACCAGTGCCCCTACGATTAGTCGAAGATACTTAGTCCACCTATTAGATACAATGTAATAGGTGGCAAGTCTATAGCCAACTGGGTACTTAATATCCCAGGTAATGTTGTTTTTATCAGAAAATTAAAAAAAAACAATTTTATTTGTAGATACACAAAACTACTTCGGAGCAATTTGTTCCATTAATTGGAATTTTTAACGCTGCTATTTTATGTATGTATTCAGAATTTTCCTCATACTGTGGATGTACAAGTATGTGTATCCCCCCGTATTGGTCCGCACTCTTTTGAAGAATAGACCAACTGCCCTTCTGCAAGGCAGATCATAAAAGGCCACCGATTGGCTATTGGAATATTTACGGTCTAAAAAAACATTTTTGAAACGAAGTTCCTTATCGCGCGTTGTGAAAGGGGGCTAGATGGAAAAAATTCTTACGAAAAGTTGTCACGACACTTTTGCTGTAGTAAGCTATTGTAAGCTGTGCGGCGTGCGCATGTTTCTCTCTCTCTCTCTCTCATAGAAAGCAAGCCAGATATTTTAATTTCTATTTCGCATTGAACAGTGTGGTGTCGCGACGATTATTTTTGTTGAGTGTATACAGGTTTTTTGTACAATTAATCGAAAGGAACTTCGTTCCATCCGGGTGTCCCTTGACGCCTCTCAACTTTATTTTTTAAATATTATTAGATAGCAAAGAAGCTAATGGAAAGAGAAACCATCATCTAAACACTAAAGATACTTATTAATGGTGCATTTTTATCCGTGTACCGGGATGGCAATGCCACGAGCATAAATCTACCGGCTACCTTACCTTTCAAACCGGGGCACAACAATAACAAGCGCTGCAGGAATACGTCAAGCGATAGTATCACATACCCAGACATGGGCGTACCGAGAAGGGAGGCAGTGAGGGGCAGCTGCCCACTGGAAATTGTTTACCTATCTACTATCTATGTACTGTTGTAGATAAGAATATAATCAGATAAAAATATAAAATCTTACGATTGCCCCCCTGGCCCAAAACCTGAGTACGCCCATGTACCCAGACGACACATTGTGGAATCCTACCATCTAGTAGTCTCGATGGTAGTGATACCTATATCTCTTACGACCTACCTGATTGAACGGCAGTTGGTCTCTTATTTAATATAGCCCAGACCAACACGGGGACGAAAAAACTGTACAACGCTTCCGCAAAAGTCGTAGAGAGAAAATTTTGTGTATTCGTCTAAATTCTAAAGGATTAGCAATGCGGTTAAAGAAAAGCAGAAGGGAGAGAGGGATTCACGAAATTGCAATAATGTATTAGTAAACAAAAAGGGTAGGTTATTTCTATTCAATGATGGTTATCCTTTAATAAATTTTATTATTTACCTATTCGACTGCTGATAGGCAGAGATGCAAGGCAGCCACAGTTAATTAACGATTTATTTTCAAGTTTATAATCATGTTATGATAAATAGTCAACTTATCGACAAATTAGTCACATATCCAAATTCCGGCATGTTGTTTCCCAGAAAAACAGCCTTATTTGGAAAAAAAATTCCGACTTAGGATACAAATTCATCTATGCTGCCGTCTATCTATACCCCTAAAACATTGAGATGTTATGATGTTCAAATATTAATTGAGAAAACAAAAATTTAGGTGTTGCACAAAATGTCACGCGGACTATTAGACTTATATGGCATTATGTCTGGCAGATAAACAAAAACATTACACCTCAAAAAGTAAACTAACATTTCATTTAAAAACACCCAAGTAATTAGTCTGGGTCGGGCAATTCAAAAACGGGTTTTTTTTCAGTTTTCTGATAAAAACAACGTTGCCCGGGTTTGGAAAGTGTCCGGTTGTGCAATAGGCTTGCCACCTATCATACTGTGGGACCAAGTATTTTCGGCTAATCGTGGGTGCACTTGTTGTGCCTCTGCCTATGGGGATATGGGCGTGAAAATACCAAATAATTAGTTGCATAAAACTGCGTATCTTTTAATCAAGTTAAACGTTTATTTTTAAAGATTTGTAAATTGCTTCGTGATTATACTTAACGATTTTCTTTATTCCGGCGTTTCACGGTCGTTTATTGTAGGTCATGCAGGAATGTTTTGATTATCAAGTAATTAACGTTGAATTGAAGTAGAACATTTTCAAGAGTTTATATTGCATAATATTTTTCAAATATAACGTGGCTTTTTTTACACATTCTATGTTTTTAATACAATATAGTAGCAAACAAGCAGATGTATATCCTATTGGAAAAAGACAACCATAATCTTTTATTGGCCTGTTCTCATCTTCAAACACCCATTCACAAGATTGTTGTTTTTTTTTTCGGGTTCAAAACAATAAATCCACGTTTCATCTCCTGTGACAATATCATAAACAGCATTAGAATATCCGTGGTCGTACTACAGTATTGTATCCTATATCACACGGATTAAACTGGATATGCCTTTCAAGGCAATTTCTTAGGTCATCAGAGTCACTTGCAATTACACAGAGAAATACCTAGAGAGTTATAATACTTACCGATGAAACAAAATCACTCCAGAGGTATTTCTTAAACCTTAGCTTTTTATTCGACTCGGTAAAATAGCACAAACTGGCATATTTCTATATGTCGTGATATAATATTTTTAAATATTTTAACATAAAACATTTACATACATCTGCTCATATGAGCGGCTACGCATTTTACGCCCAATACCGTGTCTATTAGTATTTGTGTGGTCTGTGGTGCAATGTCATTTGCGTACTTAAAATGTCACATACTCGAATTAAATTACCAGCTATCTTACTCTTTATTCCGTTGATTAAATGACAGTCACACATCAGTTAATAAAGGTGTTTATTATACTGTAATTTTACTGCGACTTTTTTAACCTTATATACTAATAATTCACGTGCACGCTGCGTGATAGAATGTGGTGCGATAACATATCTGAGCTCGAGCGTATTGTATCGTGCCTGTAACACTCTTCAATCCGGAATAAGACAGCGAGAAACACTGATGCTATTGCGGCTCATAGGTAAGACGTTGGTATCAAATAAAGTAAGGTAAACGACTAAAATAGGGGACAAAACTATATAAGCGACATCTTACTTACTCTAAGAGTTTGAAATAGTGGTTGAAAATTTGTATTTTTACTATTTCGGTGACAATCCACCCTATTTGATCTGGGCTCCTTTGAAAATAGACCAATAGCCATTCTGCCAGGCAGGTAATAAGTGGTAAAAGCCACCGGTTTTCCATACGTCTCTCTACCGCTGTGAATCCATAGATTTCCACAACGCCTCGCCCGGTATATGGTACCATCGCCTTACCAATTCTTGCCACAGTAACGTCAAAGCTTGTCATTGTCGTGTTTCGGTTTAAAGGGTAAGCTATCGGGTTATGCATGTGGCATTGTCATCCTGCCACAGGAATAGCAACGCACCATTAACATCTTTGGTGTCTATAGGCGATGGTTTTTCTTTCCATTAAGAGAGCCATCAGCTCGTTCGCTAGTAATATTATAGATGCAAAAGTTTGGATAGATGGATGTTTGATGGATGTTTGTTACCGAATCACGCAAAAACTACCGAACGGATTTGGGTGAAATTTGGCACACAGGTAGATGATGACCTGGAATAGCACATAGACTACATTGAATACTTTTTATCCCGGAAAAATTAGGTGATTCCTCGGGATTCATCAAAAACTTTTATAATTAAAAGAAAATATAAATTTTGAAGAAAACATGTTAATAATCTTCTCGTGAGTGAAGCTGCGTGGGTCGTCTCGCGATTTCTAAATCAAACGTTATACTTTTTAAAGGTTGATTGGTTTGTTATCTTCGCATACAAAGCAGTAAAATGTAAAACAAAATCTTACGGTTGCTGTAATATATTTAAAAAAAAATTAGCAATATACTGTGACCGAAATTCAACTTTAGACTAAACAATAAAATCTATTTTAAATTAATAACTGACTTTAGCCATAAAGACCACCCCGTTAATCGAGTGGTTAGCGACCTTGGTTACGCAATCGACGGGCTCGGGTTCGGTCCCCGACGAGGACAAGCATTTGTGTAATGAGCATAAATGTTTGTATTTCCAGGTTTGGGTGTTTATTAAATCTATTCCAGTATTTATATATGTATTTCTATGTATTAGTATCGTTGACTAACATCCATAACACAAGCAAATATTTTGCTTACTTTGGGGTTAGATCAGATTGTAATTTGTCCCGTGAATATTTATATGTATATAAAAAAAGCATAGTATACATGTGTGTGTAATGTATATGTCACATGGATGTATTGTAATATTTCTTTTTATTCATTTAACGTATTGAAACTGAGATTTTAAAGAATATAATTAAAAATAAAGAATATTATTAAAAAATATTAGATTAGTCCTCTGCAGTGTAAATGCTAACTATACTAAATTACATTGTGGCGCCGTTGGTTCGTACCGCTGAAGGGTCACGGTGTGATGGAACCAGCGGGCCAGCTTCTTGTCAGGTGACGTCATAACTGTGGAGGTTGATGACGTCACACAATGACAAGAAAGGGAAAAAGGAAGATCTTCCCAGCCAGGCAAGGTGTACTGACTGGGGACCGAAGTGCGTTTGAGAAGCGTTGAATCTATATATAGTGTGTGCAAGATAAATAAATAAATAAACGAACGAACGAACGAACGAACGGACGGACGGACGAACGAACGAACGAACGAACGAACAAACGAACAAACGAACAAACAAACAAACAAACAAAAAATTGTGTCGGGCACTTAAAAAAAAAAAGTGTTTTTTTTTTTATATCATAAGATAGCAAACAAGCAGATGGGTCTCCTGATGGAAAGAGTAAACCACCGCCTATAGACACCAAAGGTGTTAATGGTGCGTTGCTATCTTGTGGCGAGGTCTAATACCACATGCATAAGTTTACCGGCTACCTTACCCTCCAAACCGGAACATGACAGCGACAAGCACTGACGCTATTGCGGGAGGAATAGGTAAGGCGGTGGTACCAGACGCGGGCGAGACAATGCAGAACTCTACCACCTAGTAGCCACGATGTTAGTGACACGATAGCCAAGTGGTCGCCTTTTACGACCTGCCTGGCAGAACGGCAGTTGGCCTATTCTTCAAAGGAGGCCGGGACCAACACAATTTTCTGATAAAACACAAAGTTGCCCGGGATTGGAAAGTGCCCGGTTGGCGAAAGGCTTTCCACCTATTACATTTCTGGGACCATGTATCTTCGGCAAATCGTGGGTGCCATTGTTGTACCTCTGCCTACCCCTTCGGGGATACGGGCGTGAAGATACTTTTTTTTATATATTACCATATCGTATAAATACTTTTTGATTTTAGATAAAAACCGTAAGCCACTCTACCATTTGAGTATAAAGTTTAATTTTTGGCTGTATTGTAAAACGCGTACATACGTCTTGAATAGCCATAGTTAAAAGCACAGTTAAAAGTACCGAGTAATTACACATTGTGTTGAGGGGGAGAACTCGCGTGACAACGTGGAGGGGCGCGAGAACAAAAGTTTCTGTTTTACTTTAATATTTCACTTCTGTCGCAGGAAAAGATTTTCTCTGATTAAAAATGTTCTTTTTGTGATGCCGCCACACTGGCTCGTATGGGGCTTTTGTTAAAATATTTACTTTTTTATGTGGCAATATTTTACATGACTTGCTTTAAATATCAAACAGGATGACACGTATTTTTGGGCCAATGTGTGCGAGATTACTTTTATGAAACTTTTGAAAAATTGCATCACATTTCTTAATGATATTACTTATAATAACTGAAACAACAATAAACGTATATTTTTTTATCTTGATAATAATTTGAACGAAAGTATTACATACATTATGTAGCCAGCTTCTTCGCTGACCTGATGAGTACCAAATATTTCGAAACGTTCTTATGGTGGATGTTTCATAAACAGCCTACCATCTAATCAAGGAACAATTGACCAAATCCTCCTGTTACTTGGCTTTTCTATGCGGAGGCCAGTACCTGCTAAGAGGACATACCCAAAGAGTCAAATAGAAGACGGTAATTTGGTCGTTATTCTATTCCTTGACCCGGCAATTAGTTCATGATTAGTCGAATCTGAAAATCAAAAACAAATTCTCACATATTTCTCATACAGACGGCTAGAGTAAAATCAGCATACTCGATAGCCAGCATACTCAACTATATTTGAGCACAGGTGTATCCACTTGACGGATGTAGGCTTCGGCACGGATAAGCAAATTAACATGAGGATGAGAAATCAAGGAACTATTGTCAAAATTGTTCCCTGCTTTACATGGTAGATAAGTTGTAAGCACAAATTCAGCCTCACATGGAATACTGTTCTCATCTTTGTCTTGATGTTCCCCACTACCGGTTCTTCCTCTTTATCGCATTCAGCGGTTCGAATCGTTAATTTCCAGCCTATTTCTAATCGGCTTAACTCTTTGGAATAACGTGATATAGGTTCACTCTGCATCTTCTGTCGCGTATATCACGGATAGTGTTTCGACGAGTTCCTGCTGCTGATTCCCACCATCTGATGTCAAATCAAAATTTAAAGTTCCATCCTCATCTCCTCGATGTCCGGAAATCAACAACTGTGCGGTTTTCTCGATACTTCTTGTCTTACACGACTGCTCTATGGAATTAATTACTAGCGGGGATGTTTCCGAATGAATAGAAACCCTAAAGAAAAGAACCTTCTCATTCTTAAAAGGCCGGTTAGCAACCGCAAGGTCTCGAGTAATGTAGGTGTCCATGAGCAGCGGTGATTACTTACCATCAGGTGCAACTTCTGCATTTTCGGCTCCTCTTCTACCCACAAAAAACATCGTTAGAACCTTTGTACTTCCTAGTACTCTTTGCTTTAAGAAGCTGACTTTGTTATTTATGTTTAACAATTTCAACACAAGTACGAGCGGCTGTCGTAAAAGACAAAATTAGAGAGTAATCCTCGCAGCAACTCAGAGATCAATGCTTTGTCAATCGGAACACGACAGTGAAAAGCGATGACGACATGGCAGCCGGAATAAGCGATGGTACTAGACCCGAGGGGGTCGTTGCGAAACTCTACCGCCTAGTAGTCACGGTGATAGTGACAAGTTTAACGTAACGTAACGTTATCCTTTATTCAGCTCGGGTTCAATTCCCTACAGGGACAAACATTTGTGTCATGAGCAAATAGATATTTGTAATTTTGTTTTTATATCATAAGATAGCAAACAAGCAGATGGAAAGAGTCAATCATCGCCTATAGACACCAAAGATGTTAATGGTGCATAACTATCTTTACCGGCCACCTCACCCTCGATACCAGAACATGACAGTGACAAGCACTCACGTTATTGCGGCAAGAATAGATAAGGCGATGGTACCAAATTCGAACGATACAATGCAGAACTCTACCACCTAGTAGCCGAGATGGTAGTGACTCGCATAGCCAATCGATCGTAAGCCTTTTACGATTTGTTTGGCAGAACAGCAGTTGGCCCATTCTCTAAAGGAGCCTGGAACCAACACGGGGTCAAATGTAATTCTGGGTTTGGATGTTTATTATGTATGTTGCAGTATTTATACAATATGTATTTCTATGTACAAGCATCGTTCACTAACACTCGTACCACAAGCAAATAAATTACTTACTTTGAGGTTAGATCGATTCATGTAATTTGTTCAGCGATATTTATTTTTTAATTATATATCAGCAAACATATTTTTCATGGCTCTCGAATATATAGATTAAAGCAAATTCCGGAAATAACGAATGCTGCAGATGTTTCAGGTTTGTCAAACAATGCCCACAGAAAACAATTCGAAAGTTAATTAAAACCAGTTGACGAACCAACTCGTATTTTTATTTATTTATGGGAAATGTAATTGGCTGTAATTAAAGCCCAAACTATGCGCTGACTCGGGTAACCAAATCTGATGTCATTTGGGGACAGAATTTTTATAGTTATACTTCTGCAACGTTTAGGGTTCTGCACTATGTCATCCAGGTTTTGGTATCCTCATTATTAGCCTTACCCATTCTTGCTGAAAAAGCGCTTGTGCTCGTCGCTGTCTTGTTTCGGTTTGAAAGAGAAAATAGCCGGTAAACTTATGCATTTGGTATTTCATCTCTGTCACTCGAATAGCAGTGCACTTATGACATCTTCTATTTTCATCAGAAGAACCATCAGTTTATTTTTTTTTTATATCATAGGATAGCAGTCCTATGATGTTAAAAAATAATAATTTTTTGATCGCTGAATATAAGAGTCTCCTGCACACTTTAATCTTAAAAAAAAAACGATCATCTCTGATATTTCATGTTTTGCTGTTCTTAATGTTACCTAAAACTGAATGTGTAATTCATTGTCTACATTAAACGGAGAAATAAACTAAATAGAATGAATGTAGTTCACATTATTCACTTATATTTTACTAGAGGTATGTATTAAATCTTTCAAATAGGCTAGCAACTAGACTAACAATAATGTATTTACTTATTACTCAATAAAACAATGATATATAATTAAGCGAGAAACCTTCCCCTTTTACTTCTAGCTGTATTGGCTCTTTACATTTCCATTATTAGATATTGCTTTATATTTCTTTATGTTGTTATTATTATCTATATTCATATCATCGATATAGTTTTTGAATCATAAATTTTTATCCTCTGTTTCGTCCCCTTAGGGGTTTATTTTTGAAAAAAAAAATCGTCTATGTTTGATCTCTGATTTTGAAATATAATATGCCAAATTTCGTCAAAATGGGTTCTCTGGCTTAGCCATAAAATCGTAACAAACTGACAGACAGATAGACTGCCGCATTTATAATATTTGCCGAATTGATTCATTATATTACTTTATTATATTATATAACTTGTTAACAATTTAACTTTTAGCCCTGAAGATGCAGTGAAATGTGAAACCGGTTGATTATTTAACTAAAAAATATATGATATAGTTTGTGATCGTGAAACGGTACAAGTGTTTAAGATAAAATAATAATTTATAATATTATTATGGAATTTTAAAATAAAAATTCATTGGCACCCTTATACTCGTAACACATGGGCCGTAAATTGTATTTATTTATCCAAGTTAATTAGCCCGTTATTATCCTGAAATAATGTAATATTTTTTATGATTATTTTAGGACGCGTGGACGATGTATGATGAATGTTTTATTTAAATTGATCCGTTACGTGAGGGAACTTTCCAGACAGGCCAACAGCGTTAGTCCTTGTGTATGGGGAGTCTGGAATCAAACTTCCGGGCCCATGTTAGTATTGTAGGATTAAGGTTTGAATAATTTACATGACGATTATTATTATATTTGTTTATATCTTACTGCATTACTTTTCACTTTTATATAAATAATAACATAGCTTTACTGATAGACCAAGAAAACTAACGCCTAATGACACCAAGGACTTTAACGACGCGTTGCAATGTTTCTTCCGCCGGATCTTCTCAGTGTGTGGCCGCGTTTCCGATCCAGTAGTAACTCAAAAAATGTTGACTCGTCAAAAGTGCCTGTAAAGGATAATTTGAATAAAAATGTTTTGACTTTGAATGCGTGGAGCAAGATGTAAAATACCAAAAATTTTAAGCAAATAACAATAGTGACAATAAATTGCATATCTGTAACAAGTAACATGACGGTCCTCAACACAGACGAGACATTGTAGAACAAACATTATTAAGTAGAGATGATGCTAATGACACATTTGGATAATCGTTCAAATTTTAGGAACTACTTGGCAGAATAAAATAAATCCTGAATTGTATATCGCCTCTGTGGTCTAGTGGTCCAGCGTTGGCGTGGACCACATGAGGTCCCGGGTTCGATTCCCGGGTCGGGCACTTTAAAAAAAGAAGTGTTTTTTCAGTTTTCTGATAAACACAAAGTTGCCCGGGATTGGAAAGTGCCCGGTTGGCGATAGGCTTGCCACCTATCACATTTGTGGGACCAAGTATCTTCGGCTAATCGTGGGTGCACTTGTTGTACCTCTGCCTACCCCTTCGGGGATATGGGCGTAAAGATACTGAATTTTATATATATATATTTATTATGTTGGAGCCGCGCTTGCGTCTACAGTCACAAAGCTTCGTGCAATGACACGATAAATGCAGATGTGACCGGCTATTACCGGCTATTTTCGCATCATTTCGGACTGCGTGTGCCTTAGCGCGCATGCAACTTCAGGACATAGACGCAGGTATAGCTCCAGCATTACAAAATCAAAACAAAATATCAATCTCCATTATAATGTTGCCATTTTTAAACTAAAATTCATTGCCACCCTTACACCTGTAATAAATGGGACGTAAATTGTATTTATCCAAGATAATTAGCCTGTTATTATTCCGAAATAATATTATATTTTTTAGTTATTTTTGGAAACACGGACAATGTATGATGAATGTTTTATTGATATTGATTCGTTGCATGAGGGAACTTTCCAGATAGGCTGATATTCATATTATAATATTATAAATTACAAAGTTTGTTTTATAATATAATAAGTATATGGGGTAGGGCAGAGGAAAACAAACGTTCATAGATTTTTGGTGTCTATTGGCAATGGCTTTTTCTATCCAAAGACCCATCTGCTTGTTAATGTCCTATGAAATATATGTATATAAGTTTGTATGTATAGCAAAATCTATATATCCCTAGCACTTCTCATATTTGAAGGAATATCGATAATGTACAAAAACTACAAAATGTAATAAGCTATTAAAAATTATACGAAATACTTGACCAACTTATGCAAGATGACTTGCTTTTATTGACAATATGTAAATCAATTCGAACAGATTTTAGTCCGCGAGACATCACACTGATACTTACTTGAAAGTTTGTCAGTCTTTTGAAGAGTGTACAAAACTTCTTCGACTTTATTAAAGCTCTGCTTTTTTTCAAATGAGTCAAAATCATCAAAATATTTCAAGTTTTTTTTTCCATATTTATACAACAATATACGGTACTTGTACTATTTATGTTCTTGCAAATTTTTTTTTTATATCATAAGATAGCAAACAAGCAGATGGGTCTCCTGATGGAAAGAGTAAACCATCGCCTATAGACAACAAAGGTGTTAATGGTGCGTTGCTATCTTGTGGCGAGGTCTAATGCCACATGCATAAGTTTACCAGCTACCTTACCCTCCAAACCGGAACACGACAGCGACAAGCACTGACGCTATTGCGGGAGGAATAGGTAAGGCGGTGGTACCAAACCCGGGCGAGACAATGCAGAACTCTACCACCTAGTAGCCACGATGTTAGTGACACGATAGCCAAGTGGTCGCCTTTTACGACCTGCCTGGCAGAACGGCAGTTGGCCTATTCTTCAAAGGAGGCCGGGACCAACACAGCAGAATTTATACATTTTTTCTTTATTTTTTAAGGTTCCAAAGTAAATTAGGAACGCTTGTAGTTTCGCTTTGTTCGTCCGTCCGTCCGTCTGTTCGCAGTCTAGCGCAGAGATCTTTGGTACTAGAAAGCTGTCATTTTGTACGAATATATACATTGGTCATGGCAACAAACTGGTAACATAAAATCTTGAAAAATATTTTTTACAGGGTAGCTAGTAACATGTAAAGTGGGTATGTTAATTTTTTTCCCGTGTACCCTATAGTGAGGTGTAACGTTATATAGTTTTTTAAAATACATTCTGGGTTTACGAATCCAATTTTTTGGTATGAGATTTTTGAGATATAAAGCTTTAAAGTGCTAATTTTTGATGGAGTGAAGTGTCTCCCAACCTTCTGGCAGTTAAACGGTTGGTTTTTGGGGCGGAAAAATTCACAATAGTAGTAAATATAATGAAGTTAAGATTAGTAGTAATAAAAACTATCACGACTTATAAGGCTTTACAAATTTTTGACTAATAGTTGATCATATTATTAAGATGTACGTGGCGAAGTTTTTGTAGGCGGTAAACCTGTGGTGCGAATATATTCATCAATGACCTTCAATGAATGTTAAATGTTCATAGTATGAAACAACAAAAGCCTTCTTTTTAGTCCGTATTTCACTATTTTTTTTATTCTTTCCTTTAATTGATTTCTTTCGTTTTAAAGAAAATCTTACCTGTGTTAATTTAATAATTTAATTTACATTTCTGATAGTACGAAATATATTTTTAATTAAGAGTATATGAAAAGCGTATAGTTCTGTATAACGCATAAAATTATTTAAGTTACTATGTCGTCTTTGTCGTAAAAGAAACATTGGTTAAATGTAAGAGTTTTAATCAAAGTAGTCTAATTTGAAGGTAAATAATAATTAGCTAGCCGACCTAGCTTCATTTGGATGATATTTCACATGTTTTTTTTTATATCATAAGCAAACAGGCAGATGGGTCTTCTGATGGAAAGAGTCAACCATCGCCTATAGACACCAAAGATGTTAATGGTGCGTTGCTATCTTGTGGCGAGGTCTAATGCATAAGTTTACCGGCTACATTACCCTCCAAACCGGAACACGACAGTGACCAGCACGGACGCTATTGCGGCAGGAATAGGTAAGGCGGTGGTACCAGACCCGGTCGAGCCGATGCAGAACTCTACCACCTAGTAGTCACGATGGTAGTGATGCAAATAGCCACTCAGTCGCCTTTTACGACCTGCCTGGCAGAACGGCAGTTGGCCTATTCTTCAAAGGAGCCCGGGACCAACACGGAGAAAAAAAACATATATATACATGTGGTAGACTATCATGGAGATGATACTTTGGTAGCTCGATCAATTTTAATAGTGGAACACTATCTAAATATAAAATTTCGTCAGAATTGTTACAGCCGTTAGTCTATTCTTCAAAAAATACTTTTAACGAATAATTGTTGCATATGTGGATATTTATATTCTGTTTTCTGCTGCACCCATCGGCGGCAAGTCTCCGCCTTGGTTTAGTCGCCAGTGCACATTGGCGGAATTGAAAAGCGGCTACTCCGCCTTCCTTTGGGAATTCGTGCGTTCTGGTCTCTAGTTAAAGCTGTCTAAGAGAATTTCTTTCTGCCCTCCTTTCCACCCTTGCACAAAGATGATAGCTCTCTAGCCCATGCTCTAAAAGTGAAGGCTAATCTCTTAGGCTCACATTTTGCAGTGAATTTGACTCTGGATGACCAAAGGAACGTACACCTTACGATCCCGCAGTATGACATTTACATACCGGAAGTATAGTTCCTCCAAACTGCAGTGCGTAAGACACCAATTTCTATGGACGTCCACAAGTCGAGTGAGCCTAATTGGCCAGCTTTGCCGCTGGTCTTAACACATTTATTCCAGCTCCGCCGGCATTAGCAGATAATTTCTATATAAGGAAGGCCTTCGATCAGCTCCCGGGAAATAGTGCAATTGGATCACTAGACCGGAATATCAAGATCATTCTTGATGGTACATGCTCTGACCTTAAACTCGTCAATGCTGTTATTCCCCAAGACTATATGCCTATCTGTTACAGCCTGCGCTGTTTCTTTTGGACACGAATTACATGTTGCTATCATTCAACATTCATTATTATGAGGATAACAGTACGACCAGTGTATACTCTGGCCGCAGCGGAATTTCTGGGGAACACGTCAACGAATGTCGGAACAAACTTGCGTCAGAAATTGAACCACAACTTTCCACAGCTTTTGAGTGGGGCCCATTAAATGTGGTCCAGCTTAACCCTAATAAAATATGCATGTTCACTGCTAAAAATCACCCTTTGTCGTATCTCCTCGTATTGAAAATGTCATCGTCCATCGTTTACAGTTGTATAAGGTGCAAATCCGGCCTTATATGGAGTACTTTTTTGTTTGGAAGGATACCTTCCCAAACATAAAAGAGTTCTGAGGTAACAAAAATAAAAAAAATATATAGAGAAGAATTATTGATAACCTCTTTATGGGAAGTCGGTTGAAAAGGGCTTGGACTGAGCAAACCAAACGCTAAGAATAATATTGATATTAAAAGTTCCTTTGCATGCACGCTTAACTGGAAACTCAAATGAACTGTGGAATTAAAGCTAATACACAAGAGTTACTGGAATATTCCATTTTACTAAAATCGGATATTTTCTGTCTCATAACGCGGCTCTCGAAACATTTCTTCTAAATCACCCTTGAAACTTTTTGATGTTCGTAAAATTCATTATAAAGGAATTTCCTGTGAGATTGTGAGAAACGAGATATTGAGACATAAATAGATTCATGGACACACACAAGACTTGTTGACCACCCCGTTATTCGAGTGGAAAATAATCCTGATTACGCTATCAATTGGGTTGAGTACGATTCCCAAGATGGACAGGCATTCGTATAATGAGCATAAATGTATTTCTGGGTTTGATGGTTATTTAATTAATATATTTCAGTGTCTATATATGTATCTCTATGGATTAGTATCGTTGACTGACACCCATATCACAAGCAAATTATTGCTTACTTTGATCATTTCGTGTAATTTGTCTCCTGATGTTACTATTATTAATACTTGTAATCTTAAATATATTTTATTTTTTGGTATTGCATTTTTAACCGTTTCTAAAACAACAAAAGATCTTAAATTAGTCTTTTTTGTGTGGTTTCTATTTTTTGTATTCTATAGGATAGCAAACAATCAGATTATTTTTCTAATAGAAAGAGACAATCTTCACTTGTAGACACCAAAGATGGTTGTGATGGTGTGCTGCTATCCGTGTGGCGTGGTTGGAATTCCAAATCCAAAAGTTTACCGGCTATTCCCTCCAAACATGAATACGACAGCGATGAACACTGACCCTATTGCGACAATAATAGGTAAAACGGTGATATCTAACACGGTCTTGACATTACAGAACTCCAACATCTGATTTCTGCTCACCAGTTGATCTATTCTTTAAAAAATCAATGTAATTTTTCAGAGCATTGTCTAAAAGTCTTGTTTTGGAATTGTTGAAAAAGTAGCAACGTTACTTTGACATGACAATGTAAGTTTTGAGCTATTTTAATCGAGCAATATGCTCACTTAGGCTTTAGATTTGTATCATAAGAGACCGAATCTCACCTTAGAGCAGTAACTATAGAAGAGAATGTGTGATAAGCACAAATGTTTGTATTTCTGGCATTAGCTGGTTATCAAATGTATTTAAGTATTTACACGTATATTAATATATTACTAGTTTATAATATAAGTTAATAATATATATAGTGTATAAACAACACTGTCCAATCCGAAAAATGTGTTTAGGTAGGTCAATAAATAAATAAATAAATATTCACGGAACAAAATACACCGACTGATCTAACCCCAAAGTAAGCAAATTATTTGCTTGTGTTATTGGTGTTAGTCAACGATAATAATACATAGAAATACATATATAGCTACTGGAATATATTTAATAAACACTCAAACCCGGAAATACAAACATTTATGCTAATCACACAAATGCTTGTCTCCGTCGAGGATCGTACCCGAGCCCCGTCAATTGCGTAGTCAGGGTCGCTAACCACTCGACCAACGCGGCGGTTAAACATCAATGAGATAGTCAATAAAGGTCAATGAGATAACAAATTTTTTTTAAATTAAAATAAAAAAAAATATCGTATCTTAAAATGCATTAAATCAAGCAAATAATTTGAAAATGTATGAAGCTTTGATTAAGTTAGATATTTTTTTAAAACTTAACTTTTACAGCCATTTTTGACGGGTCGGCAATTTTTTAGCTAAATATTTAAAATTGTAAAATAAATTTAATTAAGTCATAAATACATTACAAATGTGTGGGGTAGTAAAGATTTTCATAAGTTAAAACTTTGCACTATAGCAGTATCAAAGAAAGTCAAAATATTTTTATTTAAATTATTCTTTGCAGGCACTTTTGACGAGTCAACATTCCTAAGTTACTACCGGATCAGAAACGCGGCCATAAGCCTAAAGAGATCAATATAGTATTTACTTAACAGTAACTTTTTAGTAGGTGTATGGTATGTGCTAAAGAATAAAACTTTACATGCCACCAACTCAAAATGTAAATAATGACAAGATACCGAACAAAACCAAAAACACAATAACAGCTTAGCCCGGCGTCCTCCGCCTCGAATAATGAAAGGGGACGCGGGATGAGGGATTTTCAGACATGAATATTCAGTGATATGAAAGAGGAATAAATTATAATGGGATGTTTTGTTGACTTTTGATACAATGTTATTTTAGTAGGTAATATTAGGTAGTCGATAAACACACACGTTGGCTCAAATCTCACAGTCGGAAATCTTGTTACAACTCTGATCTTGTAACAATAACCGCTTCGTTGATAGAAACGTTAGCCTCGACTACGCAATCGAAGGGGCTCGGGTTCGATTCTCGATAGGAATAAAATTTATGTCATGAGCATAGTTTGTATTTCTGTTTTCAACCTTTATTAGATACACACGAATTGTGTGATTTTTCGAAGATAGAAAAGATGGGCGTCTCGTCAAAACGAAGCTGTTCACAAAAATTCATCTTGTTATTAATCAAAACTAAAAGATTAGATTCCTTTTTTATTAGGTTAGATTAAAATAGGTTAGATTAATTCGTGTAATTTGTCCAAGGATAAATGCATTCTTTATTTTATTTTACGCCCTGCTTTAAGCGCGTTTTAAAAAAAGGAAATCACTGAAAATAGTCGCGATGATGTTGTGTGATGAGTTTACCTGTTGAATTGTGGCAATTGCCACCATTATGAGGTCGTCGTGTTATTGGCATTTTATACTAAACTAGCTGTTGCCCGCGACTTCGTCCGCGCGTACTTTGTTTACTCCGCTCCTACTGGTCGTAGCATGATGTTATATAGCCTATAACCTTCCTCGATAAACAGGCTATCCAACTCAAAAAGAATTACTCAAGTTTAGGAGTTTTTGAGATTACCGTGTACAACCAAACAAACAAACAAACTCTACAATTTTATAATATTAGTATAGATAATATAAAATATTTTAAGTTGACCATAAAATATCTATCTTTTTTATTTCACAGGAGAACGTTTTTTTTAATATTATAAGATAGCAAACAAGCAGATGGGTCTCCTGATGGAAAGAGTCAACCATCGCCTATAGACACCAAAGATGTTAATGGTACGTTGCTATCTTGTGGCAAGGTCTTATGCCACATGCATAAGTTTACCGGCTATCTTACCCTCCAAACCAGAACACGACATTGACAAGCACTGACGCTATTGCGGCAGGAATAGGTAAGGCGGTGGTACCTGACCCGGTCAAGCCGATGCAGAACTCTACCACCTAGTAGTCACGATTTTAGTGACGCGCATAGCCACTCGATCGACTTTTACGACCTGCCTGGCAAAACGACAGTTGGCTTATTCTTCAAAGGAGCCCGGGACCAATACGGGGTTCGTCTGGTGGAATGAAACACCAAATATGTTAAAGTTGCGTTGCTATCCATGTGGTAGTAGAATCAATGCTTGTATTGACGTGTTTCGGCTTGGAGCGTAGGGTAACCGGTAGACTTATGCATGTGGCATTGATATCTCGCCATGGATAACAAATTTTATCGCCTATAGATAAAAAATATATTCTTTTAAAGTTCCGTGCCTCGAAAAGAAAAAACGAATCACTTTATAGGATCACTTTGTTGTCCGTCCGTCGTCCGTCTGTCAAGACTCTTTTTCTCAGGAACGCGTGAAGATATTAAGCTAAAATTTATATCAAATACTCAAGTCTGATGTCCTCTAAAGCTGTGAAAAAAATCAAGCTTCTAAACGAACGAAATCAAAAGATACAGCCGTTTGTGACGCAAATTTTCGCTATTTTTCGAAACTCGTAAGGGAATCAAAACCTACAGGGTACTTCTTGTGAACTCAGAATCTTGAAATTTGGTACAAAGTAACGTTTTATAGCACAGATAAAGGAAAAATTGCGAAAACCGCAAAGTTTTAGTTACATCATATAATAACAAGATAAAATTAATAATTTCAACAACCCCCGACATAGGCAGACAGGCTAAGACCGCCATTCTGCTTACACATCACTTTAAGAGCAAAACATGAAAGGAATCCTGCAGCATTAGGTAAGCGTTACCATAATCCCTTAATAAACGAGCTCGTGTTGTTTTATTGCAAGCCCCCATGGCCTCCTTTTAGCACTACCATGTAACCCTGGAAATAATGCTGACTTAGAGTACCTATTTGAAAAAAATATAAAAAATTAGATCATACTCGATTTACACACGCACACACACGGTGTATTTTATTTAGTTTAGGAGTTCCACGGCTACCTTCTAGTTCTACTAGCAATCCCTGACAATCTTCTGTCAATCATTATTTTGCAAACAAGGTCTAAATTTTAATTTTCCAGCTGTATGAATACTCATTACAACTACATAAAATACTTTTGAGTATAAATAATATATAGTATCCACTCGTGTATATTATTATTATTATATATATTTGTTTATTTAGGGGAATTGATTTTCTCCTGTAGGTTTTCCCCTGTTTTGGTCCGGGCTACTTTGAAGAAAAAATCAAATGCCGTTTTGCCAGGTAGGTCATAAAAGGCGACCGATTGGCTAAGCGTGGCTACTAGGTGGTGGTTAGATATTCCTGCCGCAATAGCGTCAGTGCTTTTCACTGTCGTGTTCGGGTTTAAAGGGTAAGCTAACCGATAAACTTATGCATGTGGCATAAAATCTTGACATAAGATAGTAACGCACTATTAACATCTTTGGTGTTTTTAGGCGATGCTTGACTCTTTCCATCAGGGTACCCATATGCTTGTTTGCTATCTTATATAAAAAACTATATAAAGGCCAGCTTTATCAGAATGATCACCATCCAAATTCACCATCAGATCCTAGAAAACATTTAGCATCTAAGAATTTGTCAGAATAAACCGAATTAGCTCACACTCCGTGGATTTAACCGGTTTAGCATAGGTGTTCTCAAGGACTTCTTTCAGCTCTATTATCAATCACTGGAAACCATCCGGCTCAAAATTCCTGAAAGTTGCGAATCAAATAAGCCCAAAATATATAGCATTAAGTTCTAATGACCTTCTCATAAGATCCTGGAAGTTAATTACCACCAGAGTATTTGTCAAAACAGAACAAGTACGGCCAAGCTTCATAGGTTTATCTTGTTTAGTTTAAGAATTTCCATAGCCATCTTTCAGTTCCATCATCGGATCCCAAAAATCATCGGCACCAAAGTGAACGTCAAAACTAACCAAATCAGCGCACACTCGATAAGTTTATCTAGATTGGCTTAGGAGTTCTCATAGACATCTTCCAGCTCTAACAACAGGCGCTGGAAGCCATCCTGCTGAAAAATCTTTAAAAAGTCGATCAAACGACCCCAAAGCCGATGGTAGTACTCTGTTTTATTCTTAAGTTCCCATGATCTCATTCCAGCTCCATCAAGAGACCCTGAATATTGTCTAGCATTAGAATGTTTGTAAAAACAGAAAGAATGAGTACAAACAATATGATTTTATCTTATTTAGTTTAGGAGTTCCCATGGTAACCTTTTAGTTCCATCATCAGATCCTAGCAGCCTAGACTCCAAACCAAAATGTTGGCCAATACAAGACAATTAAGTGCTAACTCAGTAAATTTACCCTGTTGAGTTTAGTAGTTCACTGTAATTTTTTTTTCAATTTGCATCTGGATTCGGAAATTTCTATCTTGAGAAATTCGACATCATGAGAAAGAAATTATTGTAACGAAATAAACTCTTACAAGCGCCACTATCTTAGCACTTTCTATCTGTAAGTTTCAGTAGAACTCTTTCAATTCCATCTTCAGATCCTCGCCATCATGAGAAGTAATTAAACTTAATATGTACTTATAGCAACCAAACCACTGAGCCAAGACTCGGCTATTTCGTCAAAACTCAGCATCTGCGAGTTCCGGTCTCTACATCCAGGCTACATCATGAGATCAGCTAGGTAGTATCGCAAGATTGCGTTGTCACCAAGTTACCCAAGTTTGCCAAGTTTTAATGCAAACGGACATCAGAAAGACGCTGAAAATGGTTTGTAATATTTTAAAAATCGGTTATTTACATACCAACACTGCCAGTTAAATAGAAGCTGATGATTTTCGGATAAGGATCCAGCAGCATCAGGTCAACGTCACCATGTCATTGCAATATCATTAAAGTAACAGAATACAGAATTTACTGTCGATAAAGCCTTTACAAGTTTCTTTATTTTTTTCATCAACTTGAAAAGAGCTGATGATCTTGAAACGGCTTAATAGATTCTAATGAATCATTGCTAAGAACCATCTCACAAAATAGGGCTTTCATTTTAAAAAAACCGCAACCAAATCGGACCATCCACCTGATCCCTACGATGCCACGGACAGACACACAGATACACACATACACAGATACACAGATACACAGATCCACAGATCCACAGATACACAGATACACAGATACACAGATACACAGATACACAGATACACAGATACACAGATACACAGCTACACAGATACACAGATACACAGATACACAGATCCACAGATACACGCCTGAAACTTATAACACCCCTCGTTTTTGCGTTGGGGGTTAAAAATAGTTTGGTTTGATATATTGTTGCTATAATGTATACAGGTTTGCACGGAACGCTTGGTGCGCAAGTGCGTTTCGCGCTTGCCTGGTTTTTTGTCTATAGGCGATGTTTCTCTTTCTATCAGGATAGCCTATATCAGATACGCTTGTTTGCTAATGATATAAATAATGATATAAAAAGAGCTTACTCATTCTTAAAAGGCGCAACGCAACTACAAGATCTCTGGTAGTGTAGTTGTCTATGGGCGGTGATAATCACTTACCATCAGGTGAGCCTTCTGTCCGTTTGCCCCCTCTTCTATAAAAAAAGGTGAAATAGGTACCTCTGGTGTCTAGGTCATGGTTATCTCTTTCCATCAAGATAGCAAACAAGCAAATGGCTATGCTCGTTTGCTATCCTATGACGTATAACTAATAGAATTAAATTGTTAAATAATCGCATTAATTGTTGTTATATCCATACACGGCGAATTTCAAATGAGCACTTCATCACAAATAGCCCAAGGGGTAGCTTACCCTCATTAAGATAATTCGGATTGATTGATTAATTAAAATCAATCAAGTTATTAATAATCTGTCCCTTCCATCGTCAATAATTCGGAAGTGCAACAGTCGCTTATTGAATCAATAATCAACAATTCGACGTACAAATAGGGCACTCGTAATTACCAATTTAATAACCGGTATTTGTTTTCCTGTTTTCCTTTAACAAGTATTTTTAAGTACGTATTTTTTATCATTCGTTAGTTATCACTATACTACATCATATAATTAATGTATTTATTCGTATAAATTAATATCACGCGGTTGTTGAAATTCAACCGCAATATCTAGTTATTAATAGAAATATAAAAATCTGTAAAAAATCTCTTTACGAGCAGAAAGAGACATATAAGTACTTATGTTAATGATATTATCAAAAATGAAATAAATAAATTAATATTCACGGGACAAATTATACTTATTGATCTAACCTCAAAGTTAAACAAATTATTTGCTTGTGTTATAATACTAGAATATATTTAATAAACACCCAAACCCGGAAATACAAATATTTATGCTTATACCACAAAAATGATTGAAATGAAATGATTCTTCTGTTTTTAAAACAAAAGTATTGTGGTAAGTGCTTTGAATTTCTTGTATTTTACTTTTAACTTCGCCTTCGTCGAATTAGAGGACGCGGCCTCGTAGTCGGTCGCGTCTGTGTGTCGACATTTTTTGTCCTGCATTTCGTGTGCCTATAGTTAATCATTTAAGATAACAGTATACATGTGTAAATGTTATCATATAATATGTCTAATGCATGTTTATTATTTTAATGTAATGTGTTTCTTATACTATTTTTAATAATAATATTAACTTAGAAAGCTAATATTATTATAAACTAAAGCACTTATTTACCATATAAAAGATATATATATATATGCACTCACCCCGTGCTTGTGAAAACTTGGAAAACCTAGATACGCTATAACTTGAACTTGAAAATCGATGGAATCGATAATCGATTGTATTGATCACTAGATATACATACAACACTAGTTAAATAAATCATCGCTAGATGAAATTCACATTTATAATATAAATCAATACTTTTGTGTTTCTAAATACATATGTTTTAACACTTACCACGTGCTTGGGAAAACTTTAAAATCTTAAAAAAATATAATTTTTGGAATTTTTGTCTGTTTGTCTGTATGTACGTCCGGGGTAAACTCAAAAAGTACTGCATGGATTTACTTCAAATTTTGCATGAATATTACTAACACGTCGGGTCAACATATAGGCTGCATATTATCACGCTATTACCTACAGGGGAGGAGCTGTGTGAAGTAAACGAAATCCGCGCGAACGAAGTCGCGGGCAACAGCTAGTTTATAATACGCAGTCAAATGGCAATTGAGCGCCGAAAAATAAGAATAAAGCAGCAGGAAAAAATTTGCGTGATAAGTCAGGAGATCTATTTGTTATCTTGCCATTCTATGTTATAAAATATGCCGCTGTAGATTAATCTCCATAAAAGTATCTTCACGTCCGTATCACCGAAGAGGTAATCAGAGGTACAACCATTGCACCCGCTTTTAGCCGAAGACACTTAGTCCAACAACGTGATAGGTGGCAAGCCTATCACCAACCGGGCATTTTTCAAACCCAGGCAATGTTGCTTGTATCAGAAAACTAAAAAAACTGATTTTAAATTTCCCAACCCGGGAATCGAACCCGGAACCTCATGCAGTCAACTCCGACAACGGGCGACTAGACCACAAAGACGAATCTATACTTAGTTATAGTAAAATACTGCATAATCTCCCTTAACATCACTAAATCCTTACAAACTTGTCATTTCCATTGGATATTAATTCATCTACCAAATGAAACACTTACTTGGATGAAATTTACCCTGTGATGTGTAATTATAACTCTTATGATATAAAGCAATAAGGTATAAAATTGATGGCGTATTTTATATGGTGCGAAGGGCAATAAGTAGCGATGAAATTGAGATATGACAGGACACGTGCGGATTATTGCTTTCCAAGTGTTTGGACACACTGCTTACTTAGCAAAAATATTTTTAGTTTCATTTGGTATTTCGTACGGATGGTGAAAAAAAATGAAGGAATGTAATAAAATGAAATAACATCTTGCTGGGTTCCTGACTGACATGATAGTTCAATCCGCTACGATTCGCATTCGCATTTTGTGTAAATTTAAAGTTTGTTTGGACCCCATCTGAAGAATAAGCCATCTTCCACATATATATATATATATATATATATATATATATATATATATATATATATATATATATATATATATATATATATATATATATATATATATATATATATATATATATATATATATATACTTGTTTGTATTTAATGTACAAACAAGTCGATGGTTCTCCTGATGGAAAGAGAAACCATTGACGATACACAACAAAAATGTTATTGGTGCGTTTTTATCTGAATGGCGGGATGGCATTGCCACATTGATAAGTCTACCGGGTAACGTAACCTCCAAACCCGATAGCACTGGTACTGTGACGATGTGCGATCGCTTTTGGGGGTTTCTCTGCTTGCAGCGAGTTTGGAGTGACTCTCCTGGTATCGGTGCCCGGGTTTACTTTTATTTGCAGTTGTAGAAGAAAATACTTTATTTATTGGGACTCACGTCCGAGACAACTTATAGATTACAACATTTCTTTTTTAAATTACACATTCCACATTCGATTCGAACACTTAAAAGTTGACAAGTAGCCAGCATGAAATACCATAGAGGTATTACAGTACCATAATATGTTCGGACGAGACGTTGCAGAACTCTACCACGTAGTAGACACGATGGTTGTGAGTGTGAAACGTATAGCCAATCGTTGGCCTTTTACAAACTGCCTAGGAATAGAAGAAAGAAAGGGGACCCGGACCAACACAGGATAAAATTCCTTGCCTCGCAAAGAACGGACATGATGATAATTACTTGATACCTCATGTAGTTAATCTTTGTCTGGATTAATTTCCCAGGCACTACCTAAACAATGAATGAAAGTAATTAGCGACAATTAATCAAGTGCAGCGTTAGCTTTGCTTTCGATCTGTCGTAGATTTCAATTGATTTCCCTGTAATTTAGCTACGTGCTTTGAACGAAGTAATTTACTGAGTAGCTTAGGGAACATGCTAGGATAACTTCTCCTTTATTTGTAGGTTGCCTGGTAAGAGAGTATTCATATTGAATAATACGACAGTTAATGGTCATATTTAACCAACTAAAATAGAATGAAAGGGGAATATTGGTTAACTACATTAGTAAACCTCAACGAAATTATATTCAAAAAGTATGTTGGCCGCGCGGGCAACAGTACTAACCACCTTTCCTTAATGTGTACAATGTTTTACATGATTAGGTTAAAACATTTATGTCAATCTGATTAGGCTAAAATTCAAACTATAAGTTAGATATTATTAACTAATTACCTAACTAATTATATACGTACATATACATGAGATCCCTTACGGAGCAGGCAGATAGAACAGAGTGTCATATTATGTTACAATATCTGCAGATTTGTCATGCTACTTTTTATTCCCCGTCTTGGCCCCGGGCTCCTTTGAAGAATAGATCAATTGCCGTTCTGATAGGCAGGTCGTAAAAGGCAACCGATTGGCTATACGAGTCATAAACATCGTGGCTACTAGGTGGTAGAGTTCTGCATTGTCTCGCCCGGGTCTGGTACCATCGCCTTGCCTGTTCCTGCTGCAATAGCATCAGTGCTTGTCATTGTCGTGTTCCGGTTTGGAGGATAAAGTAGCCGATAAACTTATGCATGTGGCACTAGACCTCGCCACAAGATAGCAACGCACCATTAGCACCTTTGGTGTCTATAGGCGATGGTTGACTCCTTCCATCTGCGCAAACAGATGAGTCTCCTGATGGAAAGAGTCAACCATTCTTTGCTATCTTATTCTATATAAAAAAATACTTTCAAATTCATGACTCTGTGTACAAACACGCTAGTTGCGAAAACTTTTGATACGTTACCATCTTCGAACATCACTCATTCAATGAGATCATGATCTTTCCCGTAACGGTGTCCTTATTTATTTAGTTTGAAAGACAGTTTTAGTGGAAAATTAAGAAAGAGCTTGGGTTGGTTGGGACATATTGAAGCAAGAAGAACGGTTAATTACATAAGATATGTATGTACAATGGAATTGAAGGTGGAATTAATTTCTTGGAGAGATTAGGTATGGCGTATACTAATCAAACTGGTGGGGTCCAATCGGCCAAAAGTGATGTAAAGATTATTTAAAACCGACGTGTTTATTTCAAGAGTGCTATAAATAATATGGAGAAAGTTAGGCAAGTCACGCTGGACTGTTACGAGGAGTATTGTTCAATAAACTATTTTATGATAGCGCGTTATAGATTATAAACTATATTTTTCTAGCGCGCTACGTTATAGACTATCACGTAGCGTGCTAGGAAAATATAGTTTATAGTCATAACGTGTAACTGGAACACTGATCGCGCGAGCTGGCCGAGATAGCGCATGACTCATCACAACGTCATACAGCGCGCGATGGCTGAGCGCTACAACGCTATAAACTATGTTATAACGTCTAGCGTCTACGGTTTAGCACGTTACTCGTTAGATCGCACAGTTCGTAATTTTGTAGGTTATAATGTTATAACTACGGTCTACGGTAGGCGCTAGATATACAAGCGTGGCGTTATGTTATAGCGCCGAATGCGAATCTAAATAGCGTACGCTATACGTTGAGTATATCTATAATTTAACGTTATGCGCCATCATTAATTACGAGTATGTATAGTACTAATTTGCCGCCGCCTCTGTCTGTCTTAAGGGGTTTAAGAAGTATGGCATAAATATATATGTGTTTATATAATACTAGCTGTTGCCTGCGACTTCGTCCGCGCGGACTTCGTGTACTCCGCACTGCTCCTCCCCTGTAGGTGATAGCGTGATATTATATAGCCTATATGTTGACCCGACCTGTCAGTAATATTCATTCGAAATTTGAAGTAAATCCATGCAGTACTTTTTGAGTTTACCTCGGACATACAGATAAACAGACAAAAATTTAAAACTGTATTTTTGGCTTCGATATCGATTGTAGATCACGCCCCAAGTATTCTTTTAAAATATTCAATGTACAGTTTTGACTTTCCTACGATTTTATTATATGTATATAGATTATTATTTGCAAGAATTTTATAAAACAAAGTTCGACGTGTAGTTTATATTTTTAATAAATGTAATTAAAAAAATGTTTGTTTCACAAATTTATTGTCTTCCGTTTTGGAAGTTAACCAAGATAATTGAAAAAAAAAAATAACGCTATAGGGAAATAAAATTATCAATGACATGTTACTTGCATTTAATCATTGTAATAATAAATACCCTTACGTCTATATCTTTGAAGAGGTAGTGTGTTGTGGTGCACCTATGTTGGTCCGGGCTCCTTTAAAGAATAGACCAACTGCCGTTCAGCCTGGCAGGTCGTAAGAGGTGACTAATCGGCTATGCGAGTCACAACCATCGTGGCTACTAGATGGTAGAGTTCTGCATTGTTTCGCCCGGGTTTGGTAACACCGCCTTACCTATTTCTGCCCCAATAACGTCTGTGCTTGTCACTTTCCTGTTCCGGTTTGGAGGGTAAGGCTTATGCATGTGACGTTAGACCTTGCTACAAGATAGCAACACACCATTAACATCTCTGGTATCTATAGGCGATGGTTAACTCTTTCCATCAGGAGACCCATCTGCTTGTTTGCTATCTTATTATATAAAAAAACTAGCTGTTGCCCGCCACCTTGTCTGTGCGTACTTTGTTTACTCAGCTCCTACTGGGCGTAGCATGATATTGTATAGCCTATAACCTTCCTCGATAAACAGGCTATCAGACTCAAAAAGAATTATCCAATCGGTTCAGCAGTTTTCGAGATTAGCGCGTACAACCAAACAAACAAACAAACTCTACAATTTTATATTAGTATAGATAGGTAGACGGTGAAGTAACTTGCGCGTTAGATATTAGGGAATTAGGTACTTATTCAGTCTTAGGAAAGTTTTTTAGGAAAAAACTGAAAAAAATAATTGCACATTAAATTGTGCAACTCGAGATTCGAACCTAATGAGTCTATTTGACCATTGAAGTGACATTATATCACTTTCTAGTTAACAAGCGTAATCCTGAACATTACTACATAGTTGCTAACTACTGAATTCCGGAATTAATTGGTGAGGTGTAATTAGCAACAATTAATCAGATGTAGTGTTAGCTTTGCATAAACTGATCTAGCGTGTATTTCAACTGATTAATTAATTATCGATATTAATAATCTAAATTTGAAAGTTTGGATGTTTGGATATATGGATGTTTGTTACTCTATCACGCAAGAATGGCTGAAATAATTTGGATGAAATGTGACACACATATAGATGATGATATAGGATACTTTTTATTCCAGAAAAATGAATCATTCCTGTAGGATTTATCAAAAGTTTTCAGAATGTTACATGCATAAACCTATCGGCTACCTTATTCTCCAAATCGGAACATGACAATGACAAGAATTGATGCTATTACGACAATAATTGGATAGATGGAGATATTAAAGTATGGCGTAGATGATCTATTTTTCAGCGAAGACAGTACTTTAATAGATCGGAGGAGAAGGGAAGCGGGTTTTTTAGATTAGGAATTAATTATCCTTACCTTCTCGTATTATTACAATATAATGTCATATGATATAACAAATGACATATTTTGATTTTGTTTTTTAGTCAATAATTGTAAATGTGCTGTTGATGCTGATATGTAACTGGTTGGATATTAATTTAGTTAATTTTATTTTTTTAGAATACAAATGTGTAAAAATATGAATATTGCGTTAAATTATATTTCACTAAGTGCTGAAGATGAAATTGTAGAATTTATTTAATAAACACCCAATCCCAGAAATATATCATTTATCTATCTATCATTAAATAAATGTTTGTCTCTGTCGAGAATCGAACAACGATTGCGTTACGTTCTCTAATCACTCGCCCATAAGCCACGTTTTCACTTTGATTAGTGGGAGTGTGAGTGTTTAATACAGGTGTTTAGTATTAAGCAAAAAATACGTAAAAATAGCTGTGGATCAGTGCGAGTGATTTGTAATCAGCATAGTAAAAGTGAATAGATGCTGATTACTTATCACTCGTACTGATTAACGCCTGTCTTCACGTATTTTTATCTTAATACTAAGCACCTGCATTAAACACTCACACTCGTACTAATCAAAGTGAAAACGGGGCTATAGTCCTTATGGTCGAGTGATCAGTAAACCTAATGCTACATTTACACGCTCGGCAAGGCTTTACAAGTGTTCACAAATACAAATGTATAATCGAGGTGTTTTGTTTGGCCTGCGCATGCGTGAGAAGCTTGTCGCCGATCGAGTCGGGTGTCGATTTTAGAACGCATCTCAAAAGAAGCTTGTGGCAAGCGCTTCCTACCTATTCAGATGTTGGCGTATGTGAAGTGTCACTGTTACGGTTTCTATGGGGTTTTAACACCCACCATCTTCTCTGCCGAACTTTTCGCTTCTTTTGTTTTTGCTAAGAAATATTTTTTTGAATATTGTAGTGTATGTAAATACTGTTTTGAATAAAAAAATGTCAAGCCAAACGCAATAGTCGACATAATTTTAGCGTCTACCAAACTTGCCAGTCCGGAACACAGTTACGCACTTGCAAGCATGTGAATGGCATCCAACCATTTGTAAAGGTTTTCGGACATTTGCCAAGCCTCGGCAAGCGTGTAAATGTAGAATAAGGCTTTACCAAAAACTAATAATTTTAACACAGTAAAATTGCAACAATAAACTACTTCCAAGCTCGTGTATTTCTGGAATTCTGGATCCTATTTTCTGGGACCAAATTGGAGGTTAATCCTTTTCAAGCAAACATAAAATCAAAATAATCAATGAATGGCGTAGTTCTGAGGCTATGCGAATCACTACCATCGTGGCTACTAGATGGTAGAGTTCTGCATTGTCTCACCCGGATCTAGTACCACCGCCTTACCTATTCCTGCCGCATAGCGGTAATACTTGTCACTGTCGTGTTTCAGTTTAGAGGGTAAGGTAGCTAGTATGCATATAGCATTAAAACCTCTCCACAAGGATATCAACGCGACATCTTTTTATCTATAGGCGATGGTTATTTCTTTCCATCAGGAGAGCCATTTGCTTGTTTGCTATCTTATGACATAAAAATAAAATAAAATAAATACTCAACCATGTATTTTATAATAAACTCATTAACCAACCAATATGTGTATAATTTCAACTTTTAATATAACTGAACGGCCATAAAACGAGGCAACGAAATGCATTTTAATTTCCTCGACGGGGCGTTATTTATTAGCGGTCATTACCACGGAACAAGACAACTTGGCAACCATACAAATCATTTTGTATTTTTATAAATTATAAGGAATAAGTTAAACATGATTTTATTTATATATTACTAGCTGACCCGCGCAGCTTCGGCCGCGAGTAGATTAACATGTCAAGATAGCTTTTTATACAAATTGCATCCCCTTTTTCAACCCTTTAAGGGTTGATTTTTGAAAAAAAATTAGCCTTTGTTTGACCCCGGCCGGAAAGTATTTGAAACTTTCATGTCAAATTTCATGAAAATCGGTCCAGCAGTTTAGCCGTGAAAGCGTAACAGACAGACAGACAGACTGACATTCGCATTTATAATATTAGTATGGATGGATATATGAAGCAAATGCTTTGTACCACATTTGACGACAATCATGTGAACGGAGGAGCTTGGAATTTGACACAGGTGAAGTTAATATTTCGGAGGACTGCAAAAACTTAATATTTTTTTTAAATTTATACACCAAAATTACATATATATATATATATATATATATATATATATATATATATATATATATATATATATATATATATATATATATATATAATTTAGTGAAGCCAATATTTTGTAAGCCGTTTTATGATAACTACGCAAACGGAGCTTGACGTTTTAGGAGTTTTACGGAAAGCCAATGTAAAGGAGTTTGAAATTTGGGACAGCTAAAGTTTACATTGCAGAGGACTACAGATACTTAACATTTTTAAATAATATGCACTAAAAATACAGTATATCAATAAAAATAAACATATCACACACTACATTTATGTAACATACATAATAATATTCACACAACAGGTCCCCGTTTTCAGGATCAGGATCAGAATCCGGGTTTCTTTGAAGAATAGACCAACTGCCACTCTGCCAGGCAGGTTTAAAGGCTACCGTTTGGCTATCGAGTCACTACCATCGTGGCTACTAGGTGGTAGAGTTCTGCGTTGTCTTGCCCTGGCCGGATACCACCGCCTTACATATTCCTGCCGCTACAGCATCAGTGCTTGTCACTCTCGTGTACAGGTTTAGAGGGTAAGGTAGTCGGTAAACTTATGCATGTGGCATTAACCTCGCCACAAAATAGCAACACACCTTTAACGCTTACGTGTCTATAGGCGATAGGTGACTCTTTCCATCAGGAGACCCATCTGCTTGTTTGTTGTCTTATGATATTAAAAGAAAAAAACTAATCAATGAAATCTCTTTTAAATTTCACAACAGACTTTAGCCGAAATAAAAATAATATAGATGTGCGTATATGTATAATCATTAATCACGTATGTCACGTAAAATATAGTGTGTATAATGGTTATTTTTAATAATTCAATGTGTGTCTAATAATTATATTTAAAACCTAGCTGTTGCCAGCGACTTCGTCCTCGCGGACTTCGTTTACTCCGCACTGCTCCTTCCCCGTAGGTGATAGCGTGAAAATATGTAGCCTATATGTTGACCCGAACTGTTAGTAATATCCATGCAAAATTTGAAGTAAATCCATGCAATACTTTTTGAGTTTACTCCGGACATACATACAGACAAACAGACAAAAATTCTAAAAACTATATTTTTGGCTTTGATATCGATTGTAAATCACGCCCCAAGTATTCTTTTAAAAAAATATTCAACGTACAATTTTGATTTTCCTACGATTTTATTGTACTAGATCTCTGCAATCTGCCGAACTGTAAACTTGTACTGTGGTCTGTGCCAAATTTAATACTCCACTGTTCGCGTAATTGTCTTTCACAATGAAATTTTTTTCTTTACATATCAATATATAGATATAAAATATATGCTATTATTTGTGATAAGTTATATTCAGTTTTATATATAAAGCACGCATTTTGACGTTATAGTCACTCTATACACAATAACGTCATTACTGGTCATAAAATGGGGAAAAGTAAAATAAACACGGTCATCCGCAAGACAATTGAAATGTTTGTCGGGTCATTTGGGATAAATGTAGCGAGAGGTGAAATGGGGCGACGAAATTTTAGCGGAACGTGTAAGTCAAATCTCGGGCGTTTATGTTTGGTTCGGGCCTGCGGAGAAAAACCAGTGTATTTTAAGCATACAATTGAATATAACCCCTGGTTTCGCTCACAGCTTCAATTATTCTGTAATTTTAATACTAGTTTTAGATTGCTTAATGTTATTATATACACATGTAAAACATATACATTAATACTGTTAAATTTGTATATCACTCTATTAATATATTAGAATATTAATGTAATGATATACAATATACATATATAACAATATGCATGTCCTGATGTAACATACGAATGGCTTAACCGATCTATCAAAGCTGTAAGCGATAGGCCGGTGTTAAGTACTACCTGACCCTACTGAGAACACCTAGCTTTTTGAGGCTAGTTTGGCCTTGCCGTGGAAGTGATCACGGAGCCTAACGTCGCTCGATATGTCGACACCAAGGATTCCAATAATGGCCCAGGCAATAGTATCTAAAACTATTTTGAAGCGAAGAGTTACGACAAAGGGAGATTTTTATAGTGAAAACGCGCAAACTTGTGTGTTCTTGGGGTTTAAATAGACTAAGTTAACTCGACCCCACTTTGAGGTTATGAAAAGTTGTTCTTCGATTTCTGACACAATTTTATTATTCATACGTGTTATTTATTGAACGCTATATGCATCATGGTGATTTGGCAAAACATACCTAATAAATGACAGCTAATTTGACAGATGTAGCTTCAACAAGATGGCCGCTATCAATTATCAAAGTTCGGAAGTCAAAGTCAAAGACAAAGTCAAAATATTTTTGTTCAAATTATCCTTTACAGGCACTTTTGACGAGTCAACATTTTTTGAGTTACTAACGGATCAGAAAAGCGGCCACACGCGTACACGAGTACCCTATATAAAGATTGAATAGTAAAAAGACTGCAAATACTGAAGGTACAGTACTCGATTTTTATACAGAATATGTGCAAAAAATAGGTACATACTTAAATTTTCACCTAACTAATCCAATAAAAATATTTCGTATGGACTCCCGCGCATTAGTACCAAAGTTCATTGTTTATGGTCATTAGCTGTCGCGTCGTGGCACGTTTCAGTCAAAGCGCGTGCCATCACCTAACCCGTGCCATAAAACAAATAAGTACCTATTGATTTTGTGCAAATGCGGTGACTACAATTTTTTAATTATTACTACACTTTCTATTACTAATTTCAATAAATTTTACTATGTAATGAAGCAATATTCTCTTTTTACTATATTTTTATTGGTAAATTTAATTTAATTTAATTTATTTTAATTTAATTTAATTTGGACTGTTAATTATCTTATCCTTCAAAATATACAGTCTTTTATCAGTCACTTTGTATAGATAGTTTGAAGACGCAAGCAGAACATCGATAAATTATCTTTAATCCATAAACCTATTTATAAGACCTGTTATTCTCATAATTACAAAGCTAGAGCTTTGTAATTATATTAACTATTATTTTGCTTTGTAATTTATTTAAGAGCTTTGTAATTATATAATGTAATTATATTAAAATATATATATAGATTAAGAGGTCACAAACAGGGTAACCTGAAGTAGGCGCTACATTTAAGCGTTTACGGTGAAAATCGGTTCAGTGGTTCAGCCATGAAAGTATAAGACAGACAGAGAGACGTTACAGTTATAATACTAATATAAAATAATATAAAACTAGTAATTTGAAGATAAAAACGGAGCATCGGTGAATTATCTCTAATCTATATACCTATGTAAAAGGCAAGTAACTCTTGTAATTACAAAGCTTAACATAACCTAGATTAGACGCTACCCTTAAGCCTTTACAGCCGCAACAGCAAATTGGCATTAATCTGCATAACTCTGCTATACAGCTGTCATTAACCAGTGCATAGCGGCATGCGCTTCTAGACGAGTTATTGCCTATTCATAAGCTTCTAACAAATTTATTCAGGAGTTACTTATCTATAACATAGCAAAAATAAACCTTACCACCATTCAAATAGAGATGGGATTTGGTGAAATAATAGTTTGGAAGGTAAATTTATCGATATAGTGTTGGGTAATGCAAAATTGATTTGCCGCTGCGTTTAGATTGGTTAATCGATTATGTGACTTATATTTAAAGGAATAGGTGTTATTATTTGGACATAAAAAGTTGTATTAATTTATGTGGTTCAAGTGAAGTGCAAAGACGCGGGTTAAACATGTCATTAGTGTTTGCGGTAGAGTAACTTTGTTACGATCGATGATTCTCGACATTTTCACTACAGACTCAATATGACTGGTGAAGAACAATGGCGGTTTCCCATGCAAATAATCATCTAAAACAAATTTGTGATGTCTAATAACGTGATGTCGAAGAATTAAAAAATTAAAATTTATTCCTTAAATATTTACAAGAAATCGTTTGATCAAATATGGGATCCTAGATTTTTAAAATAGCTTATTACTAAGCAAGTATTTTGAAGTGACTTGATTCAAATAAAAAAAACCTGTTATTGATTTTTCTGCTAATCACTGTCGGAATTATAAAAGTAATGGAATATAAGAAGCATAAGTTTCCATAGAATAATCCGTGGACTAAAAATCATAACGACCAAGTATACACGAAAAACTAAAGAATACAACGTAAATAATTATCTAATCTAATTAGATTGAGGAACTCATTTGTAAAATATTAAGCTAATTTTTGTTGGATTCAAGTCCCCCCCCCCCTCTGCAGGCTAAACGGTTGGTTTTGGGGGTGGGAAAAAATTATGATGTTAGGAAATATAATGAAGTTAAAAGGAAAACTATCACGGCTTAGAATACCTTACAAGTTTTTGAGTAATAGTCGACCAACTGTTCCCCGTGTTGGTCCCGGGCTCCTTTGCAGAATAGGCCAACTGCCATTCTGCCAGGCAGGTCGTAAAAGGCGACCGATTGGATTTGTGTGTCACTACCATCGTGGCTACTAGGTGGTAGAGTTCTGCATTGTCTCGCCCGGGTCAGGTACCACCGATTTACCTATTCCTGCCGCAAATCGTCAGTGCTTTTTGCTGTCATGTTCCGGTTTGGAGGGTAAGGTAGCCGGTAAACTTATGCATGTGGCATTAGACCTAGCCACAAGATAGCAACGCACCATTAACATCTTTGGTGTCTATAGGCGATGGTTGACTCTTTCTATCAGGAGACCCATCTGCTTGTTTGCTATCTTATGATATAAAAAAAAACTTATAAATTGTACATAGAGAAATTTTTACAGGCGATGAACCAGTCGTGCGGATATATATTTGTTATTGACACTGAATAGCTTAAATGTTCAAAGTATGAAACTGTAATAGGCCTCTTCTAGTCGGCATTATTGTGATGGACAACTTCTTAACCCTATATTGCGCGTGGCCCTACACACACTTACTAATTTATTTATAGTATAAGATAGCAAATATGCAGGTGCTCTTCTGATGGAAAGACACAACAATCGCCTATAGATACCAAAATTGTAATGGTGTGTTGTTATTTGTATGGCAGGATGCTCTAAAGCGGAACACGACAGTGCTAATATTGACGATATTGTGCCAGAAAGGGTAAGGCCGTGGTACAAAAACTCAGGCGGGATGTCGCAGAACTCTACTAGCTAGTAGTCACGATTGTAGTGACATATATGTGTATAGCCATTCTCCTTGAAAAGTTACCCTGGAAAATGTGAATGCAAATTTCAGAATAATCAGTTACGGAGATAAGACGTAAAAGTGTAATTAACGAATAAACATACATTCACATGTATATGTGTCATTTTTACACATACAGTGATTACAGTAAAATATTGTCAGAATAAAGTTTATTCGTTTCATAACATATCAGAATATTTTACAAATAATCCCACAACGATAACAAATTCAAATGATAAATGTTTAAAATAACTAAACCGACATACAGATTTGTTATATACCAAATCTGTCTATGTCACAACAGCGATAAAGCGCCATTAATAATACATAAACAGAACCGCCAGTAATTACGAGGTGGAATTTAGAAATATGGAAATCAACCTCAAATCCGACTTCATAGAATAACTGGCAGAGGTGTCATTTGATTTAACTTTAACTAACTTACACCCACCCAATTATAAGGTCAGAAATTAACAATAGCAAATGTGTGGTCTATCATTAAATGCAACCATGCATTTTGTGTTAAAATCGGTCAGAGATACTTAAATTATAATGGAACATACAGACAGACAGACAAGAATTTACAAAATTGAAAAATTATTTTCAAATAGTGATAAAATGCATTACAAAGTTCGAAAAAAATTTAATGTACAGATATACACTACCGATTTATTTAATAGTGTAGATAAATAACTTTTCCGCTGTGTCGTCCCGGAGCCAGTATTGAATTCAGAGCCCTAAGAGCCCAAGAATTAAATTCAGAGCCTAAATATCTGAGCGAAAAATGCTAACTAGTCTAGCTAATCTAACGAGACATAGATAAGTTAAAATAATGCAAATAATCTTACTACTTAGTAATCTTCTCTTGAAGCTCAAAAATATTACCTAGTTATAACGAGCTCAAGAACCTGTGTTGAAATCGAATCAAAAATATTACCTAGTTATAACGAGCTCAAGAACCTGTGTTGACACTACTTCAATTTTTAAAAGCTTTTACTCTTGGAAGCAATTTTGATATATATAACGGCAATCAGTGCAATTTTTTTCCCCTTTGAAAAATCCTTTTTATACCATTTTTTGCCAGCAGTTGCACCCGAAAGGTTCAACCGATGCGTCATTCGACAAAGTTTTTCAAGGTAAAAAGGTGATTATAATTTGGAAATTAATCGGGACATTAGCCTGGAGGTTAATTTAATACGCACACGCGCGCACACAAACACACATACCCACACACGCACACACATACCCACACACATACACATATACATATACATTGAGACAGACAGTCATAATCGTTAATGTAGGTAGAATAGGTTTTTAGGACCTCAATACTATAATTGAGGTATGATGAAAGCGTGATTTTCAAAAATCGGTTTGAAATTGCCAACTTCCCAATAATTTTTAAAGTTTTCAATTTTTTAATGAAAAGTTACATTTAATAATAACTTTATTTCAGACTATATGTCTGTATTGTGTTAAAATAGGAGTATAATTTACAGATTTTGTCAAAAGAGCTACAATTTTGTAATGATTTCCATTGGTAGGTAGCCTATATATTTAGGCACCAATGTTGAGACGACATGTAATACGCTTGTCACTTCTATTTTTAATTTCATTCACACTTAGTCTGTCGTCAGTTTTAATTAATATTTCTGCTCTTAGAAGGTTTACATTCAGAGAATTTGAAACACAATATTCAAAGTAAGATGATATGCTAATAAGTTATCTTCCGAAAGATTATTTTAGACAGAAGTCAGTTTATAGCAATTTACGTTATAGAATAGTAGCAAAGCAAGTCAAATCTGTCCAAAACATGTGTATGTATGTGTATGGCACTTCATCCCTTCAGCTTACCACGTAACGTTTTTTTTATTGAATTAGACAGCAGACGAGTAGATGGCTCTCTTGATGAAAACAAAAACGAAGAAACAGATGTTAATGGTAGGTTGCTAGCCGTGTGGTGGGATAGTAATGCCACATGCATAAGTTTACCCTAAAAACAGGAACACAACGTAGTTTTAACGCTATTGCGACTGGAATAGATTAGGCCGTAGTACTGTAATACCTTTATGGTATTACATGTATACTGGCAGCTTTGTCTGCTTTTAAACGTAGAACATTGTGTAGTTTTTCTATTAAATGTATAAAAAATAAAGGTGTTCGAAGTAATCTTGACGGGCAAAGACATATGCCCGGAAAATAAATGAAGTTCTGAAAAGTTGTGGTATTATTGGAATATAATACTAAAACCCGTCGATCTTCGTGTACCTCAAGCAGCCAAGCAGATTAAAGTAAATCCCCCGGGCAAAAGGTGTTACAATTGGTGGAGTAACACGGCCGGCCGTTATATTAACCCAGCAAGTCGTTACAGTACCATATACCCGGGTGAAAGTTTGCGGAATTCTTATCACCCAATAGTGACGATGGTAGTGACTTGTATATTCAATCGTTCGCCTTTTACGAACTGCCTGACAGAACAGCAGGTGGACTATTTTTAAAGGGGACTCAATCCAAAACTTTCTAGATTAGCTACACTTCCAATCTAAGAATTAAGTTAATGAAAATAAATATTTCATACACTTCATACATTATACTATACACAAATGTATACTATTTTCGCCGTGTTGGTCCCGGCCTCCTTTGAAGAATAGGCCAACTGCCGTTTGGCCAGGCAGGCCTTAAAAGGCAACCGATTGGCTATCGCGTCACTACCATCGTGGCTATTAGGTGGTAGAGTTCTGCATGGTCTCGCCCGGGTCATGTACCACCGCCTTACCTATTCCTGCTGCAATAGCGTCAGTACTTGTCGCTGTCGTGTTCCGGTTTGGAGGGTAAGTAGCCGGTAAACTTATGCATGTGCCATTAGACCTCGCCACAAGATAGCAACGCACCATTAACATTTTTGGTGTCTATAGGCGATGGTTGACTCTTTCCATCAGGAGACCCATCTGCTTGTTTGCTATCTTGTGTTATAAAAAAAATCTTTTCGGCTAAAGTTAGTTGACAAACTTTAGAGATTTTATTGTTAAGTCCATAGTCGAAAGAAAATATCAGCCAAAAACGATACGCTAGTCTAGTTTAATTCTTGAGGGAGACCGATAGTTTTACGTGCTTTACCGAATCACGAAGTTGCTAATACATCACCACTAGATATCCTTGTTGAGTATTATAAATTGCGTTATTCCTAATAAATCTTACATGTTGGAGTTAGTAATCATTTCCTTAACCATCAATTGTGTAAACTGCAGAGTCCGACATTTAACACCAATAAACTATGGTAGCTCCGTACTGAAGCCCCCCGTTGACTGAAACATGTAGTTTATCCTCCGCTTTGAAACTTAAATCATTATAACAGACTATTCGACAGACTATATATTAGATAAATACTAAAATATTAGTTGCTTAACGCCTGTTTTTTTTTCTCAGTCTCGGTATAAAATGAGATTAGTTTTAAGCTTAAATTAAAATTTCAGAATCTATTATAATGTGTGATTTATTTGACTAATTCCAGCAATATCATTAAAAGATGGTACTATTAGATGGTAGAAATCCGCAACGTTTCGCCGGGGTAGTTGGTACCACCGCCTTAACTATTCCTGACGAAATAGCGTCAATTCTTGTCATAGTCACGTTCCGGTTTGAAAAGTTAGTAGCCGGTAGACTTATGCATGAGGCACTGCTACCCCGTCACACAGATAGCAACCCACTATTAACATCTTTGGTGTCTATATGCCATGGTTTCTCTTTTCATCAGAAAAACCATCCACTTGTTTGTTATCTTATGATATAAAAAAGAGGGTTATGAAAAGATTTAACTGCAAATCAGAATAATTGCGTTAGGCTTATAATAATAAATGATGTGGTGTCGCGGGACACCAGGTAGGAACGAACTTCCTTCGGCTAAACGGCACTACTCGCTTGTGTACGCGACTGTAGCGCCTGCGCACGTCTCATTTAACGCTTTTATTCCACGCATTTTTCTTACGGTTTTACTATCACATTTTTTTCAGTTCGGTCGCGCAGTAAAATCCCTATCCCCTCCAAGCCTGCCGTAAGGAACTTCGTTCCAATAAAGAAGAGAACAAAATGTGTGAAATACTTATTGATATGGCGACAGATCAATTTATAATAAGAATAACTGATTCTGATTCTCATTGATACAACAAATACTCCTCAACTTTATTTGCATTCAATGAAATAATTTTGTTTTAGCCATTTCATACGATTATAATTCAGTACGCATTATGCCAATCGCCTCTATAGAAGGATGGTGTAAATATTGATACATTAGCCGGCCCGTAGCAGATATACCCTCACGTACGCCGGCCATGTTTCCCAAATGTAAACCGATCTCTGTGGCCTGTGAGCGGAATCACCAATACCCATATAATGAATAATAATGGTAGTGTTTTTGTGCAATTTTGTGACCGTTACAATGGTTGGTGGGTATTGTATTTTTGGATTAATAACTACGTAATCTGAGGCGTCATGATTTCGAGTTTCTTTATGCTAGAAGAAGAATTTCGTATATATTTATACTTGAAGCGAAAACTTTGTAAGTACTGCTTTTGTATGAAAATTAAGGAAAATGAGTGCTATAAATTTTGAGAAGAAGTGCAGAAAGATTTTTTTTAATTTGCATTAATAAATATTCTCGGGACAAATTACACTTGCTGATTTAACGCCAAGGTAAGCATTATTTACTTGTGTTATGGGTGTTAGTCAACGATATTAATACATAGAATTACATACTATATAAATACTGAAAAAGATTTAATAAACACCCAAACAACATTGAACAAACATTTATGCTCATCACACAAATGCTTGTCCCCATCGGGGATTGAACCCGAGCTCAGTGGATTGCGTAGTCAGGATCGCTTACCACTCGACTAGCAGGGCGGTTATTAAAAACAAATTATTTAAATTAATAAAAATATACAAAACACACATTATCATGCGATTAACACTCATCAAAAATATATTTTATATACAATTTTGTTTCTGGTTAAAAACTGTTTTTTTTTTTATATCATAAAATAGCAAATAAGCAGATGGGTCTCCTGATGGAAAGAGTCAACCATCACCTATAGACACCAAAGATGTTAATGGTGCGTTGCTATCTTGTGGTGAAATCCAATGCCGCATGCATAAGTTTATCGGCTACCTAAACCTTCAAACCGGAACACGACAGTGACTAGCACTGACGCTATTACAGCAGGAATAGGTAAGTTGTTTAATTTATTAATTATTTAATATAATGTTATTTCGCTAACGCTTCATAATGCTTGGAGTTTAGTTTACTATTTTATATCATATGATAGCAAACAAGCAGATAACTCTCGTGATGGAAAAAAAACCATCGTCTATAGACACCAAAGATGCTAATGATGCGTTGCTATCCGTTAATGGCACGTGCATAAGTTTACCGGCTACCTTACTGTAATATCTGGAAAGCGACAATGATTAGCACCGCTGCTATTTCGGCAGGAATAAGTGAGGTGGTGGTAGCAGACTTGGGCGTGACGTCGTGGAGCTCTATCACGTAACAGTCATGATGGCAACGATTGGTACAGTCAAACATTTGCCTTTTACGACATGCCTGTTAGTATGACAGATTGTATTTTCTTTAAAAACACCTTAAAAACATTTTTCCCGAGGACCTATCCTGGAATTCCATGTGCTGAGTAGAATAGAAACCTGTAAACTATGAGGCAGTCCACGATACACAAGGCCAAATAGATAAACTCTGAATTAATAAAACTTCGAGAAATTATTACAGAGTATATTAAATTTCCAAAAAAAAAAAAAAAAAAACAAAATACAGAAACATATTTTCTAAATAACACGACATAAGTAGTTCTCCAGATTTTATTTTATATATGTTAAGGTACGGTAAACTGGCCTCTTGATAAAAGTTTTCACACGATGACTGTCAATAAAATCCCGATTAGAGTCAAAATCCTCGAACCCTACATTTAATAACGCTAAGTCCTGGATAAGTCCGCAGACTGCGAATATTCAGACTCCGAACACAAATATTAAACTTGCCCCAAAGAAATATATTGCGCAGTAACCGTTGGATTAAGTCAATGTCAACACAGACGGCTTAGTACTGAATACACTTCAGGCCATAAAAAACACGAAATGGCTTTTAGGAGCCAGTTATCTCTACCTATGCGTGATTATAATTAGGTAAAAACAAGTTTTCTTTGATTACTGAGTTATAATCGCAACTTCTTCTATGTTGTTTATTATATCAAAACAACTGGCTGAATATAGTAGTATTTATAAAATTGCAGATTCTTAAAACTTTTTTTTGATATTAATATCATGCATTTCCTTAAGATAAAGACCAAGTAATCCAAGAAGTAAAAATAGGAAGAAATTAAAAAAGTTTGTCTGGCGTAAAGGGATTAAGGAATAGAACATCTACCGTTCTGCAAGGCAGTTCATAAGAGGCACACGATCGGCTATGCGAAGCACTACTATCGTAACTACCTTATGATAGATTTCTGCATTGACTCGCCCGGGTCTGATACCACGGCCTTACCTATTGCTGCCGCAATATCGTCAGTGCTTGTCACTGTTGTGTTCTGGTTTGGAGGGTAAGATAGCTAGTAAACTCATGCATGTGCCTTCAAGACCGCCATCTACTTTTTTTGCTATCTTATGATATTAAAAAACAGTTGTTAAGTTTAGCGCATTGCATATTGGTACAGTGCTTTAACTTTTAGATTATTCAGACGATAGTTTAGTGGCGACGAAATTATGAATTATTTTTCACAGGCAAAGATTTATGTGTGAGAATATTAACGAAACAAGTTTTCCCACATATAATATATATTTCGATCGATTTTTTTGCCCCCGTAAACTTAAATTGCATATGCGCAAATTCCGATCAAAATCGTTTGAGCCGTTTTCAGAAACATTGTGTATATATTTTCGGAGATAAAAAGTAGCCTAGAAAACTGATATACTAGATTTCATCCAATCTCACTTAGTTCCTTTTGCGGGTTTGAGCACCGAATCCGTACATACAAACAAATATTTATTGTACTATGTGGTAGAATTTTGCAACGTCGACCTATGGGTACGTGGTGCCACTGCACCGCCTTAAATATTCCTACCGTAACAGCGTCAATGCTTGTCATTTTCGTGTTCCTGTTCCAGTATGGAGGTAAGTTAGCCTGTAAACTTATAAATATGGCATTACTATCCCGTCACAGGGACAGTAATGCACCATGAATGTCTTTGGTTTCTATAGTCGATGTTTGTCTTTTTTTATCAGGAGATCAGTATTATTGTTTGCTGTTTTATGACAAAAAAAATGTCAGTGACATGTTTCACGAATTGTCTGCATTTTCAAACTGCATGGTAGGAAGGCAGATGGCCTAACATTTAGAGGGAGCCCGAAACAACACGGGGCAATCCAGTTGCACAAACATATAGTGATAACTGAGAAGGCAAAAAAATACAAAAAATTACCTGTTATGGGCTTTCGAATATCGAAATAGTATGTAAATTAATTAATCGCTTTGTTTATAGGCGAAACAGGTAGTGGTCCCCTTAGCCGCATGTTTACCACCACTTACTACCACCAAAATATTTTTGACTTGAAAAACTTTGAAAACAACAAAGAAAAATTTCGTCACGTAAGATTCGAATTTACAACCTCCCTTCAAGCCGGGGCGCTCTAACCAACTGAGCCAGTGTCAACTAATTCGGAGTGGAGAAATTCTTCTTTGCTATATTATGATCGATTTCGTCGATTGTACTGATCGCTAGGTATACATGCGTGTAACTAGTTAAATGAGTTCATCCTTACAGATGAAATTCACATTTACAATACACATGTTCTGTTGTAACAAGTCGACACTGGCTCAGGTGGTTAGATCGCTCCGGCTTGAGGGGAGGTCGTAAGTTTGAATCTTATCTATCGAAATTTTTTTTTTAATTTTTTCAAATTTTTGTATTGTTATCGTGTGTTTGTTGTGATAACAATTTCCTTCAGCATCACGTCCTCACTCGAGGCATGAAGATGTTAACATATCATCATACTTCGAGCTACTACCGAAAATTTTGCTTCCGAGGATAACCCCATAAAACCCTGTAAACATTTATGGCCTAAAAGTTTTCTAGAAGAAGTTGGTCAAACGTTATGAACATTGTAACGATACCATTTTTCTGCATTGCAGTGTACCACAGTTTATACAAGGAATTAGTAGAATGACTGCGTAGATCAGGATTATGTGGCTGGTCTCTGATAGTAATTAAAATTGATATCGGATCTGCACTAATACTACTAGTAATAGTTGTGACCACTAACATTTGCATAGACAGTGTTTAGTCGACGATTTAACACAGATATTAGCGAGTTATCTACTATGTTTCCATTCAGAGTTGAATAACAAAAACTGTCGATTTTTTTTATTTTTATTACATAGGGTATAAAGAATTTTCCGTTTGAATAATAGACCATCTGTTATTTTACCAGGCAGTTCGTCAAACGCAAATGATTGACTACTAGTTGACTAGGTGGCTATTGACTAGGTGGAAGAGTTTTGTAATTTCCTAACTACTTCCTCGGATTTGGTACCACCACTGTAACATCGAAGCGTTAAATAGCATATGCATACTCATGCTATGAAAAGCCGCGATTGGGCCATCAAGTAGCGTGTGCCACATCGCGCATTCCAAGCCTTTGTTTCGCCCCCCAACCGAGTATTGCAGGTTTATAAAGCCTGCATGCGGCTCTCGTCACTCTTTTACTACTTAATAGATAGGCTGAACCAGCGCGACGGGTCAGCTGCCCTGGTTCGGGTGAGATCGAAAAAATAATAATTTTTAAATCTCTAGATGTTAATTTTCTTATCATATTACTTTGTAAATCAGGATCTGAAGCCAGATGTGAATTTTTCAATATTGTACAAATTCAAACTTTTTTATATATTTTTTATAAAAATATAAGTTCAGAAAATATTTTAAAAATGTGTTAACAATTATAAAAAGATAGAAAAATTATTATTGCCACATTTTTATCCTTGTGATATTCATCTTAAATTAAAATTGTTAGTTAATTTACCCTCTACGAACCTGATTCATCCCTACCGGCTACGTATTTCAATGAAATGTTTCCGGGCACAGCAGGGTGATATTTTTACCATTGTGTTCCCCGAAATTGGTGGTGGGTCAGTTTCTTTCTTTTCCGCGTGGCTGTTGAAGCCACGGGAAGGGTGCCTGAGTACTGACTATTTTTGTAGCCAGTCCAACCGCCCGTTTCTTCTTCGCTGAGTCAACCAGCTAGCTATCGAGCTAAGTTCAAGACCCATCAGCTCATTGCGTCCCCGGTCCTCCAAACACTCTTCGATTTCTTCGCATTTCTCGATTGACTTTTCTTTGATAGCTCGTTCTTTTAAGAAATTCCTCAAAATTGTAGTCCTTTTTAAAATCATTAGATAGCAAACGAGCCAATGGCTCTCCTTATGGAAAGAGAAACCTTCGTCTATAGACACCAAAGATGTTAATTGTGCGTTTTAGTCTGTGTGGCGGGGTGGCAATGCCACATGCATAAGTCTACCGGCTACCTTACCCTCCAAACCGGAACAGGACAATGATAAAGATTGACGCTATCACGAAAGGAATAGGTAAGGCGGTGGCACCAACCGCCTGGGCGAGACGTTACGGAACTCTACCACCTAGAAGTCACGATGGTAGTAACATGTATAGACAATCTGTCGCCTTTTATGACCTTCCTGGTATTCAGTGTATGCTTCCAAGGAGCCCGGATCAACACGAAGAAATTCTAGTTTACGTAATATTTTTACATAAGCTTCTATTTATAAAGTGTGCAGCGTTTTTTATACCTATCGCTAAAGAAACCACGACATCGCGCTACCTATTCCTGCCGCAATAGTGCTAATGTTTGCCATTATCATGTTATCGTTTCGAGGGTAAGGGAGTCAGTAAATTATGCATACGGCATTACTATCCCGCCACACGAATAGCATTAACGCATTAATATCTTTGTGTCTATAGGTAGTGGTGGTCTCTTTTCATCAGGAGTACCACATTGTTTGCTAACTTATGATACAAAAAAGAAAATTAACGCATGGATACAGTTGCTACTGTAAACATATATGTGTATAAGGAGGGCGGCGATTAACTTTGGCAAGCCAAGGCAATTAGACTTACGACATGTCAGTAATATAGTAAATACACATTGGGCAACTTAAATGAGGAGTCCCATTTAAGTTGGCCAACGTGTATCTTAGCTTGAATAGATTTGCTTTGATTATTAACCAGTCTTATAAAACAAAGTAAACAAATATATACTAATATTATAGAGGTAAAGTTTGTAAGTTTTATGTAGAAAATAATCCCTGGAATTACGGACTAACTAGTAGTCTAAACAAACAAACTTATTGTGAAACAGTAAAAGTGTTATTAATCAATAAATATTGTATTAAATAAACAATGTAAATATTGTATTAAAAACAGTAAAAGTTTTATTAATCAATAAATATTATATTAAATAAACAATGTAAATATAACAATATAACAATGTAAATATATACTAATATTATGGAGGTAACGTTTGTAGGAAATATTTATTTCTTATGTTGTCTGCTGAACCGATAAGTCGGTGGCACTATTTGATATTATTACTAGCTGTTGCCAGCGACTTCGTCCGCGAGGACTTAGTTTACTCCGCACAACTCCTCCCCCGTAGGTAATAGCGTGATAATATGTAGCCTATATGTTGACCCGACCTATTAGTAATATTCATGCAAAATTTGAAATAAATCCATGCCGTACTTTTTGAGTTTACCCGGATATAGATACAGACAAACAGACAAAATTTCTAAAAACTATCTTTTACGCTTCGATATCGATTATAGATCACGCCCCAGGTATTCTTTTAAAAAATATTCAATTTACAGTTTTGACTTTCCTACGATTTTATTTTATGTATATAGATATAAGATTACCTTACGCAGATGAGGTAAACTTGAGTCAACGAAGAATATACCTGTAGCTTAATGACGAATATTTATGACTCTTCTAAGTATCAATTCGCTAAGAAGAAAACCATTGTTAGTTACATGACCTACACATACAGCGAAAAATTACGGACTGATTTTGAACATTTTTCACCACTAAAAATCTATATTATTCCTAAGTGCCATAAACTCAGCGAAATCTAGGTGTTCTATGTCGATGCAAAAACTACGTTATTTCAATTTGTGTTGTCTATGCGGGTTGTGCCATCGCAAACGGCTACTGTGATTGTACTTTGGTGGTACAGGTAACGGATGATGCGACAGAAATAAAAGTCCAAATAATTTAAACTCGTGCTACAGATAAACCATTGAGTTAATTTTATTTCTATAAATTCACTTTCATATTATTATATTCATAGATAACTTGGAATACGTACAGATAATGACTACAGGTTTGTGCTTCTACACAAAAACTTAAAGTGTTTTCTTTATTTTGTATTATTTCAGTAGAGGTTCGCAGTTAATTAATTCCGACTAATTTATCGTAAGTAGCGCTTTATTTTGTTAACGATAACAGATAATGACTACAGGTTTGTGCTTCTACACAAAAACTTAAAGTGTTTTCTTTATTTTGTATTATTTCAGTAAAGATTCGCAGTTAATTAATTCCTACTAATTTATCGTAAGTAGCGCTTTATTTTGTTAACGATTCACAATGTGAAGTCAATGTACTAGAGCCTCTTTCTGATTAATTTTTCAATTGGTCTAAGATTCAGATACAATTGGACTTTCCTCGTAGATTTATCTAATAAAATAAATAGTTCACGTAATATGAAAACTAAAAAGATAAATCTTATGTTAGGAATAAAACTATTCCTTTTAATTGTTGACAAAACGAATGATTGACATCATTGACTTACTTATTAGTAAATCAATGATTGGCATTCTTAAACTTAAACATATATTCTTAAACTTAAGCATTGCATTTAACTGACTGCGTCCCGATCTGACAGTTAAACTAAATGTGGACTCATTAAAGGTGTTTATTTGAATAATAAATAAATAAATAAATAAATAAATAAATAAAACAGTTTTTGAATTTAAATTTGAAAAAAAGTGGATAAATAAATTAGACTTTTTTAATTTATAAATTTGCAATAAGCAAATTTCTCATTAGGAAATAAATGTGGTAAAACTAATGTAGAGTGATAATTCTAATACGATTACGACTTATATTGCATGAAACATTAATTTTGTAAGGAAACGCAATTACGGAAATTCGGCCAAAACTGGATCATTGAACAGTAAGTTATATGTCTTTACAATCACATTCGACAACTTTTAACCCATCCTATACGACGTAACTCAATGGTATTATCACTTTATATTAACTGTCTCTAGTACTTTTTGTATTTTAAATTGTGAATGGTTGGTATGGATTATTATCACAGGAATAATCCTTCCACGCCCACAAGTCGATCTTTTCGATTTCTTGACAATCACGGAATTCATTCCTGTAACAAACGACAATGGTTATTTTTTCATTCTTTTAAGTATTATAGAGGTGACTGACAAAAGATTGTACATATTAAAGAAGACGATGGTAAATGGTCATAAGAAAACTTTAAAGATATAAGCAAAAGAGAAAATTGCTTGAGCCATAGTAAACCTTAGCGAATTTAGTGAAGTAATACCTACTCAAAATGCCATATTTAATTTCGTATACACTTTGTAATTTACAATTACAAACCGCGGGTTTGTAATTGTAAATACCCTTTATGATGCTTGTGTGAGCGAAACTTGTTGGAAATAAATTATAATTGCCTAATTGTGAAACAGCACAGGGGTATAAGTGACAAAATATAGCATTAAAACGGAGTTTCACCAAGTGCCAATAATGAAAAGAGTAAAATGTATATTATTCAGAAAGTATGGTCACTGTACGATGCTAACATTATGATACTAAAAAGTTTAGTCGCGCGTTCGTTAAATCACTGTTTGTAAGCGATGAACTACTACGCGCCATGCGTGCGTGTCGGTGCTTAACATTTTTATTGGAAAATTAGGTCAAAAATTATGTATCAAATTTTTACATATTCGGTAACAGAATCGAGTATTGGACACCCTCTTTCCGTATGTACAATCTTCTACTAGTCAACCTGTATACAGAATTGTCCATTTTTTAAAGATACACCATTTGTGTTCTTGTTAGCTTTGTTAGAGGCATGCAATAGGTCAAATATACAGTTTGATACCGCCATCTTAACTTTTCTTGCTGCCGGAATAGAAAAAAATAAACGACAGCTAAAGAGCATAACTTAAATCGTAGTACCGTACAGATGACACCCTGTGATATAAACGGAGATCTTATGTCACTGTCTTTCAAATGTCACCTGTCATTAAAATAGATATGTCAATATAGAGAGTGTGCAGAAATATTGTTTAAGCGGTGGAATCCCATCAAATCCCATTGCCCGAAGCAAAGGGCAAAAGCCCTTAGTAAAAAAAATAAAAAAAAATATTGTTTAAACATGTTTATTAAAATAAGGGCCAGTTTGTTGGTCTTAACTTATAAATGTCAATGCTATGTTAATATTGTTTCTCCTGAATAGTTTAATGATATTATGCAAGTTCATATATATGTCACAGGCAAACTATATCCGTATAGAAATGACGTCAGATTTCAAAAATAAATAAGTTTTAAAAAATGCCTTACGCCGAATGCAAAATGTCGTCATTATAAAAATGCATGATATTTACCGCCGCCGTTTTTTTATATTATAAAATAGCAGACAAGCAGATGGGTCTCCTGATGGAAAGAGTCAACCATCGCCTATAGACACCAGAAATGTTAATGGTGCGTTGCTATCTTGTGGCGAGGTCTAATGCCTCATGCATAAGTTTACCGGCTACCTTACCCTCTAAACCGAAACACGATAGTGACAAGCACTGACGCTATTGCGGCAGGAATAGGTAAGGCGGTAGTACCAGACTCGGGCAAGACAATGCAGAACTCTACCACCTGTGTTGATCCTCCTCTTAAAAAATTGAAATTGTTTATTGATATGTATTTATATTTTACTGCTCAGAAGAAAGAAAGCATGTTTATTTGCAAAAATATGGATGTTATAAAAATATTACATATTAATGTAGTGTACCTACTGACATATTCTGCCATAATATGGTTATGGGTTAATCTGAGTGGGAATAGCGGGATGACAGTTCAGGTTTATAGGTATTTTTGACGCAAAATAAACTAAAAAACAAAAAATATGTTCGTCAAAAAATAGGAAATTATCTGAACAGGAGGCTGCTCATGAAATACGTCACGCTAAATTTATCTTTTTTGACCCCATCCTCCCATTTGTATGTCACACTTGTCACACTTTCTGTGACCCATTTGAAATATTACATCACAGAAACTAAGACCCCTGCCGAATATGATAAATTTCTGATGATAGCACACAAACTTTGAGAACTAAAAATATTTATTTAGTTTTCATAACAAAATTTAAATGAACCAATCATTGACATTTTTACTATGGAGTCCGCGCTAAAAAATGTTCGAGGTAAATGAGCTATAAAACGCAAAAAGGGCTACAATTCCGCTTTAGTCGAAATTAAACCTTGAAATAACAATTTAGTGTTCAAATTACCCTGTCGAGATAAAAATATCTTTTTATCTCGATTTTAGTATGAGACCCAATGTCCATACTAAGAATATGGCAATGAAACCGATACAATATGTATTTTATGACGAACAAATAAATAATATTTTCTGTTAATCAGAGGTCCAAGGATTTTGTAAATGTGTCGAAATATCTATAATTGGTATTACTTTAATGAACGGCGAACGGCACAAGATACACCCTGAGGGTTGTCCCATATATTTTTTGGAAAAAAACAATACCCAAAAGAGTACGAAAACAAAGCACAATTTTTCACTATTAATTTTTTAATTACTCACTGATTTTAATGAATATCCACGTATTAATTTTCGCCGGCTTAAGTTAAAAAGATATTATATATGTTACCGGCCAAACCCGATTTTAGGCTAAACTAGTTTGATCTAGGCCAAACTGGTTAATCCTAAGTGTGTCAGGATACACTAGTATAGCCTAGGACAATCTAGTTTGGCCTAACTCTTTTAAGCTAAACTAGTTTTTCCTAGGTCTTTGATTATTATTATTGAACTGATTGAACTCACTGCAATTTGCAAGTGGCAAAATAAACACGTAACCTCTGAAGACGGGGATCGTGTGCTCGTGTACTCGTTATATTTGTATGTTCATTTGTCCGTGTGTCCGTTTGTCTGTATTAATACAATTTGGCTATATAATTGTGTACTTTTGTAGGCCTAAACTATTTGAATAATAATTTAAAATCAGTTCGGTCTATGCCAAACTAGTTTAGCTTAAAATATTTAGGTCAATATATATATTGCCCTAGGCCAGCGGTGGCCAACCGATCGATCGCGATTGAACGGTCGATCGCGACTATTAGTCAAGTCGATCGTCGCGAGGCAAAAAATATAAATAAGTAGACCAGAGCGCGCAAGTAATTACCAACTACTACAGCATCATCTTGTATTATTTTTCCATCGCTGTGCTGTCACGGTATTTATCCTCTATTCTACGCAGTATATGGTCTTTTGTTTTAGGCACGCGACGACCATTAAGCGGGAATCAAGTGGGATGCGGGGGAGGGGCGTGTGTCAATCCGTCCCGTGATCACGTCTCAGCCAGTCAATTGACAGTTGACGACAGAGACTACCTATGCTATGCTGTTTCATTTAAGATTTCAGGAAGTATGTAAATGGTAGATCGCACAAGATTTCTTTAGTAAACAGTAGATCTTATGTCTAATCAAGTTGGCCACCCCTGCCCTAGACTATACTAATATATCCTGATACGCTTAGGATAAACCAGTTTGGCCTAGAAGTAACTAGCTTTTCCTAAAATCAGGTTTGGCCGGTAAGATATACATTAGATTTACATCTCATTAAAACAGGAATTAAATTACTTATTGAAATAATGTGATATAACGTAATTACATACCCTGGCCCTGCCGCAAAGAAGGCATGAGGTTGTATTTGAGTAACAGTATCGCCCACAACACACATATACTGCGCTATGTTAGCCTTTCTGATTTCCAGCAGTTGCTCTGAAAATAATTTATTTTATCAACATAATTCATAATTTTCATGGTTCTTGGTGTAACAGTTAGCCTATTTGGTTTAAAGGCTAGGCAGGGCTAACGGCCCTGGGTTCTATCCACGGGTTGGGCAAAACATGTCAATACATTTTTTAGAGAACATATTTAGTGCTAGATTCCTTCGATTGTACTAATCGCTAGATATTTTGTTACAGATGAAATCTACATTTACAATCATTGATATAAATAACCCAAGATGCACAGTTCCGAACAAAACTGACACTCAAAACTGTCGCTAATTTCACACAAATATTTTAGATATGGCCAAAATATATGTTTATGCATATCCAACCTTAAGCGCAAGATCTACAGTTGTTTTTACAAAGTAGTGTACGAAAAGTAATAAAATTGACAGTATTGCGATCGACGCGATTCTATTTGAAATGTGCCCACAATTTAAAATGTTGCGCTCATTTTTAGAGGACGTTTTTGAGACACTAATTGTGTATCTTGAGTTTTGTATATCAATGTTTACAATATTAATCAACACTTTCATAAATTTTAGCCAAAGATGTCTATGTACTAACGTAATAGACAAGGTTATACTTAACGACATTTGAGTTCCACTAAAGTGCAGTCCATGGACTGTACTACGTCAGATCTCGTGGAATAAAACGGGTGTTTAAAATCAAAAAGTGCCGTGAAATTCACGGTGGTTACGACCTTTTAGTCGCGATTTTTTTTCTATATTATACTGCACGCTGCTTAATTTTGACTTTGGTCGGACGATTTATTATTATTTGAGCGCTACAGCGAGGGTTAACCAAATGGAACACGACTTCTAGTTAGCATAGCTTCTCTAGTACGTAGTACATTAAACTCTCTGGTTTTAGTACTTATCCCGGTAAAAATATAACGGAAAAATTATTCGACAAGTGCCTTACAAAGCAGAAAGTTTAACAGTTTTCCCAAGCACGGGATAAGTGCTAAAACACATATACAGGGTTACTTTTAAGAGTCCGGCCAAATTTAAAAATTAGAAACTAAATATTGAATTGAAACCGCTTTTTAATTATTATTGTAAAATGATTAGAAGATAATATAAAAATATTTGTTTAAAAATATCTTACTAAATTTATGAATTGCATGCACCGAGTCATGTGAATGAACTCTACTTTGTGACAGTCTAGTGATAGTAACTATTAGATATGTAACCTGTCGCTCTAAGTAAATTTTCCCCATTACTTTTAATTTGGTTGAATGCACTAAATATTAAGGCGAGGTATTTCGACGCGCGTCAATTCTATAGAAAATGGGTATGTTCTGAAACCGCTCGGAAACGTGTTAATTTTCGGATAAATAAATATAGAACATCAGCTGAAAACTAAAATTTAACACATTCTTTTTTGTATTTACAACTAAATATCACCATATAAAAATCATGTGGAAGATTGAAATATTATTAATAAATTATTTGTTTTAGAGATTTTTAGCCTGTATTCGGAATTTTTATATGATCGAGTAAAATACTTTCTATCATGTAATGAGTTAGCACATTCTTTAGATAATATCTTCAGGTATATCGTGTAATTTTTGTAAAATTGTTATTTAACAATCAATACAAAAAAAAAACGTGATTTAACAAACCAGTTTTTTCCCGTTTGTCGTGATGCCTCGCCTTAATTATAGTTCAAATTTTGCGTAATTGAAACTATACCTACGCGTTTTGTTTTTCGCGTCGGATAAAATAAAAATTTGAGTTTTTTTTAATTATTTTTTTATTACATAAATCGAACATATTATTGATTCTGAACAGCCTCTGAAAATTTAACCGGATACTTAAAAGTTAAGTTTAAGTATATAGTTAAAAACTATTTTTTATCGTGAGTACAGACTTGTCTTACCAAGAGTAAATGCATTCGGCCGGTATGGACTCTCATACCAATGTCTATCAGATACCATTGTCCTGGCCATCTGTTTCACGACTATGCAATACAGCGTCGGTGGTACCTTCGATCCCGGGTAGTGTTTCTCCAACCACACACCAGCCAATAGGTCAATATCCTCAACGTTTTTGTATTTTTCCTTAAGGAGCTGAATTCTCTGTAAAATATTAATTTGTTACTATACATTACCTTTGACTTGAAAAACATCCAAATCCCTTGTCACGTGCTCTCTTCGTTCCACAATCAGTTACGATACTTAAAAGACCCCACATTGGCTCTTTATTCTCTGACTAGGAAACTTCAAGGCCGGGTCCTTAAACTCCATTTTGTTAAACTCAGTTTTGTCTAAAGTTTAAATACAAAAGTGTTTCGATCCAGTAAATGTGTAGTTTTTTCTCTTGTTTTTTCAAAAGTTAAAAATTTTTCACAACAAATCTAATTATAGTTAATTTGACTGATTATAGATGAAATAATAGAAAAAAGTACACATTTCCTGAATCCAAAGACTTTTGTATTTAAGCTTTAGACAAAAATGAGTTTAAAAGGTTTTAAATAATAAGTAAGTATCACTAAACAAATTACACTAATTAAGTACAAGTTTGTTTATACATTAAGTATAAACAAACGCTACACAAGTAAAGTAAGTAATTATTTTCACGCCCATATCCTCGAAGAGGTAGGTAGAGGTACAAGTGTAACTACGATTAGCCGAACATACTTAATCCATAATGTGATAGGTGGCAAGTCTATCCCAGGCAACGTTGTTTTTATCAGAAATCTGAAAACACACATTTTTTAAATTACCCGACTCAGAAATCGAACTCGGGACCTCATGCGTTCCACAGCTCTATTGGATCACTAGACCAGGTAGGCGATTAAAGAAACACTAATGTGATACAAACAAACACTAATGTGATTTAAACCTTTGTTTCATATCATAATGTGATAGTGACAAGCCTATCGCCAACCGAACGCATTTTTGAATTGCCCAACCTAGAAATCGAATCTAGAACCTCATGTAAACACTGCCACCGGACCAATAGGCCACAGAGACGATAACAACAATATTATTACTATTATTTAAACAAATATTTAGTTGACACCTTTCCGTTCACCAGGAATACGTTGGCTTACCTCTGGATCTATGACATCCTCCAGGTCTTCAAAAGTCTTGTACACTTTTCCAGAGCACAGCTGTCTGTATTTAATATAAGGCGGTATACCGGTGTATCGACCCTTTCTTAAGTCACTAGTAAGTACATCAGAAACTGCTTGAAGATCACCAAGAACTTTTTCTGATATCTAAAATAAAAAAAAATAGTTTTTATATAATCATAAGATAGTAAACAGGCAGATGGCTTTCCTGGTGGAAAAAACAAATGCTACTATAGACACCAAGGTGTTAACAATACGTTGCTATCCAAATGGCAGGATGATATTTTTTTTTATAGAAGAGGGGGCAAACGAGCAGGAGGTGTACTTGATGATAAGTGATCACCGCCGCCCATGGACATCCACAATACCAGTGGTCTTGCAGTTGCGTTGCCGGCCTTTTAAGAATGTGTAAGCTCTTTTCTTGAAGGCCCCCACGTCGTATCCGTTTGGAAACACTCCCGCCGGTAATTGGTTCTACAACAAAGTAGTGCGGGGCAAAAAGTGCTGAGAGAAACGCACAGTTGTGGATTTCTAGACATCGAGATAGTGAGGATAGAATTTCAAATTTTGACGCGATTAATCCAAATAACTCGTCGGAACACTCCCCATGAAAGATACGATAGAAGACACAGAGTGAACCAACATCTCTGCGCAATGTCAAAGAATCAAGCCGTTTCGAAATAGCCAAGTCGTCAACGATTCGAACCGCTCTACGCTGAATGCGATCAAGAAGAAGGAGCTGGTACTGAGGAGCTCCGGCCCAGAGATGAGAATAGTATTTGTATAAGTTTCATGGCTACCTTACCCTTCAAACTGGAATACTACATTAGAACTAACGCTGTTACAGTAAGAATAGTTAAGACGGTGGTACAAAAAACTCGAACCTAGCAGTCACGATGGTAGCAATACGTATAACATATCATTCGCCTTTTACAAACTGCCTAACAGAATGGCAGATAGCCTATTCTTCAAAAAGCTCCCGGACCAGCACGGGACATACTTGTTAAAGTCATAAAAAGAATCAGGCTTTTTTATATCATATGATAGCAGCCAAGCAGATGACTTCCAAATGGCTAAAAGAAAAAAAAGTAAAAAAAAAAATATTCGTTGACATACCTAGTAAGTAAATATAAACAATAACTGTATTACGCAGTCATTGATGGAAGGAAAGATTGTAGGAAAGAAATGATCACCCTATATACATCAAAGATGATGATAGAGCGTTGTCATACGAGTAGCAGGGATATTTTGCTACATGCGTAAATTTACCGGCTACCTTGCGTTCATAATGTTGCGGCCGCACTATCGTTACAAAGCTTCGCGCAATGACGCGATACATGCAAATGAAACCGGCTATTATTGGCTAGTGCGCATACATTTCGACTGCGTGTGCCTTAGCGCGCTAATATCTTCGAAACGATACACGCAGGTGCGGCCGAAGGGTAACTGGAAAACGATAGTGACAAGCGCTGATGCTATTACTGCGGGAATAAGTTAGGTGGTGGTACCAAACTCGAGTGAGGCGTTTTATACAACCTTTTATGCTATCCTAGGTGGCGTAGCTATCGTAGGGCCAGGTGGTGCAGAACACCAGGACTTCCGAAGCTTTGAAAAATAAAGAGCAGCCAGCTCCCAACTTTAACATATCTCAAGCCTACTCAAAAGATTTTGTAATGCTGTTTTAATGAATACCGTCATTCTTTAATAGCGTTAGTTGCTTGTCACTGTTCCGGGTTCCAGTTAGGAGGGTAAGGTAGCTGGTAAATTTATGCCCATCACAATAATGCGGACTAAAAAGAGGTTTTTATAGTTTGTTACTATGAACATTTAAGTTATTCAACGTCAATGACAAATATATATCCGCACCACAGGTTTACCGCCTACAAAAACTTCTCTAAGTGCATTTTTGAGTTGGTCGACTATTTACTCAAAAACTTTTTGCTTTTAACTTCATTATATTAATTACTAACATGATTTTTCCCATCTCCATTAAATAGATGAATCACCTATAACAGAGGTTTAATGTAAGTTTAATGAAGTATGGATGATTATCTCTTTTCATTAGCTAATAATACTGCTAATAATGTTTTTTATACCATTAGCTAACACGGTTTGATCGGTTATCAATATCGGTTAGGTTATATGATATAAAAAAGTTCGAAAAGCTCTCTACTTACGTCAGGGTCAACTGTATAGTCCGGTTTTGCCGCTGCTTGTCTGAAGGCGCCTTGCGTTATGTATTCTAGATTGTCCACCAAATAACCTGTTCTAAGAGTCAGGTCAACAATTTTAGCTTCTTTTACAATATTTCCTTGAGGATCGTAGTGTCTAAAATTTAAAAAAAATATTACATTCATCAAAGTAGACAATAATGTAAGAAATCGTATAAATAGTAATAACATTTAAAAAAATAAAAACGTAGCGGTTGGCATGTTACCTAACACTCTGATGAACCAGGCAAAATATATGAATAAATCAACCGATTCGACTTAATACATAATTTCGATCTCCGTGTAAGCCTAAAGTGTTACTAAATTTTTTCGAGGTTACTCTCAGATATAAAAACCTTGTAGCAGTCTGGTTATTGTGTGAGTAACGCAGTATCATTGATAAGGACGTATGCTGTCAGTTACTTTCAATAGTCGTTATTAAGGTGATAATAATTGCCGTATTTACTTCCAACAGAACGCAAAACTTACAAGCACTATTATGACAGCAGAAATAAATAAGCCGGTGGTACCAAGCCCTGGCGAGATTGCAAAACTTCACTTATTAGATTATCATCACAATAGTATGATGATACGATATTTTCATCTTTTGCGAAATGATACAGTTGCAATATTCTTTAAAATGATAACAGAGGAGGAGAAGTAGAGGGAGAAGGGAGTCAGGTTGAAGTTTTTAACTTCACGTCTTGATGTTTTATAAAAAGTACTAATTCTAGTAATTGCCCAATTTTAAATATCTCTATTTCCTATAACGCTTTAAATTAGAAGTATTGATATTTACTTTGTTTATGGGTGCAAAACTAACTACTGCATGTAAAGATAATATAATAATATTACTTACTTCACAATACCTTCTTGAATTGTGTGAGACCATCGTAACACATATGGAAACTCTAAATATATTTGAGGTAAGACATATTCATTGTAAATGTGTCTATGTCCAACTGATGGGGAAAGAATACCACTGTATAACAGATTCTCGCGACCTTCAACATGAAATTTAAAAATATATGGATTTTACATTAAACAATAAAATCAATATCCCTATATTACCCCAAAAAACAGATAACGATACACTTATTTTTAATAAAAAGACCTACAGGTAATATCACATATAGAAAACATATATAGGGTAATATATATTATTTCTGGTAGAAAGTATTATGTATCTACTCCATGAAGTAGTATGTATCTACTACTCCATGAAGTAGTATGAAAGTATTATGTATCTACTCCATCTTGCCTTCTGTCAAATTGTTGCATTACTTGTTGCTTCATGTCGGTGCATTTAGATTTAAATGGAACGTCATCGGTATGATATCGCTTAAATTTATTTTCTCGTGCATTAGATTTATTTTGAGATAATTATTATTATTATTAGCCATGTCTGTCCCACTGCAGGGCAAAGGCCTCCCTACTCTTCTTCCATTCCTCACGATTTAACCCTTTTTTGGTCCAGTTGGGGCAGTGTGAGTCCAGTTCGTCCCGCCATCTTCGTCTGGGCCTGCCGCGACGTCGTGTTACTTTATTTGGGGTACAGATGGTGGTGCGTTTGGCCCATAGGTCATCTGACATGCGGCAGATGTGGCCTGTCCAGTTCCACTTCAATTCGGCTGCTTTATGGCCCATGTATTTGATCTGTGTTTTGGAGCGCAGTGTGCTATTCTTGGTGCGGTCAGTTAGCTTAACACCAAGGATGCTGCGCTCCATACCACGCTGGCAAACCTCGAGCGTGGACTTCTGCTGTTCAGTCAAAGACCAAGTCTGCGCGCCGTAGGTGAAGACGGAGAGAATGCATGTGTCCATGAGTTTCTTCTTAAGGCTGAGCGGAAGGGTGTTCTTCATAAGGTCTTTCATGGACCAAAAGCTCCTCCAGGAATTTTCGGTGCGACGTGCAACTTCTTTATCTTGTCTTGCCTGAAAAGGAACTAATTGGCCCAAGTAGATGTACTCATGGACATACTCGATCTCCACTCCTTCGACTTCTATCCTAAGTCTTAAGTTATTAGTCATCAGCTTGGTCTTAGACATGTTTATCCGCAGTCCGACCTCGAGGCTTGCCTTTTTGGAATTTTAGAATTTTTAGAATTTGGCTTTTTAGAATTTTTGTCTGTTTGTCTGTTTGTCTGTATGTCCGGGGTAAACTCAAAAATTACTGCATGGATTTATTTAAAATTTTGCATGAATATTACTAACAACTCGGGTCAACATATAGGCTACATATTATCACGCTATCACCTAGCGGGGAGGTGCTGTGCGGAGTAAACGAAGTCCGCGCGGACGAAGTCGCTGGCAACAGCTAGTATATAATATAATGAGATGACATTAAAAATTATAATTTTTAATTATTCGGTACACTGTCCTTTACGCGCTGTGAACATTAACTAATCGTGTCCTGCTATATGTAATCTATTTTCAGACAACCTGTACAATTTCTGAACTTTAATTGTTAGTTAAAATCGAATGTTCTCGCTGAAGGAACAAATTTATACCAACCCATTAACGCTGGCATCAACTCGTAGTAATATATTTGCATGGTAAGAGCAATATTGATGTCCCTCGCGGTCCAGAATAGTTTATCATCATCCCAGCAAGGGTTGAGGGTAGACAGTACTGTCGCTATCCTATTGTGCATTCTCCATGACCAAATAAAGAAGAGGTTTAACCCTAAGACACTGTTAACCGCACTATCAGCTGCAAATAAAAAAATGATTGAAAAATAATCCAACATAATATTAAGACGTACATAATTAAAACAAATTCTTTTAGAGTATTTTAGTTTTCTTTTATTTCGTTTGGTTTTGTTTCTTGTTGTTTCGTTTTTTGGTTATAAAATATCTAAAAAAAGAATGGTTAAATTAATCCAGCATAATAACAAAAATTAAAAAAAAAAAAACAAATTCATATGAAGAGTATAATACTAGTTTTGCTTCATTTCATTTTATTTTGTAATATTTTGTTTCTTTTCGTTTCATTTCCTTTCTCTTTCTTCGTGGACTTTGTTTAATTTTATTTGAAATCATAATATAATATGTAGTAATGTATTAAAATAATTATTTAAATAGAAAATACCATAACTTTTCAATGAAAGGAAAATACTTTTAATTTAATTTCATAATTGCTTTCGCCTGTTACATATTAACAATTACCGGCCCTAATCAATAGTCATAATATTAAACAGATAACATAATGCAGCACCTTATTATACACACATTCACATATTCTAACACCGTGTTGGTCACTCCCCTTTTGAAGAATATATATATATCATCTGCCGTTCTGCCAGGCAGGTCGTAAAAGGCGACCGATTGGCTATAAGTATACTATATTCGTGACTACTTGTGGTAGAGTTTCGCAACGTCTCGCCCGGGTATATTTACATGGATGGCTCTCCTAATGGAAAGATAAACTATCACCAATAGACACCAAAGATATTAATGATGCATTGCTACCGGTGTGGCGGATGGTAATGCGAGTTAACTTTTTTAACTATTTTAATTTGAAAACGACAATAACAAGCATTGACGCTATTGTGGCAAGAATAAGAAACAGTGGTACCATAGATATACATGAGAGAGATATTGCGGAACTACTGGTCCAGTCCGGTCCGGTAGTTTCGCAATGTTTAGCCGTACATAACCGGATACATAGTCATAAAAGTGACTCATATATGCAATCGTTCATAATTTACGACCTGCCTAATAGAATGGTAGATGGTCTTTTCTTCAAAGGGGGTCCAGACCAACACCGGATTAGACGGGGAGATCAGTTGTGGTGCAAATGATGGTAAAACAAGTATATACTTACGCCCGTCATGACATCTCCTCTCCTGTGGTAATTTGTTTAATAAACATACATATGTAGTGGGTGACTTTGAGCTTGGAGGAAATATTTTATCCTTCTCTACTTCAGTTTTCAGAAGACCACCAGTGAAGGCACGACCTCTTTCGTTTAATGAGCTTGCATGGCTGCCATACACGTGTGATAGATCAAAAACAGACGTCGCAGACACAATCTTCAAAAAAACAAACAAGTTAATAAACTAGGTACATGACAAAAATGTCACCCGTTGGTTAAGTCGTTAACAGCCCACCTACACACCCACATAATCGATGGGGCTCGGGTTCGAATCCCGACAGGATATCCTGAGTACTAGGTGGTAGAGTTCCGCAATGTCTCGTGTACATGGTAGTAATGCCTTATTTATTCCTGCCGCAATATCGCCAATGCTTGTTATTTTGATGTTCCAGGTTGGAGGGTAAGATAACTGGTAAACGTATGCAAGTGGCGTTTCTATAACGCCTCTATGATAGCAACGCACTATTGACATCTTTGGTGTCTACAGGCGATGGTTTCTTTTTCCACCAGAAAAGCCATCTGCTTGTTTGTTATGATATAAAAAAACTGGCAAATATGTTTGTTGTTAAAATACTATTACACCCGTAGACGAAAGATATAGGCAAAGGTATAACGCGCCTACGTTCATTCAACTATTTTAAGGTTTAAAAAAATGGATATTTTTATTAGGTCTCGAAAGTTAGGTCTCTAAAGGAGGATCGCCAACCATCGCGCCAACTGACGAACAGTGAATCGTGGTACACTGGAAAATTTATAGATGTTTCGTTTACCCTGCCTATCCTACAAATGGAACTGGATGGCGTGATAATTTTAATACTTCACCAATCTGGAATTCAAATCCTCTTGTATTCGAGTCTTCATGCGTTTATATTTAGTTAGTACTGTAGTAGCTACAGCTTGCCGCCCGCTGTGTTATACAATTTTTGGCGAATCTCGCAAGATCAACTAATTTTTCCGGGATAAAAAGTAACCTTTGTGATACTCCAGGTCATCATCTACCTGTGTACCAAATTTCATTCAAATCAGTTCAGTAGTTTTCGCGTGATTGAGTAACAAACATCCATTCAAACATCCAAACTTTCGCATTTATAATATTAATATATAGATTAATAATAGTAATATAGATTGCTGAGTAATGGAGATGATAAAATATTATGTTAAAATGCACTTCAATTGTTTTGTACGGTTTCATTTTTAACGGCAACTTCAGGCCTTCATTATTAATATTTCTTTTTATATACATCTATGTCTCATTATAATAAATTTATAATTATACTTATAATATATAACATTAAAAATATATTAGAAAAATATATATAAACATCAGGTTTTCCCCCATTGTGAACCTATAGTTAAACCGACGGTAATCGAGACGAAACTAGAGAGAAATCTCACAATGCTTGTCATTCCCAATACTGTTGCCTTTCATATCTGGTCTTATGTTAGTAATTTCGTGAGCATAGTCCATTATTATTATCACAAAATTAGCAGTTAGCATACATACCTAAATGGCATGATCATGTCACGGCATGTCACGACATGACAATTTTTTATAGAATAAAAAATAAAAGCCAAATTACCCTTTCCGGTTGCGTATCATTTTTAGCGCAACCCTGGGTTTGAAAGGATACCGGTCTGGTTAGATTCATGCAGCGGTAAGTAGAAAAGCGATGGACTACATCATCCTCTGGTATCGAAGAAGGTATACATTCTCTGTCAAGTTTTCCCCTCTCTTCGCAGCAATAAGGTTTCCAAAAGGCATAATTTACTGTAAGAAATCATATATACAATAGCATTATGACTTTACAATTATATTACAAAAATATAATGTGGTATCACTAATAAATTGTCCCACAAGGCGATTCGCCTTGAATAGATCTTATTGGAAGCGCGGAGTTTAATATACACGGTAGTACACAGGAATCTTCAATTGGAAGCAATTTATTAATGCTAAGGCTTTGAAACATATTAGCCCTTTCAGATCATTAATAGCTCAGGTAATAACAATACAATCGAAACAAAAAACAAGTAAGGCTCAACTCTCATTGGCGCAGAGTCGAAGCGTCATATTTTTCTGCCAAAGCATGTTCGTCTCTATTGTTCTATTATTTAAGTACCGACTCCAGCCGCAACTCCAGCAGCAGCAGCAACGTCGACGCGCGAATGCGCGCGTCAACGCGCGTCGACGCGTACTTTCATATTTACATAGCACAAATTTGTACTTAAGGCGATTACAGCTGCGAACGACCTTGAGTTTCTAACAGGAGCAGCGCAAATATTATTTCGCGCGTGGCATGGTCCAAAGTCAAAGAGTATTTACAGTGGATGCAGATACATACGTTTTAACATTTTTGTTCACCTATATGAACTTTTATCATCATGAATCGACTGAATGTTGTCAAACCCAAAACCAATAACCAGTAATCGCTCATTTATCGATTACATATACATTCATTTTAGAAAAACGATAAATATCTAAAGAAAAAAAATATACCGAAAATCGACAAAAATTATATAACAATTTACGCAATAATAACAGTTACATATCCTATTTCTTTGAAAGTGTTGTAATATACAATACATCCCGTGTAACACTTTATTTTAATACATACAATCAACAATTAATATTTAACAAAACCTTTCAAAACTTGATTTTGTAAAATGTAATCTCTTGAATAATATTTTAAAACTAACTAGCCTCTTAGTTTTTGTTTCAAAATCTCGTAATAAAAAAGAAGATATATAAATTGATTTAATGTTTATAGAGGAAACTACTAAATAAGTTGTTTTATTTAGACTATTTGTATGTATAATATATTTAATTTATTTATTTTTTGTTGCGAAGTCCTTACCACATCAAAAAGTACCAGTTTTTTTTTTCTTTAGAGTTTTGCTTTTTATTCGCTTGCTTGAATTATCTTCGTTGTTTATATGTTTTATTTTTTTTATTTTTGTACATTTATACAAAATATTGACAAAATACTTATCTTTCTATAGCGAATAAAAAATTCAAGCGTAAACGTAGGTAAGTACATGAATAGTCTCAAAATATTATTCAGTGTCTACTCGCAAACAAAACTAATTATAAAGTACTAGCTTTCAGCCCCTTTAATACCCTCTTTTACCTCTTTAAGAGATAAAACTCACTGCATCCTTACATGCACGTTTATTTAATTGAATTAAAGAACATGACTAATAAATTTGAAGAGATTTTGATTAAACATATTTTTTTACAAACTTTACCACATTTTTCATCATTTGAAGAGATGACATTTGAAAACCTTAAACTCGTATTCATTTAATTGTATTAAAAATCATAAATGCTAAAATTTTAAATAATTTCTACAATATTCTACAATAAAGAATCTATTTTTATACAAACATCAATGCTTTTTTTACCCTTTAAGGAATGAAATTTAAAAAAAATTCCCAAATATATGATTCTTAAATTGTGTTGAAGAACGTAAGTGCCGAATTTCAAGTTATTTTGACCATAAACGTTTGATTTATTATATAAATTGTAACACATACTTTTACTCCTTTAATGAATGAAACTTCTAACATTACATGCATGTTTCTTCAATTTCGATTGAAGGGCATAAGTACTAAAAAATCTGAAAATTCGTACATATTAATTGTATTAAAAATCATAAATACTAAATTAAAATAATTCAGATTTTATAGTAATGCAATAAATAAATAATTCATTTTTGATACAAACTTTAAAGCCTCTTTTTACCTCTCTAGGGGCTAGAATTCAAAAAAATATTAAATTTGTATTTAATTTTTTTCAGTTAAAGGATAATTTAATTACAGCATATCATTCATTTCAACTCAAAAATGACAGTTTCATACAAACTTTCACCCCCCTTTTATATCATAAGAACATCTGTAAAAAACAGCCTTCTCGGTCCAAGCTCATTATCTATTATAAAAAAACATCCAAGCGTAAACGAAATGTTCAATTTCCAAACGGCACAACCTTACTATTGTGCCAAACGTTCTATCTGTACTATTACTCTTTGACTCGAATATGGAGAGCGAAGCACGCTAACATGCGACACAGCCTCCCCGTATGAATGCTACCGGGAGACTGACTTTCAACACGAGCGTTGTCCGAGAATTAAATAATAAGGTTTTTATTGATCTAATAGCACACTATAATGATTTTGTAAAATTTTGAACTTAAATTTTATAAAGCAATAAATTGTCTGTAATAAAAAGAAAAAATTATCAAAATCGTTACAGTAGTTTGGAAGTTATAAGCAAATTTTTGCGTAAAAATAAGAAAGATATTCGATTTTTTTCCGTCAAAAATAACAATAAAATTGGAAAAAACGAACTTAAAATTTAAACTTAATTATATTATACGCATAATGCATATTTTTTTAAATTATTGGACCAACCGGTTAGTAGTAGTAGGCTTTCAAAGAGGTGTCTATTTCGTAGTTTGGCATTACCTATCGCCTTAAATAATAGAACAATAGAGATGAATAATGCTTTAAGGTAGAAAAATATGACGCTTCGACTCTGCGCCAATGTGAGTTGAGCCTAATACTTCTTGGGCGGAATATGTAAAGAATTTCAGTAAACAAAACAAGTTTATATTTTTAAACTGTATTTCAAAATTAAAATGAACAAAAATGTCCAACTTCAATGCTTAAAACTTGATAAATATTAAAATAAATATTAAGTATTCCAGAAAATAAAAATTGGATAAATAAAATAAATACAAATCTCCTGTTTAAAAAACAGGCAAATGTATTTATCATACTGCAAATCAGGTGAAACAAAGTTTAAGAATACGCTAAAGTTAAAGACAATACTAATTATACATATAACTTTAATGAAATAAAAAACTTAAGAAATAAAGACACTAACACTAGAAACGTTAAAAATATTTCGGAGTTTTTAAGTAAGACCCCCAATATTCGTTTTCTTCCAATATTTATAATGAACAGCCAAAAACCTGTTACAATTTACTATATGTGGAGATTTATATAGTCATTAATAAAGATTCTAAAACACATTAAATTATGCGTATGTATAAAGTTTATGTGATTTCACATAAAATATCGTAATTTATAAGGTTAACAATCTCTCTATAACCGGTTTGTGTTACTCTAAATTAAAATTTTTGCAACTTTACGCGTAGATATATATGTACGTATGTATGTATATATTTGTGTGTGTGTGTGTGTGTTCAAATTGCAAAAAGTCACTTCCGTTCCATTCTACGGCACGGTGTAAATAAGCCTATAGCAGTCCGTAAACTAATGCACGTGGCACAGCATCCCCATGACATGGATAGCAACGTATCGTTAGCATATTTTTTTATGTACAAATGATTATCTCTCATTCAGGAGAACGATCTGCTTGTTAACTAGCCTATAATCGGTATATTTATACGAAATAAAACTAAAGTATTAAGCGATTTTGCAATGAATTCCAGTGCTATTCGTTTGGCCGGTAATTTAAAGTCATACATACAAAAAGGTCAGTGATCCCAATTTTAGGTGTTCGACCTTTGCGCAACCAAGCAACTACTTTGGTCATCTAAAAATGTTGATGATCTTAGATAGATCTTCATCTATTACTTTATAAATCTGTACCGTTTGTACATTAATTTTAATGTCAAATTTCATGATATATCATTTTGAAAATTTTGTCGGTCTATTTGTACCTACTGTATAACTTAAGAAAGGCATGACTGATCTTAATGAAAATTGGTACACAATGAGAACACGTGATTGCGTCAATTAAAGGACATATTTAATTTTTGTTCGTCTCTTTGTCTATAATTTTAATATTATCAATGAACTTACGCCTAGTGAAACGAACAGGTAACAGCTGGTATTTTATCAGACAAGGCATAATATTAAAACAATTGTTGATATTCAATTTTTTAGAATTGAAAACTTAATTCTTTAGACCAAAAATATTGGTTGATGGACACCCGGTTTCTTTCCGCTATATCTAAAACTGTGACGTCACGAGAAGCGCGCCAAAATGGGACACTAAATAATTATTTAAATGTTAAAAATAAGTGAATTTTCTGTAAATAAAATACAAAGAAAATAAATAATTGAAGTATTGAAACTCATAGGTTATGAGTGTAAAGATTATCAGTGCAAGGTGTCAAGTTTACCTGGATGAGCGATTCATTTAAATGAAAAGGTCGACATGTATCCAGGGAGCAAGACGTTATTCAAAATTGTGTTGTCATATTGCTATATAGAACAGTTCGCGGATAATAGCAAATTTAATTAATTTCACCTTTTTAATAATGGATTTCCGCAAATAACGCCTGAATCAATTAAATATCTTGTCATATTTATATGCATGTGTGTATTTTTATAAAAAGGTTATAAAAACATTAAAATCATTAAATATTTTTCCATATTCTCAAAACTGACGGTAAGCTTTCTTATTGCTTTTAGTTTTCTACGTGACCGGGAAGGGCCTCAAAGATCATTTCAAAATCGCCGGATTTTGGTGATTTTTTTTGTTACAAATTTTTTGGTTTAGTCTCTCAGTCAGTAGATGATGTCGGGATAAGGAACTCCTTTCATATATTTACCTGTATCATGCAAAGACAATACATCCGAAGACATGAACACCCAAAAGTGAGTCAGTAGATGGGTGTATAGACGATCCGGTACTCGACCTTCAGCGAGGAAGGCGGTGCGAAGAGATCGAGCATTAGGTAAACTTTCTCCAGTTTTAGACCGCCTCGGTTCAAAACCTGAAATAGTTTCCATGAAATTTTGCTTAATTTATCATCCTTCTTACACAACATATTATTAAGAAATGTTTGTTTGTTTTATATCATAAGATAGCAACCAAGCAGATAATAGTGATGAACAAAGAGACAAATTACTGATGGAAAGAGACGACCGTCGCCTATAGACATCAAAGACAATCAAAAAACATCAAAGACGTGTTAATAATGCGTAATACATTCACACAGTATGGCTATACTAATATTATAAATGCGAAAGTAGCTGTATGTGTTTGTCTGTCTATTTCTTCTTAATACCTGAACCATCAAATCGATTTGGATGAAATTTGATACAAAGATAGTTTGAGAAAGGATATAGGATAATTTCTATGCCGGAAATCCCACGGAAACGGGAACTATGCAGGTAAAACGCCGGTAATTTTAGTTTAGAAATTTTTTCACGACGACGAAGTCGCGGGCACAGCTAGTTAAAAATAAACTGACACAAATTCCCCTTAAATAGCATCTGTGAAACGAACCGTGCCAAAGGTAAGTATTGCCTGCGCAGTATGAAGATTTCCGCTGCTTGCGTTTCGCATACATAATATATTCGCGTTTGTTCGCTTTCACATACATATATTCGCGCTTGTTCGCTTTCACATACATGTATTCGCGCTTGTTCGCTTTCGCATACATCTATTCGCTGAAATCATCATGAATAAGGTTGGAGAGGAAAAAACAAAACCTGTACTTGCTCCGGCCTTGCACGGGTAGTTTTTTTTTATAAGATAGCGAGCAAAAAGAAGCTCTTGATGTAGAGACAACACTCGCTTTCAGACACCAGATGAGATGTTAATGGTACCTTGTTATCAGTATCGCGATGTATTAAGCATTTAACTTTCCGAACCGGAACACTATTATGACAAAAGTAGACAAGACGATGTTACCCAATTTCTGGGCAAGATGTTATCGAACTATACCATCTAGTGGTATTCACGACTGTAGTGACACGTATAGCCAATCAGTCGCCTTCTACGACCTGCCTGGCAGAACGACGGTTGATCTATTTTTCAAAGGGGGGCCGGACCAACACTTACTTGAGATAGATACAAATTTATCAGATATAATACGGTGGCACCAAATACCCATGCAAGATGTCGCGGAACTCTACCACCTAGTAGTCACGATGGTAATGACAAGTATAGCCAGTCATTCGCCTCTGAAACTTTCAAACAAACCATCAAACATTCCTCTCTGAAACATTCAAACAAACCATCTGCTATAAAATCAGGCACTTTCACCACAGAATACTTAGAGACTACCAGAAGTCAACCTTACGTACAAGTATTATTCGAGCATAGCACACATAGATACCTCTCACGGATGCGATATCTCCGACTGGTGCGGTACAATCTGTCCCGAACCATTCCGAGATATTGCGTCCGTGAAAGGTGTCTATAAGTGCGTTGCTCGAATATCACATGTATGTAGATTGACTACTGTTAGTCTTCAGTATACTGTGCTATAACGGACTATCACGGAGCCTTTAACACTATGTAGCCATATAATACTGACCCTGATCTGACCGTTACCTAACTTCACTGGACCTCCGTGTTCATCCAAAACACCTTTTGGAGAATAGATAAAGTACCATTTTAAAAAAATATTCAAAGGTACTCGATAAGCCAAGTATATTCCTATTATCTTGACTATTAATTGTGCAAGGTTTTCTGCAAGTTTGGTACCAAAGTCTTGCCTTTCCTTGCAGCAATATTGCAGTGCTAGCCACACTCGTGTTCAGGAATGATAGGAATGATAGACGGAAACTCGCCATACAGATAGCAACGTTCCATATGCTTGTTTGCTATTCTATATTATTAAAAAAGCTGTAATATATTTGTTCAATTATTTATTCCAAACGGATTGTTTCAGAAATAATTAGTCTAAATTAAACCGTTAATTGCTCGTTAGTAGTTTTGATTGCAGCAATAGCAAAAAAGCAAATGGCTCCCCGATTAAGTATATATAATAACTGGTGATATGCCGGATATCCGTGTCCGTGGATATGTGACGCAGAAGAAAGACTCGTATCCGTATCCGTTACTCTTAAGGCGGAACTTGAGCAGATCTTTTTATTGTCAGTTTCATCGCATTTGCAAAATTCTTAACATAGAGTGAAATTCTTTTAAATTTCATTTAAAATAGTTTTATTTAGCTACATTTAGCTTGGATTTGCAAAAATCAAATATCCAAACATTATTTGAACTGAGTTACTAACTTTTCCTTAAAAAGTATTTAAAGACAAGGTACTTTAAGGTCTTTAAAATTATATCAATCACAAATCTATGGGATTTTTATATCATTAGATAGCGATTGGTTTTCCTGATAGAGAAAACATCACTAACAGACACCAAATATGGTAGTAGTGTGTTGCTCTCCGTGTGGCGAGGTGGCAATGCCACATGCATAAGTCTTACGACCACCTTACCCTCCAAACCGGAACACGACAATGACAAGCATTGACGCTATTGCGGAAGGAATAGGTAAGACGATGATACCAAATACCTGGACGAGACTCTACAACTTAGTAGTCAGGATGGTAGTGACACGTATAATCAATCGGTCGCCTTTTACGACCTGCCTGGCAGAACGGCAGTTGCTTCAAAGGAGCCCGAACCAAGACAGGGGTTTTTAAGGCAACATAATATTTATCATAGAAAAGTATAACATATCAATTATAATATATTTTCATTTCTAATATTAACATATTATAGTTTAGATAATCTTAAAGAGCTTGACTTATAATGCTCATTCGATTGCGAATATATATATATATATATATATATATATATATATATATATATATATATATATATATATATATATATATATATATATATATATATATATATATATATATATATATATATATATATATATATATATATATATATATAATTATTGTTCAAAATTTAACCTCCAAGAGGTTGAAATAGAAGAATAAAAAAGGGCGTCTCTCGACTTAAATTCGAAATTTTTTACCAATAATTTTTCGACCTTCTTCAGTATTTTATACTTAAGAACTACGTTAAATGCAGTTTCAAAAATCAAAATCGAATCATGTTTTCGAAAATTACAGCTTTTCAAATATTAATATTTTGTTGCCAGCTAACTTACTTTTTAAATAAATTTCAGGTTAATATACCGATGGAAATAAAAATCGAATCAAATTTTCTCTCTAAAAACTGCGTCAAAAACCGCAATTTGATCAAAATCGGTTGTTTTATTTGGGATTTATCAATAACGAAAATTTTTGAAAAAAATGTGTTTTGATTTTCTTTTCAAAAATGAAATATCTATCATATATAACAAAATCAATATTTTTGAACTCTAACAAAAGTCTTTGCTTAAGTATAGCTTTCGTTCCTTTGAGTTTAAAATACCTCACTTTAGCGGGAAGTTTCAGGAAAAGCCTGCAGGATCAACCAATTTACAGATTTTTAACTTGCCGCTACGTATGCAGATCAGGAAACTACTGATTTTACCCCGATTTTCGAAAATCGAGTTATAGGACCTTTTCAGACTATTTTCACAATGACGTCAGTATGTCTGTATGTATGCATGTATGTATGTCTATCTGTGTGTATGTAAACATCTCATAATTTTTGAACAGCATGACCGGTCTAAACGCGGTTTACGGCATTTGATTGGATTCCACTCAACTTAGACTTCCTGAAAACTCGAACCGATGCGATCCAGAAAATTTTGAGAATTTTTGCAAAAACCTCAAAAAAATTAACGATACAGTATTTTTTTAATATAATTTCCAGATTAATGTACCGATTGAGTACAAAATCTGATCAGCTCTTTTCCTCAAAAAACTGCGTAAAGTGCATAAATTGAACCAAAATCGGTTTATCCGTTCAGGAGTTATCGTTGACGAAAAATTTTGAATAAAGTGTTTTTTCAACAAAACTTCGAAATTTTTCAAGCAAAAATTTTTGATCTTCCACGTTATTTTAGTACTAAAAAACTACGTCAAATGCCGTTTCAAAAATTGAAATCGATTCAAATTTTCAAATATTAAAATTACGCTTTTTACAGGAAACTTCCTTCGTATTTTAAAAGTATCTTTCAGGCTAATATACCGATTTATTTTAAAATCTGATCAGCTCTTCTGCTTAAAAAACTGCCTCAAATACCGTGAATTGGATTAAAATCGGTTGATTCTTTCGGGATTTATCAATGACGAATGTTTTTGAAAAGTTTTTTTTTTATATTTCTTAAACATTTCTTACCTAATAAAACAATTAGAGCTCAAAAATTGTGTTAAATGTTATTCGAAAAATCAAAGTCGGTCATCATTTTGAAAAAATATACAGCTTTTCGAACACTGAACAACTATCATTTTTAAAAAACCTTTAGATTTTTGAACTCTTTGAACTCAAAACTCTATGATTAGGCATATTTTTTCTTTGAGCTTAAAATACCTCAATTTAGCGGGAAGTTACAGGGTCAACCGGCATACAAATTTTTTAATACAGTAACGTTAGTTGGTTAGATAGGTATGTTACATATATAGTAATACTAATGAATAGGTATAATTTATTTAGGTTTGTGGTATAGTTCGGTACCTATATGTAATATTGTCATAGGTAGATTTAGGTTAGGTATTTCAAGTTTCTTTTATAACTACGTTAGTTTGTTCGATAGGTATGTTACCAATAGGTATTTTTAATCTTACGTGTTTTACTTAAACTTTGATAAAAAAATATCGTATATAAATAACTAAGATGAATATGTAAATATTATTTTTCATACAATACTAGTGGCTCACCCGGCTTTGTAGAGATTTTCAATAAAGTAGCTTATAAAGAAAGGTTAAATAAGTTCTAAAGTGAATATGCGCGAGCGAAGCCGCGGGTAACAGCTAGTCTATTTATATAAAAATCAATTGCCGTTCGTTAGTTAACTCGAGAACGGCTGAACCGATTTGGCTAATTTTGGTTTTGAATTAATTGTTGAAGTCCAGGGAAGGTTTACAAGGTGAGAAAATATAGAAAAAAAATAAGAGTAGTTTTTTAACTACTCTTGCACTTATTCTACTCTTATTATACTTTTAATTTCATAGAATATAATATTATGACGATTTTAAAACTTTTGAATATTTGAACACAATACCATAACAGAATTGTTTCTATGGTCAAATGGTCAGGTAACCGTGTTGTAAAAAAATTCTAGCACGGAATAGTGTTTGGCTTAAAATCGAGATTGTCGCTGTTTCCAATCACGTGTTGCACGACTGGCAAAAAATTTAGTGGTCTAGTGGTACGGTGCTGGTATTGAACAATGAAGCCTCAGGTTAGATTTCTGGGTTAGATAATCCAAAAATATGTTTTTTCAGTTTTCTGATAAAAACGACGTTGCCCGGAAATGGATTCTCATATATCTTATTCTTTTATATCATAATAGAACATGTTGGTAACTTTCAATGAATTTTTAATAACTTGTAAGACCCATATTCTTGGAAATAAATATTTTTCACTTTTTCAATTATATAATAAGGAAGTTGTATTAACATTTGAAGGTTGTACGTTGGTAATTAACGTAACGATATACCTATTACATTGCACATAACATTGATTTACAATTTAAAAATTATTATCGCTACAAGTATTTTAACAAGGTCTAATAAATAACAAAATTAATTAAGTAGCAGTTGTTGCATTCATCTATTTAATACCTTTAAACGAGCAATATATAATAATGAATAATCTATACATATAATAAAATCGTAGAAAAGTCAAAACTGTACATTGATTATTTTTTTAAAAGAATACTTGGGGCGTGATCTACAATCGATATCGAAGCCAAAAATATAGTTTTAAATTTTTGTCTGTTTGTCTGTATGTATGTCCGGGGTAAACTCAAAAAGTACATGCAAAATTTGAAGTAAATCCGTGCAGGATTTACTTCAAATTTTGCATGAATATTACTAACAGGTCGGGTCAACATAATACCTATATATTATCACGCTATCACCTACGGGGGAGGAGCAGTGCGGAGTAAACGAAGTCCGCGCGGACGAAGTCGCTGGCAACAGCTAGTATAAATATATAATCTCAATCTCGGAAACGGTTCCAAACGATTTTCATGAAATTTAGAACTCTACCACCTAGTAGCCACTATGGCAGTGACTCGTATAGCCAATTGGTCGCTTTTTTAGACCTGCCTAGCAGAACGGCAGTTGGCCTATTCTTCAAAGGAGCCCGAATTATGCGGCGGTAACATGGGTTTATTACCTTATAGTATAGACTTTGCAAGGCTCTACCATCCAGTGATCCCGATTATAAAAAGATTAGACCAATCATTCGTTTTTTATGAAAAGCCTGGCAGTAAGGAAGACGGTTAAGTTAGAAACACTGTGCTACACATGATGATGTCGTTCACACCATCTAAAGGACAGGTCATCGTCCCTGCTTGTTTTTCTCGTATATAATTTTATATTTTGCTAGAACAGCAACGGTAACGGTTATTTTCTTTTTTTTTATTAACGGTTTGACCACATCTGGCTTATATTGCCACATTAGGTGTACAAACTGTTTTATTTATTTTCATCCGTCAAAAGTACACACAGTTGAGATTTTTTGGACCTTCAAAAAGTCATATCTCTGAAAATATTAACTTCATCGTGAAAAGTTATAGATTCTTTTTTATTTTTACTTACTTACTTCAGTAAAGAATATAAAAAATGTCTAGTTGAAAAATAACAATTCCTTACAATTGTTTAAATAATTAATTTGGTTTATAAACAATATGGCATGGGATTGCCCAACGGCAACATGCATTTTATAATCAGTAGGGCTATTTAAATAGGATAGCAAAAAATCGAGGTGGAAGAGTTTTCGATACTCATGCGCCGATTTCTCGAAATTTACCGATGGCAAGGATGCGCTGTCCCGCGCTTCCGGCTACATGGGTATCAACATCTTGTTTCTGCCATGAAATAGCTTTGCTGTATTTCGGAGAGAGGGACAAGGCAGGTGTGTAATTACTGGCACCGAGACTTAACATCTTGTGTCTCTGGATAGGCAACACATAAATGAGTTACTTGGGCTAGTTCCAGGTAAATTACTGGTCTAGGTCTACTTCAAAGGAAAAAATAAACAACAAATACCTACATTAAATGTTGAAAAAGGAAAAAAAAACTTAAAACGACGTTGATAACAATCACAAGGGCTCCGTAACATCAAGGGTTCCGTAGCTAATAAAAAGGGCAAAAAATCACGCTTGCCCTCTTTAAATATTTATTATATTTTAATTGTTTATTTTTAAAGTAAATATATAACTTAAGTTTCTATGAATATTTCAAGCATTTACCATTTTCTTTATTAAAATGTAGAAAGAATTGCATAAAAATCACACTTTTGTTGCATCGGGGCCCTGTTTATATACTTATTTTATTCTGTTTTTAATATTTGTTGTAATAGCGGCAACTGAAATACATCATCTGTGAAAAATTTAACCATTTAAATATCACGGTTCGTGAGATACAGCCTGATGATAGACAGACAGAAGGATTAACAGGGAAGCGCTTGACCACGATCTCGCCTGATGGTAAGCTAAAATGCGGCTTAAGATGGAACGCGCTTCCCTAGAAGGTTCACTCATCTCTTGAAGATCCCTAGATTGTACTCGTCAGGGAACACAGACTCAGGAAGCATGTTCCAGTCCCTTGCGGATTAATTCAAATAAATACATACTAACCGTAATAATGTTATACATTATAAAAGCCAAAGTAACTCTGTTTGTCGGTCTCTTCAAATTTGATACAAAGACGGTTTGAGACCCGAGAAAGGACATAGGATAGTTTTTATCTAGGGAATCAAACAGGAACGGGAACTTTGTGGCTAAAGCCCTGGCACTGTCTATCTTTTAAGCCCTGGTAATAAAAAGTAACTCAGGCTACTTTTATTTTAGATTTTTTCAGGCGGAGGAAGTCAAGAGCACAACTTGTAATGTAATTTCGGTCAAATATTAAGTTTTTTATTTATTTATACATTAACAACACCATTATAATAATTATTGTTTTAAATTTTACACTTGTACTGTTTCACAATTCAATTCAAAAAATGAATTGTGAAACAGTACAAGTGTAAAATTTAAAACAATAATTATGACGGAGTTTCACCAAGTGCTGACGATGGAAAGTATAAATTATATCATTACAATATATTATGTGTAATACACATAATATATTGTGTAATACACATAATATATTGTAATGATATGATTTATACTTTATGATGTTGTAAATATTATACAATATATTAAGATACCTGTGTCAAAATCCGCTGGAAGAGCTCTCAACATAGGAGTGTGGGCCGCGCCCCTGTTCGGATTCTGCAGATTGTTGCACGAGCCATCGACACGACGGCCTTCGTAAGTATAAATTATATCATTACAATATATTATGTGTAATACACATAATATATTGTAATGATATGATTTATACTTTATGATGTTGTAAATATTATACAATATATTAAGATACCTGTGTCAAAATCCGCTGGAAGAGCTCTCAACATAGGAGTGTGGGCCGCGCCCCTGTTCGGATTCTTCAGATTGTTGCACGAGCCATCGACACGACGGCCTTCGTAAGGGTCACATGGCTGGATTTCATTCACACACCAACTGTAAGAGATTTTTTTTTATTCATCTTATGTAGAACACCAGTAATATCTTTAGTATCTTCACACCCGTGTCCCCGAAGAGGGAGGCAGAGATACAAAAAGTGCACCCACGATTGGCCAAAAATACTTGACCCCACAATGTAATAAGTGCAGGCAAGCGTATCGCCAACCGGGCACTTTCAATCCCGGGCCACATTGTTTTTATCAGAAAACCACAAAACTGAAAAAACACATTTTTGAATTGCCCGACTCGGTAATCGAACCGGGGATCTCAAGTGGTCAATACCGGACCACTACACTACAGAGACCATCTATATTTAATAAACACCCAAACCCAGAAATACAAACAAACAAATATACTGATTATACAAATGTTTGTTCCTTTCGGGAATCGAACCCGAGCCTTTGATACGTAGTCAGTTTCGCTAACTACTTGACCAACGGGGCGGTCAAATAATGAATTGTAATGCTCCTCTTAAAAACTACATTTTTATATCACAGGAAAAAAAGGAGCATATATTGCCATTGATGAAAAGAGACCAACGGTAATTGAAAAGAGAGTCATGCATGTTACATGTGTAAAGCAAGACAAGACAAGAAAGAAAGAAAGAAAGAAATTATTTATTTGCCAGAATATGGGAATTACAAGTTATTAAAATTTAATTAAGTTTCCGACATATTCTAACATGATATGGTGTGCAAAGATTTTAAAATTATAATTATTTACCAAGCATATATGTTGCATAAGTATCCGTGGCGAGATGACAATGCCACAAGCATAAATCTACGGGTTCCTTACCCTCCAAACCGGAACACGACAATGACAAGCACCGACGCTATTGCGGATGGAATAGACAAGGTACCAAACCCAGACGAGACGTTGCAGAACTCTCAAAAATTTAAAGACAAAGAGAACTTGTTGATAATTACTTGTTAATTAATATATTAAATACAAATTTTTTTCATAAGGTAAGGTAGTCGTACCCTCCAAAGAAGTTATAAATATAACTTACAAAGTTGTATTTCGAGTAATATGATCCTTCACTTCGTCCGTAGATAAAATTTTCCCCGTAAATGACTCATAAAACACAGATTGGCCACTCACAAAAGAAAACAATAAAAAAATAATAATCATTTTAAAAGGTAATAATATGCACCTTCCGCGATTATTTCGTATCACGCAAACCTTCAAACTAAAGGATTTTCTGATTACCGACTATATATATACCGGATAGATAATTATAAACTGGAATAAGTTTATTTTTCGTGTTTCGCTCCGTTGCTTATCTCGACAACTCATTAAATGGGTTTTCGGCTGTTGAAATTTTATACACCTGAGTCAAAGTAATTAATGTAAATCGATGTGTGAAATACAATGATACACTTTAGCACTGTCTCTTTGAAGTAAAATGGCGTCTATTAAAATCTTAAGAAAAAAATATTTGACACGACAGGAGTTGGATCTGAAAACTTGCCTCTAGACGAATTAACTGAGCTACTGTCGACTAGTTCAACAAGCTGAACTTCTTTATTACTTTGTAATCGATTTGGTCACAGTGTGTAAAAAAAAACCTTGTCCGATCCTAAAGACGTATATAGGTAGGTCAATAACATTGTCAAAAAAATCTTTTTATAAAAATAAAAAAAAAACATATCGTGTTTTAAAGTGCCTCATTAAAGTACTTAACTTGAGCAACTTCCACTTAAATCAAGTAAATATTTTGAAAATGTATTAATCAATATCCATAAAATAATGACACAGATAGCTACCAAATAATGCCTTAGCAGATCGGACAGGGTTTCCTTTACACCCTTTATACTAGTTAAATGGGGTTATTATTGAATCAATTCAAAAATATATGAATATCACATTTATAACATAAATAAATGATAACTAAATATCGCTGGACAAATTACACGAATTGATCTAACCCCAAAGTAAGCTAATTATTAGTTTAGTTATGGGTGTTAGTCAATAATAATAATACATAGAAATACATATATAAAAATGATGTGGTGTCGCGGGACACCAGGTAGGAACGAACTTCCTTCGGCTAAACGGCACTACTCGCTTGTGTACGCGACTGTCGCGCCTGCGCACGTCTCATTTAACGCTTTTATTCCACGCATTTTTCTTACGGTTTTACTATCACATTTTTTTCAGTTCGGTCGCGCAGCAAAATCCCTATCCCCTCCAAGCCTGCCGTAAGGAACTTCGTTCCAATAATGTAACATATTTAATAAATAATGAACATACTTAATAAACACCCAAACCCAGAAATACAAACATTTATGCTCATCACATAAATGCTTGTCCCTGTCGGGAATCAATTTCGATCCCCCTCGATTCGTAGTTAGGTTTGCTAACCACTTGACCAACGGGGCGATTTATACTTTCATGTTTAAACTATAGTGCGCGCGGAACTAGTTGGCCGCGCCATACGTAATACGTAATACGTAAGGCGCGGCCAACTAGTTCCGCGCGCACTTTATCTATTTTAGCACTTGGAGTTGTGTTTTATTTTATTTTGTTAAGTTTATAAGGTTGTCCTAAGGACGAGATAAGTGCTAAAGCACATAAATTGTCTTTTAACTTCGTCCCTAAAACTGCTACATGACTAAAACAGCTAGACTAAATGTACCTATTAAAATAATTATAAGTATAGCTTATTGTGTTTATAAAATTTGTAAAATTTATTATTAAATACACATGTTTTTCATTGGGTAAGGTAGTCGTACCCCTCAAAAAATGTTATAAATATAACTCACAAAGTTGTATTTCGAGTAATGTGATCCTTCACTTCATTCGTAGATAAAATTTTCCCCGTAAATGACTCATAAAACACAGTTTGGGCACTCACAAAAGAAAACAATAAAAACATAATAATCATTTTAAAAGATAATATGCAATAACCGCGATTATTTTGTATCACGCAAACCTTCAAACTAAAGGATTTTCTGATTACCGACTATATATATACCGGATAGATAATTATAAACTGGAATAAGTTTATTTTTCGTGTTTCGCTCCGTTGCTTATCTCGACAACTCATTAAATGGGTTTTTTGGCATCTGTTGTATTTAAATTTTATATACCCCAGCCAATGTAATTTATATAAATCGATGTGTTTAATTCGATGACATTAATTGGCACTATCAATGATGTAAAATATCGTCTTTTAAAAACTTACAAAAAAACTTTCGACACGACAGGATTTGAAACTGAGCTGCTGTAGATGGGTTTAATGGGCAAAATAGTTCTTTGCTTTATGATCGATTCCGTCAATCGTATTAAACGTTAGATATACTGATGTACGTACTAGTTCAATGAGTTCATTGTTACAGAATAAATTCACTTTTATAACATTGATAAAAAAGTCATATAACCTTTTCGATGTAAAATTATAAGTTCACGACATATTAATTCATTCTCATATTTTTATGCACGGGAACAATACAATTTTTCGAAAAACAAGCGTCTGATGTATTAATTAATACGGCTTATAACTTATCTGTGCATAAAACTTTTGCTAAATTTATTAAGACGAAGAAACAAAGACAGGCATTATGATGCCTGTCTATTTGTTAAGAACATTTCTAGTATTTATAAGACTGAACTACTAAATGAAATTAGAAAAAGTTTGGTGCTCAGATAATAATTCATAAGCCGTATTAATTAACACATTTATAATACTAGCTGACCCGGTAAACGTTGTTCTGCCTTTTTAACTACTCTTAATTTTTTTCTATATTTTCTCACATTTTAAACCTTCCCTGGACTTGAAAAATTAATTCAAAATCAAAATTAGCCAAATCAATTCAGCCGTTCGCGAGTTTTAGCGAGATTAACGAACGGTAACTGATTTATATATACACAGTCGGGCCATAAATATTATTACAATTGAAAATTTAAAAAATATTACATTTAAATTTGAAATCTGTCATGTTTATATGATTGTTCAGTGTGTTTTGTCCTCAGAGTAATATGTTTTAGTTATTACTCTGAAGATTTCTCATTTTCGCGTCAATAAATTGTAAAATATTTTGTGATATTAAAATGGAATTGGGTGATAAAGAGAACCAAATTGCTATACAGCTTTCTAATGGTAACATTTTTAGATCAGCCTAGTAGTTTTTGAGTTTATTCGTTACAAACGTACAAAAATATAAAAATACGAATGTATTTTCTTTATAATAACATCTATACTAATATTATAAAATTGTAGAGTTTTGTTTGTTTGGTTGTACGCGCTAATCTCGAAAACGGCTGAACCGATTTGAATAATTCTTTTTGAGTTGGATAGCCTGTTTATCGAGGAAGGTTATAAGCTATATAACATCATGGTACGACCAGTAGGAGCGAAGTAAACAAAGTTCGCGCGGACGAAGTCGCGGGCAACAGCTATTTATAGATAAAAATATTACTGTATTTTAAAATTCTCGTATTTACTCTTAAAGTATTTCAAACGAGACCGAGTCGAATCGAGTCAACGGTTGTCACATTAAAGGATGCCGCCATTGAAATCGCGGTCGTAGACAGGCGCCTCCGTAACTGACAACATTTTTCAACGACACGTCATGTGTTTCCATACTAATATTTGAAATATCACTTAAATTTATTTATTTTGATCGGGAGAAATATATCTATGTATATCAACAAAATAATGGCAGTCATATGTTTATTTTAAACATACTGGCTTCACCAATCGCTCACATATGCAATTTATCTATTAGTACAGGAAAATTTCCAGACATTTTAAGATCTCGTTAATAAAACCGGTATAGAAGGAAGTGATACGATCAATAATTTTAGACCAATTTCTATACTACTAGCATTATCAAAAATACTGGAAAAATTGATGAATAAGCGATTGGTGTCATTCTTAGACTCTAATAACATACTTTCTCCCAAACAATTCGGTTTTCGCGCTAGTAAATCAACTAATGATGCGGTATTTGAATTAACTGATCATATAATTAGAGCACTGGATAATAAGAAAAAAACACTCGCTACCTTTTTAGATTTTACAAAGGCCTTCGATACGGTTTCCATACCCTTTCTGTTGAATAAATTAGATAGATGTGGAGTAAGAGGCATAAATCTTTCACTTTTTGAAGACTATCTCACAAATTGCTGTCAGCAAGTTAAAATAGGTGATTGGGTGAGTGATAAGAAAGTAATATCTTATGGTATTTCTCAAGGCAGTATAATTGGTCCGACCTTATTTCTGTTATATATTAATGATATATGCAACTTACACTCACACGGGGACAAATATTTGCTTTCACCGACGACACGGCGCTCTTGTTTACTGCTGATAGTTGGGACTCTTTATGCAACTATGCTCAGCAAGATTTTAATGTAATCTGTTCATGGCTGAATACTAACTTGCTGATATTAAACGCAAATAAAACTAAATACATCTTTTTTACCAACAAAATAAGGCAAATATACCACCAATAAACAAATCAGTTAAAAAAAAAGTATCTTGACGCCCGTATCCCCGAAGGGTTAGGCAGAGGTACAACAAGTGCACCCACGATTAGCCGAAGATACTTGGTCCCACAAATGTGATAGGTGGCAAGCCTATCGCCAACCGGGCACTTTCCAATACCGGGCAACTTTGTGTTTATCAGAAAACTGAAATGACATTTTTTTAAGAGCCCGGCCCGGGAATTGAACCCGGGACCTCATGTGATCGACGCCAATGCTGGACCACTAGACCACAGAGGCGATCTAGACCACAAATGCGATAAATTAGTTGCACATTCTAATCCACAAACCTATAATACCACATGTTATTGTCCTACAATAGAAAGAGTCGATGAAATAAAACACCTAGGAGTTATTATTGACGATACCCTCACATTTAATTAAGTCCCACATACCTAATATTGCTATCAGGTTAAGAAAGTTAACATATATTTTTAAATTATTAAGACATATAGGAGATCGAGCTACCCTCAAAAGAGTATATTATTCGCTATGTTATTCTATAATAAGCTACTGCATCATACCTTGGGGTGGTGCTGCTAAAACAAATCTTGTTGAACTCGAGAGAGCCCAAAAGGGAATTCTGAAATTTTCTTCCCTCTCGATTCCCTTCAGCTGATTTGTACAATATACGGGATGTACCTACTGTCAGGTAAACCTTCGTCCTCCAAGTCATACATATAGAGTTACCATGCGCACTGAACTTAAATGCAGATAAAAGAAGAAAAGGTACCGTATGCAACATAGAGGCCTTCTCATCTAAACTGGCATGTGGGGACATATTTGGAATCAACATTACGATTGTGTCCGCCAAGGTTGTTTAAGATTCATATGTGAAACAATTTTTAACATAGCACGGAGTAAAACATAACATTTCATGCGGTTCTGTTCGCGCAATTAATGACTTTTAAAATTTTTTGACTTCGTAAAAAAAAATTTTTTGAAAAGGGGGAAGTATGTGGGGACACAAGTGGAATTTGCCGACGCAGATGCAACTTTATATGTGACGGCAGTATGGGACGCCAGTCGCCCGCGCGCCCTCACGTGAATTATACCAGTCCATGTAACTTGTAATTTGTGTGTGACATAATACATACTATGCACTACTATAAAATCTATTAATTACCTAACTGCGGCATCGAATCGATGACAAGGTTTAAAAATTACCCTTGAAGTGGTTTTGTTTCATCGGTAAGTACTTAGTAGTAGAATTCTGTACATCTGTGTATAATTGCAAACTACACTGACAAACTAAGAAATTCTCTTGAAAGGCGTATCCATTTAATCCGTGGTTTTAACACTTATACACGGGAAATTTATAAAAACTTAAGAAATAAAATTTCGACATGACAGTATTTGATCCTATGTTTGGCTCTGGCAGGCATGCTCTAACCAACTGAGTTACTTACTGTTGAATGGTTAATCGTGGCAAATTTCTTTGTTTTGTGTATTTTCTTTGTAAAGTTTTTAAAAATTTTAAAGGAAAACTATCTGCTTGTTTGCTATCTTAAGATATAAAAATGTAGCTGCTGATCTAAGCCCAATTAAAAGTAACCTCATAAAACGAATGGTAACAATTAAGATTAAAAACCAGTAGCATTTAAATACCTACCTAGTATATACGTAATAAACATTGAAATAATGTTGGCATTCTGTCACTGTTTCATGACTTGCATTTTATTATTTATTTCAATTCCATTTATTTATTTATTCGTACATTTCTTGGATCATCTTTATTATATAATAAAAGGCAAAAGTGATTGACTGATGTATCAACGCACAGGCTAAATGCTTAAGGCTAGAAACTTGAAATTTCGCACACCGTAAAACGGGGTAAATAGCAATCACGGGCTGAATAGGATAAAAAAACCAAAAAGTTTTTCAAGTCCACAGATCCAAGTCGCATTAGCGTAAAAATGCCATGTGTTTTTTTTTTAATCTGCACACCATTATTTACTCTGTGAATTGGCAACACCTAATTATCTATGGAAGAGAAGACAAAAAGAAATTAACGTCTCAAAGTTGACTGTGTTGTTGCGAGGTTAATAAGCACAAAACGGTGTGAATAGACACGAAGTGTGGGGTAAATAGCGTTTCTATTCACCCCGTATACTGGGTAAATAGAACCAGTCTATATTTTGTCAATTTTCTTCTTAATGTATGGGAAAACTGCTAAATAAAATTTTCGATAGAAAAATAAACTTGTAAACTCATTAAAAGAAACAGGGATAGTGGTATGCAGTCCTTAAAACTTATAAAGAAATACTAGTCTGAAATTTTGAGTTGTGCCTGTTCACCCCATTTTACGGCACGTATTTCTTTAATGATGTAGGTATCCACTAAGGAAGGTTTTTTCAAATTTTAACCCCGAATTGGGTGAAATAGGGAATAAAAACTTCTATGAAAATTTGATTCCCTGTACATATTTACATGAAATTTTATATGAATCGAGTACAAAAAAAATAATGAATTACGTATTTTAGCGTTTTTCAAAATTCGATCTCTAAGAGGGTAAAATAAGGAAAGTTGCTTTTAAAAAAGGTTAAATAAGTTCTAAAGTAAATATGTGCGAGCAAAGCCGCAGGTAACAGCTAGTTATATATTAAAAGACGTTAATAATCATATTATTCTAGCTTTTGCCGAATGGGAGGTTAGAAATAGACAAAAAGTAGCCTGTCACTCTCCATCCCTTCAACTATCTCCACTTAAAAATCACGTCAATTCGTCGCTCCGTTTTGTCGTGAAATACGGACAAATAAACACATATATTTTGCCATTTATAATATAAGTAATAGTATGGACTATTATGGATTATGGATTTATTTATGATATTACGGATTTAATACTAGCTGTGCCCGCGACTTCGTCCGCGTAGAAAAAATCTATATACATATAATAAAATCGTAGGAAAGTCAAAATTGTACATTGAATAATTTTTAAAAGAATACTTGGGGCGTGATCTACAATCGATATCGAAGCCAAAAATATAGTTTTTAGAATTTTTGTCTGTTTGTCTGTTTGTCTGTATGTATGTCCGGGGTAAACTCAAAAAGTACTGCATGGATTTACTTAAAATTTTGCATGAATATTATTAATAGGTCGGGTCAACATATAGGCTACATATTATCACGCTATCACCTACGAGGAGAAGCTGTGCGGAGTAAACGAAGTCCGCGCGGACGAAGTCGTAGGCAACAGCTAGTCTATATATACATATAATAAAATCGTAGGAAAGTCAAAACTGTAAATTGAATATTTTTTTAAAAGAATACTTGGGGCGTGATCTACAATCGATATCGAAGCCAAAAATATAGTTTTTAGATTTTTTGTCTGTTTGTCTGTATGTATGTCTGGGGTAAACTCAAAAAGTACTGCATGGATTTACTTCAAATTTTGCATGAATATTACTAATAGGTCGGGTCAACATATAGGCTACATATTATCACGCTATCACCTACGAGGGAGAATCTGTGCGGAGTAAACGAAGTCCGCGCGGACGAAGTCGTGGGCAACAGCTAGTCTAAAATAAAAGTCTCGTGGTTTTACCCCCATGATTCCCATTCTCGTAGGTTTTCCAAGAAAAAACTATCTTATGTCCTTCCTCAGGTCTCGTACCAAATTTCATCCAAATCGGTGCAGTGGTTTAGGCGTTAAGAAGGGACAGACAGACAGAGTACTTTCACATTTATAATATTAGTATGGAAGTATGAATAGTATAAATTATAAATATGAAATTTTGTGCGTGTGTCTGTCTATCTGTTACGCTTTCATGGCTAAACTGCTAAACTAATTTTAAATCAAATTGGACATGAAGTTAGCTGAAGATCTAAGGTCAAACATAAGGTCAGACAGACGGAAGTAAGTATGTACGAAAAACTAAATGGACAACAAGTTAATCCTTCCCCTGTTGGTCCAGGCTCCATCGTGATTGTTCGAGCTTTGTCCCCCTATTAGCCTGGACTTTCTCGAATTGTTCCGGGCTCCTTTGACGAATAGACCATCTGCAGTTCTGCCAGGCAAGTTGTAAAAGGTGACAGATTAGCTATACGTGTCAATACCATTGTAACCACTAGGTGGTAGATTTCCGAATTTCCAAACCGAAACACAACAGTGACAGTTGGATATGACATAAATATTAGGCAAAGTTCAAAAGTCGCCTCTGTGGTCTAGTGGTGGTGATTCCGGGTTCGATTCCCGGGTCGGGCACATAAAAAAAAGTGTTTTTTCAGTTTTCTGAGAAACACAAAACTGCCCGGGATTGGAAAGTGCCCGGTTGGCGATAGGCTTGCCACCTATCACATTTGTGGGACCAAGTATCTTCGGCTAATCGTGGGTGCACTTGTTGTACCTCTGCCTACCCCTTCGGGGATATGGGCGTTTTTTTTTTAATAGGCAAAGTTGGTACCACAACATGAGACGCTGCGGAAATCTACCATCTAATAGACAACATGGTAGCGATACGTTAGGCCTATCGTATGCCGTTTTTAAACTACTTAGCACAATGGCAGATGGTCATCTCTTTATAACAAACTCGGACCAAATGGTGGTAGCTGTAGAAAACATTTTATAGTATATTCAAACACCGACTACTGTAATTTTAAGCTACACTTTAAGCACCTTTATTAAAAGGTGCTTAAAGTGTACAAAATATGAATTTTCATTATGAATTCGTACAGCAAAATCGAAGTACATTACATAGAATTCGTACATTCTTTTGTTCGCGAATATCCTATTGTGAATTTGTATTGGCAACGCGCAAAATCCGACCGTGCTAATAGTTTTTACACGTCCGGTGCTGTACGCGAGGTGTTAATCAATATTTGATATGTGGAGTTTTTTTTATATAGTAAGATAGCAGACAGGTGGTTCTACTGATGGAATTAGACAACCATCACCTGTAGACGTCATAAATTTTAATGTTGCGTTGTCGTCTTTGCAGCAAGGATAATTTACCGACCCAACCGTTACAAGATAATAAAAAGAATTGATGTATAAAAAATACCTGATGAAAATGCTTTTTCTTTTATTTATTTTTATTTTTCTTTATCATAAGATAGCAAACAAACATATAGCTATCCTGATATAAAGAGACAAACCATTGCCTCAATCAAATATGTTAATGGTGCGTTGCTATTCGTTGTTGTTGACATGCATAAGTGCATCAGCTACATTGTTCTACAAACCAGAATACGACAAAGACAAGTATTGACGTTCTGAGGGAATAAGAGGTAAGGCGATGGTACCAAAAACTCAAGCGAGACGTAGCAGAATTCTAACACCTAGTAGCCGCAATGGTTGTGATACGTATAGTAAATCATTCGCCTCTTACGAACTGCCTAGCAGAATGTTACATTGTCTATTCTTTAAAAGGGCCCCTGACCTACACGAGAAAATATAAGGGAACATGTTAAAAAATATTCACTGCCCTTAATAGGTAGTTAAATAAAACTTAAATTTTAAACTTAGAAAATTAAATGATTGTTATCAGTGATAACTATCTTCCGTTATTGACTGCCTCGTAATCTAGGGGCTAGCCTATTCGGCTCAGATCATGACGTTCCGGATTCGGTTCCCGGGTCAGGCAAATTGTTATTGAGGTTTTTCAGAGGTTTTTTCGAAAATCCAAAAAATCTCAGTAGCAGCTCGGAGTCTGTCAGGTGGTGTATTAGCACTCCCGTGCCACGGATGAGTACGTAAAGTTGTCGGTCCCGGCTATCGCTAGAAATAGTCGATAATCCTCATCAGATCGGTAAAATATGGCGATAGGGATCACCACTCTTCTCGCCAATCGACAAACTGGTGAATAGTGTTGAACTGAGACTATCACTCGTTATAGGTAATAACAATCATAAGTACTAACTAAATTAACACGCATTGTTATGTTTTTTATTCTCAGTGTTTGTTAATAAAAATGGGTATTGTTTGCTTCCGACAGCAACGCACGCGTTGTCGTCATTAGAAACAGATGCGGGGCTAAATGTGAATAATAATTGATGGGGAGCAAATGACGAATTGGCATCTGACATCTACATGGTGAACGTTGAGAGAAACTTGGCTGTGTTACCTATAAATATTCATCCAAGTGTCTATCACAGCGTTAATTAAACAATAGTTGTAGAGAAAATTTTGCGTACCTACGTTTTTTTAGTTTCAACATCATAAAGCAAAATATGGAACCATTAAAATCCTCATTTTCGTTTAGACATGTTAATTCTGATGAAATACTTAGGACATTTAAATCATTAAAATTAAAAACTAGTGAAGACATCTGGGGTATGTCAGTGAAATTTGTGAGTTCCGTTATTAACATATATCGCACCTTATCTTTGTAGAATTTTTAATCGTTGTGTTGACGAGGGAGTCTTTCCTGATATAATGAATATAAGTAAAATTGTACCATTATTTAAATCGGGTGATAAAGAGGATCCTAATAATTATAGACCCATATCAATATTGCCATTTCTAAGCAAGGTTTTTGAGAAAATCATGTATAACCAAATGTTAGCCTATTTAAACCTTAATAAAATACTTGTTAATCAACAGTATGGCTTTATGAAAGGTCAATCTGCTATAGATGCGGCAGTCAAATTGATAAATCATGTTATAGGCGCGTGGGAGAAATCCTGTGACGCAATTGCTATATTCTGTGACTTATCAAAAGCATTTGACTGTGTAGACCATCGTACCTTGCTTGCTAAATTGACACATTATGGTCTGACTGATAGAGCATTAAAATTAGTAAAATCATATTTACGAGCCAGGTTACAAAAAGTACAAATAAATAGAGCTCATTCTGTAGGTTCACATGTAGAAATGGGAGTACCTCAAGGATCTATTTTGGGACCTCTTCTCTTTTTAATATATATATAAATGACTTACCTTTGATTGTTAAGAATCTGTGTGAAATTGTGCTATTTGCGGATGACACATCTTTAATTTTTAAGGTAGATAGACATAGCCCTAATACTGACGAAGTAAATAGCACTCTTTCCCGAATTCTAGAATGGTTTAGTGTTAATAACTTGTCATTAAATGCGAATAAAATAAAATGTTTAAAATTTTCTTTACAAAATGTGAAGTCAAGTACTGACAATAATACTATTAAATTAAATAATGTAAGTTTAGAATATGTAAATACCACAATGTTTCTTGGTTTAACCATTGACTCGAAATTACAATGGAGACCGCACATTTTGTGCCTGACAAAAAGCTTAGTTCTGCCGCTTTTGCAGTTAAGAAGATAAGAGACTTGACGGACGTACAAACATCACGTCTAATACATTTTAGTAATTTTCATAGCCAAATGGCATATGGCATTTTACTATGGGAAAGAGCAGCTGACATGAATATAATTTTTATTCTACAGAAAAGGGCGATACGTGCAATATATAAATTAAGTAGTAGAGCATCATTGAGACAGTTATTTAAGGAAATAAATATAATGACTGTGCCTAGTCAATAAATATATTTATGAAAATATTATGTACGTCAGGAAAAATATTCACACATTTTCTAAAAATAAGGATATACATAGTGTCAATACAAGAAATAAAAATAAGATAGCAACACAAAAATATAGACTAAGCAAGACCTCAAAATGTTTTATAGGTGTTGGAGTACGGATGTACAATAAATTACCCGAAGAAGTCATTAATTTATCCGAAAAAAAAATCAAAACATATATAAAAAGGGTTCTCTGTAAAAAGGCATATTACAGTATTGATGAATATATGAATGACAATACTGTGTGGGTGAAACCACTAATACGATGTATAATTAAATATTATTTACTGTATTAGTTTAAGCATAAATTTGTGTCTGACATTCAAAAAATGTATGTTAATACTTAATACTTACTTTGAATAAAAATATATTCAAAAATTCAAACATCGTTTAATACAATAATAATTTATTTCTAGGTACTCATAGATACAACAATCAACTTCTACTTTAATTTCACTTCACAGCATGTATATCTATACATCTATGCAATTAAATAAAATTGGAGTGTCTGTTTGTAATATTAAAATAACAGCTTTTTACTAAAGTCATATGGATGTATACACGGTACATATACCAGAATATCATTTTTTTAAGTTTTTGTATGTTTGTCTGTCTGTTCCGGCTAATCTTTGGAACGGCTGGACCGATTTTGACGGAAATTTCACTGGCAGATAGTTGATGTGATAGGGAGTAGCTTAGGCTACTTTTTTCGAAATTTTTCCACGCGGACGAAGTCGCGGGCTCAGCTAGTTTTTAGTATATGACTCAACCGGTTTCACTTTTTATGCGAGATAGAGAGAGAATGCGAGTGTTTAATGTAGATGCTTAGTATTAAGCCATTCCCCCGTTTCCCCGTGTTTGTCCCGGGCTCCTTTGAAGAATAGGCCAACAACCGTTCTGCCAGACAGGTCGTGAAAGGCGGCCGATTGGTTATACGAGTCACTACCATCGTGGCTACTAGGTTGTAGAGTTATGCATTATCTCGCCCGGGTTTGGTACCACCGCCTTACCTTTTCCTGCCGCAATAGCTTCAGTGTTCGTCACTGTCATGTTCCGATTTAGAGGATAAGGTAGCAGGTAAGCTTATGCATGTGGTATGAGACCTCGCCACAAGATAACAACGCACCATTAACATCTTTCGTGTCTATAGGCGATGGTTGACTCTTTCCATCAGGAGACCCACAACTATTAATCAGTGCGAATGATAATCAGCATCTATTTACTTTTACTACGCTGATTACTGATCACTCGCACTAATCAAAAGTGTAATCTGGGCATTACAAATCACTGACTGTTATAAAATATATACAAACATAAATATTGTCTGAAAGAGAGTAAGCTTGAATATCGTTCAATAGTATTGTCAGCCTAATCTCCCGTAAGATGTGGAAAATTTTCATTTACAATTGTGTTGTACTATTTAATAGCTATAAATATAGAAAAAATATGTAAAAGTTCACCATGTTCCGATGATGGAAAGTATAGAATATATCTCGCGGTAACTTTACAATCAAGCTTAGTGTAACGAATAGTTAAAAAACCAAGGAAGGAGTACCGGGGAAGACCAAGACTGACATACCACGATCAGATTGATCGAGTACTGTCCGAAGGTGGTGTCAAAAGTCTTCGCAACCGGCGTGTGTGTATGAAGAGTGATGAATGTGGAGGAAGCGAGACAAGCCTGCAAGGATCGTGATGTATGGCACTCGGTTCTCTCTGCCTACCCCGTAAGGGATCTGGCGTGAAGATATGTATCTGTAATAAAACCACATACTATTTAAATAGAAATCAAATTATCTATATATTAATACGTGAAAAAAATACCCTTATTGAACACAATTACGCGAACAATAAAATATTAGACAAACAATTTTTTTTTTATTAATAACAAGCTGAATTTTTGTGAACATCTTCGTTTTGACAGGACAACCATTTTTACTATCTTCGGAAAATCTCGAGTCGGGTAACTGATAAAGTTAGGGGGTTTCGAAAATTTTAATTTGGTGTAGAAATTTAATGATTATAACAATAATTACTTTTTTACATTAATCGCTTGATTATTTTATGAAAAACCCGAAAAATCTTTAGTCTTACACATTCGGTGGTTTTTCTGACGAGTCCTTCTCTCTAAAAATTCGGAACTATGAGATTTTTAAATTGATATTAATCAAATTAAAAACAAACTAGTTTTCTCACAATAGCTTGTTAATTCGTTACTCGTAAAGTGGAAACGTTTCCTAGTCCGACACTCTGAAGTTTTCTTTTTATCTATCTTTATTAATTACCTGATTCGAGATTTTTGGAAGATAGAAAAAATGGACGTCACGTCAAAACGAAGCTGTTCACAAAAATTCAGCTTGTTATATACAAAAAAAAGTTTGTTCCTGGGACCACGTGATTCATGTGATATATGTGACAAAACACATCCCACGATGTTAGAAAGAGACAAAACGTAGCCTATATCATTCTCCACCCCTTCAACTATCCCTACTTAAAAAATCATCAATTCGTAACCCCGTTTTGCCGTGAAAGGCGGACAAACACACTTTCCACAAAGAGTAAGGTGAAGTCGCGTCGACCTGGCAAGGATGAGAGCAGGAGGTGTGATGAGGGCTTCACACTGGTGGAGAGAAGAAGAAAGAAGAAGCCCACCGCCCGCAACAATCGCGGCACCGCGCCATATGTACCCGAGCTGCGTCTGCGGAGCGAGGTCCCCGCAACGCCCTTGTACATATCTCGTCTGCACTGGTCCATGAATGTCGAGGACGTCGTGGACTACATCAGTAAGAAGACGTCTCTCCACTTGAGGGTCGAGCGTCTGCAGTCTCGCCACAAGGTCAACTTTAGTTCTTTTGTGGTGAGAGTACCGACGCATCTCCTGTCGACCTTTGAGGTGGGGGAATTCTGGCCGACTGGTGTGGTCTACCGAAGGTTCCGGGGGAGACTCCGGAATGAAGTGCGTGTTACGTCGCCGGCAATACGTGACAAAGTGTAGTTTTTAAGTATATTATATTAATATGTATGTTAGTCTATAAGGTATTTATAATATGGGCCATGTTGCCTGAATTAAATGATTATTATTATTATTATGTTCTTAATTTTTATTTCTCAACTAGGAATACATAGTTGGTGTAATAATACCATTTACGGGCAAAAGCCAAGTAAATGGTATATTTATTTTATGATTCTGATGGGTGTTCTGTTGAGTTATACTGTATTTCATCTGCATTTATTTGTAAAAACTTTCTTACTATGCGACAGGTGTTAAGGATGGCAGCTTTTTGTAATGTTGAGTACAAATATTCGTTCAGACCAAGAAGTTTAAGGCTATTATGGATGTGCTTCGGTATAACGCCTGTGCTTGAGAGTACAATTGGGACTATATATACTTTATGTTGTTTTCAAATCGTAAGGATTTCTTCTTTTAATTCGACATATTTGTGTGCCTTTTCTGCTATCGTTTTTGCTATATTATGTGTATTAGGCACAGCTATGTCTATTAAATATGTAATTTTGTTGCGCTTGTCTTGCAGTGTAATATCCGGCCTATTGTAATGGATAGTTCTATCTGTTAAGATTGCTCGGTCGTAGTACATTTTGTGGGTGGAGTTTTCCAAAATTGTTACAGGATTGTATTTGTAATAAGGTGTATGAGTATCGTGTATAAGTTTGTATTTGGTAGCAAGATGTTTATGTATTATATTACTAATTTGGTTATGTCTGTGGGTGTAATCTGTCTGTGTGAGATTAGGGCAAGCTCCAATTATATGTTGAATAGTTTCCGAGTGGATGTGACATTTACGGCATTTATCATTAATTAGAGTTGGATCTTTTATGATATATTTTCTGTGGTTTTTTGTGTTGATTACTTGATCCTGAATTGCTATGATAAAGCCTTCCGTTTCCGGGAATAAGGAGCCTATTTTTAGGAATTTATTTGATGCTTCCTTGTCTACTAGTGGTTGTTCAAGGTCATGAGGATGGCGTCCATGTAAGGCCTTACTCTTCCACGACTCCTTAATGGCTTCTTCATAATCAGTGCTTGTTGTATCAGCATTTTGTATATGTTGAAGGTTTAATGGTGTGTAGTTTTGATCACTATATACAATGGCTTTGTGAATGTTACTCGAATTCGATTTTAACCAAAAGAAATTTTTAAGTTTTTGAATTTGGTTCTGCCAAAGAACATGTATGTTAATAAGGCCCCTTCCGCCTTCCTGTCTTTTTACAGTTAGCCGCTCGACAGCTGATTTAGGATGGTGATGATTGTGTTTTGTAAGAATTTTACGAGTTTGTCGTTCAAGAAAAAGGATATCAGTTTTACTCCACTGTATAATGCCAAATGAGTAAGTCAGTATCGGGATTGCATAAGTGCTGATTGCGTTGATTAAATACTTGCCATTGAGCCGTGTTTTACAGATATTTGTCACTCTTCTTTTATATTCATTAATAAGAGACTGTTTAACTTGTTTGTGGTTTATTATTATTATTATTATTATTATTATTATTATTATTATTATTATTATTATTATTATTATTATTATTATTATTATTATTATTATTATTATTATTATTATTATTATTATTATTATTATTATTATTATTATTATTATTATTATTATTATTATTATTATTATTATTATTATTATTATTATTATTATTATTATTATTATTATTATTATTATTATTATTATTATTATTATTATTATTATTATTATTATTATTATTATTATTATTATTATTATTATTATTATTATTATTATTATTATTATTATTATTATTATTATTATTATTATTTCTTCATTTTCAAATTTTTCTCCTTTCATAAAAAGGGTTTTTTAGAAACTCACTTCCGCGGGTTTTTGGCCAAGCGTGAGTGAGATGTATTGATGTTTGTTTGTGTGTTTTTGCGTTTGTTTATGTGCATGTGTGTGTGTAGCGTGTAAGTAGCGTGTGTGCATGTGTGTGCGTGTGTGTATGTGTTATAGATCTATTTAATTATTAAGGGACAAAAATTTGCGAACAATTCTACAAGTATTCAAGATTACAGCTTTTTGCATTAGAGTGTACGTAAGTGGGTGTATTTCTAATTGTTTTAGGCTAGTGTGTAGTGATTTTGGTATCACACCTGTCGTTGCAATAATAACAGGAATAGTCTTAATTGTGTTTACACGCCATTGACTTTTGAGTTCTATTGTAAGATCGGTATATTTTGCTATTTTTTCAGAGAAGGTTGTTTGTAGGTTATGCGTATTGGGAACCGCGATATCTATTAGATAGACTGTTTTGTGAATTTTATCTAGGAGTGTGATATCTGGTCTATTGAAGTGAATGGTTTTATCGGTCAAAATTGTTCGGTCCCAGTATATTTTATGAGAAGATGATTCCAAGACAACTTCAGGTGTATATTTATAGTACGGAACTTTTTCGGTTATAAAGTTATACTTATAAGCTAAATTTTGATGGATAATTGCAGCAATTTGATCGTGTCTGTGTTTATAGTCTGTTTGTGCAATAGATTTACAGGCTCCAGTTATGTGTTGGATGGTTTCTGCATTACTATGGCATCGCCGGCAAAGGTCATTGTGTACAGTCTGATCATGTCTTATAAATTTTCTGTAGTTTTTTGTATCTATTACTTGGTCTTGAACAGCCATTATGAACCCCTCTGTCTCAGGAAATAGCTCGCCTCTCTTTAGCCAATGGTTTGACGCAACTTTATCAACGTTTTCATTAATTAAATCGTGGCGATGCCGTCCGTGGAGTGATTTTTGTGCCCACAGCTCAATTTTATGTTGTTTGTCAAAGACAGGTAGATTAACTGTAGTATTGGATAAGTTTAAGGGTGTATATTTAGCGTCTGTTTTTACTACCACCCTGTGAAGATCAGACTCTTGAGATTTATTGTAAAAGAAGGATCGTAAATTTGTTATTATTTTGTTATGGAGATTTTGTACATCAATAAAGCCTCTACCCCCTTCAATGCGTGGTAAGGTAAGTCGTTGGATACAAGACCGTGGATGATGTTTTCGGTGATAAGTCATAGACGTGTTTATCTTTCTTTGTAAATTTTTCAGCTCAGTCTGTGTCCAGGGGATGACGCCGAAGGAATATGTAAGTATAGGAATCGCATAAGTATTTATTGCTTTAACAGTATTACGTGAGTTCAAATTAGTATTTAATATTTTATTTAGCCTGTCTTTAAATTTTTGTGTTAGAATGATTTTAGTTTGTTTATAATGAATATAACGGGATTGTTGGTAACCTAAATACTTATAACCATATGTTTCATCCACGGTGTCTATTTTTTGGTTGCTATTAAGTAAATATGAGTTTGTTTGTAGGTGTCCTTTCTGTATTGATTGTATCTTACATTTATCGATACCAAACTCCATGCATATGTCTGTAGAAAAATTGTGTGTAATGTCTATAAGTTTACCTATTTCTGTGAATGAACTACCAAACAATTTAATATCATCCATATACATTAAGTGTGAAAGAGTATAGTTGTTATGAATGTCTGAAATGTTGTAACCTATATTTAACCTATTTAATAGTTTTGATAGTGGGTTAAGTGCGAGACAAAACCAAAGCGGGCTGAGGGAATCTCCCTGGAAGATACCTCTACGTATTCTAATCAGATCTGTTTGGATTGCTTCGTTATTAATGTTTAAGTTCAATCTAGTAGCCCAGTTAGTCATGGCATTTTTCAGAAAATCAATAATAGTTAAATTAATTTTGTAGTGTTGCAGAATAGAAAGTAGCCAGCTATGTGGAACTGAATCAAAGGCTTTCTTATAATCAATATATACTGTATATATGTCCCTTTTTTGTCTAAATGCTTGTCGGGTAGCTACAGAGTCAATGATTAATTGTTCCTTACATCCTTGACTCTGTTTACGGCAGCCTTTTTGTTCCTCTGATATTATGTTATTGTTATCAATATGTTCGTAAATAACTTCAGCAATACAAGCAGTGATAATTTTGTATATGGTCTGTAGGCAAGTTATAGGGCGATATTTTTCTGGGTTAGTCAAGTCAGTTTTGTCTTTTGGTAACATATAGGTAACACCTTGTGTAATGTACTTTGGTAATAGTTCTGGCTTTTGTAAGAAAGTATTGATATGTGTAAGTAAAACCGGGTGTATGTAAGTAAGTTTCTTATACCAGTAATTATGTATTCGGTCCGAGCCAGTAGCTTTCCAATTTTGAGATCTTGCAATAACTTTTTGCAGAAGGTCTATGTTAATTTCACTGAATTCCATAGCAGGTAGGTCACTAATATCTTCTTCTTCTATCCAGTTATTATTTGTATGTTCCACAGGATTAGACCAGATGCCAGACCAGAATAATTTTATACTATCCTCTGTTGGGCATACGTTGGAATCCGGGGAGGTGTTATTATTGGGTTCACTTAATTTCCTGTAGAAACTTTTCTCATTGTTAACGAAAAGTTTATTTTCAGTTTTACGGAGTGTAGTTAATTTATACCTGCGTATTCTATTTGCAATTACATTCAATTTTTGTTTAATAGTATCTAAATAATGAGAAAGGTCTGCATTGTCATTTTCATGTCTTGAATGAACAGTATATTGGTGTTTAATATTATCTATTTTTTTTTTCTAAAGCTGGGCTCCTATTGCCATTAATATATGCGACAAGCTGACCAATATGGCTTCTTAATTTAATTATCTTATCTTGTAATCTTTTTAACCATGGAGGCGTGCGTTGTGTATGTTTTTTAAAATTTAAAGTCTCGGAAACTCGACCTCCATTTTTATGACAGAAGTATAAGCACTGCAATATATAATGAGATGTAACGTTTCAAAGTCTGTTTCAGGGTTCAACACGTCCGGCAGTAAATAAGAATTTATAAAATTAACTACATCATTAAGTTTTCTTGTCGACTTTTGTTTAGGCAAATATGGTCTACATGTTGGATCGCTGTCTCTAAATTTTTCTATTGCGTTTAGAAATAATTCTTTTATTTTTTGTTCTTCATCGTTTGGTAATGTATTAGGATGTTGGAAGTTATTTATATTATTTAAATCATTTTGTTCCGTTTCATTTTCCAGTATTTGTGCATTTATTATTTCAGGAAGATGGGCATTATTATTTTGTGTTTCGTTATTAATTATACTATTGGTCATTGCGGGTATTTCCTCAGCTTCCTCCACACTGTTGTTTTTATTTAACTCAGTGGCAACTTCTAAACGAATTTGTTCTAATTTTTCGCTGGAGATATATTTGTTGGTAACTATCAATCTTCTCTGATCTGCAATTCTTTGAACAGAAACATGAGATAGATGAGGAAATTGTGTGACAATTTCCTTATGCAATAGGGGTCGGTAAGATGTGCAGTCATTTTCAAGATTTGTGATGCTGAAATATGTTCTCATTATCGCTTCATTTATATCTTGATTCCATTTCAGTCGGCGTCCAGTTGAATTACTGTTTGAGAGTGTTACTTGTGGAGTGTTTTGTAATAATATTTGTACTTCTTTTCGAATATTTTGAATTTCTTGTACAGATAATAGACCCCTCTGCATAATAGCTCGACGTTGATCGCCTATCCTTTGTCGAGAAACTTGAATATTTGGGAATTGTTCGCAAAACTGTTGGTGTAATGAAGCGAGATAGTTTCTGAGATTCGTTGTTTCAAGCTGTGTAATGATGAGATACGTGCGGATTATATAAATGTTCATGTCTTTTGACCATTTTTTACGCGCACTAATTGCTTTCTTGGTGGGTGCAGGCTTTGTCGCAGAATTTGCCTCCTGCACAACATCCTCGAAAGATTGATGACAAGCTCTATAGGGTGAATTTGACATAGTGGACGATGATGACAGTGATCGTGATAGCTCAAGATATGACGGTGGCGAAGAAGTTAAAGTAGAGAAAAGAGAAGATGGTGATGATAGGTGAATTTCGGCTGTAGCATGTTGATCATGGGGAACCCGCCTGTTCAATGCCCCATTTTCGGCTGTAATATACTGTTCGAGGGGAACCCGCCTGTTCAGTCCCCCGTCGCCAACGGTTCGTATGCTGCTGCATCCAGCGCCGGCTCCAGATGCACCCCGGCGACCCCCGGGCAGCGGCCGCAAATTATACACTTGTTGAGACATTACTTCATTTGTTAGATTTTGGGATCGTTAGTAAGGAAGGTTTAAAAGGTCCATTGAGGATGACCTGATGAGCTGGTCTGAAAAGCCGCTTCCCGCAAGCCCCCCCACCGCGACAAGGTGATCCCTTGGGGGGGTTATTATTATTATTATTATTATTATTATTATTATTATTAACAATATTAGTATGGGGTCGTTGATAATTCAGCTAATAATTAGCCATACTTTTTTACAGCAGGGATGCTGTAAAAGTATGGCTGCTCTTTGCATGTTCAGAAACACATTTTGTTTGCTAAAATATAATTTTTATTCGGTAAGCAGAAGGGTAAAGGTTGGCTATACTTCGAACTTTCGAACGAAAAACAAGCGTTTTTAGACTTTGTGTCGATTAGGCCTGTTTTTAAGGTTTAAGCCACAAAAGTTAAACGATCAAATTAAGACATAAAGTAAAACTACCATAATGACTAAATACCAGATGATAAAGTTCAGTAAATTGTGATTGAATTTGATACCACAGCTTCATATTCTCGTTCGGAGAGTAAAATAACCGGTAATATTGTGCATGTGTAATTTAAACCCTGGTGGATTACTAGCACCATTAAAAAATTTGATGTATGTTGGTGATGGTTGTTTCTTTTTATCAGAAAACCTTACTTCTTTGTCTCATTCAATAATTCATTCATTTCCTACCAGATTCAAAAAACGGATCTCATTATACAAAAACCGAACCCTACATTAATCACGTCACGCTCCTGTAGTTTCGGCCGCGTCACAACACGCTGTTGGTAATAAATGGTTAATCAACACACTGGGCCCATTCCGCATGGACGGTACTTGCAATTGACGTGTTAAAGTCGCTAACTATTGCCCCGGACACGTGTACCTCGTTAAACACAGACCCTTCATTTTGAATTATACAACTATCAAGTCAGGAGAGCTAGCGAATAGCGATTTTTATCTCAAGGGTCAAAATAATAAATAAACAGATTGATCTCCGCTGGAGACAAACATCGTCTATAGACACCAAAGACGATAATGGGGCGTTCCTATTCTAATATCACGTGGTCTTGATGCCACATGCATAAATTTACCGTCTACCTTATCTTCTAAATCAGAACCCGACAGTGACAAGCACTGTCAATATTGCGGCAGGAATAGGTAAGGCGGTGGTACCAAATCCGATCGAGACAATGCAGAACTCTACCACCTAGTAACCACGATGATAGTGGCTTGAACAGCCGATCGTTCACCTCTTATGGACTGCATGGCAGAACGGCAGAAGGTTTAATTTTCAAAGAGAATCGTTTTAACTCTTAATATTAAAATAAAAAACTTTTAAAAAAATAAATTTTTGCATGAAAAATGTAGTATCTCGATTTAAAGCCGAACAAAAGTTCGTGTTAGGTATTTTGTTTTAAATTTCACTGATAAGATGCAAGCAGTGTTAATACAGGATTACTATTGTGACTTCTAGGAAAAGGAGTTCTACTTCAATTCACGCCGAGTCACCTTTTTTTATAGGGCAATGAGTCTAAATCTCGTTCCCAACACTGTAACTTCTGTAAACCAGAGTCACCTAGCCTGTTTGACTACTCATGTAACTGTAAATTCAGTGCTTATCATTTCCGTAAGTCAATTTGGGACGTACGATAGCCAGTAAACTTGGTTCCCTATCTCTGCTATGCCAAAAGATTACTACTTATTTATGTAGATAATTACTTCGATATTTTGTTAGTTTTCTATAGATAGCGGTTATCTTTTCAGTCAGTCAACAAGAGATATCTCTTCAGTCAATCAACAAAAGAGCCATCTACTAATACGTAGTTCCTATGCAAGAAAATTACAAAATACAGAGTTTCCCCTGTTGGTCCGAGCCCCCTTTGAATTATAGACCTGAGACTGTCGTCAAGAAGATCGTAAAAGGCGATCGATTGGCTATAAGTGTCACTATCATGACTACTAGGTGGTCTACTAGGAATGTCTCGTCTGAGTATGGTACCACCACCTTACCTATCTATCCTGTCACAATAGAGTTAATGATTGTCATTGTCATGTTCCAGTTTGAAAGGTTAGGTAGCCGTATGTATGTGGCATTGCTATCCCGCCATACGGATAGCAACACACCATTAGCATTTATGTTGTCTGTACACGATTGTTTCTCTTTCTATTGGGAGAGCTACGTTTTTTTTTTATTTCTTATGATATAAGAACTAGTAATTACACTTTGATTGTTTAAATAGTAATCAAAAATATCTTTAAGATTTATTTATATCTATAAGCACTTTTGACTTGGGCTGTAGAAAATACAATCGATCTTCATTTGTTACCGAAACTTTATCAACAATTATCTGCAAATGTAACCTTAAACTTTATGTAGTAGAGCATAAAATGGTGTAAATTTATGTGTCATTACCTTCTTGTTAGTTAATGTACCGGTCAATTTAGATCACAGACCACATGAATACTAATAGACACGCCATTGGGAAGGAGATATGTTATGAGCAAACACTCCCATTACTGTCAAAAATTTTATAGATTTGTAGGTTATATTATATTGTGAAAAAATAGACATAAACTATGTTGTACTATTTTATCGTACCGAATGATATGACAAGGTTTAAATATTACCCTTGAAATGATTTTATTTCATTGGTAAGTAGTATAACTCTGTATTTCTGTACATAATTGCAAGCTACGCTGCCAAACTAAGAAATTGTCTTAAAAGGCGTATTCACTTAATCCGTAGTTCGGACCTAAAGTCAAACATAAGTCAAGAAAGTAGAGATATTATAGAAACGAACCATAAGTGTTTATGTGTATGTTAGTCAAATCCGTTCAATAGTTTTTGCGTCATTGAGTAACAAACACCCACTTCATTTATAATACTTATATAGATTTCTGTCAAATGATAATAGAAATTTACTAAATGCCGACGACCTATAATATATATATATATATATATATATATATATATATATATATATATATATATATATATATATATATATATATATATATATATATATATATATATATATATATATATATATATATATATATGTATGTATATATTCTATAGTTTCTGTCGTCGGCATTTAGTAAAATTCTATTATCATTTGACAGAAATCTATATAAGTATTATAAATGAATGTTTGGATATTTGGCTGGATGGATGGGTGGATGTTTGTTACTCAATGACGCAAAAACTATTGAACGGATTTGACTAACATACACATAAACACTTATGGTTCGTTTCTATAATATCTCTACTTTCTTGACTTATGTTTGACTTTAGGTCCGAACTACGGAATAAGTGAATACGCCTTTTAAGACAATTTCTTAGTTTGGCAGCGTAGCTTGCAATTATATACAGAAATACAGAGTATATATATATATATATATATATATATATATATATATATATATATATATATGTGCCATACATCATGGTCCTTACAGACGTGTCTCGCTTCCTCCACATTCATTACTCTCTTCTTGCAAACACCCCAGTTGCGAAGACTCTTGACACCACCTTCGGACAGTACTCAATCAATCTGATTGTGATACGTCAGTTTCGGTCTTCCCCGGTATCTATCCTTACACATTCGCGTTGTATATCAATTTTGTTAACCTTTCATCTACCGTTATTTCTACATGTCCGAACCAACGGAAAATATACAGACTGACGTTACCTTCAATATTTAAGAACGTGATAGTTGGCGATGATGATGGGAAAAATAATATTAAAAATAAATATTAAAATACTTCTTAGTAAACTTAGTAAACACTACACCGATACTCCTATATTTGCCTGCGTGACACTTGGACACCGCGCGGACGGAAGTGCCGCGCAGCGCGCTATCAATACAGAATACATAGGTAGGTACAAAAAAATTAGAGAAATATTGGTCAAATATTAAGATCCTAATTTTATTATTTCAGTTTAACGAGAATCGAGTACCGAGTGCTCTCCAGGAGTATCGAAGGTAGCTCACCAGTCAGTCCGTACAATAATGTAATATATCGGTGGACAAATTACATCGTTACATTGGTACATTGGTTAAGCCCGTGTTATGAGTGTGAGTATACTAATACATAAAAATAACTCTAACAAATATTATAAACAAACCCAAAAATGTAAATATCTATGTTCATGACACAAATGTTTTCCCCTTTCGGCAATCTAACCCGAACCCCATCGATTTGTGGTTAGGTTCGCTAACTACTCAATCAACTAGGTGGTTAAGTACTACACGTACATCTAAACACAAGAACAAGGACAAATGGTATAGTATATATACTATACCTACCACTCAAATTTTGCAAGAAAATTCATCTGAAATATTTGGATGATCCAGACAAACAGACACATAGTTGTACAGGCAGACTCCGCATTGTAATATAAGTATTAATATTTTATTAGTTGATAGAAAAAAAGGATTTTTTTTAATCGTACAGCCTTTAGCTCTTAACCTACAACACTGGTGCAATATCTAATATAACTTGTCTTTCCATATCTCTCGAGTCGGCCATCTTTGCTTTGCATTTTTCATTACATTTCCCTTTATCAACCACTCGAATTTTGTAATAAATTTTATACTGCCTTAGAAACAAGAAGAAAATTTATTTAACTGACTTATTATCTACACGGTATTACGTCGGTCTAAATAATCAGAGGCTGTTCAGAATCGATAATACGTTCGGTTTATGTAATAAAAATAAAATTAAAAAAAAAATATTTTTATCGAACACAAAACCAAACTCATGAATATAATTTTAATTATGCGAAATTTGAACTAAAATATTTAGTGTCTTAAAGGAATTTAAAAATGATCGAGAAAAATGTGTTAGATCGACAGATTACACAATAGTTACTATCGTAAGTATAGGTAAATTTAAAATGACACACAGTCAGTATCATTTACTAAGTTCGTTCACAAGACTCGGTGCGTACAATACATGAATTCAGTAGGATATTTTTAAACGTCGGGAAGTGACGACCCCATCGCCCGCCGGAGGGATAATATTCTTTTTTGAGATTATTCCACCGGTGCAGTCAGTCAAAAAAAAGTGGTAGTGCCATGCTTAGCTGAATGGGTCGGCACGACCGGGGCGATGCCACTACCTCACTTAAAACCAACGTAAAGTAACAGCTTTGCTGTTGCGTTTCGTTTGGTCTGTGAGGTTCCCGGAGGCCCTCTCCCCCCTCCCCCTAACACTATGGAAGCGCAATTTGAAGGTAGTAGTTTACCCCAGGGGGGTACCACTAGCGTAAGCGGTGGAGAATCCCCCTCTGGACATCCATGTTCAGGGGTTTGTAATCAGCCTAATCATGGATGCCCAGGCTGCCCTGCGTACTCTGGGGGGGGCACAATTGCGCTCTCAAACTTCGCTGCTCGGGGCAAATCGAACAGACATCGAAAGGCACCCTCTACCACACTCCACGTGGATTATACTAATATTAGGGGTCTTCACTCAAACCTAAATGCCGTCCACTACCACCTTGAGACGGCTAAGCCGGCTCTGTTCTTTTTAACTGAGACGCAGATATCTTCTCCGGCTGATACCTCATATCTCTCCTACCCGGGGTACAAATTCGAGCATTCATTTGTACCCCGGGCGGGAGTTTGTGCTTATGTCAGAGAGGATATCTGCTCTCGACGTCTCAGCAGCATTGAAGGCTATAGGGACCTATCCATCCTCTGGCTGCGTGTAGACTGCGACGACCATCCCCGCATCTATGCGTGCCTCTACAGGTCCCATAGCGGAAATGCTGAAGTCGACAGGCTCGTTGAGCACCTTCAAACGGCTGTAGATTCCGTGTTGCAACAGACCCCCTCCGCTGAGATCGTGATCTTAGGCGATTTTAATGCCCACCACGCCGAATGGCTGTGTTCACGCACTACCGATCATGCGGGGAGGTCTGTTCACGATTTTGCCTTGGCATATGGTCTAACACAATTGGTAACCACGCCTACGCGAATTCCCGATGTGGACGATCATACGCCTTCACTGCTGGACCTTCTGCTGACCTCCCATCCGGACAATTATCAGGTATCTGTGGACGTCCCTCTAGGTACGTCAGACCACTGCCTGATCCGGAGTAAAGTGCCGGTTACGCGCCTATCACGGCCTCCTTTTGCAGGCTGTCGTCGCGTTTGGCACTATAGGTCAGCAGATTGGGACGGGATGCGGTCTTTTTTTGCGTCCTACCCATGGGGGCGGATGTGCTTCTCGCTGGATGATCCGAGTGTCATCGCTGACTCTATCGCTGATGTGGTGCTGCAGGGCATGGAACTTTTCATTCCATTTTCTGCGGTACCGGTTGGTGGTAAGTCTCAGCCTTGGTTTGGTCGCTCCTGCAAAACGGCTTCACGCCGAAAGCAGGAATGCTACCGGGCTTGGGCTGCAGCGTCGACATCTCGTGATGAAAAAACCAGCGCGTTACGTAAGGAGTACAATTCCGCTTCGAGGTTCTTCAAAAGAGCTATCGCCAAGGCAAAATCTGAACACATTGGCAGAATTGGTGAGAAATTAGTTCGCCTTCCTTCGGGAACTCGTGCGTTCTGGTCTCTCGCCAAGGCTGTCTTGGGGAATTTCTCACAGCCCTCTCTTCCACCCTTACACGGAGATGATGACTCTCTGGCCCATACCGCAAGGGAGAAGGCCGATCTTTTGGGCTCGTTCTTTGCGGCCAACTCGACTCTGGACGACCAAGGAAATGCACCGCCTACCATCCCGCAGTGCTATAGTTCTATGACGGAATTAAAATTCTTGCAGTCTTCCGTACGTAAAGCACTTTTTTCCTTGGACGTCCATAAGTCGAGTGGACCGGATGGCATCCCTCCGATTGTACTTAAATCATGTGCTCCAGAGCTGGCGCCGGTACTAACACGCCTATTCCGGCTCTCCTACTCACTCGGCGTAGTACCGATTTCATGGAAGACAGCTTTAGTGCATCCCATCCCTAAAAAAGGAGATCGCTCTAATCCGTCTAACTATCGGCCGATAGCCATAACCCCCTTGTTCTCCAAAATTATGGAGACAATCATCAACTCGCAGCTCCTCAAGTATTTAGAAGAGCACCAGCTGATCAGCGACCGCCAGTACGGTTTCCGTCGCGGCCGCTCAGCTGGTGATCTTCTTGTATACTTAACACATCGGTGGGCGGAAGCAGTTGAGTCTAAGGGGGAGGCATTGGCAGTTAGTTTGGACATAGCGAAGGCCTTTGATAGGGTATGGCACAAAGCGCTTCTGGCGAAGCTGCCTTCCTATGGGCTTCCCGAGAAATTATGCAAGTGGATCACCAGTTTTTTGGCTGATCGGAGCATCAAGGTCGTAGTTGACGGTGCATGCTCTGACCTTAAATCTATCAATGCTGGTGTTCCACAAGGCTGCGTGCTATCACCGACACTGTTTCTTCTGCATATCAATGACATGATGCGAATTCGCAACATACATTGCTATGCAGATGACAGTACTGGTGATGCTACATACTCCGGCCGAAGCGGTATTTCTCGGGAACACGTCGAAGAGAGCCGAAACAAGCTTGTGTCCGAAGTTGAGAATCGATTAACCGATGTCTCGGAATGGGGTCGTCAAAACCTGGTCACTTTTAACCCCAAAAAGACACAGCTTTGCGTGTTTTCCGCTAAAAAGACACCCTTTGTCGTGTCACCTCGATTTGGGGATACTCTCTTGACAGCCTCAGCTAGTATCGGGATTCTGGGAGTCGACATATCGAATTACGTTCAGTTTCGCGGTCATTTGGAAGGTAAGGCTAAACTAGCCTCCAAAAAGCTCGGTGTGCTCAGCAGAGCGAGACAGTACTTCTTGCCTGCCCATCGCCTTCAACTTTATAAGGCTCAAATTCGGCCCCACATGGAGTACTGTTCTCATCTCTGGGCCGGAGCTCCTCAGTACCAGCTCCTTCCTCTTGATCGCATTCAGCGTAGAGCGGTTCGAATCGTTGACGACCTGGCTATTTCGAAACGGCTCGACTCTTTGGCATTGCGCAGAGATGTTGGCTCACTCTGTGTCTTCTATCGTATCTTTCATGGAGAGTGTTCCGACGAGTTATTTGGACTAACTCCTGCCGCCGAATTCCATCATCGGACATCGCGTCAAAATTTGAAATTCCATCCTCACCATCTCGATGTCTGGAAATCCACAACTGTGCGTTTCTCTCGACACTTTTTGCCTCGCACTACTTTGTTGTGGAACCAATTACCGCCAGGGGTGTTTCCAAACGGTTACGACTTGGGGGCCTTCAAGAAAAGAGCTTACTCATTCTTAAAAGGCCGGCAACGCAACTGCAAGACCTCTGGTATTGTGGATGTCCATGGGCGGCGGTGATCACTTACCATCAGGTGCACCTCCTGCTCGTTTGCCCCCTCTTCTATAAAAAAAAAAAAAAAAAAAAAAACGATTATTTTTTTAATATCTTGAAATAATTTTACAATAGTAATTAAAACGCACTTTCAATTCATTATTTAGTTCCTAATTTTAAAATTTGGCTGGACCTTTAAAAGTTATTCTATATATCATTAGTTATTTATTATTTTATTAAATTATATTATTGTAAGTTTTTTAATTTTTCAATATGTTCTAATCTAGTATGTATATCTATTTGTAATGCAACCCTGTCGAATTGGAAAATGTTCTGTAATGATAGGTGTGTAATGAAATAAATGAATAAATAAATAAATAAATCTTTATAAATATCACTTTTGCTTTGTTTGAAACGTTACGTTGGTCGAGTGGTTATATTTTTAATTTCGTAGAGTAGTACGTAAGATAGTTTACTCGATAGGAAGAGATAACTATCACCAATAGACATCAAAAATGTTAATGATACATCACTATTCATGTGGCGGGGTTGGAATACCAATACAAATAATTTCGTAGAGTAGTACGTAAGATAGTTTACTCGATAGGAAGAGATAACTATCGCCAATAAACATCAAAAATGTTAATGATACATCACTATTCATGTGGCGGGGTTGGAATACCACATGTACAATTTATAGAATATTATGAAACATATAAATACTAGTATTTTTCAAATAAACTATTTTATGATAGCGCGTTATAGACTGTAAACTATATTTTTCCAGCGCGCCACGTAATAGACTATATTATAACGTGTAATTGAACACTAATCGCGCGAGCCAGCCGAGATAGCGCGTCATCACAACGTCCGCGTCATGCAGCGAGCGATGAATGATTGCTATAACGCTATAAAATAAACTATGTTATAACGTCTAGCGTTAACGGTCTAGCACGTTACTCTTTAGATCAAGTAGTTCTTAATTTCATAGGTTATTATGTTATAACTACGGCCTATGCTAGCCGTTAGTTATATAGCGTCAGTACTTCGTCACATTCGGCGTTATAACATAACGTCACGGTGTTATGTTATAGCACCGAATGCGACGTATAACGTACTATTATAACGAAAAACTAGGACTTCTTTTTAAAAAAGGATTTTTATTCACACACTTAATACACTTTATATTAGGATATAATTATTAGAAATTCAGCAAGTGTACTCGCTCGCGGTCCGACCCGAACTGTCTTAGAGCTATATCGCTGAGAGTCATCGGGTGGAATCAGAGGTGCTGATTAGGCACCTAGTCATCCATATCTAATACATATCAGGGATATAACAGCCCCCCCGATAAGAGGAAACTTACATTTTTTGCTAAGTTTCAGGCGTTTATCCTGATTCTAGGACTAGGTATTTCCTCCAATTCTTGATTATAATTGGTTGTAGTATCGGGATCTGGAGAAATTGTTTGGGAATTGAATTTTAAACAATTGCTGTAAGTATACTTTAAATGAAATAAAAATTACAATTACAATAATTATACAATAGATAAGAATAGGATAATGCGGTTCGTGATCTAGGAGAGGCAGGGTTAGGCCCATTTATTATTTTATCAATATCTGACATCGACTGATCATTAGCGATGTTTGCTAATTTTTCTAAATTAATGTCAATTAAGGTTGTTGGTTTCAATTTCTGTTTAATAGTTTTAAATTTTGTTTCATCGCAGCAAGAATCATTTATTAAATTAAAATCTGATGTAATATATTTTATTGTAATGTTAGGGTTATTTTTTGTTAGGAATTCTCTGTTGTTACAAAAAGCTCTACAATTTATTGGTAAGTTCAATATGCCAGTGCCAAGTAATTTATATTCTAATATTTGCTGTTGGCATTCGACGGTGAGTTTAATGGGTTCAGTTTCAACAAATACCCATCTATTATTAGTTAATTCCTGCCAGATATCGATTTTTCCATAGATCACTTTAGTTTTACATTGTTGCGGTAGTTTATCTATTACTTTACTTAAAATTTCCGTTTCACAAGTGGGAACATTCTGAACGGAATGTTTATCTACATTGTTACAGACATAAATTTGGTTGATAGTTTTTATACAATCTCTTAAGTCCTTAACGTATACATATGTTACCTTATCTCTACTTATAGCTATATAGTTGCAATTCGGAATTACCATTGCATAAGAACTAGGGTGATGTTTATCGTGTGGAATCGGAATTGGAACAGTTTTGTACAAAATATATTCTATCTTATTAACTAAAGGCAACTTTATAACAAACACAATCTTATTTTCTACGTAATAATATGATAGTTGCGCTAGGTCAATTAAAGAATGTATATTATTTAAATTTAAACTTAACGGTAATTCTGAGTGCTTAATTAAATTTCTAAGGTTACGAGACAATTCTTCATACAATTGTTTCGGTGTCAGGACAGATGGGTGAATCGAGTGACTTTTGGTGAACATAATGGAATTGACGATATTCTCAATTCTAAACGACAAAGTGAATAAGCTAGAAGATAATTCATTATAAATCTCGTTCATTTTTGATTCTATATATAGTAATGACGACGTATTTGAGAGTTTGTTAACACTAAAATTTATAGATTCAATGGCGCTATTCAATCGTGCTTCATTGATCTTAATTGTATTTAAAGTTTCATTATAATTATTAATGGCTGCATTAGTCATCAAAATATTATCTTTAAGAAGGGAAGCAAGCTTTTTATTATTATCATCTAAAGATTGAATGGCGTTATTGTATCTGATTGCGTCATTCTCATCCATTGTCCCTATTATTTGTTTAAAGACGGATCCAATTCCGGCAAACCATGCTGACCTTTTGTCTCTATCCGAAATTAGATGAGATATCGCACTATAATCTCTTAGAATACTATCAAGACGTGGCACCAATGGTTGTAAATAATTATGACATTTAGAATTATTATATTCAATTCGTTGGCAAAAGAATCTAGCGGTTCCTAAAACAGTCTTTATGTTGTCAATATGAGGCTTTATGTATCCGATGTCGATAGGGATTAAAATATGAAGATAATCGTCTGTAATTTTAACAAAACCAGCTGTGTCGAAATAGATGCCGGGACTTTCATTTATCTGTTCTATAACATTTGATGCGAGAGTGAAGGCACTCGTCGTGACAATTCTGAAATATGACAGAATCTGCTAATTACTTATGCTATGGACACTAATCCTAGGTACTTATATCTATGATTAATTGTATATAATAAAAAGAATATTAAAGAATAAAATTAAACATTTTTATAAGTGTAAATTGTAATAAGTGTAAAATATAAATTCTAAGATTATATATTTATTCGGAGTTAGTTTCCGCTAATTTTACTTCGTCATAGTGAAGTTTTACGTGTCGACGGTTCATTAACAATGTCAATGTGTTGTTTCCATTTATTCGAACAACTTTATAGGGACCCTTCCAGACGGGTGATAAGGCTTTGTGAAGCCGTAAGTGATTTTTCACAAACACCATATCTCCCACCTTATATTTTACGGGTTTAGTATGTTTATCATAATATGATTTAGAATATGTTTTTGATTTTAATATATTTTCTAAGGCTTTTTCTCTGGAAAGTTGTAAACGTTGTTGTAGGACTCTTACATAACTATTGTATGTAGGTTCTAGTGCCGTGTCATAAATAGACGATGGAATGAACGGTTTGTGTCCGAAAACGAGCTCATATGGTGTAAAGTTCGTGGTTGAATGTACTGTGGTGTTATATGTGAGCATTGCAGTGAAGACGTATCTGGGCCAATTATTTTGATGTTCATTCACAAACGATTTAAGGTACTCCTTTAGTGTGGAATGACTTCGTTCAAGAGCACCCTGAGTTTGTGGATGGTATGGTGTGGACCACAGTTGCTTAATCTTGAGGAATGTACAAGTTTGTTTAAATAATTCGGCCGTGAAGTTTGTGCCTTGATCGGTTAAAACAGATTTAGGAATACCAAACTGGCAGATAAAATGGATAAGGCATTCGGAAGAATCCTCAGCCGTTGCGTTTGGTAAAGGATAGGCGGCTGAAAATTTTGTGAGGTCATCTTGTAGGGTAAGTATGAACTTATATTTGGATGGGCCGGCTTCTGGAAGAGGGCCGACGAGATCTAATGCAACGCGTTCAAAAGGTTGTGTCGACGTACTTGTGATCTGCATAGGAGCACGGTTGATTTTTCGAAGAGCCTTATTAATTTGGCACAGGTCACATTTGCGGACATAATTTTCGATGTCACTGCGCATATTGCGCCAGTAATATCGTTCTTGGATTCTGCTTAACATTCTATTAGAACCTAAATGACCTGAAATAGGAATATCGTGATTTTCTTTTAATATTTTATTTATTTCAGTCATCGCTGGATATATTATAGAGTTTTTGTAAATATGGATAATTATGTTTGTCTCGTGGAATAAATACAGGATTATGTTATATATTTTCGTAAACGTGTGTACGTCAAAGGGGTTACGAAAATCTGTAATACTAAATTCAGTGACGCTAGTCGTAGTTAATTCGAGTTTTAAGTTATTCAAGCTTTTAAATATATCCTCGTAGGTGTTCTTTTCATAGTGATATACTTTAACAAATAGAAGATAATAATGAATATCATCTTTTTGAAAAGTAATGAAAGAGTGTAAGGTTCTTTCTTTAGAGAGAAGTTCTGCAGATTCAGATAGGTTGCCGATAGTTTCTGCAACGTAAGGGTTTGATTCATCAAGGTCAATTGAGGTAGGTATAACGATATGTTTAATTTTTGTTTTTAATAGGTTCTCATTATGCTCTTCGATTTTGGTATCAAAAGTAACTAATTTACTGTTTAATGTTTTCAGGCATTTGGTGTACGTGTCGTCGTTGCTGATATCGACGGATTGTGGAGTTGGTATGTCAAAGTCTTCAAGGGGACCTGAATCTTCAGGGAGTACAAAGTCTTCAGGTAAGTCTAATAACTCAGGTAAGTCTATTAGCTCAGGTAAGTCAGGATTTTCAGGTATATTAGGATTTAATAAGGATGACGGACCTGCTTCAGCGGTTTCTTCTGCAGGATTTTGGTTGGTATTATTTTCCTGTGTTTCAGGGTCAGAGTTGGATATAGGATTTTGTTGTTGTACAGGATTTACAGGATATCGTGAGAGTGCATCTGCGTTTGAGTTCATTTTACCCTTTTTATACTGGATTTCATAATCGAATTCTTCTAGTTTTAGACGCCAACGGATTAATCGTGATCCGGGGTCTTTGCAGTTAAAAAGCCAATTAAGAGGCTTATGGTCGGTTATTATTTTAAATCGTCGACCAAAGAGGTAAGGGCGGAATGTTTTTGTTCCATAAACGATTGCTAAGCATTCCTTCTCGGTAACGCTGTAGTTACACTCCGCTTTATTCAGTGTACGAGAGGCGTACGCGATCGGTCTATCTTTACCTACGTCACCTTGTGAAAGAATGGCCGAAATGGCGTAATTAGAAGCGTCACAAGTCAAAATAAAAGGTTTTGTGAAATCGGGATATATGAGGACTGGAGCTGTCACTAGTTTTTCTTTTAGTTGTTCGAAAGCTAATTGTTGACTGTTAGTCCAATTAAAAGGGACATCCTTCTTGAGGAGGTTAGTTAGTGATTTAGCGTATTTTGAAAATTCCGGAATAAAGCGACGATAATACGAAGCTAGGCCAAGAAAAGATTTGATATCTTTAGCGCACTTAGGGGCAGGAAATTGCATAACAGCTTTTATTTTTTCGGGATTTGGCTTGACGCCTTCGTCACTAATTATGTGCCCTAAGTAGGCGACTTCTTTACGAAGGAATTCGCACTTTTCTGGTTGTAGCTTGAGATTAAAGTTCCTGAGTCTTTCGAATACGAAATGTAATTTCTCTATGTGGGAGGACAGATCGTGGGAATAAATGACGATATCGTCAAGGTAAACAAAGCAGTGTATACCTTGTAACCCTGATAAGACAGTATTCATTGTTCTCTGGAAAGTAGCGGGAGCATTTTTGAGACCAAACGGCATTCGATTAAATTCGAAATGACCTTGTGGCACACTAAATGCTGTTTTAGGTGCGTCTTTGGGGCTCATCTTAATTTGGTGGAAGCCAGAAGCTAGATCTAATGTGGAGAAGTACTTACTTTGGCCTAATTGATCTAGTATTTCATTGATTTGGGGAATCGGATAGCTTTCTCCAATAGTTACGTCATTTAGTTTTCTATAGTCTATCACGATTCTCCACTTTCTCTTTCCGGATGAGTCTAGTTTCTTTGGTACAATCCAAATAGGGGATGACCAAGGGGATTTTGATGGTTGGATAATGTTTTGATTTAACATTTTGGTTATTTGGGATTTTACCTCTTCTTGATGTATTTCCGGAAACCTGTAAGATTTAACACTAATAGGTTGCGAATTAGTCGTTTGGATTTCATGCTGAATTACATCTGTGCAGGTTAATTCGTCATCTGGTAAGTGAAATATGTCAGCATATTGATTACAGATTTCCTTCAGGCTATCTACTTCTTCATAATTTAAATGAGATGTTTGTAAAAGTTGAAATAATTGTTGACTTCTTTTAATACTGTTATTTCTTATATTCGTATGTTGCGTATTATTAATATCAGTATAATTTATTGGTAGTAAATTAAGCAATAGATTGGATTTTATGTTTATAGGACTATCTGATACATTAAGTACTGTCAGATTTACTCTGTTATTTTGTTTAACTTTTACTATACAATTGGATACAAGGAGAGAATCAGACACATGTTGGTCAAATATTATTCCTTCTTTTATTTCAGGGTTCTTAACAGAACATTCGATTACTGTTTCTGTTCGAGGCATGATAGTGTATGAAGGTTCATCAAATGATAATTTAATATTATTATTTTTTATTTCTAGGGATTCTGAGGCGTAATTAATACGACAGCCATGTTGTATGAAAAGGTCGTTACCTATTATGCCATCGTAAGGTAGGTTTATATTGTCAAAGACATGGAATGTATGCAATAATTTTAAGTGTTGATTAAATTGTAGTTGTAATTTAATGCAACCAAGACTTTTTATAGGTTCATCATCATTTGAGTCTATACCTTTTACTTTGATATCAGTCTCACTTAACTGTAAAGGATTAATAATGCAATTATTTTTCAGGACACAGAGGGATGCTCCGGAGTCTATAAGGAGGGTAAGTGGTTTTTTGTTCACATGCGTTTGGAGTGTAACGTAAGGTAAGTATCTTTTTTGAGTGTTTATTTCATAAATTTGTTCAGTTTTAGAACATTGAGGGATAATTGTAAGAGGAGGATCAACTTGTCTGTTGGTCTGCTTATTAAGGAAACCTTGAGTTTGGGGCTGGTTACCCTGTCCGTAGGTTTGTTGATATGGAAGACCGCGAGTTTGGGGCTGGTTACCCTGTCCATGGGTCTTATCTTGAAGAAGACCGTGAGTTTGGGGCTGGTTACCCTGTCCATTGGTCTTATGTTGAGGAAGACCGTGAGTTTGGGGCTGGTTACCCTGTCCATTGGTCTTATGTTGGGCGAGACCGTGAATTTGGGGCTGGTTACCCTGTCCATTGGTCTCATGTTGAGGAAGGCCGTGAGTTTGGGGCTGGTTACCCGGTCCATTAGCCTTATTTTGAGGAAGACCGTGAGTTTGGGGCTGGTTACCCGGTCCATTGGTCTTATGGTGAGGATGAGTATCGACTTTAATGGAACAGTTCTGACCCGTGCGATACTTATACGGGGCAGAAATTAGTTTAAACCCTGGTTGGTTTCGTCTACTTCGTCTTTACCCTGGTCGGGTTCGAATTCGTTATTTTCCGTATGATGAACCCGTGAAGTTTGTCTGTCATAGTTTGGTCTGGGATTAGTTTGGTACGGGGAAAATGTTTGAGCACCATTTAGATTTCTTTTATTATTGTAGTCACGGAGTCTACAGTTTTCTAAAACATGCCCTATCTTTTTACAGTATCGACAGTATGGCGGTTCTCTAGAAGTGGAAGGAGGAATTTGATGATTATTATTATTAGGCCTTGGTTGAACCCTGACATTAAAATCGTTTCTTCTGGGAATTGGTTCTATCGGTTTTAGCTTAAAATTATTCCGAGAAGAAAATTGTTGGATTTTTTCTTCTGATATTGCGCAATTTATTGCGTCATTGAGATTTCTTGGATCCCTACACCTTACAAAGTTAGAAATTCTGGGGTGCAAGCCTAGTGTAAATGTGTGAAGAGCGAGGTCTTCCATGGCTGCTAGCCTACCTGCCAGCTCCGTTTTCCTGGAGTTGGAAACTGTGACTTCGGTAAGTAGTTTTTGTAAGCATGTTTCTACCCTTAAAGAGAACTGACTAACGGTTTCTTGATTACCCTGTTTGCAGTCTTGTAATTCTGTAAGGAGATGGGCGTAGTGCTTACGCTCACCAAATTGTGTCTTTAAAAATTCTTTCAAGGACGACCACGAGTCAAAGTCCTTAATAGAGCAGGCCGTCTCGGCTTTGCCCTCTAATTGACTAAGAATATATTTTAAAATTAAGTCATCTTGTTGTGGGGATGCTAATGAGATTGCGCTATCACAATTTCTCAAAAAGGCTGTAAGTTTGTCTCGGTCACCGTTAAAAGGTTTTATAAATTTTAGGATGGTATTTAATGAAATCTCTTCTCTTACTCCCTCTTTTCCTTCCCTTTTTGTATCGGCTTTTGACATTTTGAATTAGATGTAAAATTTAATATTATACAGTTTTTATATATTTAAAAAAAAATGAATGTATATAAAAAGTAAAAATGTATATAAAAATAAAAATAAAATTTAAAGCAGTCGGAACCTGGAAATAATAGTAGTATAGTATTCTAAGGTATTATATTACGATTGACACTGAGACGTATTGATAACGAGAACGCGTGGGCGATCCCCGTCTAAATGTTCACACAAACTACACTGATAAGAGTGTCTTACTAACAGTTATTAAGCTTATAATAATTAATAAATATTCACAGGTTATGTCTAGGAATATTGTCATATACAGGCAAATTATAATTAAATGCGAAAAACATACTCTTCTCAGGGCTGAATGTTTGTAATATTTTCTGGATATAGTATAGGAATAAATTAACTCACAGTAATAGTTCACCACACTTCATTTTTGGATTAGCTGGAACCTGGATGCGAAGTTTGTATTTCTTATGAGGATAATTTTAGGATTATGTCACTGTTTGGTCGGTGCTGGATATGAGGCTGCGTCAGGCGTGTATGCCTCAACAGCTGTATACCGCTTACTGCACAGTGGACTCTTCGGCGACAATAGGATGATCAGGATACCGGGATATCTCCGGCTTTGTTTGGTCAAATCTGGTGACCTTTGGTTGAATCCGGATCGGAAGCCACTGGATCAATGGATTTGAACACTCACTGACACTTGTGTACTTATGTATTGGGACCTGCTATACTAGGCACTTGGAATGTTCAGGATCCCACAACGCTGCCACCATGATATTATAACGAAAAACTAGGACTTCTTTTTAAAAAAGGATTTTTATTCACACACTTAATACACTTTATATTAGGATATAATTATTAGAAATTCAGCAAGTGTACTCGCTCGCGGTCCGACCCGAACTGTCTTAGAGCTATATCGCTGAGAGTCATCGGGTGGAATCAGAGGTGCTGATTAGGCACCTAGTCATCCATATCTAATACATATCAGGGATATAACAGTACGCTCAGTCAGTATTTCGTCACATTCGGCGCTATAACGTAACGTCACGGTGTTATAGCACCGAATGCGACATATAACGTACGCTCAGTCAGTATTTCGTCACATTCGGCGCTATAACGTAACGTCACGGTGTTATAGCACCGAATGCGACGTATAACGTACGCTCAGTCAGTATTTCGTCACATTCGGCGCTATAACGTAACGTCACGGTGTTATAGCACCGAATGCGACGTATAACGTACGCTCAGTCAGTATTTCGTCACATTCGGCGCTATAACGTAACGTCACGGTGTTATAGCACCGAATGCGACGTATAACGTACGCTCAGTCAGTATTTCGTCACATTCGGCGCTATAACGTAACGTCACGGTGTTATAGCACCGAATGCGACGTATAACGTACGCTATATGTCGAGTATACACAGCGTGCGATAATTTAACACTTTGCGTTATATTAACCACGTCAAGTTCTATATATGTATATCTGTCCGTTCGTTATTGAAGTTTCCTGAATCTTATTCTCAAGCCTATTCTCGCTCTTTTAGTGTTCAGGGCGTTAACTTATGGAATTCACTCCCATTTCATGTTCGTGATAGCCCATCCCTGCCAGTTTTTAAAAAACGATTAAGAAATCACTATCTATCTTTCTTTTTTAAAATTTAGTTATTTCTGTGTATAATTTTTATATTTGTTATTTTTTAGTTCATAGTTTCATAAGTCATTCTCATTTTTTTTTGTTTTGCTTATCTCATGTGTATTTTAACTTTAAGGTTGATTGTGCACAATGTCTACTGTTTGTTTGTAATCGCTTCATAAGCTGGGTAGGCTGGAAGAAATCTTTATTACCTTAGAGATAAGTCTACCTTTTGTACGTTTTTAGTTATATTTTTTATCTGTAAAATCTTAAGTTGTGTACAATAAAATATTAAATAAAAAATAAATAAATAAATAATAGTTGACATGGCTAACGTTATTTTGACATACAAATTACTTATTTTGAATATTTTGGTGGGGTACTTTAGAGGGAAGGGAGTTAATAAAGATAAAAACTGTCCTATCTTTTAAGTTGGACCAAACAGTAGATATCTACAAAATTTCATCAAAATTTGTTCAATAGTTTCGGAGTCCATCGCGGACAAACAACGTGACACGTATTTTATATATATTAACAGAGGCGGCGTAAGGCGTGGGCGACGTGCTACAGCTACGGCCTTGCGGTTCAACGGACCTCGCGTCACGAAGATTTATGTATTACTCAAAAGCCATGAACGCAACGAAAAGTGCTTGCGTCGCTATCGCTCGCGAGGAATCCCCGCTACGCGTCTCCCACGCCGCCGCTCCTGGCTTAAATAGCGTATTCCCCGAACTTGCGTTGTGAGCAGCAGGCCTCGCAAAATGTATCTTGCCCACATAAATGTATGATCTTGCACCACCACTATATATTCAAGATTAAACTTTATTGGTAATGACACAGAATACTTAGAGACTAGAAGAAGTCAATGTTACATACAGTAATATTCGAGAATAGCACACATAGACACGTCTCACGGACGCGATATCTCCGACTGGTGCGGAACAAACTGTCCCGAACCATTCCGAGATATCGCGTCCGTGAGAGGTGTCTATGTGTGCGTTGCTCGAATATCACATGCATGTAGATTGACTACTGTTAGTCCCCAGTATACTGTGGCAATGAGGACAAGATATTAATAAAAATTGTAATCGAGTATCATCCTCTCGCGGATTCACTTGTAGAGAATGCAAAGTGAGCCGATTTATATAGACATACTCACAATCTCGATGTCAGGAAATCCCGATGTGTGCAATATTCGAGACACTTTTTACTACTTCACTATGGAACCAATTTTGGCAGTATTTTTTCCGAACAGATACGACTTAGAAAATATACTTGTACTGAAGTTCCCTTCAAAGATCGGCAACGCAACTGCAAGACCTCTGGTAACATGATGATGGTAAGTAGTCATCGTCGCCCATAGACAACTGTCTATGGGCGGTGATGACCACTTACCGTCACCTCATTTATTCGCTATTTATTTATTTGTAAATTGTTTGGAGCATAATATTACAATAGATGTTAATTTACAAAAACAGTTACATTTTTCAGCTATACCACAATAGTATTCAAAACGTTTAAAGTTAGATACGAGTATAACAAATATAAGTTAACTAACATTACAATTTGATAAAAATGTTAATTTTAATTAATTAACACAACACTTTCACACACACTACAATTACAATAAATCACATTGATATCTTATCAAATTTATTTTATACTAGATGTGCCCGCGATTTCGTCCGCATAAAAAATTCTAAAATCCCTAGGCTTTTCCCACATAGTTCCCGTTCCCGTGGTATTTCCAGGTTAAAAATTATCCTATACTTTTCTCGGGTCTCATACTACCTTTGTACTAAACATCCAAATCGGTTCCATCCAATCGGTTTAGTGGTTTAGGCGTAAAGAGGAGACAGACAGACGTACATACAGACAGAGCTACTTTCGCATTTATAATATTAGTATGGAATGTCTTAACGCCAGATCCCTTTTTATTATTATAATTCAACTAGCTGTTACCCGCGGCTTCGCTCGCGCATATTTACTTTAGAACTTATTTAACTTTTCATTACAAGCTATTTCTCTTAATTTACGCCCTTCGGAATTAAATTTTGAAAAATACTTAATTCATTCATTATTTTTTTATACTCAATTCATACGAAATTTCATGCAAATGCATGGAGGGTAGGGTAACCGGTAAACTTATGTATGTGGCATTAAACCTCGCCACAAGATAGCAAAGCACCATTAACACATTTGGTGTCTATAGGCGATGATTGACTCTTTCCACCAGGAGACCCATCTGCTTCTTTTCTATCTTATGATCGCTTATTGCCTACTTTGTTATCTTAGCTAGCAAACTTGCTGGTTGCTTCCTGACGCTTTCCTATTGGAAAAAGAAACTATCGGTTATAAACACCAAAAAAGCTACTGGTTCGTTGCTATCTTGTGGGGAGGTCTAATGCCACATGCATAAGTTTACCGGCTACCTTCCCCCAAACCGGAACATGACAGTGGCAAACACTGACGCTATTGCGGCAGGAATAGGTAAGGCGGTGGTACCAGGCCCGGGCGAGACAATGCAGAATTTTGCCACCTAATATTCACAACGGTAGTAACAAATTTGGCCAATCGTACGAACTGCCTAACAAAATAGCAGATGGTCTATTCAAAAGCAGTCAGGGCCAGAAAAAAAAGTTATAAGTTCCTATTTTTATATTCCCACATTTAAAACTACTTTAAAATTTCTTATATTTTATTTCTAGGATCTCTTATCTGTTGTAGAACGAAATTATAATAATAAGTAGAAAATAATTTTTTAGGACGAAACAGGAATAAAATGTAGGACGAACACGGATTTCTGACGTGGGGCGAAACTTTGTAGGTCGAATGCGGAACAAATCATAATTATTAGTCTTTTCGTATCGATTGTAATAATACCTTCACGTCCGTATTCCCGAATTGGTAGGCAGAGTTACAACCATTGCACTCATGATTATAAAAATATATACTCATTATTATAAAGGAATAATAAGTATCTATTTTTACAATATAAATAGTATCCCCATTTGAAACTTCTTCAAAAATTTTATTTTTTATTTCTTAGGTTTCCTATTTTTTCCATTAATAGTATATTTATTTCATCTTTTTTCTGTTTTAAAATCAAAGCAAACTTTTAAAACTGTTTCTAACATTTTATCACTCTATAAAATCATATCGCTTACGTTTATTTTACAAAAGACGCTTGTTATACGAACGTGCGATATCAAACATCCCGAGCATCTCCTGAATATGAACACTAAAAGAACTCTAATATATTTTCTCTTTGAATAAGAGCATTGCGTTACTAAATAAGCAAGGGGATATGTGTATATCCCAATGCTATTTACGAAAAATAGTCCTTATTACGTTTACAAAGAGGCTACGTGATTGTAAAATTGTATTTTTATTCGATTTTCCGTTTAAGGTAGGTCGGGATGCAGTCGTCATGGAAACGGCACGAGCGTAGAGGAAAATTGTATGGAATCGTTTGTTTTATGCTAAACTTTGTTACGTATTGTTTGCAAGATATTTTTATGCTCATGTGGAATTGGTAACTATATCCAGCGCTTTGAAATACACACACGTATTTTAATTGCAGATTCATATTTTGTCTATATAATACACCTGTGTGCTAAATTTCATATGAATCGATTTTGTACCTACTTATCGGGTGATCGAACAGCAAATAAGCATTCAAACTTTTATATTTGTAATCATACTAATATTATAAATGCGAAAGTAGCTCTGTTTGTCTGTCTGTCTGTCTATCTCTTCTTCACGCCTAAATCACTGAACCGATTTGGATGAAATTTATTAAAAAGATGTTTTAAGATCTGAAAAGGACATAGGATACTTTTTATCCCATAAATCCCACGGGAATGAGAATTATGCGGGTAAAACCTCGGGATGCGCTGGAAATTGTTAAACTAAAATATAGTCTCAATCTATTGAATGATCAATTAGATCTTAATAATTTTCCACTGCTATATATTTTTTAATTTTAATTTTTAATTTTTTATTTTAAATTATTATTAGTGTTGTGGTTTCTATGATTTTTGAAATTATTGATGAAGAAACCGGTTGGATAATATAAATAATACCTAATTTATTGTGAAATAGTGCAAGTGTATTTTTATATAAATTATCAAATGAAAATGAAGTTTCACCAAGTGCTGACGACAAAGTACACTCTTTGTCGTCGACACTTGCTGAAACTCCATAACTACGTAGGTAATATTTCATTGCGAATATGACCTGCCAATCAGCTGTTTGGTTTGAATATACCTAAATATTATCCCACAATATTTATACATAAAAACTAGCTGTGTCCAACTCTACGTCCGCCCGGAAAAATCACTAAATTAAAAGTAGCCTAAGTTACTACTTATTATACCAGCTATCTGCCAGTGAAAGCTCCGTCAAAATCTTAGAATATTTTTGGTGCTGTGTCATCCTTAAATTTTCATCCAATGACCAGCAAGATATTGGCGACGTTTTTGATGACTTTTGGTTACGTTTAAGAGCCATCGCTATCACTGTCGAGATGCAAATGATATACGCTGCGGGACATTAATCACCGCCGATACGTATACGTAGCTGAGCGGTAAGACCGTTGCATTTCTTTAAAGCAAGATGGTTTTTGATGCGTTAAAAGTATATTTATTTTAAAAAAAAATAAGTTTTTCTTAGCACTGCAGCAGTGCTTACATATACTGCCTGTTAGGTAAGTCGACCTAAACCTTTAAGGGGGTAATAAGGTATCTGACTCTCATTCCAAATAAATAAAAAACATACCCTTAAATTTTAACCTAATTATCCAATAAATTAATAATTCATACGCACCAACACATTCGCGCAAGTAACGCGCATATCAATAGATAGATAAATAGATAGTTACGTAAATACTGCTTATTACTGCCTATTTATGTAACTAACTATTTATCTATCTATCGATATATGCGTTACTTGCGTGGACGTTTTTGTGCGTATTAATTATGAATTTCCTAAATAATTAGGTTAAAATTTAAGGGTATTTTTAATTGTTATTTGTTTGAAATAAGAACCAGATACCTTATTACCCCCTTCAAGGTTTAGGTCGACTTACCTAACAGGCTGTATACGAGATTTCTGTGTAAAACCTAAACAACAAAAACTTATCTAAATATAAAATATCATATAAAATGCTACGAGTCGTTTCCAAAATACACAAAATAAATTATATGTGAAGAAGAATTACTCATTTAAATATATAAGTTAGAAGTAACGAATAACAAAAACATTCGCTTCAAAGATCGCTTCATAAATTAAAGCTTGTAGTTGTATAAATTAAGCGTCGGTTGATAAATTTGATGTTTAGCGGTCTTTGAACACATTTAGCATAAATTATTTAAATTTCTAATGTGTGTTAAGATATACATATTAAACTAGCTGTGTTACGCATATTTGGATGACTTTACTAAAAGAAAAATGAGCTTTTGGGCCAGATTCACATAACAAAAAGTCCACCAAGTCAAGAAAACTGAAAAAAAACACATTTTTTGAACTGCTCCGCCAATCGAACCAGCGACCTTATGTGGTCAACACCAACACCACATCACTACATCACAGAGGCGATATATAATATACATATACATTTCTTGAATATTATTAATTTCCAATATTTTTTTTGCAAAAATAGAACATTGACATCACTTTCCTGATGGAGACAAACAACCATTGACTCTAGACAGCAAAGATGTGAATGATGGGTTACTAGTCTTGTGGGGGGGGGGTTAATAACGGCTACCTTACTCTCCAAACCGGAACACGACAATGACAAGCACTGACGCTATTGCTGAAGGAACAGATGAGGCGGTAGAACCGGGCGGTAGAAAATGTGGATCTATACCACCTAGTAGTCACGATGTTAGTGATCCATATTAAGTATTTAAGCATTTAATTTTTTTAATTTTTCCCGAATAAACTGATATATGATTTATGCTGACGTTCTTATCAGATAGACAGACAGGAGATAACTCTTTATACGTTGAAAACAAGAAAAGCTGAAAACATAATTCCATATACTCATAAAATATAATTGTTTTATTAAAAAAAAACAACTTATGAGTATATTAAAAATACATTAATAAAGACATGTCACTTTATACGGTGTTTTGAATTTTAAAACACAATACAGAAAGATAAGTATACATATCCGCATTTACGACACCTATTGTTTGTAATTATTACACTTGTTCTCTTATTCGATTTATATTTATAAGTAGTGAAATACATAAAATGAAAAAAAAACTTGAGAGGTGTCAAGGGACATCCCGGATGGAACGAAGTTCCTTCCGATACAAAAAAGCCTGTATACACTCAACAAAAATAATCGTCGTGACACCACACTGTTCAATGCGAAATAGAAATGAAAATATCTGGCTTACTTTCTATAAGAGAGAGACAGACAGAGAAACATGCGCACGCCGCACAGCTTACAACAGCTTACTATAGCAAAAAGTGTCGTGACAACTTTTCGTAAGAATTTTTTCCGCCTAGCCCCCTTTCACAACGCGCGATAAGGAACTTCGTTCCAAAATCTTATATAGATATGAACGTTTGGACAATTTAAAGCCATACCAATTACATTTCTGACATGTTCTTATATGTAGAGACCATCGAAATACAAATTTATCCTTTTTTTCGTTTAATTTTTCGAATATGTTTTTTTCATTTCATAGGACATCAAATAAGTTTTTCTTCTCACTAAAAGAGACATATCTATCGCTTATCGATGTAAACAGTGCGTGCTATTCGCTACCATTCGTGTGCCCGTGTGCGGCCGTGTCGGTGGAATATTACTTGCATTAGTATACCAGCTACCTTAAACTCCAAACTGGATAACGACACCGGAACTCCGACTTTAAAAATATTTTCTTTAAAAAACCCACCAAGTGCGTGTCTGTTGCGGACGGATAGACGGACGGACGGTCGAACGGACATGTCGTAACTAGGTTGTAGGATTCCGAAGTCACATTTACAATAAAATCCCTCAGAGGGCGGATCTAACCCTTTGAGGAAAAAAAACTATGTTCCTAGTTGACTTTGAAACTAAAAATTGGATAAAATATTTGTTTTTATACTAATAATAAGAAGATATCTCTTTTTAGGTTGTGAGTTTGTTTGCACAAAATAATCTCTGAAACTGCTGAACCGATTTTGCTCTATATTGGTAAGGTTTAGTTTTATCTTATTTTCCCATGGGATTGAATTCTATGCGGGACATACCGCGGAGAACAGCAAGTTGTTAATAAAATAACTAAAAGGTTTCCTTGATAACAAACTATAATCTACATATAGAAATCACTTATCAAGTTTAAATGTGATAATGCTAGAAGAGAAACACTGTCTATTACATCCTCCCTTTTTATATTATTAGGTAACAGACAAGCGGATGTGAATCCATCGTCAATAGACACCAAATATGTTAATAGTACGTTGCTATCCGTGTAACAAGATACAAATATGACAAGCATTGACGCTATTGCGATAGGAAAAGGTAAGGCAATGCTATCATACTGAACTCCACCTCCTAATAGTCACGAAGCAGGTAGTAATGCGTATAGCCAATCGGTTGCGTTTTACGACCTGCCTGGTAGAACGGCAGTTGGTCTACTATTCAAAGGAGCCCGTACCAACACGGGAAAGAATTCATTGTACTTGTAATTTAATATTACATAAAATATAGCGAACGAAATCTTTCGTTATACTCCTTCTTTGACACCACTCATTTTGTTTTAATATTTAAAAAAGAATTAAGTACATATAATTTAAACTCACTATAACTGCAACCACTGACTTTCAATATCCTGTACCTTTTTTATGTCATAAGATAGCAAACAAGCTGACGGGTTTCCTGATGGATCGCTACCTTACCCTCCAAAACGGAATACGACTATGACAAGCACTGACGCTATTGCGGCAGGAATCGGTAAGACGTTGGTACAAGACCCGGGCCAGACAATGCAGAACTCTACCACCTAGTATCCACGATGGTAGTGACTCGCCTAGCTAATCAGTCATTCGGTCATAGACTTAAAAATATCTCGTAAGTGTGATGACTAAATTTTCCGTAATGAAAATAATATACATGTGTATTTTTTATCACATAATTTACTAGGTGGTAGAATTCTGCATCGGCTCGACCGGATCTGGTACCACCGCTTTATCTATTCCTTCCGCAATAGCGTCAGCTGTAGTCACTGTCGTGTTCCGGTTTGGAGGGTAAGGTAGTCGGTAAACTACATAAGTTTACCGGCATTAAACCTCGCCACAAGATAGCAATGCACCATTAACATCTTTGGTGTCTATAGGCGATGGTTGACTTCTTTCATCAGGAGACCCATCTGCTTGTTTGCTATCTTACGATATATAAAAAAATATGTCACATGAAATGTAGTGTTTGTAATCTTTATTGTTATTACTATTTCCATTTCTTTATTTTCTCGATGACAGAACGACGCCCATATAATTTTGTGTTGTTTACGTTAAAATGTCTCACAAATAATACTGTACTTCATGGACGGGTAGTGATGATTACTACAGTACTCTATATACTACACATAATGATTACTATAGGAGCTATAACAATAAATGTAATACGATAACAGACTCGTTTTTTTTTTACAAAATGTAAGAAACTAAACTACTGCCGGATACTTTTGTACAAATTTATGAACTACAATATAATATTATACTTATATTATATATATGTATAATATTATATTTCATTACAAGATGTTAAACGTATAAATTCTTGATTGATAATATAATGCCTACTTCTTTAAAATTTTCGGAGCTGTTGTAAAATAAGTAGGTATATGTCGGTACTCGACAATGAAACGAAATAATTATAACGACAGGTAATTTTTATTTATTTATTTTTATCAAAATCTGATGAATCGTCACCGTCACTCGATGAGCTCTCCCCAACATTTATTATAAGTTCATGTTCTTGTATATTATCGAATGCTACATGAATTTCCCAATCCAAAGCTATAATGTTTTAGGTTCTTTTCACAACTTTTTCCCAGTTTTCGGCAGTTACTTCCGCACAAGCATTTTTTAATAAATTTCACATTTTGTTTGCCGTAAAAGGAGGCTAGGTATTGTTTCGTGAAACAAACTACATTCACTTAAAGAAACAACAAGTTTTTTAATGTTGGAATTTCTTTGCGCAAGTCTATATGACGACAAATAGCATCATGGTTGGCGTTTTTTCATCGGCGTACGGAGCTTATTTTTCTGCATGCCTCGGATACCGTAAGCTTTGGTAGTAATTTTTGAAACAGTAAGTCCACTAATTAATAATGCGGCCGCAATACGCTCTCGCACTTGCGACAGTGGTAAAAGCGGCCCACTATTTTGATACTCTGCTTCAAAGTAATTACGAACCTTGATCACCAGTTCTCTCGCCTGCCTTTTTAGAACAGATCTTTTCGGCATTTTGATATTTGACAGCTGGGCAGCTATTAACACGGAGGAACACAAAATATACAACGGAACGTATGGATAATGTAAAAAACTCAGCGAACAGAAATATAGTGACTAGCACGACTGTGTTGTTGCAAGTAACACATTAAAACAAACACAAAATGGCGCTGGGACATTGAGTGTTCCCACCTCGAAAAAATATATTTGAATGTTTTTGTTATATTTGTCTTTGTTAAAAATATAATAAATATATGAGATCGATATCATTACTTATTTGGTCACAACACTACAACTTTTAATCCCCTCGTAATGTAGGCTTTATTTAACTGTGCCAAATGTCAATCTCTTCCATTTGCGTAATTGTCTTGAAAAGAGGCACAAAGAATCTGTTTCACGTGTTAATATACAGATTTTTCCTGTGATTGCATTAATGTATAAATTGTATTCAAAATTGAAAGGTTTCCGTCAATTTTCCAGCCAGCTTTGTAAATTTTCGCTGAGTAGCCCATTGGTTTGTAAATGCCTTTAATTTTCGAGTCCGCAAACAGTTCGGTGTCCAGTCAGCAACTCCACTAATTGGCGACTGATGGCTGATACTCGTTAATTCAGCTGTTCGTCGCGTTGTTGAGACTAACTTTTCTATCGGGTCAGAGTAAAATGTTTATTTCGTTTAATAACTAAAAAACCTTATAACCACGGATTAAATTTCAAGGCAATTTCTTCGTTTGTCAGTGCGGCTTGCATTTACGCACTGAAATAAAGAGTTAACTACTTACCAATGAAATAAAATCACTTCAAGGGTAATTTTTAAACCTTGTCATCTCATTAGGTACGATAAAACAGTACAACATGGTTCATTTCTATTTTTTCACGATATAATATATCTACAAATATATAAAATTTTTGACAGCGATAGGAGCGTTTGCTCATATGCGCAGCGACACGTTTCCTTCCCAACGGCGTGTCTATTAGTATTCATATGGTCTGTGCTTATGACCATATTATAATGAATGATGTAAAACTATAACACCATTCGTAATAATTAGTCCATGTTAATATGATTTATGTCTTAATTGACGTGTTATATCTTTCTTCTCGCTTTCCTGCAATCTAGAGGATTGATTTTGTGAAATGCAACGGAAGTATGTAACAGGAAGCCGAGGAATCGCGCGCTATTTGAAATGTGCAATGAGCGCATGCACATGGGACCACTGTAAGGCTTACTTGTTTTTTTTAAAACTTTTGATGTCGTGTCATATCAGGTTCAGTAAATTAATGAAAGTGGCATTACATTCCTGCCACAGGGACCGCAATATGTTACGCTCTTTCTATCAGTACAACCGTTTACTTCCTTCCTATCTTGTAAAAGAAGGAAAATTATAGAGACAGTCAAAAAAGTAAAAATTTAAAACTTTGGAATGACCGTATTGCTAGACTTTTGTGACGCAACACATACTAGCATGTCGGTTACGCAGTCACTAGCATATTGGTGAGTCACTGACATTTCGTTGATGCGGTCACTAGTATATCGATGACACAGTCACTAGCATATGGATGGCGTGGTCACTGGCATATCGGTGACGTGGTCACTATTATATAGGTGCACGTTCCCTAGCATATCGTTAACGCGTTCACTAGCATATCGGTGATGCGGTCACTAACTTATCGGTGATATGCGGTCATTAGCATCGCGGTAACGCGGTCATTAGTATCTAGGTGACACTTCACTATTATATCTGTGACGCGGTCACTGGAATATCGGTAACGTGGCCATTAATATCACCGCATCACCGATATGGGTGACGCGATCACAAACTTAGTGATGACATGAATACATAAGTTCTCAAAGACAAAGAACCAATATCTCACAACATAGCTACAAAGTTTTCGCTTCCATAAAAACTCCTATTATATACATTAAATCTATACATTCATATTACTCGTACTATATTGGAGTATTCATCGATTATTAAAAACATTCGCAAAACTCCTTCATAAATCACAGCGGCGATGAACGGTAATCCAGAATACATGGCACTTGGGCACACCTGCCGTTGTTCTGGAAATTAATTTCGAACTCGCGTACTTTGAATTTTATTGTACCCCTAAAAGATCGGTTTACGATTATATTTAGCAGATATTGCAACGCTGTCTATATTTTTGGATTTTAGCTCTACGGAATATTTTTGGTAAAAAAATGAAAATTTATGTAGTTTTTGGCATTTATAGGCACATACACACATAAACATACGCACAATATATGTGCACAAACATACATTCAGATTCGCTATTATAAATTTATTTACATGAATCCATCCATTATAAATGCGAAAGTAACTCTGTCTGTCTCTTTTTCACGCCTAAACCACTGAACTGATTTTAATGAAATTTGATAAAAATATAGTTTGAGACTCGAGAACATAGGATAGTTTTTATCCCGGAAATCCCATGGGAACAGGAACTATGTAGGTAAAACCCCAGGACTGTTTAATTTTTAAGCCACGGTAATAAGGAGTAACTTAGGCTACTTTTTATTTTAGATATGTATCCACGCGGTGAAGTCGGGCACAGCTATTTTTAAATAGTTTCTTATAAAATATCTTTACATCTTAACCTTGCAAGTTTTTTTTTTTGTTATATCATAAGATAGCAAACAAGCAGATGGGTCTCTTCATGGTAAGAGTCAACCATCGCCTATACACACCAAAGGTGTTAATGGTGCGTTGCTATCTTGTGGCGAGATCTAATGCCACATACATAAGCCGAGAAAAAAGCAATAAAAATATATCAATGCATAGACTTTTGAGCTTTTTTCTAATTTTTAATTCTAATTTTTAATTATTTTTCTGCTTTTTGAGCTTAAAGGTCTAGAGTTTGTGGATAGTTTTAATTGAGGATTGAGAACTATATATTTTGAACGTGATTTTAATCTTCTCAATGGCATTTAACACAACTTTTGACCTCTAAAATTGCTGGCTTGTATACAAAATCGTTAAAAGTTATGTAGAAAAGCATATTCTTCAAAACTTTTCATATACGTAAACAATCAATTTTGCATTCCACGCTTCGCACTTTATTTTCGAAGGAAAAGAGCTAATTCAATTTGGATTTATTCGTTAGTCCGGAAATTATTTTAAAAATAATCGACGATCGTTATCAGGCCAGTAGAATGTGGCGATGAGGATCACCACTCATCTCGCCAATCGACTAACCAGTGAATCTTAGTGAATCAGAAAGTCTTTAGTTTCGTTTTGTTGACACTGCTTATTCCGTAAGGGAACCAAGTGGGCGTGATGATGCTTTCAAAACTATGTTTCACAAGTCTTTAATGAGAACTTCTTAAAATTTTTCAAAATTTTTGGAGCCGAATCGAATCATAATTTCAGGAAATCTAAGTTTGGTAGAACCCAATCAAGTTATAACCGCACTTAGATCGGTTAATCAAAAATTATGGACCGTACACACACACATACACATTCGCATACAGATGTACGAGGGTGGATTGAAAAGTATTCGGCCTATCCAATAATGAACCCATGTTTCATCTTTTGTTACCAAATAATCCAAAAATTATCTGCATCGGCTTCAAATAACTCCAGTCACGTGAAATAGTCACTCGCGTCCTTTTTTGTTAAACTGAAAGCAGTCGCGGAACTCACCTCTCAGACACTTTGTGGAAACCCAATTCGTTGACTATGGTATTTTGAGTTCGTTCATAAGCGATGCCTATAATCTCGGCTATCTCTCTAATTTTTAATCTGCGGTATCCTATAATTAAATCAATTACTTTTTTTATTATTCTCGTCAGTAATGGACGTCGAAGGCCTTCCAGATCGGGGATCATCTTTCACACTTTCTCTGCCACGCTTGAATTCTGCTATCCATTTTGTGACAGATGAATAAGACAGAACATAATCTCCTAATATACTGACCATGTCATCATGGATGGCTTTCGGTAGCCCCTTCTTACGGAGGTACTTAATGACGGCATGCTGCTCGATTTGCTCCATTTGCAGAAAGTATGTTCGATTGCTTTGTTAAAAAAATAATAAAATCACAACAAATTATTGCACACATTTCGAACTTCACCGAGTTAAATACTCTGAACTGAACTAAATAATTGATTTTTAGAATTAAATAGATCTGTGTTAGGCTCGTACTAATGTCATGGTAAAATAGTCGGAGCAGAATTCTAGGGCTTTGAAACCCTGAAATCTAATAAACTTTATTTTCGAAGACAGGGGTAAAACAAACAATTCCATTATTTTTTAAAACTGTAAATTTTCTTAGCTTGAAGCTTAAAATAAAATACATTGTAAATTATATAAACAGTTCTTGTCACTTGTTATTTTTACTCCGATTTTTATTTCCGGTTTCCTCCCTCGTCCTTTACGTGTTTTATCATGTGGAATAGATACTACTAATAATAAACTGGGAGTTATTGATGTATTTTAACTACATTTTTATGACAATCATAAACATGGAATAGGCGGTGTCCAAGTATTTGGATCTTGGCCAAAATATAGGAGCAAATATAATACCATAAATTATTGTGACTAATTCTCAGAATAATATAACTCTTGTGTTTATGACAGGAGAGGTGATGTTTCTATTAAATAAATTTGGTTTTTGTCATTTATTTGCAGGAAATGTTAGATTTTTAAATAAATAATTTACAACTACATTATCGCGTAAAGTATAAATTGGGTGTAAAATAAAGTGATAATATTATAATGACTTGTTTTTTGTTAGGAATTGAAGTTTATTATGTCGCATCGTTGCTGGAAAGGTCAGCGAATCTGACTACAATACCAATGGAACACGAGTTCGATTGCCGACAGGGACAACTGTTTATGTAATGTGTATAAATACATGTTTTTTTTGGTTTAGATGTTTATTCAATATAGTTTAATATTTATACAGATATTTTTATGATTAATACCCATATCATAAGCAAATTATAATATGTTTACTTTGTGGTTAGAGTAATTCGTCCAGCAACATTGACTAATTATTATTATTATGTTTATTAACACCAAAGTGTATTTACATTGCGTTCAAGTGCAAAATGAAAATGACATGTTAATTAAGTATAAAGACGCTATTGGCTTTTGATCAAAGATCTATATCTTACTTGACCACTAGTTGTTCGATGTAAGTATCTGTCCGAATATAGAAATCAGATTTTCGACTGCTTTGGTGGTATATACTACTATATAAATGTGAATCACCATGAGACCATACCAGGTCAATGGTAAACTTACAGCAGAACTGTATTACGGCTGCAGGCCTAGCAGTGTTCAAGTGGGGATGGTAAGATCTGTAATCAAAAGACAATACCACACAATACCGTCTTGATCCTTAGTGAACAAATATGTTGTTTCAATTTTACACTTGAATGACATGCCACTAGATATTTGACCGCTTTAGTGCGAATAAATATAAAACGTTAAATATATTTATTAATTATTATTTATTATAAGTTTCTTTGAGTGTTTAGAGCATGGGAGCTATACGGTTTTTTATTTTGTTTCAAAATTTTTCTTTTTTTATAATTACTCACCCAGGCCACAAACAATATTTAAAAATATTTCAGTGTATTAGTGAAATAATGACAAGAGTAATAATTTACGATGCGCGTGCACTGCGTCATGAAATTTTCAGAATGAAGTTAGTTGAAAAATCTCCCTTCTGTTTATCGTCAAGTAATACCTAGATTCTAGACTAAACTGATATATTCAAGATAATTATGTCGCTAATTTCTTACACACAACAAATTGTGTTTTATCTTAATAAAAATAAAAAAGTATCTTCACGTCAGTAACCCTGAAGAGGTAAGCAGTAGTATACAACAAGTACACTCACGATTAACCCAAGATACTTGGTCCCACGATGTGATAGGTGGCTAATCTATCGCCAACCGGGCACTTTCCAATCCCGGGTAATATTGTTTTTATCAGAAAACTGAAAAAAACATATTTTTAAATTGCCCGACCCGAGAATCGAACCCGGGACTACCTCATGTGGACAACACCGACACCGGATCATTAGACCACAGAGGCGATATATAGGTACAGAGTTACTTTTAATGGTCCGGCCAAGTTTGCAGAGGCGGTTCAAAATCAATAACTACTTCGGGTTCGTAATTGTAAGAAAACACCACTTATATAAATGAAACCATGTATTTACAATACAAATACACACAACACAATGTGATACTACTACTCTGATTACTACTAAATACTCTGATTGTCACTCACTGTACTATCACTAAACTTAACCGATTACACAATAAAACACTTCTCGCTTCGCAGGGTCGCTTAAAGTATCGCTCTCGATCGCTTTATAAAAACTGCTCTGTATTTGTCAACACATCTCTGTTTATACCCACGGTTAAGTTCTACCTGGATCCAGAAAAATCTAAATTTATCGAGTAACCAATGAATCACTTCTTATTGCAAACAACTTATGATAGTACACGCTATTTTCACCCTTACGCTCTATACCACAAAGTCCATTATTCGGATAACGGCCAACTATTTGTTTATTAATAGGAGTAGCTATCTCTTCCTTTGATTTCTAGATCCCTCCAGCGTTCCAACTCTACACGTTTCTAGATTATTCGTAACAATATGTTCGATTTACTCGTATGTAATAAAAAAAATTAAAAAACCAAATTGAACAAAAACAAAACGGATATAATTTCAATTACTTAAATTAGTACTAAAATATTATTTTTGTGTTATAGCACTCACCCCGTGCTTGGGAATCTGGAAAAACCTTAAAAACAGCAAAGAAAAATATCGACACGCGGGATTTGAACCTGCGACCATTTCCCTAAAGCCGGGACGCTCTTCCGCTGAGCTAGTGTCGACAGGCTCGAGGCGGCGAAATTCTTCTTTGCTATATGATCGATTACGTCGATTGTACTGATCGCTAGCAATACATACGTATAACTAGTTAAATGAGTTCATCGTTACAGATGAAATTCACATTTATAATTTTGTATTGCTAGCGATCAGTACAATCGACGTAATCGATCATATAGCAAAGAAGAATTTCGCTGCCTCGAGCCTGTCGACACTAGCTCAGCGGAAGAGCGTCCCGGCTTTAGGGAAATGGTCGCAGGTTCAAATCCCGCGTGTCGATATTTTTCTTTGCTGTTTTTAAGGTACTAAAATATTATTAGTATTATTAGTATGCCTTCAACCAAATTAAAAGTGATCGGGAAAAATTTACTTGGTGCTACAGATTACATAATAGTTACTATCGTTATTATAGGTAAATGTAAAATGACACACTGCTAAGTGCCATCATTAAAAAAATTCATTCCCAGGAATCGGTGCATCCAATTCATGATTTAGTAGTCTTGTAGTAATTTTACAATAATAAAACACTTTCAATCCAATATTTAGTTCCTAATTTTAACCGGACCTTTAAAAATAGCCCTTTATAATATTTATATATAAAAGTCAAATCTATTCATTATTAGATTAGAGAGAGATTAGAAGCAGACAGAGAATGGTTAAACGATGTGTTAAGCCATTTTTTTTATCATACTAAGATATGATAAGTAACTAAGTTATTGCTAGCGCAACTTTATATTATAATAGATATCGCCTGTGACTTTGCGTGATCAAAAACATTATTTTCTTTTGTTTAGTCATGTAAAAAAGTAGCCTATGTTACTTCAAAATCATCTTTCGAATGAAATTGACTTGGGTCACATCAGTTCTTCCAAAACCATTCGTTTTGAAGTCTGTATGGCATTGGTTAAAAATTTTTTCATCCGAGTATATATACCTACCCAATTATAAAATAGGAAACAAGCAACAGTTTTCCTGATAAAAACATAAAAATAGAACTAATGTAGTGGAGACGTAATGCCACGTGTATAATGTTATCAGCTACCTTGTACTTCAAACAGTCAAACAGTACTCTGTACAGGCAGTGTCAATCACTGACACACACTGATATAAAAAACTCTAGACAAAACTGACACTCAAAAATGTCCCTAATTTCATTTAAGTAGTTATAGATATGGCAAAAACATATGTCTTTGCATATCCAACCTTAAGTGCAAGATTTATAGTTGTTTTTACAAAGCAATGTACGAAAAGAAATAAAATCGACAGTGTCGCGACCGACGCGATTCTATTTGAAATGAGCGCACAATTTGAAATTGTGCGCTCATTTTTGGAGGACGTTTTTGACACACTGATATCAATGCTGACATATTATGAAGATACTAATACATATATTTCTATGTATTATTATATTTGACTAACACTAATAACACAACCAAATGGTTTGCTTACTTTGAGGTTAGATCAAATCGTGTAATTTGTCCACAAATATTATTATTATTAAAAAATATTAATTTTAGACATTTTTACAAACTACTTATGAAGGATTTTAGAAAACGATTTAAAAAATGGAATCAAAAACGATATGTATTCTAGCCTAATTACTCAATATTTATTAGAAATGAAATTTGACCATTTGTAAACGTGTTGTACTATGCGCATAAGGATATGCCTTATTAAACTTGTCGTAAATTCTAGAATTTATTCATATAAAAGGCATTTTGGTCGAGTTTAAGTATTCTTAGAAGCAAATACATCCTTTAAAGGGCAATAAATACGGACGATTATACGGTAACGGTCAGGTTTCTCAGAGAAACGCTAATTAGGCACAAAGCTCCATTGCGCTCAGATTTTATGAGTTATGTGAAATTCAGAGAAGTTATAAATTTTGTTTTGCTGCTAGCGGCCAGTTGTCGCGGATTTCTCCTTTATTTTGAAAAACTAACTCGACTTTCAAGATAAAAGTATAAACTGAATACGAGAGGTATTTTTAGTCTTCAACCATTTCAATAAGAAGTTTATTTAATAGGCTAGTTAAGCAATCTAACAGATAACCATGCTGTTATCTGTGTGGTGGGGTTGAAATGCCACATGCATAAGTTTTTTTCTGTAATAAGATAGAAAACAAGCAAATGAATCTCCTGACAGAATCATCTGTAAGCTGTAAAAGACACTCACCGCCTATTGACACCAAAGAAGATGTATTGTATCAGAGTTTTAACACTACATACATGAGTTTACCGGCTCCCCTACCCTCCAAACCGGAACATGACAATGAAAATCATTGACGCTAATGCAGCTGGAATAGGCAAGGCGGTGGTAATAGTTCCGCTCTAGGCAATACAGAATTCTGTCACCTTGTATGACGATAGTGCAAGTCGTATTAGTAATTTATCTTCGTCGGTCGCTCGGTCGTTCATCTTTTACGAACTGTTTGGATGAATGTCAAACGGACTTAAGAAGGCGGTTGAATCAACACGGGAAAAATCATTAAAATTACTGAGGTTGGCTGGAAAATTGCGGCAGGAATAGGTAGGTCAAATCAGGCCGAAACTTTGCGGGACTTTACCACCTACTACTAGTCAATGGTCACGATGTTGGTAACATGAATTTTTAGAAATATATCTACATTAAACGACAGATTTTCAAAGGTGAAATTGAATGCATAAACAAACAAATGCAAAAAAATGAATATATGAAATATACTAATAATTTAATAAGATAATAATAATGTTATAAATTAAATAATATATAGTTTTTTTATATGTATAAATTTTACTTATTTTTACAGCTATTGCATGCCATAAGGTGAAATATGTTGAACAAACTTAATTAAGAACAACTTTATGTATACCATATTTGTTGCAATAAATGATTATGATTATGATTATGATAAATTATATGCTGTAAACGGCTATATTGATCTATATTAAAATGCGTGTCGAGCCACGTGCTATGTAGGCTTCCGAAGTTACCCATCACACGAATGCGGACTAAGAAGAGCATTTTAATTGATTCATGGACACTTAAACGCCTTTAAAAAAATCTCCAAATGTATTTTATAATTGGTCGACTATAAGTTATTACTCAAAAACTTATAAAGCCTTCTTCTAGTCTTCCCTTTATCTTTATTATATGTACCTACTACTACCGTGATTTTTTTCTCAACCCCAAAACCAAACGTTTAGCTGGTAGAAGGGAGAATATTTGACTCTAATAAAAATTGCTTAATATTTCACAAACGAGTCCCCTAATCGAAAAATTGTTTTCACAAACCTACAATTTTTTTAAAACCTATCCAATGATACCATACACTATGAGATACACGAGAAAAAATTAACATCTCCATTTTACATGTAGAGGAGATACCCTAAAAATATTTTTCAAAATAGTACGTAACCATTTTAATGCGGTGACTAATATGCATATTCATGCCAAATTACAGCTTTTTGGCATTAAAGATCTCTGAGTTACTAACGGACGAACTGACGGACATAGCGAAACTGTAAGGGTTCCTAGTTTTTTTCTTAAGCCTAAAAACACTAATAATAAAAAATACATAATATAACGTACTAGCTGACCCGGCAAACGTTGTTTTGCCTTTATTTTTATCTATATTTTCTCACCTTTTAAACCTTCCCTGGACTTCAACAATTAATTCAAAACCAAAATTAGTAAAATCGGTTCAGCCGTTCTCGAGTTTTAGCGAGACTAACGAACAGCAATTGATTTTTATACATATATAGATTATATATTATAAATGAAAAAAATGACTGTTACGTTTTCACAGCTAAAACAACTGAAAATAATTTTCTAGTGTTACCGGAATTGTGGCTGAGGAGAGTGATTTCCTATATAGTAAGCGCCAGTGTATATCGATATATCTAAACGCAGCGCCAGTATAATAGATTATTATTTATCAACCGACGAAAACACGGAGGTTATTACTTTGACATTGACATTGACATGTTCATTTATAATATTGTTGGAATTGGATAATATTTGAGTATTATGTCCTAGGCGTCCTAGAATATATGTTAAATTTTGTAAGTGTATGTATCTTCACGCCCGTATCTCCGAAGAGGTAGGCAGGAGTACAAGTGCACCCACGTTTACCGAAGATATTAAGTTCCAGAATGTGATACGATAGGTGGCAAGCTTATCTCGCCAACCGGGCACTTTCAATTCCAGGCAACGTTGTTGTTAGAAAACTGAAAATCACATTTTTTGAATTACCCGACCCGGGAATCGAATCCGGGACCTCATGTGGACAACACCGACACCAGACCACTAGAGCACAGAGGCGATTGCATTTATAATATATATTACTAGCCACACACCCCGGCTTCGCAGTGGTGTAATGTAAGCACAAAAATATGTTTTCAAGGCCAATCTATGAAATTTTTGACTTTTTTCGACTATAATATGCATGTATTATACATATAAACCTTGAATATTTTTTTTTTATCATAAGATACCAAACAAGCAGATGGGTTTCCTGATGGAAAGAGTCAACCATCGCCTATAGACACCAAAGATGTTAATGGTGCGTTGCTATCTTGTGGCGAGGTCTAATGCCACATGCATAAGTTTACCGGCTACGTTACCCTCCAAACCGGAACACGACAGCGACAAGCACTGACGCTATTGCGGCAGGAATAGGTAAGGCGGTGGTACCAGACCCGGGCGAGACAATGCAGAACTCTACCACCTAGTAGCCACGGTAGTAACTCGATAGTCAATCGATCGCCTTTTACGACCTGCCTGGCAGAACGGCAGTTGGCCTATTCTTAAAAGGAGGCCGGGACCAACACGGCGTGAATCTCAATCTATTAATAAAAATCGCATTAAAATTCGTTAGGTAATTTAAAACCTATAAGCGAACGAAAATACAGCTGAATCGATTTAGTTTTATACTATGTAAAGAATACGAAAGTACAAGACATTGATAAATAAATATCACTGGATAAGTTACACGAATTAATCTCAACCCAAAGTAAGCAAATTACTTGCTTGTGTTATGGATGCCAGTCAACGATACTAATACATAGAAATACATATATAAATACTTCAACATGCATAATAAATACCCAAACCCAGAAATACAAACATCTTTACCTTGATCTCTATCTTGACCGCCCCGTTGGTCGAGTGGTTAGCGATCCTGACTACGCGATCGACGGGGCTCGGGTTCGATCCCCGACGGGGACAAGCATTTGTGTGATGAACATAAATGTTTGTATTTCCGGGTTTGGGTGTATGTATATTAAATATATTCTTGTATTTATATATGTATTTCTATGTATTAGTATCGTTGACTAACACCCATAACACAAGCAAATAATTTGCTTACTTTGGGGTTAGATCAGTTAGTGTAATTTGTCCCTTGAATATTTATTTATTTATTTATCTTTGCTTACCACACAAATATTTGTCCCTGTCGGGAATTAAACCCAGGCCCATCGACTCGTATTTAGGTTCGCTAAAACACAACCAAACGGGCGGTCGGGAATATAGTATGGATCTTAGTGTTATCACAATATAGCGATATTCATCTGTTTAAAGTAAACTAGCTCATCTCACGTTATAGTGACAGACAGCTCAATTCATAATAGAAACACTAATCACCTAACACAGTACGTTAATTAAGCCCGCTTGACGGTCTGTCCATTGGAAACCCATCAACGCGATCACGTCTAGACCACAAACCATGGATCCCGGAACACTGGATAGCGTTACACAAGCGTGCGATTCGTTCGATGAGATTTATCGCAATTGTTAATAGTGTCGGAGCTCATGTTTCGAGGTAATTAATTAACATGATATTTTGCACGATAAGAGCATTTGTTACAAAAATAAATGCAATGTTAGAGAGTTCTTTTATACATTGTTACAGCACACCAATATCCACTTTCAACATTAATCTTAAAACAACAACGTACCTACTCACAAATAGGCTACAAAAGTGTTCATATTTCAATTTTCTTATGTTTCATTTATGTTTTTTTCTCTATTGTTCTTATTTTATTATTTTATTTTGTTTAGTGACTTCTCTTAGTTTATGCTATTAATGAATTACGAATTGCTCTGTCAAATGAAATCATAATGTAATAGTTCCCTAAAAATAAATGTAAATAATAGCACTTTTTAAAAAATTAAAACTGGTTTCCCGAGATACTAGCCTAGCTTAGTTCGGGAACCTCTGGCAATTTTCATAAATTAGCACGATTTGTAAATGTAGATATTAATCATTTATAAACTGTTGTAAAGGCTGTTGTATGAAATAAATATTTTTTTGATTTTTTTGAATGTATAATTAAATAATGCCTAATACAATGTTAATATAAGTAAATTATGAATGTCAGGCATCAGGCAAGCTGTGTGCATGTTTGCATGCTAAGAAAGTCGAGTAAACTAAAAAAACATATTAGTTTAAATTTTGACGTAATTAGATATTATGATTTACCACCAATAATAGGTTCGCCGGTTAATAAGATAAGTGGTCACCTCCATCGCCGTTTTGTAATGACCGCCCCGTTGGTCGAGTGGTTAGCGACCCTGACCACGCAATTGACGGGGCTCGGGTTCGATCCCTGACGAAGACAAGCATTTGTGTGATGAGCATAAATATTTTTATTTCCGGGTTTGGGTGTTTATTAAATATATTTCAGTATTTATATATGTGTTTCTATGTACTAGTATCGTTAACTAACAACCATAACACAAGCAAATATTTGCTTACTTTGGGGTTAGATCAGTAAATGTAATTTGTCCCGTGAATATTTATTTATTTATTATATTGACCAAATAACTACTATCACTTGTTTCTTGAATAATTGAGATAGACAGCTACCCTTATTCATCTGAACCACAGAAGTGTTGATACAAACAACCGACTCCAAGTTGCTACTGAGACTTCGGTTTGCGAGGTTTACCTCTAAATAAACTTACTTTTTTAAAATTTATTTTTCTAACTATACATCCATATCTATACAAACAGATAAAATTGGACTGTCTGTTTGTAATATTAGAATAACCGCTTTCTACTAGGTATATGCATATGGATGTATACACGGTACATATGCCAAAATTACATTTTTTATATCTTATCTCTATGTCTGTTTGTTCCGGTTAGTCTCTGAAACGGCTAAACCGATTTCGACGGGACTTTCACTGGCAGATAGCTGATGTAATAAGGAGTAACTTCGAATACTTTTATTTTAGAAAATTTTCCACGCGGACGAAGTTGCGAGCACAGCTAATCATAAGGTAGCAAACAAGCAGATAGATCTCCTGATGGATAAAGACATCTATCGCCTATAGACACAAAAGATGTTAATGGTGGCTTGTTATCCGTATGGCGGAATGTTAATGATAGATACATAAATTTACCGGCTATTTTATTCTCCTAACTGTAACACGACAGTGACAAGCACAGACGCTATTCCGACAGGAATGGCTAAGGCGAAGGTACAATTATTAGCCGAGTTAAATAATGCAGTACCTACTCTAAAAACGTAGTAGTCATTATGATAGCGACTCGCTTAGCAATCGCACGCCATTACGAACTGCGTGGCAGAATGGCAGATGGACCTTTTTTATATAAAAAAATATGGACCTTAATGGGGCTATACCTAAAATAAATTTGCTGAATTTAAATTTTCAAGAAAAGAAAGGAACGCAAGGATATCCCCTCGATTTATTTATTCCGGTACATCAAAGTTGTCGAAGTTAATAATGCATCGCTTTATTAAGAAAATTCTATTTGCTATGAAGGAAAGCTTACGTAAAGCGTTCGAGTGTTCCCCTGAAGGGCCCATTGCAATTCGGCTGAAACAACAAGGGGTGTTATAAACGAAATGAATTTTTAAAAAAGCAACGTTTTACTTGCTACATTACTATATAATTGTTGTTGCTTTGGAGCAAAAGTAGCATGGTTGATATTTTCTGTATTGATTATGGCTTCTTTTATATGTATTTTTTATGTTTTTTTAACTCAGAACTCAGTTATTTTGTTTCCGTTTAGTCACGTATTTTGATTAAGGGTTCCAATACACAGAATATTGGAATTTCAGTTCTTGCAATTTTACTGCATTTTCTTGACTTTTCTTATGTAAAGAAATAATTTTATTAGACCGTGGTTCCAGGAACAATCTTTTTTTAATTTATAAAAAGCTAAATTTTTGTGAACAGCTTCGTTTTGACGCGACGCAAATCTTTTCTATCATCAAAAAATCTCGAATCGGGTAACTAATAAAGTTAGGGGGCTTTCAACATTTTAATTCGGCGTAGGGATTTTTTTTTTCTTTAATCGCTTGATTATTTTATGAAAAATGACGAAAAAGATTTTCTCTGACGATTCGTCAACTTTCAAGATTCGGAAATAGGATGAGATTTTGAAATTATTATTAATCAATTTAAAAGCAACCTAATTTGCTCATAATAGCTTGTTAATTATTATTATTATTATTCAAAGGTTATTTTGTTCCACACGTAAAGTGGAAATTTTTCTTAGTTCGACACTCTAAAGTTTATCTTTTTATCTATCTTTATTAGTTACTCCAATCGAGATTATTCAAAGATAGAAAAGATGGTTGTCTCGTCAAAACGAAGCTGTTCACAAAAATTTAGCTTGTTATTAATCAAAAAAAAGTTGTCGCCTCTGCCCCCCTAGACAAGTGGCAAACGCACAGTAACTATTCAAATATTACGCTTTGGCGATATTTAGGCCAAATTGGTAGCCAAGTGGATCATGGCTTGTTCAACGTTCGTTCCATACGAACTTTACGAATTATATCGAATATTGTCTCTGAATTGACGGTAAACGTCACTTTGAAGTATTATTTTTACCGAGGTTATAAGTTTTATTTATATGAAAAGTGCATTAAAAGCAAAAAAGACTTGCCCCCCAAGATGTGGCATCAACGTTAGTACAATAGAAAGAGAAATTTATGGATTTGTCATAAGCTGTTGACACGAGCGTAAACGAATTTGTAATTGGTAGCCAAGTGTCATTCGTGAAACGAAACGTTAGATTGCATCGATCATTTTTGTCAATTTTCGTACAAGACCGTAGCCAAGTGGCACTTTTGACAAGCAAAATAGTAGCGAATCATTCGATAATCAGCGAACGCTAGAACCCTGCAGATTACGCTTAAAATGGCGGTTGATCACTATTATTCAATCAGCTGTTCTAAAGCGTGGATAACATTTGTGAGAATTTTTGATAATTTTAAAGTAAAATTAACGCAAATTAAGAAGGCTTTTGGTAGCACATTATTAATGGTGCTTTGATATCCTTGTGGCGGGGGGGGGTATTAATGTCACATGCATACATTTACCGGCTACCTTACCCTCCAAACCGGAACACGACAGTAACAAGCACTGTTGCTATTGCGGCAGAAATAGGTGGGTCAGTGGTATTAGACCCGGGCGAGACAATGCAGAACCCTACCACTTAGAAGCCACAATACTAGTGACTCGTTTACCCAATTGTTCGCTTCTAACGAACTGCCTAGACACATTGTAAGTAGTGATAGGTTTGCAAAATGCTGACAATGTCTTAATGATGATAAATATAATATTTCGTCTTTAAATATTTTACAGACACTATAAGTTCAAGTTATAAACACTATATTCTTGTTACAACCCTTGTATTTTGTAAATTTAATGAAACAAAGAAAGATAGTTTATTTTTCAGTGTAGCAATAGATTTCGATCAATTTTACATTTCTGTAAATATGTATGCCAAAAAATACGTAAAAAAGAAGTTTTATATGTTCAGTTTTGCATATTTTTGTTCATTTTTAATAATAAATTTATCATTAGCTTTCATAAATCTGAAACATAAGTTTTAAAATGTGACTATCGATAACATTTTGCACAATTCTACGTTCACTTGTAAGGTAGGTAAAGAGGATTTACTTAAAATATGTTAAAACAATCAAATTTGATAGCAATGAAGATAAATACATAAATCTTGGTGACAGTATTTAATTTTATAACTCTTTAAATTGGTAGTCCGTAGTACTGACAGAGTTCAATTAACATGTTAGCTATATAGAAACTTACGGCATGACAGTAATTAAGAAGAAAAGATAGTATATTTTATCTTATTCGCACTCACGCGGTACATACAATCAAAATTGATTCAGATATAGCGACTCTGTTCTTATTTTTATTATATTCAATTCAGAGACAATATTCGATATAATTCGTAAAGTTCGTATGGAACGAACGTTAAACAAGCCATAATCCACTTGGCTACCAATTTGGTCGAAATGACGCCAATGCGTTATATTAGAATGAACAGAGAGCTCGGTTGGCGGTCAGAGCGTGCGCAGGACTTAAAAAAATTTTGATGGAAAATTTCAACCCTATATAACACCCCTTTTTTGTTGCACCATTACGTGGAGGGGGTAAGGGACATCAACTTTTGTCAAGGTCACTTTGCTCTGAGTTAATTCCCCGTGGAGTTAGGGGATGAAAACCGAAATTCATTACAAAGGCGTCTGCAACTTAAAAAAAGAAAATGTATTGAAAACCCCCTAGTTAGGTTAGGACTCTTAAATTATGGCAATTTGCGTTCATTTTACTTTAAAATTATCAAAAATTCTAACAGATATTATCCACGATTTAGAACAGCTGATTAAATAATAGTGATTATCCGCCATTTTTAGCGTAATTTACAGGGTTCTAGCGTTCGCTAATCATTGGATCACCAATTTTGTTTGTCAAAAGTGCCACTTGGCTAAGGTTTTGTATGAAATTGATCAAAAATGATCGATACAATATAACGTTTCGTTTCACGAATGACACTTGGCTACCAATTACAAATTCGTTTACGCTCGTATCAACAGCTTATGTCAAATCCATACATTTTGTTTTCTATTCTCCTAGCGTTGATGCCACTTGTCTTGGGGGGCTGTAGTCTAGTGTCGAAATTGACCACATGAGGTCCCGGGTTCGATTCCTGGGTCGGGCAATTCAAAAATGCATTTTTGCAGTTTTTAGACAACAAGAAATGTATGCCACATTTCTTGTTGTCGTCATTTTGTGTCTACAGGCAATGGTCAATTTTATCCATCTATATCTTTGCCATCTGTTTTTTTGTTGTCATACTCGTATTATAAAACACCCAGTGGAAAAAATTATATAATTTTGTAATAGTATTTAGTTTATACTTTGTAGATGGATTTGCGTAACACTCTTTGATTTTTATGAAATTTAGTTATCTTTATCTGTCTCTGTATATTGATCATGATTTGGAAATACAATAGTGTTTGTTTTAGTAAAAGTGAAACTTAAATTTAATATTAGCGTTACATTTATGTTTATGATAAAATAGTTTTGAATTTTAATCGCTGCTTACATAAAAATTCCTTTTCACAGTGCAAATTACTGATTTTCAAGTAACATAAAGCACTTACATTTTTAAAATAATTCATTTTGATTATTTATTACGTCTAGTTTACTCTGCCTATACGGCGAGAGATCTAGCGTAATGATATTTTAATTAATAGTTACATACTAACATTCAAGTTTCACTCGAGTAAAACCTATATATTTCACAATTTTACGTCGTCACAAACCTTTCACTCGCATGAATAGGCGTTATAAGTTTATGAATAGATATATCAAAATCAAAACCATGTGATCAAATAGACATTACATTGACAACAAAAATAAACAAACTGACAAAGAGCATAAACCGTTATTGAACAAACCCGTTTACTTGTAATATAACCTTTATTACTTTGTTCTTAAAGTCTGTTTCGTAGTCTATGCATACGATTAAGATGTATATACAATGTCGCATAGAATATGCAAAGTGGGTAAGCATTTTTCTATTACCATATTAGCGACAGTTTACTGTTAAATCCACGTGAGAAATGTTGATACATGGTACAGTTAGCGACATTTACATACTTAATTATATAATTGATCACTAAAAAATAGTTGTAAATGCCATTCCTTTCAGGGATAATTTCTTTAGTACAGTGATTGAAAGTTAATGTTTAAATTACAATCCTGACTTATTTTTTGCGATACTTAAATCTAAAAGGTTTAGATTTGTCAAACAAGAAAATGGTTCTCATAACAAAATGGGATAAATATAGCTGGACACCAGTTATCAGTATTTTTTTATATCTATAATGCTTTTATTTCTTTTTAAATCACAGATCTTGTTACGATGGATTGTGATGTCTTAATATCTGATTCCGTTAAAAGACCAAATATGTCACTATCATCGTGACTACTAGGTGGGAGAGTTCTGCAATGGCTCGCCCGAGACCGGTACCATCGCTATACCTATTCCTGTTGTAATAGCGTAGTACTTGTCACTATCGTGTTCCGGCTTAGAAAGTAGGGTAGCTGGTAAACTTATGCATGTAGCAATATAATGTATTGACGGGTCGTCACACGATAGCAACAATACCATTAACATCTTTAATGTCTATAGGCGAGCAATGGTTTCTCATTTCATCAGAAGAGTAATTTGCTTGTTTGTTATCCTATTATATAAAAAATACATTTTTGTCCTATTTTGTAGTAATCAGTAGTGATAAGTAATAAGTGTAAATGTGTATCAAGATGACTTAACCAATGTGGAGTTAGATGACGTCACATAAAGATCTTCCTAGCCAGGCAAAGTGTAGACGGGCGGAAGGTCGTCTGAGAAGTGTTGAAAGTTTTATGTAGCGTTACAAGATAAATGATTGTTACGGCGCAATTTAGAATTCGTTGAATTTTATTTACAGTAGCGTTAAGGATTGCTTGATCGTTGCAGTACTCTCCCTTGAGACTAGCAGCCAATCCCATTGAGCACAAAAAACGATTCTGCCTTGAGTGCTCAAGTAAGCAGTGAGTCGAGACGAGTTGACTATTCAGCCCTCTTCTTGACTTACCGAGATACTTGGAGAATACGAGGGACGAGGTTGCTGCTGAGGAGCCCAGTGAAATTTAAATGTTTGAAGTGGGCTCCAAAGAGCGTGTTTATGGTGTAGCTTATGAAACCGACTGGCTATATACAATATATATTATACCTATATATATTGATTTAGTAATTAATGCATGATTGTTTTTTATTTATCTAACGTTTAAATTTTATATTCAATAAATAAATGTAAAAAATAAAATACAAATTTAAATTATTTTTTTATTCTTAGCAGTATACTTTTATATTTAAGATTTTTTCGTAATGTATCTCCTTCTTTATCGTTCAAGTTTAAAAGTTTAGTATATAGACTACATGTAAAATATTAAAAAAAAGTATCTTCACGCCCATATCCTTTTAGAGGTACAAAAAGTGCACCCACGATTAGCCGAAGATACTTGGTCCCACAAATGTGATAGGTAGCAAGCCTATCACCAACTGGGCACTTTCCAATCCCGGGCAACTTTGTGTTTCTCAGAAAACTGAAAAAACACTTTAATGTGCCCGACCCGGGAATCGAACCCGGGCCCTTATGTGGTCAACGCCAACGCTGGACCACTAGACCACAGAGGCGACAAATATTAATTTCATTAAATACAGTGATTTAATGAAATTAAATGAATGTAAAACTGCTATCGTAATATATAGACATATGACCGGGTAGTATCTCAGATTTTTTAATCTGCTGATGTTTATTCGCAATGAATACGTCTGCCGTTATCAACGATGCAGATATAAAAACAGCAAATAACAATTTTCTCAGTAATACAGCCTTGAGCTGCACTACAGCTGTATATGCAGATTTTTTAACACCATTGGCTGCATAACAGTCTACAATTACGGCATAAATATTAGCTGTAGAACAGTGATTGCATCTCCCATTTTACAAAAATAAGCGTTGAGTGATACTATAGTTATTATAGTATCACTCAACGCTTATTTTTGTAAAATGGGAGATGCAATCACTGTTCTACAGCTAATATTTATGCCGTAATTGTAGACTGTTAGCCGTTAAGTGTTAACTTAAAGCTGTAATAAATTCCCGTGCTAAACAAAATACAGCTAATGTACAGCTTTAAGTATTAAAATAAGCCTAATGAGTTACAAAATATTTAAAGTTGTACAGTAGTGTATTAATATTCAGATATAATGCCTAAAGCTTACGCGAAACTCTAAGAAAGGCCTTTTACAGCATTAGGCTGTATAAAAACTCATAAAGGTCTTTTATACCGATAAAAGCATCTTTTTACACCATTGTACGGCTGCAATAGAACTTTAAGTAATATATGATCTGCTTTATGGGTATTAAACATGCTTGATTGCTACTTGGTTGTCTTACCTGCGCACTCGCCGCGTCCACCACTTTGGGCTTAGTGAGTCCCCATCTCATGTACGGTAGGTATAGGGGGCCTCAATGTACAAAAACCCAGGTCTGGTCAAATACATACAGGTATCCGTTCACTGGCTCTTGGAATATAACATTTTAAGACCCAGGTTCTGGTCAAGAGGGGCAACCGTAACATTTTAAGACTATATTTTTATGTTATTATTTTTTTATCATTATTATATTATATATGTTAGTAGAGAGGTAAAAAATCCAGAGGGGGCAGCTGCCCCTCCCTGCCTCCCCCCCCCCCTGGTACGCCTATGGTTAAGAGTGCCACTACCAGCATGACTACTAGGTGGTAGAGTTCTGCAACGTCTTGCCCGGTGATCTGGTACCACTGCCTTAACTATTCTTGTCGCAATAAATATAAATGTCATTGTCGTGTTCTGGTTTGGAGGAATACATGAATAGCAACGCAACATTGATATTTTTGGTGACTATAGGCGATGGTTTCTCTTTCCATCATGAGAGTTATCTCCTTTTTACTGTCTTATGATATAAAATATATTTTTGTATAAGTAACATAATATAGCAAACAAGCAGATAGACTCCTGATGGAAAAAGTCAACCATCGCCTATAGACACCAAAGATGTAAATCACACAAAGTCACATCGGTATTGTCAAAACAAATGCAATAACAATTAACCATAGGCTCGCCAGATGATAAGAGAAACTGTTGCCTATAGATACCGAAGATGTTAATGTTATCTTACTAACTGTATGGCGGGATGGAAAGGCCACATGCATAAGTCAAACTTTATTTTCCTCGTATTTCCTCTTTACTAATTACTAAGTTGCTCTATTAGTTCTCTATTCATTGATTCCAGATTCATATTGAACAAAACAAGTTATTGGGTATACTAGACACTTTTACTATTCCACTTCTTCAGGAAGCTCCCAGGAGCTTCCTGAAGATGCTTTAAAAAGTGAAACCGGTCGAGTAATATAATTAAAATTGTGTAAAGTGAAATTGATGTACAAGTGGAATAGTAAAAGTGTCTAGTAACAATGGAATTTCACCAAGTGCCGACGATGGAAAGTATAGAATATATTATTGGGTATAATCATCGGGTAGAACAATGAAAGTAATTGGGTATTGTAGAGTTTTTATGGCTATAAAAGCCTCAGAAGTAGCCTTAAGACTGCTGGTAGTTTTAAATACTGTCCTATGGCCCATGTATATAAGATTTCTATTAGATACTTACTATTATTTATTTTAATTTCACCTTAAATCTTATATACTCTTAATATTAACCGCTATTACTTTTTAAAGCATCATCAGGATGAATTAAAATTGATGATTTAAAAAGTGAAACCAGTTGAGTAATATAAAAAAAAAATTCAAAATTTTAAAAAGTGATAAATATTTTTTTTTAATTCTGTCCTTTCTTGGATTGCAATAGAATAATCATGGTTATCATTAATAGTAAGATTTCTGTTAAACGCTATTATTTACTTTGATTTCACATCAATTCATATATACTTTTAATATATTGCATAACTGGTTTTAATTTTGAAAGCATCTTTAGGATAACTTAAAATGGAGGATTTAAAAAGTGAAACCGGTTGAGTGATATAAAAAATATTATGTTTGAAGTAATTTAATAACAATAGTGTCTAATAACAACTATAGTATAAAGCAACATTTCTTCATTAAAGATAATTAATACTTCGATGGAGATAGCCACCTTGCCACTCAACAAACATTTGCTAAACGTCTCCTCTTTGACCTGGTATTTTTTAACATCTCTATGAGATAAATAAAACCGATTATTTAACACATTACTGTAACTAACTATACTTTATACGGCTTGAGTACTATTGCGTACTGCGTAACTTTGTCAATAAAAATTGTCATGATGAGGATGTAGGTGGTACATGAAAATTAGCACATGTCAACAGTGTGAAGACGAATTCCGAAGGGCTTTTTATGACACCTTATCTTTATATAAAGTACTAGCTGACCCGGCAAACGTTGTTCTGCCTTTTTAACTATTCTTTTTTCTATATATTTTTACCTTTTAAACCTTCCCTGGACTTCAACAATTAATTCAAAACCAAAATTAGCCAAATCGGTTCAGCTGTTCTCGAGTTTTAGCGAGACTAACGAACAGCAATTGATTTTTATATAGGTATACTAGCTGATCCGGCAAACGTTGTTCTGCCTTTTTAACTACTCTTATTTTTTCTATATTTTCTCACCTTATAAACCTTCCCTGGACTTTTAATTTACTTGACTTGACTTTAAATTCAAAACCCAAATTAGCCAAATCGGTTTAGCCGTTCTCGAGTTTTAGCGAGACTAACGAACAGTAATTGATTTTTATATATAAGATAGATATGCTCAGTATATTTATAGTGCCTGGGCAATCGAGCTTTGTTTGCTAATTATTATATATGTTTTTCAGGATAACATATTTGGATACGAATTATTACATCCCTGTTATATATAAATATATCACATAGCGCCGTTTCGCAGTAATACACAATCTATATTGATATTACAAATGCGAAAGTCTATCTGTCTGGTCTGTTACGCTTACACGGCTAAACCGCTGGACCGATTATAATGAAATTTGACATGGAGATAAAATAAAACCCGGCGCCAAAGATAAACTATGTTTTTTTAAAGAACAACCTTTAAGGGGCTAAAATAAGGAAAGTCTGGATGAAAGATTATATTGATGACACAAAGATTATATTGATGTAAACCACCTCGCGGGCGAAGTTGCGCAGGTGAACTAGTATTAGACAAAATTCAATAAAAGTATCATTACGCTCCGTTCCCTTGCGGGGCAGGCAGAGTAAACCGAACGTCTATAGTCATTCCAATTCACCGCGAGTCACCGGTTTGTCGATTGGTGAGATAAGTGGTGATCTTCATCGCCACATTTACCGAAATGTTAACGATTATCGACTATTTCTAGCGATAACCGGAACCGACAGTTTAACGTGCTCATCCAAGGCACGGAAATGGTAATACATCACTCCACCAGACTTCGAGCTGCTACTGAGGATTAGATTTTCAAGAAAACCTCAATAACACTTTTGCCCTACCCGGAGATTGAACTTGGGACTTCACGTCTGATCCGAATAGGCTACCCCTAGACCACAAGGCAGTCAAGTTCAAATAAAATTGTTGTAAAAAATCAGTTAAAATAAAGAAACTGATTGATTTTTTTATATCCAAGAACAGCAAACAAGTAGATTGTTATCAACCGCGCTTGACGACAACTACTAGCCGGCCAGATGTGCGGCACACCTTTGTTATGACGTCATAATAAAATAGATAACGAATAGTATAGATAAGCTGGGACAACATATTTTCATTCATTGTAATTCTATCGATTTTTGAGGGCATTACTCTGCCCAAAATAATACAGTGCGTGAAAAGTGATTCTAGTGTTTTATTCGGCCAAACTGCTTCACGTTAATAAGATAGATAGCTCTTCTGATGGAAAGAGACAACTGTCGCTTATTGACAATAAATATATTAATGGTGTATTGCTATCATTAAATAAATAAATAAATATTCACGGGACAAATTACACTTATTGATCTAACCCCAAAGTAAGCAAATTATTTGCTATCATTGCATTGCTATTGCATAATATGGTGAAGTCACTTGCATAAATTTATCGACTACCTTACTTTTCAAACCGGAACATGACACTAACGCTATTGCTACAGGAATAGGTGAAGTAGTGGCATCAACTCGGGTGAGTGATGACTGAATTCGATGCATTCTGCAGTTAACGTGGTAGCGATAAGTTTGACCAATTTTTGGCTTTATCCGAACCAGCTAGTAGAATAGCAGATGACCTATTCTTCAATGGGAGACAGAACCATCACGGAGCTTAATCTGATGAGAACATCCATTAAACCTTGGTCTGCGTAAACGTACATGATTATAAAATAATAATAAGAGTTTCTCATTTCTTGAAATAAATAAAACGATTCCACATTGGAATCCGTAACAAAATTTGAATAATGGTGTATTCCGTGATGCTGGCATAACTAATAAGTGTCGTTTCTGAGAATGTAGATCTGTGACGTTTATTTATTAAGACATACGTGAACGCTACAGCGAATAAACGTCGCGTTTAGTGCGACGTATTTGTGGTAATAATGTCTCCGTCTTGGTGTGTCATTAGTCAAATTAAACGTCCCATGCGTTTGCGCAGTGAATGTTGAAGAATACTGGTCTTTGTAATGGAATGGTAGAACAATACAGTGTACATAATATAGTATTTTTTTATCGAAAATATATTTAGATACGAACCAGATGACTTCGAGGTAACAGATAATCCATCGGCAATATATCTACCAATCACAAAAACTCACAACTTGACGTTATGTGACATTATCAGTATAAGAGCGGATACTTGTATTCAAATAATGCAAATTGTAATCTGTCTCTGAGATAACCCGAAATGAGCAAGCATTTGTGTGATAAACACAGATTCTTCCAGCCGCTGACTCGACGTGGTGTTGTCTAGTTTAAAATATTCGCTGAATTTTAACAGAGTAAATATAAGCATTTCAAAATACCTTAATATAGCTTGGTGTTTTTATATGTTTTTATATGATAAGATAGCAAACAAGCAGATGGGTCTCCTGGTGGAAAGAGTCAACCACCGCCTATAGACATCAAAGTGTTTAAGGTGCGTTGCTATATTGTGGCGAGTTCTAATGCCACATGCATAAGTTTACCAGCTACCGGAATACGACAGTGACAAGCACTAACGCTATTGCGGCAAGAATGGGTAAGGCGGTGGTACCAGACCCGGGCGAGACAATGCGGAACTCTACCACCTAGTAGCCACATTGGTAGTGACTCGCATAGTCAATCAGTCACCTCTTACGACCTGCCTGGCAGAATGGCAGTTCGTCGATTTTCCAATGAAGCCCGTATCAACACGGTCTTCCAATAAACAAATAAAATAATATTTTTATTTTCATAAATAAAATAATTTCATTTCAATGCTTTAAGGGTTCCTGAGAAGGAAAAAGGACCCTTATTGGATCACTTCGTTGTTCATGTGTCCTTCAATCCGTCTGTCAGGATTCTTTTTTTCAGGAACGTGTGAACGTATCAATTTGAAATTTATATCAAATGCTGGGGTCTACGGTCTCCCTCAGCTGCAAAAAAATCAAATCATATAAGTCTACCTCATAAAAAATATGACAATTTATGTCACATATTTTGCGATTTTCTGTGATATCAAAAGGAATTTAAAACCTATAGAGTATAGGGTAGTCCCTGGTGACCTAGAATTAAAAACGAAGTGAAGTGAAGTGAAGAATTAAAAGTGGTGAAAGTCTTACAATACATAATATCAATAATATATTGATGAATGATGACGGAATACCCAAGAAACGCAAAATTTTAGTTAAAACGCGATAAAAAGATGTGATGGTTTATCGGAATCCTCAGCATGAAAGTCCAACTCGCGCTTGACCGGTTTTTTTAATATCATTGACCTACCTTTCTGTGCCTTTCGTGTTGGATAAGATTTACTCACTTACTTTATAAATAATTCGTTCATTAAGTTACCAAATTACGCATACACTAAAACCAAAGAGAGCAATGCGTTGCTATCTTGTGGTGAGGTCTAATGTCACTTGCAAAAGTTTACCGGCTACCTTACCCTCCAAACCGGAACACGACAGCGACAAGCACTGACGCTATTGCGGCAAGAATAGGTAAGGCAGTGGTAGCAGACCTGGGCGAGACAATACAGAACTCTACCACCTAGTAGCCACGATGGTGACTACTAGAAGGTAGAGTTACCCTACAACTACAAATCTGACTCGCACTTGGTCGAATTTTAATTTACAAAGTACTAATATAAAGCAAACTTGTGATATTTTGTCAATTGAATGAGTTTAGTTGCTAGTAAAGGCGATCCATTGAATTGCGAAAGTAAAACAAACAAATCTTTCCCATTTGTAACATTAGTAGCGATATGTGGCTCCGTTCTTATGAGGAGTAGTCTCAAACGATAAATTATTGTGACTCGGAAATATCAATTTTAGTTTCCTTTAAACTTGATACAGAGAGTGCGTTGGAGTAACGAGCAAGTCTGTTGCCAATTAGAAGGGTGGAGTGACAAATGTCTGACGCATTGAAGATATTTACGGTTTCGTTAAAAAAAAAATATACAAACTGCACAATATTGTACAGTTAATTGTCATTATTCAAATCTATACATATAATAAAATTGTAGGAAAGTCAAAACTGTACATTGAATATTTTTTTAAAAGAATACTTTGGGCGTGATCTATACATATAATAAAATCGTAGGAAGGTCAAAACTGTATATTGAATATTTTTTTAAAAGAATACTTTGGGCGTGATCTATACATATAATAAAATCGTAGGAAGGTCAAAACTGTATATTGAATATTTTTTTAAAAGAATACTTGGGGCGTGATCTACAATCGATATCGCAGCCAAAAATATAGGTTTAAGAATTTTTGTCTGTTTGTCTGTTTGTCTGTATGTATGTCCGGGGTAAATTTAAAAGGTACTGCATGGATTTACTTCAAATTTTGCATGAATATTACTAACATGTCGGGTCAACATATAGGCTACATATTATCACGCTATCACCTTCGGGGGAGGAGCAGTGCGGAGTAAACGAAGTCCGCGCGGACGAAGTCGCTGGCAACAGCTAGTAATGATATAAAAACCTTTAAACCAAAAATGAAACCGACAAAAACTTTTTATTTTTAGTTAATTTATTTTATTTATTTATTTTACATTACATAATATTTTTAACTTTCTTTACGTGCATAAGATGACTAGTAAGTGAATAGTCAATCATCCTCTTTTTGCGTACCCTTTTGAGGGGGAGGGGGATTGAGATAACAACAAAGTTATCTTTTAAGATGGACTAAACAGTTAAACAGTACTATCTACATTATTTCAATGTAGATATTGCGTAATTTAGGAATCCATAGCGGACAAACAACGTGACACGTAATTTATGTACCTATAATAAGATACTTTTCTGACTATCTAGCATTCCGTTTGTACGGAGTACTCTTTGAAACGGCTGGACCAATTTTGATGAAACTTTCATTGTAAGTTAGAGGAGTATATAGGGTAGGACTATAGACCACACGAATACTAATAGACACGCCATTGGGAAAGAAACGTGTCGCCGTGCATATGAGCAAACGCTTCTACTACTGTCAAAAGTGTCATACATTTGTAGGTTATATAATATTGTGAAAAAAAAGAAATAAACCATGTTATACTGTTTTATCATACCGAAAGAGATGACAAGGTTAAAAGTCGAGGTGTGTAACTCCGGAGGTACTGAATTAAAGGTGCTGATTCCGGGCCTGGATACGATAAGCTTATTTATTCCTTCAAATCCTCATCGTCTCCGCGGAATTATTTATTCCGTTCATCGGTGAGCGACTGAGCGTATTGCGATTAGAATGAGAGTGAGTGATATTGCGAATTGCGGATCTACACTCTTCCGGTGAGACGCGACCAGTGATAATCAACCTCAAAACTACTCCCACAGTAACTGGTGGGAGCGAATATAATATATAGGGAAACGTTCACTTTTATATATGATCACAGAATATGATACGCTGCAATAAAAAGGACGAAGTGAACCAAAGGAATAAAGGAATAAATAACGTGAAACATATTTTTGCCTGGAGCCGGAATAAGTGAATAAATTCACCCTAAGGAATAAAGATTACCTAACGTTACTCTAAAAATTATCATTGAAATGATTTTTTTTCTATATTCTACACTCTAAATCGTAACGGCTAGATAGTGTTTTGTTTTTAGTTTTATGTTATAATTGCCCTGATGATGCTTATTTAGAAGCGAAACCGGTTGGTTGATATATGTAATAATTTATTGTGAAACAATACAAGTGTTTTAATATTAAACATTGAATGACTTTTTTTCATTGGTAAGTAGTATAAATACAGAGTTTTCTGTGTGCAAGCTACATTGACCAACTAAGAAACTGTCTTGAAAGGCGTATCCATTTAATCCGTGGGCAGGACATAAGCTACTGCTTTCTCGAGTGAGCAAACGAAAGTAATGATTTTGGATGACGCTAATGAATAATAGCTAGAGTAACATAAAAAAAATAAACGGCACTCCTAATGGATAGAGATAACTATCGCCTATAGATGACAAGATGTTAATGATGCGTTGATGTTCTAGCAGCAGAGCCTTGATGCCACATGTTTAAGCTTATCGTCTTCTCTCCCCTCCATACCGGAACTGTGATAAGAAATGACACTATTGCGCCAGGAATAGCTAAGGCCGTGGTACCAGACCCGGGTGAGACAATACAGAACTATACCACCTATTAGCGACGATGTTTTAATAATATTTTTTTTTTAATATTCACGGGACAAATTACACTTACTGATCTAACCGATGTGGCATTAAAACCCGCTACAAGAATCCACAAGGCTAGAAAAGCACCATTACCATCTTTGATGTCTATAAGCGATTGTCTCTTCCCATCAAGATAACAATCCGCTTATTTGCTTTTTTAGGACATATAAAAAAGTTATTGCTTATAAAAAGATAATAATATTATAGTAGCATTATAGGTGAGACATTACAGATTTCTATCACCTAATAGCTACGATGGTTTGACCAATCTTTCATGTTTTACGAATTGCTAGCAGAAAGGCTGTTAACTTTGTATAAAGATCCTGAGCCAATACAAAGGCCTGTTTAATAACTAATTAATCATTAATTGAACAAAGTCAAGCAAAATTTACAAATAGGCGAGACATTACAGATTTCTTTCACCCAATAGCTACGATGGTTTGACCAATCTTTCATGTCTTACGAATTTCCTAGCAGAAAGGCTGTTAACTTTGTATATAGATCCTAAGCCAACACAAAGGCCTGTTTAATAACTAATTAATAATTAATTCAACAAAGTCAAGCAAAATTTACAAAAGCAATCACATTCGAAATATAAATCCGTTATTTTCTGCAAAATACGTAACCATGGATACGTCACGGACTAAACACAATTATTACTCCATTCAAATAACCCTTATCTTTAGAGCAATAAAGTCTTAAATCAAGTTTTTAATTAAAATTAAATATTTGTAGGCTACAGTGGACAATACTAGACTGTTTGTCTCGGGATCGAAGGGGACTGAGAAGTAGGGCTTTTAAAAATGTCGAGTTATACAATGGAGTTTTAATATTCTCTGGTTTTTAGTTACAGTTTAAGGAGTAGCAGGCTTATGGACGAGAGATTGGAAAGCTATTGGAAAAAAGCTTACGTCTGAAGTGGTTTCCGTAAAGAGAGAAAACAATTATATAAAAGAGATTTTTAGTCTGGGATTATATTTTCTTGCTAACTATTTGTAACTCGCGCCACGATGCATTCGTCCTTCTTCGTGAATTTTCGTTTTCCGTGAATCCACAGGAATGAAATATTTTACAGGATAATAAATATCACACGTGTAAATTATGAAGATAAGCTACCTATATCCATTTATTTATTTAATATTTTATTGTACACAACTTAAGAGATTTACAGAGAAAAAATATAATTAAAACGTACAAAAGGTAAATTTATTTCTAAGGTTTAGGGACTAAACAATACTAACTTTTGCCGTGATGATGCGTTAAAACTCGAAACCGGTTGGTTTTAATAAACAAAAAGTCAAGTCAAACAGTACAAGTGCTTTTAATCTATACATATAATAAAATCGTAGGAAAGTCAAAACATACATTGAATATTCTTTTAAAAGAATACTTGGGGCGTGATCTACAATCGATATCAAAGCCAAAAATATAGTTTTTAGAATTTTTGGTTTGTTTGTTGGATTTTGTTGGATGTTTGGATTGTTGGCAGGGATGGGCTATCACGAACGTCAAACGGGAGTGAATTTCATAATTTAACGCCCTGAACACTAAAAAAGCGAGAAAAATTTTGATAATGAGATTCAGGAAACTTCAATAACGAACGCACAGAATTGCGATAAGGATAATCAGGGGAATTTAAAAAGGAGAACCGTTCACGAAGGTATTGAGGAGCTGCTGGGTTAAACACAAACAGTACGTTAAAAAGTAGACACAAAATATGAGTATTTCTGCGATGACGAATAGGTGGTACCTTAAGCTGGGCTCTGAAATTCGAGATAGGGTTATACTTGCGCAAGTCAAAGACAAAACGGATACATAGGTTTTGGATAATATATATTACACGGCATATAAGGAAGGTAGACTGTTCCTTATATGCCGAAACTCAAAACTATGGATTAAGGCCATGATTCTGTGTTAAAAACCGCTGAAAATGTGTGTAGGTGATTACTGACTTCTTGCTGTTCTTTTCTCATCATATACTCTAAAGTGCTAATTCTAAAAAAATACAATTTGAAGAAATGTTCAAAACAAGTAATGTAATATAAGCCACACACCACGCAACCGCGTAAACAGCTTGTTCAATGATTCCGCGAACGACCAAGCAGCGAGCACGCTTTACGTTGCGTAAAACAGTAAAAAAATAATTAAAGAACACAGACGATTTTCAGGTTTGATATCTTTAATGAGTTTTTTTGATAATACTACATTAACTGGAATATTTTTTTAGATTTTTTTAAATTAATCAAATAAAATATTATGTTGCTAGGAATAATTGTATAAAAAAATTGAGACTTTCATTCGATTGACTTCAGTTATACTATTAAGTGTTACCATTGAACAAAACCTTAATTTTGTTTACATTAAAACATTAACAAGTTAATTTATCACCATCTTCATTATAATGGTGTCCAATAAAAATTCTCCTTGATTTTATAGTCAAGAATAGATTAAAGGTAACTCCGTTTTTAGGGTTCCGAAGTAAACTAGGAACCCTTATAGTTTCGCTTTGTTCGTCCGTCCGTCCGCACGATCGCTCAGAGATCCTTAATACTAGAAAGCTTTAATTTGGCATGAATAATATAACGAATTATATATATATATATATATATATATATATATATATATATATATATATATATATATATATATATATATATTGCATTGATAAAATAAATCCTAGCGACAGACTACAAAAGAGAGAACTAATCGTTTACGTAAATTTAACCTGAATTCCAACTTTTTTTATACTTATCTTAATATAGCAAACAAACAGATACATAGGCCTCCTGGTGGAAAGAGTCAACCATCGCCTATAGACACCAAAGATATTAATGGTGCGCTGCTATCTTGTGGCGAGGATAAGTTAACCGGCTACCTTACTCTTGGAGAGTAAGGTAGCCGGTTAACTTATCCTTAACCGGAACACGACAGTGACAAGCACTGACGCTATTGCGGCAGGAATAGGTATGGTGGTTGTACCAGACCCGGGCGAGACAATGCAGAACTCTATCACTTAGTAGCCACGATGGTAGTAACTCGCGTATCCAATCGCCTTTTACGACCTGTCTGGCAGAACGGTAGCTGGCCTATTCTACAAAGAAGCCCGGGACCAACACGGGGTAAAAAAACTTTATCCAGCTATTATTCCTCTACCTTAAAAAATGTATATTAAATGCGGATAAGTTAAAGAGTTGATATATTTGAGTATACTGGTTTAATACTCAAAGGTTGATATAAAATTTTACGGAATATATTAAACTTTTAAAGTAATAACTAAAACATCTATATATTGAGTCTCGACCTGTGTTCTTTGCATTTTTCATAAAAAATCGAATTGCTATCATAAAGAAAATGTAAAAATGGCATGTTTCCTAACTACACTGTCCTTTACACATCTTATATCATTCAGTTCTGTTAAACCCGTGGCCTTTTACACAATTGTAAAGGGCGAACGGTTAGCCAGATGTGTCACTAGCATCGTGACAAAAATCTGCAGCAGCTTACCTGGGTTTAGTACCACTGCCTGACCTATTCTTCCCACCAATATTTTATTCTTTTTACTGTCATGTACCAGTTTGAAAAACAAGATTATTATTTATTATTTTATTTCAAAGATAACAAACAAGCAGATGGTTCTCCTCATGGAAAGAGAAGCCATCGTCTGTAAGCCCCTAAGATGTTAAGGGCGCGGTGGCAAGAATATGTAAAGCGGTGGTATCTGTAGCAAAAGCATCAGTGCTTGTCATCGTCATGTTTTGGATTGGAGGATAAAGTATTCTGTAAATTAAAAAAATAATATTCGGCATTATATCTCGCCATATAGGTGGTACGCGGAATCTAGATCTTTATGTCCATAGGGGATGGTCGCTTCTTTTGAAGGAGAAACAATCAATTTGTTCGCTATTTTATACAGGGTTACATCTGAAACACCAGCAACCTCGCAGGACTAGGTAGCTAACATCATATACAACAACATTTGTGCTACAACTTTTGATAATTTGTTAGATTTTCCTTTCATACAAAAATTAATATGAATTAAATTTTTCGTTTGAACGTTCTTAACTCTACGTGCATCGCAAAGATTATGTAGGAAAATATTACTATTATTATTACTAGCAGCGCATCCGAATGAAGAGTAAGAAATGTCACGACAGGACAATAAAAACTTAAAAATCATTTTTATTTAATGTATTGAGTTATGTCAAAAGTCATAGAACAAATGTTGTTATTTATCATGTATTTAGTCCTGCGAGGTTGCTGGTGTTTTAAAGGTAACCCCGTATAAAAAATATGGAAATAAATCAATCCGTGATCAGTGGTCAGACCAAATATCTATCCTGACTTGATAAAATCTCGAATCAGAGGAGACGTTTGCTCTAGGGTAGAACCTACGCTAGAAAAAAGATAAAAATTAATATTATCAGCCATTTTAAAACCACTCTCACAGAATATTATAGTGTCATTTTACAACGTACACGACGACATAAATTCGTGTCGACTATTTTTACCATGAGTTTGTCTTGTTATGAGAATAAATCGTCTCTCACGAGGACAAACTCAATTGTTCGTCCTAGACATAAAAACGTAACGGAGCCTGCACAATACATTACGGGAATATTCAATTTTATACGATAAAAATGTTTGATAAAATATAGAAAATATACAAATTGTTATTCCGGAACGGGGAAAACCCAAATAAAACCATGGACCAAATAGAACATCTGCCATTCTGCCAGGCAGTTTGTAAAAGGTTTTATTTATTTATTTGTTTCATTAAAAACATATACAAGCATAAAATATGAAGGTGCTATAAAAAGTCGTTTGAATTTTTCTGAGCATCGATGAGTCATAATGTAGTTTACAATAAATATGTGTATAATTAGATATATGACTTCCTGTCATGGTGACTACTACCTGCTCCGTTTTTCGTCGGTTTAAAAATATAATATTCAATCCTTGTTTCTTCTTTATTATAGAGTGTCGGATCCTACATATGAATTTTTGTCTTCCTCCTTTTAATGTTTGTGAATTTTAGTCCCCTTTGCAAAACTTGATACCCATCCTTTTCAATACTTCATACAAAGATACAATATTTCATACATGTCTACTAAAGATTTTGTATGACTTATGTTCATTAAGACGGTCATTATACAAAATAAAATACCATAGGACGAAAGAGTCTAATGTACTACGTGAAAGAAAAGCGATGCTATGTAGAAGTCATGTTCTATTTCGCTCACCCTCGCTACAGCGTTGAAAAAATAATTAATCGTCCGACCAAAGACAAAACTAAGCAACACTGCAGCGTACAATTTAGAGTAAGTAAATATATATTCGCGACCAAAAAATTGTAACCGCCGTGAATTTCATGACGCTTACGTGTTTCATTCTACGTGCTCTGACGTAGGTGCATCCATAGACTGTACTCTAGTAGAACACAAGAAACGTGGCGCATGCCGTGTCTGTTATTCGTTCGCGTTAGTAGATTTCTTTTGGTTGAAATGTAGATGAACATATAAAGGTAAATAAGTGCCTGGTGATGACGTTCTAGTAGGTAAATCTGCATGACTGTAGTAACAGACAGTGTCGACTTATATAAATTTGTTGTTGAATATCACGCGTTCTTCATTCATTTAAAGTCATCGCATACAACGATATGAAATATACATCATACAGAAATTACATTTACATTACATTTTAGAATTGATATTTTGCAAATGAATTTCTCAATCAATAAAAAGGAAACACACTCGCGTCTACATCTCTACATCATATATAGTATATACTATCTACATCATAGGATAGATGAAATAACAAAAAACATCTCCAATTTGTGGGTAGACAAGACATTTAAAAAAATATTTTTTACTATTTCTTGTCAAACTGCGGAATGATTAATATAAATAGATAAACCACTTTATCAGCTTTACGGCTATAATTTGTCATCATAACCTGGGCTGGCTACCTCAGCTTTAGGTGCTCTTTGATAACATTTTTTTTCAAAAAATCTGTATAAACATCTGGTACTGTATAAATACAGCTTTATATTTTTAGAGCCTTCTTTATTGGCAAAAGCTTTTTCTCGCAGAAGGCCAAGCAATAAAATACTGTTCCCACCTTTATATTAAAATATCTGCTTTATATTATCTGTCCCAGTTATCTTACAATACTCTATAAATCGCTCAGAAGTTGTCCTTCTTGTCTGCTCGCTTGTATTGCTTATATTTTGTATGTAGACCTGCAAAACGGTCGTTATTTATTATCTATGAAGTGAGGAAAATTTATAATGCTTAGAATTCTGATGATATTGATGCTTTTGTGAGAGAAAGTACATCGCCTGAGCGCTGGTTGCAATCTCAATGGGGGGTTGCTCATTTATTATTTGCTAAGTGTGTAGGAAAACCACGTTTTAAATCTTCGCTGTATTTGTATTGAAAATCATAAGAATTATGTAGACTTATGTTAATTCTAACTTAATACTAGGTGAAACGCACAAATTCGCTCGTGAATAGATTAACATGTCGTCGATATAGTTTTTAATAAAAACTTTCAGTCCCTGTGTAAGATATTTCTGAAAAAAGTTAGTATTATGTTTGACCCCGGATTATTAACTATCTCCATGCCAAATTTCATCAAAGTGGATCAGCGGCTTAACTGTAAAAGCGAAACAGACAGAAAAATATATTTTCGCATTTAAAATATCGTATGGATTTTTTTAACTGCTTCTTGAAATTTTGGTAGCAATATTATTGAATACTTTAGAACTTTTGACAAGCTAAATGTCCTGATGTGGTTATTCTTTTTTCGTCAAAGAACTTGGTGGCTATCCAAATAAAAAAAATAACTATAGCTTATAAATACCGAGGATATTTGTGGTGCGTTATTAATCCCGTGGTGTGATGGTAATATAACTTGCATAAGTTAACAGATTTTTTTAAAATTATTGATAGGGAAGGCTTGACCACGATCTCGCCTGATAGTAAGCTAAGATGCGGCCTAAGATTGAACGTGCTTCCCTAGAAGGTACCTGTTCACTCTTCTCTTATAGATCCCTAGGTTATAACCGTCGGGGAACACAAACTCAGGATGCACATTCCAGTCCCTTGCGGTTCGGATCAAGAATGTCGAGTCGAATAACTTTGTCCGGGTACGTGGAACGTCGTGAAAAGTATACGGTAGCTGACCTTACCCTCCAAACCGGAACACAACAATTACCGTCGCAATTGCGACAAATCAAAAAGACATTGGGATATAGAAATGCGCAACGTCTTGCTCCCTTGTTTCAAATCCACCGTCTACATAATTTAACAGCTTTGTATTACAGCATAGCAAACAAGCAGGTAGGTCCCCTGGCGAAAAGATTACCTGTAGATACCAAGTAATTATTTTAATTTTATTCTATAATATATGGTATCTTCACGCCCGTATCCCCGAAGCTGTAGGCAAAGGTACAACAAGTGCATCTACGTTTAGCTGAAGATACTAACGGCCGGTTTCTGAAACGCAAGTTAATTTTAACAAGCAATTACTCTGTGCTTGATAAATCATTTGCTTGTAAAAATTATGTTAAATACAGATTAATTACTTGTTAAAATTGATTTGCGTTTCGGAAATCGGCCGTTAGTCCCACAATGTGATAGGTGGTAAGCCTATCACTAACCGGGTTCTTATTAATTCCGGATAACGTTGATTTTATCAGAAAACTGAAAAAACACGTTTAGAATTGCCCGCCCCGGGAATGGAACCTATCACCTCGTGTAGTGAACACGATACCACGAACCGACACGGGTCGGACCACTAGATAAGACCATTTTATAAAATATGTGTGTGAGTTTTTTTAAAGACTTTTTTTTTATAAAATAACAAATGAGCAGATAGTTCTCCTGGTGGAAAGAGATTACAATCGCCTATACGGTGTAGCGGCCAACGGGGTTGTAATGCCACATGCTAAGTTTTCTAGAATTACTCTATCAGCGACTAGTGTTGTTAGCAACACAAACTTTCAAATATTCACACATTTTTAAGTAAAAATTCATTTTAAAGCTCGGTGAAAAGAAAATGCGTCACAATCACAAGACCGCCCCATTGGTCGAGTGGTTAGCGACCCTGCGATTACGCAATCGACGAGGCTCGTGATCGATCCCCGACGGGGACAAGCATTTGTGTGATAAGCATAAATGTTTGTATTTCCGGATTTGGGTGTCCTTGTGTAGCTATAAGTCCTGAAGATGCGTTAATACGCGAAACCGGTAGACTTTAAATAATTTGGAAGAATATATATGTAGTGAAACCAGTACAAGTGTTTTATAATTAAAGACAAAATGCAGTTTCACCAAGTGCCGACGATTAATAGTATAGAACATATTTTTTAAATATATTCCAGTATCTATATATGTATTTCTGTGTATTAGTATCGTTGACTAGCACCCATAACACAAGCAAATAATTTTCTTACTTTGGGGTTAAATCAGTAATGTAATTTTTCCCATTTAAAAAAAAAACTGAAGAACAAATACATAACTGTATAGGATTCAGCCAGGGAAAGAATGAGATAGAATACATTAGTACACAGTACACAGCATTGTTACGTACTTCGGGTTCATAATTGTTAGAAAACATCACTTATATTAAATTCGTGTATTTACCACACAAATACATACAACACAATGTAATACTTAAATACTCTGATTAACACTAGTCACTCACGTGCAATGTTGTAATCACTAAACTTAACCGACTACACAATAAAACACTTCTCGCTTCGCACGGATCGCTATCGCTCTCGATCGCTTTATAAAAACTGCTCTGTATTTGTCAACACATCTCTATTTATACCCAGGGTAAAGTTCTACAACAATCGCGAATGTTCCGAAATCATCTCTTAAATAATAGACAATTATTGTAATCAGCTTATGATAAACACGTTACGATTAATAAGTCCTAGTAAACGCTATTTTCAACCTTATGCCCTATACTACAAAGTTCATTATGATATAGCTATTCCGATACCGGCCAACTATTTGTTTATGAATAGGAGTTAATCAATCAATCAATCAATCAAATAATATTTATTCGACGTAGATACATTTAAGAACACTTGTCGACGTCAAAAAAATATAAAAGACAATTTATACAATATTTGTAAAATACAATTCATAAAAATCACGTCAACCAGAGAGAATTTTGTTTTGCTTACAGAAAGCTAAAGAGTAGCTATCTCTTTCTTTTATTTCTAGATCCCTCCAGCGTTTCAACTCTTCACATTTCTAGATTATTCGTAACAGTCTTTTACATGACAAATGTAATTTAATGGTTCCAAGACTAGCCAAATATTGTTTATATTATATATTATACAACCGAAGAGATTTTACTACAATTTTTACGTCTTTTAAAATACTAAAAACCACGGATAGATACGCCTTTCAAGACAATTTTTTCATTTGTCAGTGTAGCTTGCAATTACATACAGAAATACAGATTTATACTATTTACCAATGAAATAAAATCACTTCAAGGTTAACTATTAAATCTTGTCATCTCATTTGGTACGATAAAAGAGTAGTACAACATGGTTTATTTATATTTCTTTCACAATATAATATAACCTAAAATGTACAACATTTTCACAGTAATAGGAGCGTTTGCTCATATGCGCGACAACACATTTCCTTCCCAACGGCGTGTCTCTTAGTATTCATGTGGTCTGTGCTAAATCTGCTGTCCTCAATTGATCTCCCCACTCTCTCTCTCGTTCCTTCCTACTTCATTCAATAAAAATAATTGACAATCTCTCTCTTTCTTAATCACCTCCATAGAGTATTTAACTCATTCTCTCATTCTCATTACAAAGTACTCAGAATACAAAGCTTAATTTTCACCAAGTGTGAACTCAAATTGATTTTTATTTACTTTAAACAAAAGTATACAATAATAAAGAAAATTGAAATTTGAAATATTTTTTGTTTGTTTAAACATGATTTTCGTTGCATGGATCAGTTGGTTTAAAAAATAAATTGAGATTATGGTTATGTTTGATACATACACTGATAAAACACAAATAATTTTCACTCATATAGTTCCTCGCTCGGCGGTCGGACAGAGAGTGCGCGGCGAACCGTTGCTCACCGCGCCCGTACTATCGCACATGTCACAAACGTTTTTATTTATTATGCATACATTACAGGTATGATAGCCACATTTATAAGGAAGGTAATAGATTGCTTTTTATCTGTATTTCTGAGTCACGTTTTTTTTATAGAATAGGGAGTAAACGGGTAAAAAGCTCATCTGACTGATCACTGCCGCCTATGAACAGCTGCAGCTGGGTACCTTGCCGGCTTTTAGGAAATAAGTAAATTCTTTTTATGAAAGTCCTCAAATCGTATTGGTTCGGAAACACATCCGCTGGCAATTAGTTTCACAGAGTAAACGTGTGAGATAAAAAATGCCTTGAAAAGACTTATATCAATATGATGAGGACGGAATTTCGGAATTATCGATGACCGCTAACGCGACGTAATGAAGTCGCGGGGAATGGCTAGTACTTAATAAAAGCTTCAGTTCTTACCCCTATTGTTAAAGAGATAATAACAGCTGAATCGCAAATAGGATTAAGCTCCAGCCTCGCTGATTAACTGATTACTACTAAACCGTTCGTTTGATCGTCTTTAGGCGATTAAGGTCTTAAACTAATAACCTATTAGCCTGGAGAAATACCTAGCTTACAAAGCATTCTACTTTTATAGTTTAAAGGCAGCAGCAAGTTTATCATCCTATTAGACTAAGTAAGAGTAGGCTTAAATAATAAAACATCATGGCATCGGTTGCCTTTCGAAATAGAAAAAATAAAGTGAACTTTAATACACGTTCCGTTTCATCGCAACTCATTGATTTCTCGGTCGGCGTATGGGTAGTGATTACCATCGCCGCATTTTACCTATCTTGTAACCACTATAGATTGTTTGTTATGTAAACCGGATCTAACAGATTTACATTTTACTTACTCTGGGCTGTAAAAATATTAAAACACCATCACGACTTTAAAATGAAACTGAGAGTTTGGCCGAGTATAATCCAGAAAATATATTAAAAAATTCTTTTACTTCTGTTGTTCCGAGCCTTTAAAATATTTAAAGCTATTTCTGCAAACCCAGTTCATTTCGGAGATTCATTACTTTAGATGTATTCCTAAATTGCTCCTTTAATGTATTAATTACTAGGTGGTAGAATTCTGCATTTCCTCGCCCGGGTCTGGTACCACCGCCTTGCCTATTCCTGCCGCAATAGCGCCAGTGCTTGTCACTGTTGTGTTCCGGTTTGGAGGGTAAGGTAGCCGGTAAACTTATGCATGTGACATAAGACCTTGCCACAAGATAGCAACGCACCATTAACAACTTTGCTGTCTATAGGCGATGGTTGACTCTTTGCATCAGGCCACCCATCTGCTTGTTTGCTGTCTTATAATATAAAAAAAAATACGAAAAAGTAGATCATAAGGTATTTACAATATTTGATCTCCAAAAACGCTTGGTGAGAAGGAAAATAACGATCACTTAGGAACACTCAAGATGTTAATGATTAGATATTATCTATGTGGTGGGATGGCAACGCCAATTGCATAAATTTATCGGTTACCTTACCCTCCAAACCGGAACATGACAATGACAAACACTGACGACAGGAATAGGTAAAGCGGTGGTAACAGACCCATGAGTCGAGACGTTGCGGAACTCTATCATCCAGTTAGAAGTCACTATGTAAGAGATACATATTAGCCTTTTCTCGACTTATACGAGTTATCTAGCAGTAAGGCAATTAATTTATTCTTTGAAATGGGACCCATATAAACAAAAAGGTAATTGTAAAGCGATTTACATTTCAAAGAAAGTAACAAAGTTCAAGTGAATAGCTCGAACGATTTCTAAATATAATAAAAAATAACTCGCGATTGTCTGTCTGTAGTGTATCATAATATGATATTAGTTTCAGCGCTGTCATACGGTATACCTGTCAACGTATCCAAACGAGCTGCCGTCACTGTCGGAATGCCGCGGAACAACCGGGAGCTATCAATTACTGTGACACTACCAGTTTTATAGCGGCCACGACTCCAGCGAATATATCGCAAGCGAACAAGATCAGCGGGAAAATGCTTTTACTTTTGCTATTAATATTGTCTCATATTTAGTAAGACTTGTTTTTAAATATATTGTTTAAGTTATTCCAGTTTATTCCGTAGTATAATATATCATATTATATGTGCCCAACCCGCTCAACCCGGGTCAACGCCAACGCTGGACCACAAGACCACAGAGGCGACAACTCTAAGTTAAATTTTGAAAAAAGGAAATAATTATGTTTACGCCCGTATCCTAAAAGAAGTAAGTAAAGGTACAATAAAGGCACCCACGAGCAGCAGACTATTAGTCCTACAATGTGATAGCCTATCGCCAACCGGACACTTTCCAATCCCGGGCATATTTGTTTTTATCAGAAAACTAAAAAAAAAAATATTTTTGAATTACTTAACTCGGGAATTGAACCCGGAAACTCATGTGGTCAACACCGACACCGGGCCACTAGACCACAGAGGCAATATATTTAGTAATACTTGTTTTTTACCATAATCCAGAGGTGTAAGTCCTCCGACCATCCTGTTTGTTCCGGGCTTGTTATAAAAAATTACCAAAATACTAAATAAGAAATATTAAGAAAAATACTACTTTAAAATTTACTAAAATAAACATCTCACTTTTTCTTTTTGTTTTTTATGTTATCGGATGTTACTTTTATTAATTTTTTTGTCTTTTATTTAAGACCATAAAAACTGTAAATTATCTTGTGGTTAGCACCACTTTTCCGAGTATAGTATTATCCTTATTATAAAGGTTGTCTGGATGAGATCACTTTATTAGCGATAAGACCGCCTTTGTGTATCTTAAATGTGAAATATTTTTTGTAACATATATGTTGTCATATATTTTGGTGCATAATATAGAGTTATTGTATTGTATTCTAAAATTAACGTCATTTGAATGAAAATATTAAGGCGAATACAGCTGCGAACGACCTTGAGTTTCTAACAGGAGGAGCGCAAATATTATTTAGCGCGTGGCATGGTCCAAAGTCAAAGAGTATTTAGTGGATGCAGATACATACAGATACAAACGTTTTAACATTTTTGTTCACCTATATGAACTTTTATCATCATGAATCGACTGAATGTTGTCAAACTTAAAACCAATAACCAGAAATCGCTCATTTATCGATTACATATACATTCATTTTAGAAAAAAAATATACCGAAAATCGTCAAAAAATTATATAACAATTTACGCAATAATAACAGTTACGTATCCTATTTCTTTGAAAGTGTTGTAATATACAATACATCCCGTGTAGCACTTTATTTTAATACATACAATCAACAATTAATATTTAACAAAACCTTTCAAAATTGATTTTATAAAATGTAATCTCTTGAATAATATTTTATAACTAACTAGTTTCTTAGTTTTTGTTTTAAAATCTCGTAATAAAAAAGAAGATATATAAATTGATTTAATGTTTATAAAGGAAACTACTAAATAAGTTGTTTTATTTAGACTATTTGTGTGTATAAAATATTTAATATATTTAATTTATTTATTTTTTATTGCGAAGTCCTTACTACCTTCAAATAGTACCAGTTTTTATTTTTTTTTCTTTAGAGTTCTGCTTTTTATTCGCTTGCTTGAATTATCTTCGTTGTTTATATGTTTTATTTTTTTTATTTTTGTACATTTATCCAAAATATTGACAAAATACTTATCTATCTATAGCTATAATAAAAAATTCAAGCGTAAACGTAGGTATGTACATGAATAGTCTCAAAATATTATTCAGCGTCTACTCGCAAACAAAACTATTTATAAAGTACTAGCTTTCAGCCTCTTTAATACCCTCTTTTACCTCTTTAAGAGATAAAACTCACAGCATCCTTATATACACGTTTATTTAACTAAATTAAAGAACATGGCTAATAAATTTGAAGAGATTTTGATTAAACATATATTTTTTTTACAAACTTTACCACTTTTTCATCGTTTGAAGAGATGACATTTGAAAACCTTCAACTCGTATTCATTTAATTGTATTAAAAATCATAAATACTAAGTTTTAAATATTTTCTACAATATTCTACAATAAACAATCTATTTTTTATACAAACATCAATGCTTTTTTTACCCTTTAAGGAATGAAATTTAAAAAAATCCCCAAATATATGATTCTTAAATTGTGTTGAAGAACGTAAGTGCCGTAATTTCAAGTTATTTCGACCATAAACGTTTGATTTTTCATATAAATTGTAACACACACTTTTACTCCTTTAATGAATGAAACCTCTAACATTACATGCATGTTTCCTCAATTTCGATTGAAGAGCATAAGTACTAAAAAATCCGAAAATTCGTACATCTTAATTGTATTAAAAATCATAAATACTAAATTAAAATAATTAAGATTTTATAGTAATGCAATAAATAAACAATTCATTTTTGATACAAACTTTAAAGCCTCTTTTTACCTCTCTATGGGCTAGAATTCAAAAAAAAATATTAAATTTGTATTTAATTTTTTTTTTCAGTTAAAGGATAATTTAATTATAGCATATCATTCATTTCAACTCAAAAATGACAGAGTTTCATACAAACTTTCACCCCCTATTTCACCATCTTAGGGGATGAATTTAAAAAAACCCTTTCTTATTCCTTGTCTATATCATAAGAACAACATCTGTAAAAAAACAGCCTTCTCGGTCCAAGCTCATTATCTACTATAAAAAAACATCCAAGCGTAAACGAAATGTTCAATTTCCAAACGGCACAACCTTATTATTGTGCCAAACGTTCTCTCTGTACTATTACTCTTTGACTCGAATATGGAGAGCGGAGCTCGCTAACATGCGACACAGCCTCCCCGTATGAACGCTACCGGGAGACTGACTTTCGACGCGAGCGCTGTCCGCGAATTAAATAATAAGGTTTTTATTGATTTAATAGCACACTATAATGATTTTGTAAAATGTTGAACTTAAATTTTATAAAACAATAAATTGTCTGTAATAAAAAGAAAAAATCATCAAAATCGTTACAGTAGTTTGGAAGTTATAGGCAATTTTTTGCGTAAAATTAAGAAAGATATTCGATTTATTTCTGTCAAAAATAACAATAAAATTTAAAAAAACGAACTTAAAATTTAAACTTAATTATATTATACGCATAATGCATATTTTTTTTAAATTATTGGACCAACCGGTTAGCAGTAGTAGGCTTTCAAAGAGGTGTCTATTTCGTAGTTTGGCATTACCTATCGCCTTAAAGAAATAAAGAGAAAAGGCTGTGTCGCTTCATACCTCCAATCCTCCTAAATCCATATAATTAGTCAAAATGCCATAATAAGCCAAGGTTCGAGCCTTGTAGGAGACAACAGGCGTTAATTGTTCCAACTTAATTTTAAACTCTAGCTAAGCACTCTACTCGATCTCTAGTCCGATATCGCTGTTGCAGCCCCATTGTCATTTAAAAAAAAAAAAAACATTTATAATTCGTAAATATTGTGTCGCTTATTTGTCGCAGGTTTAGCGACCCCACCACAACTGGCGCAGTAAACGTTAATTACCAAGAGTTGCCAATTTGTGAACCGCAAATTGTCTGACTACGGCCTGGCTTTAAAGGCAAAGATTGCTCGAAGCAAGTCCGTTTAACACTGACATATTCCCCTATTATTATATGTTAGTAATTTCACTTGTTTGAGTAACGCCAAACTTAAATTACCTTGTATTTATAAAATTGAAGTCGAAAAAACTGCAATAAAGTAACTTAAACATGTGATTACAGTTTATTCCATTTCGAACTAAAAATAGATGTTATAAGTCGAACCACTGTGTATATATGTCTGTCTATGGCATCATAATCGGGTGAACCGATTTGGATGAGTTTTTTTTCTATTTCAAAACTGGTTTTCTAGCGGTGTTCTTAGATATATTTTATATCAAAATAAGTTAAGCTGTTTCAAAGTAATTAGATCTTTTCTACTAGATGAACGAAATAAAGCAACTGGTACAGGACTGACCGATATTAAATTAGACATTCTGTTACATCGACGATCTTTACCAAAGAAAGAGATTACCAATTCAGCTGTATGGGTTTTTTATGTTTGTTATTTCAGAACTCGGTCGAATATTAACCAATTTCCAAAAAATTAACCAATTTTAATATAAGCCATGTTCCTATAATAATCAACGATCCACCATTCGTAGCAGTAACCATTAGCAATTAATTTATTAATAACTAAGAGTTCCACAAGTTGCTTGGATATTTGGTAATTTGACATTTTTAGCTTACACTTCGTAGAAAATATTTCTACCCGTAACTATAATGATTTGTCTAACTGATATAAGAACTGGGCATTAAAAAATATTTTTAGAAAAATATACTTTACTATTTTTCTATGAGACTAAATGTCTCATAGAAATTTGATGAAGATCTGATCCTAGGCTCTAGAGTGCGGGAGACTTTTTTACATCATAAGATGGCAAACAAACAGGCGGTTCTTTTGATGGAAAGAGACAACTATTGTTATTGAAACCAAATATGTTAATGGTGCGTTGTTATCCTTTTTGCGTGGTCTTAATACCACATGCATAAGTTTACCGGCTAGCTTATCCTCTAAACCAGAACATGACAGTGATAAGCACCGACGATTTTATGTCAGGAATAGGTAAGGTAATGGTAGCAGCACCGGGCCAGTCAACGCATAACTGTACTATATAGTAGCCACGATATTTATGACTCGGATAGCCAATATTCGCTTGATAGAACTGCAGCTTATAGGAGGCCAATTGCTGTTTTCTAAACAAAAAATGAACATTGTTCGGCCCAGAAATTGGGCATAATATTTCATGACCTAAGAAAAGAAAAGAGCCTGCTCTTTCTTAAAAGGCCGGTAACGTAAATGCAAATCTTCTGATAGTATGTTTGCCCATGGGCGGTGGTGATCACTTACCATCAAGTGAGCCTCCTGTTCATTTGCCCCCTTTTTCTATAAAAATAGATGAATAAACTAAGCTCTAGAATAACAGCTTATAGAAAAAAAAATCTCAGGGCGCGCAAAGTTCTTTATTTTTATCCAACTTCCTTAAACAAGGACGATATCAATTTTTTTTAGATTTTATGTTTTTATGTTTATTTCCGCAGAATTCGGCTATTTATTAACTGATTTTGAAAATCCTTTTTATGTTTGGGAGAGTATACCCTTCTTAATATATTTAATTTTATTTGTTGTAGCTCTGATGCAGCCTACCGGAAATATCGGCAATGGGAAATCGGTTGCTACAGTTTACTGCGTTAAAATTTATGAAGATAAAGAAGATTAAGCTGTCACGCTCAAATATGTTACACTCGATCAGGTATAGTCAGCTTGGGTCTCTTAAAAGATGTAGTCACACATTGTCCCATGTGACTACATCTCTCATGCTCAACTTTAATGGGTCCAATCAACACAGGAAAAATATCTATATAAGGAAAAATATAAGTTGGGCCAAAAATATTTATCAAAAATGTTTTTTTTTGACGCGTTTATAGCTTTAAATTTGCTTTCATAGTGAGGAAGAGTTCCAAAAACTTGTGATTACAAAATGGGTGATACAGTTTTGTGTTATAGCTACATAACTACCATTAACGTCCAAAGTCTCATATACCGCTAGATAGCTAAAGAATCAAAGAATTTGTTAAGTAAGTATAGACTACAATGCTTTGGACAAGGAAGTGCCGCCATTTCTGGGTAATTTCACTGCATTATATAATTTGTAAATATCTTACAAATAATACGTCTCTTAACTCGGAACAGCCATGACGTTTAATTAAGTTTTATACAGCTCTCCTAAATGCCAATCCCGTGCCTTGGATAAACACGAAAAGCCGGTCGATCGATAATCGTTATCAGGGCGGTAAAATCGGCGATGGGGATCCACCACTCATCTCGCCAAGCGACGAACGAGTGAATTATGGTGAACTGACTCTTTCTATCAGGCGACCCATCTGCTTCTTATGATATGACAAAAACTGGGAATTCTATAGACGTTTGGCTTACTCTGCCTACACCGCAAAAAAACCGGGCGTGATAATACTTTGACTAGTAAAAGATTGTACATATTGAAGGTCTTACGCATTACATATTAAAACGTGATAGTTAATCATTTTAATATGTAATGCATAAAACATACACGGTTAGGTCCATGACATATCCGCAACCCTACTTTAATGTAATATAAGATGGCTATAAAACAGGTGGTTCTCTTGATGAAATGGATGATAACAGAATTGTGGAAGACATTACATTTTCTGAAATCAACTAGTGGCAAACTTACTTATTGGATCTATATTAATATTATAAACTCGAATGTTTGGATATATCAACGGATAGATGTTTGTTATACAATCATGCCTAAACTAGTACACAGATTTGGATGAAATTTAGCATAAAGATAGATAATGACCTAGAACAGCAGAGAATACTCTTGGCCGTTAAATCTACTTGTGCAAATGTATGTGTGCAAAATTTAAATAAATAAACAGCACATAAGAAACTTTTAACCCAGAAAAATTAATTGTTTTCGCGGATTACACCAAAACGTTTTATAATGCAGCAGGCTGCATAACACAGCTAAGGATTTCATATACTTAAAATTGTAGCTGACACTATATTAATAACATTTACACGTGGAAATCAAATACAAAAAAATATTGAATAAAGTTGGTATTATAAAAACTAATTTAAAATTCTTTGCTCACTCAAATAAATATACTTCAGCCATGAAGCAGTTTCGTTGAGTAAATTTTAATCAGTTTTCTCAAACGTAAAACAGACCCAAAGAAACTTTCAGAGAAATCAGTTTTTAAAACTGTCAAATTCAAACGTCTGGAGGAAGAAACCCAAACAATAAACAATTTAAAACCGAATCCATCACACTACAAACTTTCCTATACACTCCCTTGTACTTTGCACCCTTGTTTAGCAATACAAAACAAAAACTATAATGACACACAAAAATCGACTGTATTTTCATTCCAATAAGAGGATTTTCGAACGCATATTGATGTTTGTTTTATCGCAAAAATAAAAACGTGTATCTCAAAGAAAAATGGACCGTATTGTCAAAACGTTTGTATTGGATTTGGGTGAAAATCTTTAAACCGGAACGATTGTTATATTGGAAAGACGTTTACAGTGAATGTCGCTGCGATTTCGGACATGTCAGTTTAGAGCGTAACTGTCACGTCACATGCGTTCAGGGGAAATTGCAGCCGCGAAGTTAGCGTGTAAACAGATACTTCTTTCTATTTTTAACATGCACGTATATATTTAATTGGTATCAAACTCGTAATCTGGCTTGGACTAAGTTCGTATGATTAGCGCTTTGGTACAATTCGTGAAGCCTAGAAGAGCTTCCTTGGCGAGAAAATGCTGATTTGCTTGTGTTGGCAAATTCTTGTTATCGTATTGGAAAATGGCAATATTGAGTTAGCCAGCAACACTTAACAACACCAGCGCGCGACTTGTAACGTATTTTTGTCGCAGACATTAATATAAATTAAATGTCTGTGATTTTTGTGAAAACATATAATTTTGAGAATTATGAGAGATTGTGATAATATAAACATGAGAGTACAATGCGGAGCGCGCATTATTTTTGTCAAAGAAATGCAAAATTATTTAAACTGTCGTTATAGTGCTAAATTGTAATTCGTCTTTGTATAATTAAATATATGTATATTTCTGTTCCTGGCCAATAAATGTGCGTTTTACTTAAAACATGGTTTATTAGTGATCAAGAGTAACGTTAAATTAAACTTAACACCTTTTTTATCTAAAAAAAAAGTAATTGCCTTAAGTCTTATGCTAGTATATTATATATCTCTCTGTAATAGAAAAGCACGTAAAGCAATTGACGCTAGTGAAAAAGATTCGAAAAGCATTAAGTGTTGATGAACGCTCATTTCATTAGAAGAAAAATTTGAAACTCGAAATATCGAAAATACGATTAACAATCGGTTCCTTTTATTATACAGAAAATACATAATATGTTGTACAAAAAAGCTTTTCATTGTAACAAGAGAAGAAGAAGAAGAAAATGACTCTCCAGGGAACAATACAACATAATCGCTGTCTTTAAGCAACATCAAAGATATTAATAGAATTATTACTAGCGTAGTATACACCAGTTTACAAAGTACCTTATCATAATATATACCGGCACATGACAATTACAAATACTAACAATATAGTAATTAGTAAGGCTGTGACCCGCACCTGGGCAAATCACTAGAAATTTTTACCGTAAGTATTCATATCTAGCAATAACATACTTAGCAGAAAAAGTAATAATAATTTATTTCAGGAATAGGTAAGGCGGTAGTAACAGATCCAGGCGAGCCAATGGAGAATTCTACCGCCTATTAATGTTTTACTTCTAAAGTACGAAGTCATAATTTTCAATCTAAAGTTTTAATTCTACAAGTTTGGGAACTCGCACTCGAATTTTGTATCTTTTCAAGGATTTATAAATGTTCTAAATCTTGTGTCACTGAAATAAGTAAAACAGCGCGAAAAACAATATCACATACATACATGTAAAACTGATAACCTCCTTTTTTCGGTTGAACATAATATTGGAGCAACAAAATAAATACAATTTATTATTAAGTACACATTTTATGAAAATTTTCTCACTTATACCTGAAATGTTAATGATGTGGAACCAGTCTCATAGCTGAAACTTAAAGCTCAGTAAATAACTTTACTTTAATATTATGTGCTGGTCTGGACGGTGAGCAGGACTATAAATACGGCTCCCATTAAAGAATAGACCATCTGCCCTTCTACCAGACAGTTTGTGAGAGGCGAGCAATTGACTATATGAGTCGTAGCTACTAGGTGGTAGAGTTCTGCTATGTCTCGCCCAGGTCTGGTACCACCGCCATATCTATTCCTGTAGACATAGCTTTAATTCTTGTCACTATCATGTTCAGATTTGGAGAGTAAGGTAGCCGGTCGACCAATGCATGTTTTTTTTGTCATCCCACCACACGGATAGCAACACACCATTAACACCTTTGGTGTCTAAGGCGATTTTTTTATCTTTCCATCAGGTGAGTCAGCTAGCCAGGTGAGAAAAATGTAATCAGAGAAAATAAATGTAATTTAAATAATGTATGAATAAACTAATTTAAAGCAAAAGAAATGTATTCCAACTAAGCCGTTCTAGTAGATTTAAGATATAAAAAAGTTTTGAAAATGGAAAATGCAAGCCTCAATGCTCGTTTAATTTAAAAACTAACAAAACAATTCTGAATAATTAGATAGTTTTTTTTTTTAATGGAAAAGGGGGCAAACGGACAGGAGGTTCACCTAATGGTAAGTGATTACTACCGCCTATGGACAACCACACTATCAGAAGATTTGCAGTTGCGTTGCCAGCCTTTTAAGAAAGAGTAGGCTCTTATCTTGAAGGTTATTAAGTCGTATCCGCTTGGAAAAACCCCCGCCGGTAATTGCTTCCACAGAGGAATAATGCGGAGAAAAAAGTGCCTCGAGAATCATGGAAATTAGATAGTAATTTTCAATAGGAAACAATCCCGTGACATACAAGTTGTTAAAAAACGTGTACCGTCACATTAGTTATTTTGAGTGCAATCTGCATATCTATACATTCAGACAACGGGACGTCCACGATTTTTTTTTAAATATAATATAACTAGCTGCAGCGTACATTCACGTAATTTTTCCGGGATAAAAAATGTGTGCCAAATTTCATTCAAATCCGTTCAATAGTTTTTGCGTGATTGAGTAAGAAACATCCATCCGTCCATCCAAACATACATCCATCCAAACATCAAAACTTCGCATTATAATATTAATATAGATATATAATACTTCTCAGATATTTAAATATTTTTAAATGTATCACATGTGTTTATAAGAGGTTTATCCATATTAATATTATAAATGCGAAAGTAACTCTGTGTCTGTCTGTCTCTTCTTCACTCCTTAACTACTGAATCGATTTGTATGAAATTTGGTATAAAGATAGTTTGAGACCCGAGAAAGTACATTGGATAGTTTTTGTCCTGGAAATCTCGCGGGAACGAGGAATAAGCAGGTAAAACGCTGGCACTGTCTATTTTTTCAATAACGGTAATGAGTAACTAAGGCTAATTTATTTTAAGAAATTTCTCCACGCGGACAAAGTCGCAGACCCAGCTGTCACTTATACCTGTGTACTTAAATTATTATCTTAGGTAGAAAAATGTGAATTCAGTTGTTAGGTATGTTCAAATCCAGAAAAGTGCTTGAACTTGACATGTTGAGAGTAGAGTACTACCTCGACACTCCGCTTATAATGCGTACAATATTGATAATATCACTAAAATAATTAATATTATGATTAAAAATTTAAGAATACAATTTAAAAATATCAAATAGTAAAAACTGTAATTTAACTAGAAGGAGTTACATTCTACATTAAAACGCTATTTTGGTGGCCTGAAAAATGCCTCCCTACGTTAAGCGATTGCTTAGAGGAGGGTTTATTGAATAATACTCTGTTTATTTTGGTTCGTAAATACTAAGTCTACCGGTTCGAAATTTGTCTTGAAAAATGATACCCATGAGGAAATAAAATATTTGTTTTCAAATGCAAAGAAAATGATGAAAGTATGATATTGCATAAAGCAATGGTATGCTGTTTACATTGTATTGTTAAGAAATCTTTACAACATCAAGATAAACAAAAAATGCAGTTTGTAAATTATAGAAATAATTGTTGTAATGTGAAATAATGTTTGTAATTTGTATTAACTATAATTTAAAAAAAAACACAAGCCCGCTGAGTTTCTTCCGCCGGATATTTTCAGTGTGTGGCCACGTTTCGATCCGGTAGTAATTGTAAAAAAATCGTCTCACAGCATTTTTAATTTCATAATAAATAATTTAAAAAAAAGTATCTTCACGCACATATCCACGAAGGGGTAGGCAGAAGTACAACAAAAGTACCTACCCACGATTAGCCGAAGATACTTGGTCCCACAAATGTGATAGGTGGCAAACCTATCGCCAACCGGGCACTTTTCAATCCCGGGTAACTTTGTATTTCTCAGAAAACTAAAAAAACACTTTTTATGTGCCCGACCCGGGAATCGAACCCGGGACCTCATGTGGTCAACGCCAACGTTGGATCACTAGATCACAGAGGCTAATAATCATAACCGCTCACATCATTTTGGTAACTAATGAGACCTCTGAGAAAATGCCGTTAATACACTGTGGTCTCTATAGGGACCAACGCTAACTTCATACAAAAAACAACATTTTCACTATTTACCAGTTTTAATACAATACTCTATGGTATTTTATCGTTTTCAAATGAAACATTGTATAGAATAACATCCAATTGGCATTCTTTTTTCAAATACGCTCTTGGGGAAAAATAAAAGAACTTAGTTCGCCATTTTGATTCGTGCTGTGTGTTATACGTTGGTTGCACTTTATGATACAGGTTAATTTAAAAGTGTTTTAGCGTATTAATCAACAACTAAACTTTATTTATAATCAAGATAAGTTCAAGATCTAACAGTTTAGAGAATAATTTTGTCAAAAAACCGTAAATATCAATTAATAAAACATATATTTCGTTAATGACCAACTTAATGATATCAGCGCTTTGGGTATGACGGTACCTATTTTTATTTATTTTCGTAAATTTTAGTGTTGATATCTATGATCTCAAAAAAATCATATGATGTGAATGTGAAATATCCTAAACAATATTTAAAAAAAAATATAACATAGCTGTAAAATTGAAAACGAAATAAATTATTTAAAAATTACGAAAAAAATTACGTATTAATTATGAAAAAAAAGATATTAATATTTATGTAAATCAATATTTTTGTACTATAATATATGTTGTTTATTTTTTTACATATGTATATGTTTACCAATTATATAAAAAAATATAAAAAGCATAGGTCATCGATTTACTTTTTGAATTAAAAATCCTCGACTAACAAGTAATCATATTTTTCTCAAAGTGTCGTGTTACACCTGAATTATTTTGTAGCTTAAGCCATTTAAATTAAATAATTCTAACACCAGTGTATTGCAGTGCTCAAGACGTCTTAAAAAATATACGCTTTACAGTATCGGATTCAATCCAAACAACTCATAAATCATTTTTGTGACCACGGTCCACCGGAACGGACTCGAAACGCGTGCGCGTAACGGTCCATGTGTTTTTAGAAAAAAATACGAAAATGGGTGGTGGTGTGAGCGGATAATTTTAAAATATTTGCACAATATAATATATATATGGTATATTCGGTTATGGAACTCCCTTCCAACAAACATCAAAACAACTCCTAGTTCACACTCCTTTAAGTCAGCTCTTAAACATCATTATCTTAATCTATAAATAAACATTACAGAGTTTTCTAGTTTAGTTTGAATTGTAATATGTAAGTTTGCATGTGTATATATATATATATATATATATATATATATATATATATATATATATATATATATATATATATATATATATGTGAATATGTCGGTAACATATTCAAATTTTAATAACTTGTAACTCCCATATTCTGGCCCCGTTGGTCGAGTGGTTAGAGACCCTGACTACGCAATCAACGGGGCTCGGGTTCGATCCCCGACGAGGACAAGCATTTGTGAGACGAGCATAAATGTTTGTATTTCCGGGTTTGGGTGTTTATTATGTATGTAAAAGTATTTATACATGTATTTCTATATATTAGTATCGCTGACTGACACCCATAACACAAGCAAATAATTTGCTTACTTTGGGGTAAGAACAGTAAGTGTAATTTGTCCCGTGAATATTTATTTATTTATTATTAAAAAAAAATTTCTTTCTTTCGTTCTTTCATAAACATAACATTATTCTGGCTAATAGTTTGTATTAAAATGTAATGGCAATTTTACTATTTAAGACCGATTAAAGTTTAAACTTAAACTTCCCATTTTCCGGGCGATTTCGATACAAAGAAACGAAAGAATACTTGGGGCGTGATCTACAATCGATATCGATAATATAGTTATTAAATTTTTGCCTGTTAATCTGTATGTATGTCCGGGATAAACTCAAAAAGTACTGCATGGATTTACTTCAAATTTTGCACGAATATTACTAATAGGTCGGGTCAACATATAGGCTACATATTATCACGCTATCGCCTGTGGGGGAGAGGCTGTGCGGAGTAAACGAAGTCCGCGCGGATGAGGTCGCTGGCAATAGATAGTTATTAAATAAAATACATTATTTTCCAACCAACTTCCCAAAACGTGGATTGCCGAAACACTCACATAAACACCTTTTTATTTAAGAAACCTATATTTTCCATATGATAAACAAAGAACTGAAATTATGCAATAGGCTATTAAGCGCAACTAACACTAAATATCGTCAGATAAGAACTAACACATCAACTACACTTAGTTGCAAAATTTGTAAACATGATACTCAAATTTAAGTGATCACGCAAATATTAGCAGACTAAGTTTAAATTGTAATATCCTTTGGAACTTAGTATTAAAGTGCTTGCAAAACAGAATTCACTACTCGATTAGAACACTTTGCTATCTGGACCGTGACGTCACTCAACACACTAATGCGAAACAGTAAACACCAAGAGGCAAATTTATGCTATTTGACGTTAGCCCTGGCGAATTTATTTGAATACAACTCAAGTGACACAAGTCTCTATGTGAAATGTGTGTATGTCTCTCTGTGTGTATGTGCTGTAATACTGTAAGGTAGCCGTGTATGTGATCGAGCCCTTATAATCGGTCAACCGTTGGCAATATTATTTGCTTGTCTATCCTGCTGACGGAAGACTAAATACGAAAACTATGAACTTTTAAAAATATTACATATAAATATGTATTATTCTTTCTCTTACTTTCTCTTACTTTCTATATTAAGTGTATGTATATATATATATATATATATATATATATATATATATATATATATATATATATATATATATATATATATATATATATATATATATATATATATATATATGCTCTAATCACGACGCTGAGTCAACTGAAGGGCATGCGAAATACTTTAAAGTTCTTGCTTTTATTACACCATATTTTAAAATAAATACCAATCATCAACTGTAATCACTCACAATCAGATAATTTCTAACTTGTTTTCCTCTACTACTGCAAGGAATTAAAGAAATTCGTCGTCCGTAGTAACACGTTTGAAAATGATTTCACCCATCTTGGATTATTGCAAGATAGTTCGTAAAAATTATCGTTGCCGCTAATATAACCACAGCTTCGCACTAGCGCGATAATTTTTAGTATCAAAACGTACAAAGTGTCCGCGCATTGCTTCGGAGCGATACACACAGGTTCGGCCAAAAGGTTAGCAACATTTTTAAAAACGAATTCTAAACGCTTTACTGGCGCCCACATCTACTAAACAGATCAGTTACAAGCACTTTAGTAAGATTTAATTTCTATTAATTTTATATTTATATCTTTGTCTCATTGATGATGATTTAATTTCTTTATCTCATTAAAATATTTTTCAATTAGCACATTAGCACAAGTCCGTAGTATATACAGCCTCGAGTCAATACCAGTGAGGCAAACACGGTAAATTACCCGCACAGCTCCCCACTATTTACCCACCTCTTGCCCTTTTTGTCGGAACGCTGGCTTGCACTTTACTCCGGTATTCATTAACATCGTTAACGAAGCTACGTTTCGAAACGTTCACGTTGCGTTAAGTTTTACGCCATATTAATCGATGAAATTTCACTGATATTCAATTAACTTTTTCGTTCACTATCTTCATGTAATAAAATATTTTACTTATCATTTTTTATATATTAAAGGATATCTAACAAATAGATGGTTCTCTTAATGAAAAATATATAAACATCGCTCATATAGTACCTATTTACTACCTACTCTCATAGATATCATCATATCTTCACGCCAACCCTTGCAGGGTATGCCTGGGGTAAAAACAGTTGATTTAGGTTTGAAACGAGGCCTGGATGACTACGGCGATTAGTACTAGTATTATTAGTAGTAAGGCTTATCAATCCCAAAGATATCAAGATATTCAATGTACATACCTCCGCATTGGTCCGGGAATCTTTGAAAAATAAACCAAGTGCCTTTCAGCCAGGCAAGTTGTGAAAAGCAACCAATTGCAAAAGCAAAATACGTGCAAGTAATATCGTGACTACTAGGTGGTAGACTTCCGCAACGTTTCCAAATAGGACCACCCACTGCTGCGAAAGAGTCAATGCTTATCATTGTCGCGTTCCGGTATGGAGGGTAAGGTAGTCGGTAGATATATGCATGTGATATTGCAACCCCACCACACAGATAGCAATGCATTATTAACGTCTTTGGTGTTTATAGCTGATGGTTCCTTTCCATCAGGAAAGCCATCTCCTTATTTGCTATCTTATGATATAAACATATACTATATAATCTTTACATATAATAAAATCGTAGGAAAGTCAAAACTGTACATTGAATATTTTTTTTAAAGAATACTTGGGGCGTGATCTATAATCGACATCGAAGCCAAAAATATAGTTTTTAGAATTTTTGTCTGTTTGTCTGTTTGTCTGCATGCATGGTTTTACTTCAAATTTTGTATGAATATTACTAACAGGTCGGTTCAACATATAGGCTACATATCATCACGCTATCACTTACAGGGGAGGAGCAGGGCGGAGTAAACGAAGTCCGCGCGGACGAAGTCGCGGGCAACAGCTAGTGATATATAAAATAGATTAAAAACATATATATATATATATATATATATATATATATATATATATATATATATATATATATATATATATATATATATATATATATATATATATATATATATATATATATATATATATATATATATCTAAAGTATTTTACATAATCTGTCTTGTTAAATTTGGTGCGCAATAAAGAGTATTCATTCATAGAATATGTCGGTAACATATTCAAATTTTAATAACTTGTAACTCCCATATTCTGGCCCCGTTGGTCGAGTGGTTAGTTATATAGTGATAGATTAAAAACATGACTGTTAGAAAAACTTCTTACGAGCAGTATCTTACTTTTTACTGGCAGTACTTCTCGTAAGGACTTTATTATCTTACTATTCATGAAAGCAATAGTGAATTGAGGTTTGTTTTCTCGCTTCTACAACTTCCAGTCTAAGAAAGTTACTGTATTTTTATAAGGATACCCCTTATAGAAATACGATGGGGTTTATATCGTGTGAATATAATATCATGTTTACAAACATACTGAACCCTAATCCATAAAGTTACAGTAAATATAAATTACTAGAACCCGGTAATAAAACCCTAAATAAGATAAAACACCCAAATTACTGGTTACACAAGTCAGCAATAATGAATTTCAACCCCTATCCCACATTCCCTATCATTTGTAGATGCTACAAATTATTGGTTGTGGTTTTCTCTGGAAAATTAATGATTTCTGACGACTTCCCTGCTCCCCTTTTTCCGAAATGAATGCTTAAATTTGAATAGGTTTTGATTGCTCTGTTTTGAAGGTATATTTATATGCAACGTATTCCTGATGATATGCATTAAATTTGGCTTTATTCAGGTCATTAAATTAGTCAGTTTTGATAATGGACACTTTTATATATATTTTTTTAAATTTTGTTTTATTTTAATATAAATTACCTACTCTTAAATGCCCAAATTACTCAGCTCTTCAGAAAAATTCAGAAAAAGAAACTGCAAACAGACTAAATAAATAAATAAATAAATTTTCACGGGACAAATTACACTTACTGATCTAACCCCAAAGTAAGCAAATTATTTGCTTGTGTTATGGGTGTTAGTCAAAGATACAAATACATATATAAATACAAGAATATATTTAATAAACACCGAAACCCAGAAACACAAGCATTTATCATCAAAAAAATGCTTGCCCCCGTAGGGGATCGAACCCGAGCCTCGTCGATCGCGTAGTCAGGGTCGCTAACCACTCGACCAACGGGGCGGTTAAATATTATTAATAAAAAGCTAAACATCGTTGGACAATTAATGCGAATTAAGCGAATTATTTGTTTGTTATGTGGTAATTAGTCAACAATACTAGTAAATAATAAAAATTGACCATCCAACAAAACTTCGACTCAATGGGGTGCGGGTCCGATTCTCTACTGCTACAAACATTTGTGTGATAAGCAAAGATGTTTGTTTTTCTAGGTTCGGGCACAAAAGAAAAGCAGTTCAAGTGTATGTTACAGTATTTATATATATATTTCTATATATTAGTATCGTTGACTACACTCATTACACAAGAAAATAATTTACTCACAGGTTGATTAGATCAATTCGTAAAATTTGTACAGCGATATTTTATCATTATTACTAATAATAATAATATTTTTTTATCATCCATAAATAAGTCTTCATTATACACTAATAAATTACGAACACAGCAATTACTATTATTTTCCCCGTATTGGTCTGGGCTCCTTTGAAGAATAGACCAACTGCCGTTCTGCTAGGCAGGTCGTAAAAGGCGACCGATTGGCTATAAATATCACTACCATCGTGACTACTAGGTGGTAGAGTTCCGCAACGACTCTCCCGGGTATTTGGTACCACCACCTTATTCCTGCCGCCATAACGTCAGTGGCAGAACTGCAGTTGGTCTATTTATCAAAGGAGCCCACACCAACACGGGAAAAATAATAGTAATTGCTATGTTCGTAATTTATTAGTGTATAATGGAGACTTATCGATGGATAATAAAAAATATTATTATAAATAATAATTATTATATTATTAAATATCGCTGTCAGAATTTCACTAATAATTGATCTAAATCACGATGTTTGTAACACGTATAGCCAATCGGTCACCTTTTACGACCTGTCGAGCTGAACGGCAGTTGGTATATTCTTCAAAGGAGCTCGGACCATCCAATGTCTATTTTTAAAAAGAGCGCACGTAGTAGCTACGAAGTTAAACGTGTTAATTATAACGATAATAATAGTGGTTTGCCCTAAATATATTCCCTGTTCTATCATTTTCACTTACGAATTCTAATAGAAGTAATTAACAAATTCCTACCATAATATCCCTGCTACAGTTCTCGTGTGCTATGTAATTGAATAGCCACGACATCATATTCAGGTCGCTTTGTATTTAGTATGTAATTACAAGAACATCTTAGAAGGTTTGTTTTCCTCTAATTAGTTACGAAAGTTTGCCTTACTGTTTATTAGTTCGTCAAGGAACATTTTGATCTAATTTACAATATCCTTACTAAATATGTAGACTTTCAATATTGTGTTATTAACTGATACACGCAGATTCACCCGCGAATAGAGAAACGTGTGATCAATATAATTTTGTATATAATTTTTCAGCCCCTTGAGGGTTGATTTCTAAAAGAATTATTATTTAGTAAATAATAATAATAATAATTAGCCTACGTTTGGTCCCAGTTCTTATACTATCTCCATGCCAAATTTTATCAAAATCTATTTAGCGGTTCAGCCACAAAAATGTAACAGATAGACAGATATGCTTTCACATTTAAATATAATAAGAGTCGGTCGGAAAAATACGAAGCCGTGACTGCTTTTTCTGTTAGTGTAGTATGGATATACAAAGACTCACAATTTTATTAACACACGTAGGCTGAAATAAAAATACTGCAGTCGTGAAACAATACCGGTAGGCACAAAGTCATTTATTTTGCATATACGCACATAAAGTTGGAGATGCCGACCGTAAGATGCTAAAACACATTTTTTAAGCTTGTTATTGATGGTTTTCACTCTCGTAAATTATATTTTTTTCCTACCTCGGTATTCTAGGTTTTTACTCTGGTAAAATATACTTTTTGCTTAGCTTGTTATGCTAAGTTTTTATCCACTTAAGCATACTTTTTTCTTAGCTTGGTATGCTAGGTTTTTTATTCATGTAAAGTGTACTTTTTTGCTTAGCTTGGTATTTTTAACCACGTAAAGCATACTTTTTTTAGCTTGGTAATCTAGGTTTTTCTATCCTCGTAAAGAATATTTTTTTCTTATCTTGGTATACTAAGTTTTTTTACCACTTGAAACATACTGTTTTTCTTTATTTAGTGTTCTAGATTTTCATCCACGTAAAGCATACTATATTTTAAGCTTCATATGCTAAGTTTCTATCCACGTAAAGCATATTTTTTAACTTGGTATTCTATTTTTTTTATTAACATAAAGTATACTTTTTTCTTAGCTTGGTATGCTAGCATACCAAGCTAAGAAAAAAGCAAAATCTAGATTTTATTATCCACGTAAAGCATATATTTCTTAGCTTGGTATTCTAGGTTTTATTAACGTATACTTTTTTCTTAGCTTGGTATGCTAGGTTTTATTTTCCACGTAAAGCATACATTTCTTAGCTTGGTATTGTAGGTTTTCTTACCCACGTAAAAAATACTTTTCTTAGTTTGATATTCTAGATCCATGGATAATATATGTTTTAGCTTAGTAAGCTAGATTTTTCACCTACGTAAAAAATAGTTTTAAGTAAAAATAGTTTTTACTAATTTTTCAAGTTTTCCACTCTCGTAATATTCATTTTTAGCTTGGCATTCTAGATTTTTCGCGAACGTAAAACACACTTTTTCTTAGGTTTTTAATTCTTAGAAACAATATAGTCAGACTTATCAGCTAATTCCTGTAATAACTTAGATTAATGGCAATGTATTATCTAAATTATTTGTTATAACATAGCAAGCAAGCAGGCGAAACTCCAGGCGGCATTTATTTAACACAAAACGTTTCTACTTATTACTGATATGTAAAATGACAAACAAACAAATACTTTTTAGAAAAAATGTAAGGGGAAGAGTTTTGCGGTAAGCTTTATTGGTTAGTTCTTAACAATGAAGTTTACAATATTGCATACGTTCAAAGGCTATTGTGTGAGGATAAGCCATACTTTGTCGATCGTAAAGTCTGTCTACGGTTTTGTGGGATACAATGTAATGTGGACTTCTGAATGTCGGATAATTCCAAGGAGTGACACCAGAACCAATGAGTTTTACAACTGATATTATGTTGAGTTGATGGTTCTTTAACAGTCCGACCGCTGAGGAAATGGATATTTGGCAGTTTGTTATGAAAGCCATTACGACGAAAATATTTAACCAAATATCTCAATGGTATAGAGACACCAGCGTCGTTTCTAGGTTTATATAAGTTAAGCAATTTTTTAATATTTTTATGTTATAATTAATAAACACATGTTTTTCTTGATGTAAAGGGACAACCGTCGTCTATTGATACAAAAGATCTAATGGTGCATCGGTAATTGAATAACGAGTTGGAATGCTATACGCATAAGCTTGCTGACTACCTTACCTTCCAATCCCCAATATAACAGTGTAAAACAGCAACAGGAATAGGTTATAGTATTGTACAAAAATCGAATGACACGATGCTGTTAACTTTCTCACCTAGAAGTCACGATGGCAGTAATTTGTTCGGCCAAGTATTTGCTTTTTACAAACTTTTAGGACCCTACTTACTACTAGTACTAACTTATTACTTGTATCATGGGAATTAATAACGTTGCAACAGGTATCTCGAGATCGCCTAAACTGGAACACAATAAAACAAACATTGACTTTATTATTAGAAAACCCGGCCAAAAGCGAGCCGGACGAACGAAGGGTTCCGTAGTAGCAAAAAAACATATGTTATCCACTTATGTTTTTTCGCTACTACGGAACATGTATTGATCAAATCATATCAAAAAAAAATTATTCAAGTAGACCATTATAGACCTTTTTTTGAAAATTACTACCGCATCGAAACGCTACACAATTGTATATGATATATACAATATGTTTATACTCTTTTCACGGCAGCAAAACTCTGCTCATCTTATTTTTATTCCATGTATCCACCACTACGGAGAACCTTTTCACTTGAAGTCGGCTGAAATCATTTTGTTCCAAGTTACGCCCACCACAGACAGATCCACTAAGACAGTCCACAACGTTCCACGAACCCTCTTGTTTCCGTGTCGTAAATCAATTTAATGATCTTTTGAACGGCTACTGCGAATCATTTGAAGTATGAAACAGAATTTTCACTATAATTTTGCGTGTAACTTTCTGAGTTTGCATGAAATTACCACACTCGCTTTGTAGATTTATGATATAATCTGCGCACATTGAAAATGAGGTAACTTTGTAAAAAAAATTAACCATAGCCCTAAATATCCTATGTCAGTAAACTCTTATCGATAAAATGACATGAATTAAACTCAAATTATAATTTACTTCCCTAGCGTTAAGTTTCTAATTCGACAGTCAGATAAATTACAATAACTTGTTTCTCAAGCACGTGTAAACTATGTCAATGTAAATTGCGACCAATTTGAGGGCGCATTCCAATTTTCGCGCAATGCACAAATATTGCTATCTTTTCAAGCTTTTTCAAAAAAAATTATGAATTTTAATGAAATTCGGTATATTGGTAGTTGATATCTAGAATCAAAACAATTTTTTGTAGGATTTACAAAAAAAATATAAAAACTGGTTGACCCTGTAGGCCATTCTGAAACTTCCTGCTAAATCGACCTATTTTATGTTCAAAGAATCAAAAATTATACCTAAAAGAATGCAAAACTCTAAAGTTTAAAAAAAATCAGTATTTTTAAGTTTGTAAAGCTGTATATTTTGAAAACGATGATCGATTTTGATCTTTCAAATAGCATTTGATGCAATTTTTTGTTGAAGTATGTCAAAGTATCGTCAAAAAAACGCCTTTTTTCCATAGAACTATATTCATCCGAGCTTTTTTCTAAAATTTCATTATCAAATGTCATTAAATAATCCCGAACGAATCAACCGATTTTGATCCAATTTACAGAACTATATTTATGATACCTTACTATTACTTACACTTTTACTAACTTACACTCGCGTAGAGTGAAGTAGTGTTCGTTTCTCCTGAAGATGCTTCGGTTTCAAAGTGAAACGTGCATTGAATGCGTACATAAATTGTGTGCTTTTGTGATTGGTGCCGGCGTGGGACGCGGGTGTAAAAGTTTGGTAGGTGTGAGTGGATAATTGTACCGCTGGGGTCTTCTTTTTGTCCGGACCATCGGTGAGTCTTATCCATTTATTAAACCGACAGATAATAGCAAAACTTAATTCATTTCACCTTTTAATAATGGATAACAACAAATGGTAACACCTGAATCAATAAAATATACGTCGAGTTCCGCAACGCCTCGCCCGAATATTTGGAACCACCGCCTTATCTATTCCTGCTGCAATAATGTCAATGCTCGTCATTGCCATGTTCCAGTTTGGAGGGTAAGGTAGCCGGTGGACTTATGTATGTGGCATTGCCATCTCACCACAAGGATAGGAACGCACCATTAACAGCTTTGTTGTCTTTAGACGATGGTTTCTCTTTGCATCAGAAGAGCCATCTGCTTGTTTGCTATCTTATAACAAAAAGTGGAAGATCCGTGATCAAACACAGGCCAAAACCATGTGATTTTTTGCTACTTATGATAAAAAAAACAAGCAATTACCGGCCTCAACCACTAACTTACTCGTAAATTATTCAAATTCCTTAGAGAAGATTTTAGAAAAATATATGGTTTGATAAAATTGCCCAAGGAATAATCATATACACGCAGTGGGCTTAGCGGATAGTCCCTTGTGTAGAGCGTGCTTTACAACAAGAGAGATCCGCATGACGTAGTGACAGAGTAGGCACACCGAAGAGCCTTATTTCTTAAGGACTTGGCTAGATACAGACGGCTGTTCGAGCAACTGTCTACCGTGTGTCTTGAGCTTCTAGAAGGAGCTGGGATAGCAAGATTAACTAACATTCCATATATGGTATTCCATATACTTAGCCATACCTTATGCATGGTGTGCCCATGGCATAAGGTATGGCTAAGTGCGGTATAGTTCGCTTTCATAGATAGATGTATGTAAAATATTTGTATGATTATACCTCAAGTTCGTTAATCGGAATATCTTAACAAAATCTTTTACCCAAACTATTTAAAAAATAGATCCGATATAAACCAATTTCATTGTCTATCTTCCGATATAAAAAAATAAAAACGAGTGTAAAGAAGGGCACATTTGAACATTAAAAGTCCATTTCTAGGGTAGATTAAGATCGCATTTTCTAAGTACCTATATAAACGCCACATAAAACTTTTAATTTACACAACCATTTGCAATTTCAAATAAAACATGGTGGACGCATTGTGGCGTTTACGATATTCTACACCGTTTATGATGGCGGACAATGCATGGCAGTAAATGGATATGTAGAAAAGAAGCACCCGCCATTTGTACAAAAAATGAGAGAAGCCAATATATTTAAAACAGTTGTAAATATAAAAATTTAGAACAAGACAACCAACAGACACACGAATCTTCTTAAAGTAAGATATTTTAATTGTTGTCTATAAACCCAAACAAGTTAATAACAAAGAAGCTGATATTTTTCTTAGTTAGTTTCTTAGTTAAAACCGATAATCGTGCATTGCATTTATTTGGTGGGAAAAAAGTATTACCGATTACCAAAGTTAGTGCGGCCTAACTAGGCACCGAACATGCCTGAGTTTACAAAAGTCTGTCACCTATAAATACAGGATGAACATTTGGGTAATTGGCTATTTAGCAAAAAGGAAAATGTTTTATATGACCTGTGTATTAGTTTCTGCTTTACTTTTTTACGATTCTAGGCAGTTAAAATAAAAAAGTTTCATCACTTCGTTGCGGGGTAGGGTAGGCAGAATAAACCGAACGTTTATAGTTAAGTAAGGTGTATTTAGTTATAGTTAGGTATTACCTTTTAGGGTTATGGGCTTAAGATATTAAATAGATTCAGGCGTTACTTTGCGGAAATGCATAATTTAAAGAAGAAATTATGGTATTTAATTTGCAAATTTCCGCGAAATGTTATATGGAACTGTCGTGATGCAACAGAAATGAAAGGTAGTGTAAGGAATAGGGCAAACTTATCCAAAGTCTGAAATTATAGAAGACCACAGCGGCACAATAGTCCACCCACTTCCACGACACTTTCGTCCACGTCAGAAGCAAAGGCAGTAACACACAAGTTGTGTACTCAACGCACGTTTCAATTCGCATTAATTCACGATTAATGCTTCACCCTTCATAGAGTGAAGTGCTATTCAACTCTCCTGAAGATGCTTCGGTTGCGATGTGAAACGTGCGTTAACTACATAACTTGTGTGTTACTTCCTTTGCTTCTGACGTGGAAGAAAGTGTCGTAGAAGTGGGTGGATTATTGTGCCGCTGTGGTCTTCTATAATTTCAGACTTTGGATAGATTTACCATATTCCTTACACTACCTTTCATTTCTGTTGCATCACGACAGTTCCACATAACATTTCGCAGAAATTTGCAAATTAAATACCATAATTTTTTTCTTTAAGTTATGGACTTAGATTATTTTAAGGGCTTATATTTTCTTTATATATGTGCTTAAATACCTTTGCTCCGTGTTGATCTTGGCCCCATTTAAAGAATAGACCATCTGCCGTTCTGCCTAGGAATTCGCATGAGGCGAACGATTGGCTAATCGAGTCACTACCATCGTGGCTACTAGATACAAGAGTTCTGCATTTTCTCGTTCAGGTCTGGTATCACCACTTTACCTATTCCTACCGCAATAGCGTTAGTCTTTTTTTCAACGGGGGCAACGGACAGAAGGCTCACCTGATGATAAGTAATTACCGTAGCCCATAAACAACTACACTACCAGAGGTGTTGCATCTGCGTTGCCGGCATTTTAAGAATGAGTAAGCTATTTTCTTGAAGGTCCCTAAGTCGTGTCCGTTTGGAAAAAATCTGCCGAGAACTGGTTCTACATAGGACAAGTCGGAGCAAAAAATGTCTCGAGAATCGCGTGGTTATGGATTTTCAGACATCGAGGTGGTGATAGTACGTATTTAGTTTATGTCTTGTTGGCAGTAGGTACTAAATACATTAAAAAATTTGAATCATCACAAAGCACATCGTTTGTCTGTCATGTAAATGTACAAAATATCTTAAAGACAATATTTTAATTTGCGTCTTTGTACTGGCCTCCATATTATGTGTATACTTTAATGCTACTGAAATAAAAAATCGCACATCAGATGAAATGTGCAGGAGCGCAGCACATGTTTTAAAAAGTATCTTCACGCCCGTATCCCCGAAGGGGTAGGCAGTGGTACAATAAGTGCACCCACGATTAGCCGAAGATACTTGGTCCCACAAATATGACAGATGGCAAGCCTATCGCCAACCGGACACTTTCCAATCCCGGGCAATTTTGTGTTTATCAGAAAACTGAAAAAAACATTTTTTAAGTGCCTGACCTGGGAATCGAACCCGGGACCTAATGTGGTCCACCACTAGACCACAGAGGCGATACATATTTTAAATAATCTAAAAACTACTGGAGAAATTTCACAAAGTATCAGTCAGTCACTTTATAAACTTCTGGAGCGAGTTGAGTTAGCTGGTAAATTAGCCAGCTATGAACAATTATAGCTCAAGTAGCGAAGGGAGAAATAATTATAAGGCTTGATAGAAAAATAAGTATAATTTAGTATTGTTTGTGAGCTTGTACCTAACGATGAATATTACTTGATAGTTTCAATATTCTAATTATCTTTTGTAGTAATAAATTGACGAGACAGTCAATGGTCAACAATTAAGTCGTTAATCACTGGCTTAACTTTCAAGTCAGCAAAATTACACTCAGGATTTTGCTATCAGAAAAATGTAAGTAGTAGCCACAAATTTTGTAGTTGTGTATTAATGTCTATATTTCTTGTCAAATCAGGAAAAGGTGCCTCATTCGACGTAAGTACTAAGTGATAAATGGCAAATTGGCAAAAATTTCGAAGAGAATAATTCAACAAACTGGAAAGAGTGGGGAACTAAGAGAATGTTTAAACTTTCCGTTCACTTTGCTTATACCGTAAAGAAACATATGTGATCATATATGTTTTAGTAGTATGTAATATAATCAAGTGCCTAAATATAATTACAATCATAACTCAGTTATTTTTTTTAATTTTAATTAAGTTGCTACATTGCTTTTAACATTGATTAAAAATCAGTAACATAGTTCCTCAATTTGAAATGTCAATTTCATTTCATCAACATTCGAATTTGGAACGCGTTTTCCATTACAATTCAGAGAGCGATCCAGCATGGCGTACACAAACGACATCATTTCCGCTACGAATTGACTGTAAACAATATTTATAGGAAGCTGGTGATGTGACAGTGACAGTACAGATACAGAAACCTTGTTTCTTATGACTTTGATGCTGTCATAGGCAATTTACTTGAAGACATCTTGCTTATCGAAATTTAAATGTATTCACGTGAACTCTCTGACGTTTTGTTATACTTTGACATATCCGCTCATTTTATTTTTCCTTCTGCTTCTTTGTTAAACTTTATAAATTAAGTAGTTAGTAGTAATTACTTTAGAAATATATTTAAGTTATTATTTTTAAAATGATAAGCGTTGAGAAATTTTTGGTAGCGATAAAGCTAAGCTAAGAATATTTATCTACACGATACAAACGTTACAATATCTTCCCTAAATACTTTTCCTATATGCATAATTTTTGCATACATACACATATAATACATACAAACATATACAAACACACTCAGACACATACATACACATACACATGCATACACATACACATATTATTTGGCTAATGCATCTATATTATTATTATTAATATTATAAATGCAACAGTTTGGATATTTGGATGGATGGATGGATGTTTGAATAGACGTATCTATGTTTGTTACTCAATCACGCAAAAACTACGGAAAGAATTTGAATGAAATTTAGCACACAGGTAGACGATGACCTGAAATAGCACATAGGCTACTTTTATCCCGGAAAAATTAAGTGATCCCGCGGGATTCCTCAAAAACTTTTATAACACAGTGGGCTGCACGCTACAGTTAGTATGTTATAATTACGAAACTTACTATTTCTTTCTTAAACCATGTAACTAATTATGAGTGTGTTAAAGAAGGGTACCTCCTTTGGGCACATAATTTAATAAAATAAAATAAAAATTTGGGCATATAAATATAATAAGTTAAAATGTTGAAGAAATGTCACAATATTTTTTTTTCAAAAATTTGCGTCATTGATAAATCTCGTACGATTTTGATACAATTTACGGTATTTGATGTAATTTTTTAAGTAGGAAAGCTAACTAGATTTTTAACTAGACCGGTGTATAAACCTGGGAATTATTTTTAAAAAAATCAAGTAAGTTTGCTGTAAACAATGTAATTTTAGTATTTGAAAAGCTGTAACTTTTGAAAATAAATTTTATTTTAATTTTTGACGGTATTTGACGGGAAAAAACGTTTTAAGCACCAAAGTATTGTAGAAGACCAAAAAATTATTGGTTGAAAAATTTCGAAGTTAGTTTGACAAATTACTTTTTCTTAATTTTTCGTTAATCGATTTCGATGGTATTTATACATTGAACGCAGTTTTTTGAGGAATAGAGCTGATTAGATTTAGTACTCAATCGGTACAGTACCCGGCGATAAATATTGCACATCGACCTTTGGAAAGAGACAATCGGCTAATTTCGGCTTCGTAGAGCGTTATCTCTGTCGCACAAAATACAAACAGTCCGGTACCTATTAGGAGCTGTTAAAACAAGTATGATTTGCTTCTTTTGATATTTTTATTCTTTGTATAAAATACACTAATTTTTCTATAAGTGATGGCTTTAGGTTGGGGTAAAATAAAATAAAAAAAACATTTTTACATTATGTTTACGTATTTAATTATTTTGGAACATTACAGCTTTAGTGTACATAATAAACACCATTATACCTATTGCTAAAATGAGACATTGCAATAAAAATAATAATAATTCTAATTCTCAATTACTTCCATTTCACTATCTGTGCTCTCAAAGAGGTCAATATCACTGTCACTATCAGCCGTATTTATTACTAATCTATCAGTGTAATTGTCTAAACTGTGTTGAATGCTTCTATATTCATTCTCACATTTGATTGCATGATCGCAAACCTTTTTCCACTCTTCAGCGCCGATCATGTTTACTTTTTCAGTCAATAATGTTTTTGCTGTAGTTAAGTTCATACCCACATTTCTAGAGGCTACATAGTCTTTCAGTTGAGACCATATATTTTCAATTGGATTAAAATCCGGATGATATGGTGGCAATCGCAACACAGTGTGCCCATGTTCGGCAAGTATTTTTTTCACAGAAAACTCTGTATACTCTCTCTCTAAATCTGGGTTTTTGTTAATTTTGGATCAACTGGAATTTCATGTCTGTTTAACCAGTTGATCATTTCCCGTTTAATGGTGTTTGAGTTGGGAGGTCTCTCAACATACTTGTTGTGATAGGGTGCGTTGTCGATAACTAGAACAGAATCACTGGGTATATTTGGGATTAATTGGTTAACCAGCCATTTCTCATAGTTATCGTTATTCATTTCATTGTGATAGTCACCTGTAGTGTCCGTGGATTTATACGTTAAAAAAGCACCGGGTACAAAGCTTTTTCATTTCCCGCATGAACTATTATCAAACGTTGACCTTTTGAAATTGGCTTTTTTACTCCTTTTTTCTTATCGTCACTCCAAGATTTCCCTTTAGTGTGGGATGCATGTATATATGACTCATCCATGTAGACGATATTTTTTCCTGTTTCGCGAAATATTAAAAGACAAAGAATAAAAATATCAAAAGAAGCAAATCATACTTGTTTTAACAGCTCCTAATAGGTACCGGACTGTTTGTATTTTGTGCGACAGAGATAACGCTCTACGAAGCCGAAATTAGCCGATTGTCTCTTTCCAAAGGTCGATGTGCAATATTTATCGCCGGGTACTGTACATTAATTTGGAAATTATATTAAAAAAAATTTTGTTTTACACAAACACACACTACATACACACGTGCGCGCGCACGCACTAACGTTCGCATGCACGCACGCACGCTCGTACGCACGCACGCACGTACGCGCACACGCACACACACGTACACGTACACGCACACACACACACGTGCGCACACACACACACACACACACACACAAACACACACACACACACACACACACACACACACGCGCGCGCGCAGTTATACTCACAGTTATACTGACGTCATCGTGAAAATCGAAAAAGGTCCCTCAGACCTCAAAACGACGGTGACCATTCGATTTTCGACAATCGAGACAAAATTCGTAACTTTGTTACACCTAACAAAGTTATTCGTAACTTGGCGTAAACGTCAATGGCTAGACATTTCGATACTAGTTGTTCTATTCTGTACGTGAACCAAACTTTTGATGTGTGAAATGCCGTCTAATTACCGGGCAGGTCAGTAGATGCTATCGATATCACGCGTAACGTCATGTATGCATGTCGTCATTAGTTCCTGTTAAAATTATTACGGCCTAATGAATATTTGAATAATATTTGAACTGGATGATTGTGTCAACTTTTAAGCCCCGACGCAAAAATCTGTGTCATAATTTTGGTCGCTATATATGCCTGCATGTGTCTGACTGTTTGTTGCTTTGTCAACCGATTTTGTTACGGTTTTGTTTATTAGAAATATGGTTTTTAGTGGTGATTTTTGATGTAGATGTGTTGTTATGTGCCTAACCAAAAATTAAATATTTTTTACAAAAAATGTGTATTGTATGTCTATTACTATATACAATCATATTCCTGATAGTCTTAAATCATTGCCTATAAATAAATTTTGCAAAAAGTTGTTTGATTTGCTGTTAGATAAAACTTATTATGATATTAAAGAATTTTTAGCCGATAAAATTAAATGTTAATGCATAGAAATATAAGTTTGTTGATTGCCTAAAAAAATTCAATGTAGTAAAATTTTGTAAATGGTGGAAACTTTGTAAATTACAAAAATCTTAATCATACAAAAAATGAAACTTGTAATTATAAAAATAATTTTGTAATATGAAATCCTTCTTGTACATTAGTAATAAGTACATAAAATAGGGGAAAAAAGACCAGCCCGCTGAGTTTCTTCCGCCGGATCTTCTCAGTGTGTGGCCGCGTTCCGATCCGGTAGTAATTCTAAAAAATCGATACAGTGTTTTAAATGTTATGTTATACAATGATAATTTTTTAAATATTTGCACACCATATAATGGTAGAATATGTAGGTAACTTAATTAATTTTTAACAACTTGTAACACCCATGTTCTTGCAAATAAATATTTTCTTTCTTTCTTTTTATCAAAATTTTCCGTTTCAAAGACATCAGCTATTTCCTACTTGATGAAAGGAATTGAGTATCTAGTGCAGGCTTGATCGATATAAAATTTGGTATCCTAATACTTCAATGATATTACAATGACATGGTAACTTTGACCTAAGGCTGCAGGATTCTTATTCAAAGATTATCAGCTCTTTCTTGTTTTACTTTGCAAATGATACCTACACATTTTGTATAATATAAGATAGCAAACAATCAGATGGGTCTCCTGATGGAAAGAGTTAACCATCGCCTATAGACACCAAAGATGTTAATGGTGCGTTACTATCTTGTAGCGATGTCTAATGTTACATGTATAAGTTCACCGACTAACTTACCCATAAACCGGAACACGACAGTGAGAAGTATTGACGCTATTGCTACAGGAATAGGTAAAGTGGTGTTACCAGAACCGAGAGAGATGTTGCAGAACAGTACCAAGAAGTCACGACGGTAGTATAATAAAAATAATATTGCTGGACAAATTACACAAATCGATCTAGCCCCAAAGTAAGCAAATTATTTACTTGTATGATGGGTGTTATTCAACGATACTAATACATCGATAAATACATATATAAATCCTGTTATATACATAATAAATACCCAAACCTAGAAAAACAAACATTTTCTATGTTCATCACATAAATGTCCCCGTCGGGAATCGAACCCAAGCCAAATTGACTTATGCTTAGATTCACTAACCACTCGACCAGCGAGGTGGTAATTCGCCTTTTTTATGACCTGGACCAACACGGAGATAATATATTGGTAGGTACCACACCAAGGCGAGATGTAGAAGTATATCGCTTAGTAGTCATCACTATTGTGACACGTTAAATAAATCATTTGCCTTTTTAAAACTGTTGTGACATTCGGCACATATCAATAAATCAAATAAGAGTGTATTTAGCTTGTTAGAGTACGTGATGCAAACGTCATCTGAAATTCTCAGATGACACCGGACATTCTCGGTCGGCTCGCAGTACACACGTCCATCCGGCGTAGATATCTGAGAATCAAATATCTTGTCGTGGCCCTAAAATGTTCCTCGAATCTTTAGACTATACAATTTCAACTTAAGTGTCATATACCTCATTGACTTTATATAATAAAAATTACTGCCATTCGCATGCTGGTCGAAATTCAACCGTAAGATCATAGACATCATTGAAGAAGAAAATATCTTCTACATTTGACATACTTTGGTGTGGTCAAAGTAGTTTACAGTATGTATAATATGATGAGATTTATCAACTGAGTGGTAGTGGGTGTTTTTTTGTTTTTTTTTTAAATATTTTATAAAACATGCATTAAAAACACATTAATTTAATGTGTTTTATAATGTGTATTATATAACATATTAGCTGTCTGTGTAGAAACGTAGTTAAAGTTTTCATGCTAAAGAAGTGTTTCTTTAGCACGAAAACTTTAACTAAGTATGCCAAATTTTATAATTCTACGTTCACGTAATTGCCGTAAAAAGGGATATATTTTTTCTTCATGCATTTATGTATATAAGTTAATAAACATATATGTATAGGCGATGGTTATGTTATATCATCAAAAAAGCCGTTTGTAGTCATTTTAATATTATCAAGATGTGTAGAGGCATAACTTTGATTTAAGAGTCAGGGTCCGGACTCCTTTAAAGAATATACCATCCGCCGTTCTGCCAATTTAATACGTGTCATTACCATCGTAACTACCAGAAGGTAGAGTTCTACAACTTCTCACCCGGGTATTTGGTACCACCGCCTTGCCGATGCCCGCTGTAATAGCGTCTATGCTTGTCACTGTCGTGTTCCAGTTTTAAGGATAATGTAGCCGGTAGACATTAACATCTTTGGTGTCTACAGGATGGTTTATCTTTCCATCAGGAGAGCCATCTGCTTGTTTGCTATCTTATGATAAAATCGTAAAGCAGAATGAATAGTTCTTGTAGCTAGGCTGACGTTCAAATGTAGTTGCAAGATATCTTTTTAGTAATATCTGTGATTTATCAAGTACAATAGCATCAACAATAAGCACTACTTTATTGGTATTACAAACACTGAATTTTTTCCAATTTTTTTAAATTCAGCTGTAAATAATGACTGTCTAACAATAAAATGCGGTTAGGGTTTTTCCTATTTTATAGTTATTATCTATTGTTATTTATGTTATATATTATAATTCTGAGATTTTTTATCGGCTGTAACCATAGTATTTTAACACCGATAAAAAATATCAGAATTAGTTTAGTGCGACATAAAAGTTCAAGTTGGTCATTACTTGACCTATTTGGAAATTTTGAGCGTCTTGTAACATTCGGATAGCTAACTGGAAAATCGGCGTAAAATTATGTTAAAAGTAAAAGTGTACTACGAATGTCAATATCTAAGCTACTCACTTTTCGCCGTGTTGGTCCCGGCCTCCTTTGTAGAATAGGCCAACTGCCGTTCTGCCAGGCAGGTCGTAAAAGGCGACCGATTGGCTATTGAGTCACTACCATCGTGGCTACTAGGTGGTAGAGTTCTGCATTGTCTCGCCCGGGTCTGGTACCACCGCCTTACCTATTCCTGCCGCAATAGCGTCAGTGCTTGTCGCTGTCGTGTTCCGGTTTGGAGGGTAAGGTAGCCGGTAAACTTATGTATGTGGCATTAGACCTCGCCACAAGATAGCAACGCACCATTAACATCTTTGGTGTCTATAGGCGATGGTTGACTCTTTCCATCAGGAGACCCATCTGCTTGTTTGCTATCTTATGATATAAAAAAAAAAAAAAAAACTCATACCGTTCTTAAAAAATAAAAATTCCGCTGGTTTCCTTTTATCGGCAAAACTGAACGTCAAGTTAATGTTTGTGTTTACTAGCTGCGGTCTACAGTCGGGTGCATCATAAAAGTTTTCAGTGGGAACAACTTATTTTTCCGGGATAAATAATAAGTATCCTCAACGCCCGGTTTCGCAGTAGCGGTCATTTGGACCAACTGCTTAAGTTCATTTCGAAAAAAAGTATTCTATGTGCTATTCCAGGTCATCTATATGTGTGCTAAATTTCATCCAGATCGGTTAAGCCGTTTATGCGTGAAAGAATAACAAACATCAACCTATCCATCTATACAAAATTTCACATTTATAATATTAGTAGGCCTAGTAGGATAGGACTAATAGCATATATGATATACATATATACATATCAGACTCCTAAGTTGATTTTCCATAAAAGGTGCTGGTAAGATTCTTCGCCCAGGAAATTGTACATAATACCTGATAACATTAGCTGTTCAAGCTACTAACTGAAACAACGTGACAATATAATAATTGTTATCCTGTGAAATACTTTATAAGTCCTATCTGTAAACAAAATGTAAAGAGTTGCATTAAATGACGATTTAGCAGCATTTTACTGCGCCTGTTAACCCTGGCGTGTGGAGTACGTCTGGCGGACATTCTAGGCGTTGCAGCGCCGAATGTCTGAGATAGGGGTAACAGGTTGGCATCTCGCTTCAGCTATTGAGATAACAAGCTACGTCGCATTGCATGTAACATCTTGAGACAAAAATATATGCAAGTTTATATTAATAATTTACAGTCTCTACTGAAAGGAACATAATATGGTACCTAGTATTACGAGCTTTTATTTAACTTGCGATATTCGTATCAAAGTCAAAGTCAAAACATTTTTATTAAAATTATCGTTTACTGGTAGTTTTGACGAGTCAACATTTTTTGAGTTACAACCGCGGCCACACAATGAAAAGATCCGGTGGTATGTAATAGATTTGTTAAATCTTGCAAACTATTTCGCATTTGGTATGTTCGGAATTTTGACATATATAAGGCAATATTATGGAATCACCGACCTGATCTCATGATGGAGCCCAGACGTAGGGATTAGAACTCCTAGATACAGAGGGCTGAAACAGTATCGCTGGTTTGATATTATAATTAATTACATTCTGTTTCTTGGTGATGAGGTCTGAATTAGGGGCATATATTAATTCTCTCGGATTATATTGGCAATGATATGGATGCAGGCGGATAACTTCGTGGCCCGATTCATTTGCTAATTGATCCAAATAGTATAATTTATCCGGACGATGTCTTTTTACTTTCTGCAAAAATTCCACTTTTACAGAATTTTATAGCCTTCATCAATCGTTTGCATTTTTCGAACTGCCAGAATAGCACATATTCTAGAATAGGTTCAATAATCTGGACGTTAATGATCGAGCCAATTAAAACTTTATTTTTTTTTTATAAAAAAGGACGTCATATTTAAGTTTTGCATGAGCATCAATATGCAAGAGCTTTTTTTTACATCATAAGAGCAAACAAGCAGATGGCTCCTCTGATGGTAAAAAAAACATTGCCCATAGACACCAAGATGTTAATGGTGCGTTGCTATCTGTGGCGAGGTCTTAACGACAGATGTATAAAGTTTACCGGCTGCCTTGCCCTCCATACCGAAATATGACATTGACAAGCATATTGTGGCAGGAATAGGTAAGGCGGTGGTACTAGACCTGGGCGAGATGATGCAGAACTCTACCGCCTAGTAAAATTTTAAGTAAAATGAGAATAATTCCAATATCTACCTTCATTAGGTAAACCTTATTTCTTAGAAGTGTATAACAATTAATAACTTTAAACTCATTACTCGTAAAAGTATCATTTCATTTGACTTTTACCTGTACTGTACATACAGTATTGCATTCGCATCACGGATGGTGACCGTCTTTCTACTGGTGATGATTGTTTCTTGTCTTATGATATGAAAGATATATAATTTTAATGTCAATTAAAATGTAGTGATTGTATACTCTTTGATGTCAATCATAAATTTTATAAAAGCGCAAATATTACATTTTTTTAGTACATTTAGTAATTATTAATTATATTGCTATTAACTGCAATATTCAAAATATTAGTTACAAAATATTATTTTGTGTTTGTAAATTTATTTTCCTCACGTTTACCTAAATAAAAATAATAATGTATATTTTCTTCTAAATTTTTAATAGCTTTTCGCAATTAAAATAAATGTAGTATTAAAGCGTCAAAACTTGAAGTTCCATTCTCACCATCTCGATGTCTGGAAATCCACAACTGTGCGTTTCTCCCGACACTTTTTACCTCGCACTACTCTTTTGTGGAACCAATTACCGGCAGGGGTATTTCCGAACGGATACGACATAGGGACCTTCAAGAAAAGAGCTTACTCATTCTTAAAAGGCCGGCAACGCAACTGCAAGACCTCTTCTGGTATTGCAGATGTCGATGGGCGGCGGTGATCACTTACCATCAGGTGCACCTCTTGCTCGTTTGCCCCCTCTTCTATATAAAAAAAAAATGTAGTATTAAAGCAAGCGACTAATTTGTTTTAAACTCATTGAAAAGTTTAAATTTCTTATAACCGTAATATAAGACTACGTAGAACCCTCAAAGGATTGTTATCTGTATACCATAAAATAAATGGTCCTGGTGCCAACCCTATTACTTGTTTTAAGTGACAAATGTATTTAGTTGTAGTTAAACTTCAGACCCCTTGTAACATCTCATATTGATATGTGGCAAATATAGTGTAATAACAGGATAGAGAAAATAGCATTAAGCGCATTACTGTTGGCCCTGGCTTTGGACTTAGATTCAATTTATTTTAATAGTTCGTTGCAAACTGTTAACTAGGAACGGCACACTTTTAACATTTAACTTTTGGATTGTATCTTTACGCCTTTATCTGACCTATTTAGCTTATATGGCTTGAAAATTATTTGTCTTATTTATTTTTATTTGCATACCAATTTTCACGGCGTTTAAATTGATGATAATCGAGTTATCGTCGAACAAACATTTATACATACTAATTTCGAGTTATTTCGGTGGTCTTGGAAAACTTCGATTGATGTTTTTGCTCGTTTAATAAAATTTAAAATAATTTTGATAATAATAAACAAACACAATAATGGGACAAAGATACTAGACATCACACGTTTAATTGGTGCAGAAAATTACCATCAGTTAGTCACCGTGGTATTCTTCTGTATAGAATCTCTGTGAGCTTTATCACCTCTTACTAATTTATAAAGCTAGCAGATGTTTATTACCTAATTAAATACGTAATTTTTTACCTAATCCGGATTATTTTAGTAAATATTTAAATAAAATGTATACGCATTTAAAATAAACTCCCCGATGCTATAATAAGCAAATTTAAAAAATGTGTGTAAAGAAGGAATGACCAAAAGAGTGTGATAGATCTGATTTTGATTGATAGTAGACTCCGCAGTTGTATAATGGATACGCGCGCCTACAGAGGTCCCAATTTGGAAACAGACCACTATTTGGTAGTAAGCCGATATAGGGGTCTGTTTAAGAAGTGGAAGCATTGGCGACAGCGTGTTCCATTCGGAGAGCTTGAAAGGATAAAGAGCGAAAAGTTGCAAGACCCGAGTATAAGGAGTATGTATGAGATTCAGGTTCGAGATAGGTTGGCGAAAGTTAACCTACCGGACTTGGATGTAGATGAATGTTGGAAAGTTTTGAAAGATAGTATGATAGTAGCCGCGAAAGAAGTATGTGGTAGTGCAAAACTGTGCAAGTCAATGGAAGGAGATGCATGGTGGGATGATGAAGTGAAAGCTGCGATTGAAAGAAAGAAGAAAGCATGGCTAGACTATGTGTCATGTTTGCACGCGAATGATGGTATGAAAGACAAGAAGAAAGAGTTATATCGTTGTTGTAAGAATGCCACTAAAACCTTAGTGAAAGAAAAGCGTGAAAGAGAATGTTTGAAAGTGGAACAGAGACTGGCGAGCAAGTTCGAGGCAAACACCAAACTTTTTTGGAGGGAGGTGAAGAAGTCTAGGAGTTGTTCGGCAACCTCCAGAATAAATAGGATTAAATCTAAGGATGGTGACATTCTTACAAGCACAGAAAGTGTGTTAAAACGATGGAGTGAATACTTTGGAGATATGTATGATGCTGTTCAGGACGCTGCCTCCGTCTCTAACTCAGTTAATGATTCAGAGACGGTGGAAGCATGCCAAGACATTACTATGCAAGAGATCGTATGGGCGATAAGAAGTATGAAAAATGGAAAGGCTGCGGGAATAGATAAGGTGACTGCTGAGATGATCAAATACGGTGGTCCTGCCGTCTGGGACTCTTTTTGGGTTCTCTGCAATACATGTTGGAGGACCGGTAGAGTACCCGAAGACTGGCGGCGCGCGGTCATCGTGCTCCTTGTATATAGGCAAGGGCTCACATATAGACTGCAACAGCTATAGGGCCATCAGTTTGATCAGCTTAGCATCAAAGGTGTATGGTAAGATCATTGAAAGGAGAATGCAAGGGAAGTCCGAGGGAATGTTTTGGGAGGCACAAGGGGGTTTCAGATCTGGAAGAGGATGTATGGATCAAGTTTTCTCACTCCGCAACATCATAGAGAAGCATCTGGCTGTCGGCCAGAAGGTTTTCTGCGGTTTTGTGGATTTGAAGAAAGCGTTTGACAGAGTTGTGCGAAAGAAACTTTGGGACATTTTACCCAGTTATGGGATAGATGGGCGTCTGCTGCGTGCTTTGCAATCCATGTACTGGGATTGCAAAGCATGTGTGCGGGTGGACGGCAACATATCGCCCTGGTTCGATGTCAATATCGGCGTCAAGCAGGGTTGTGTGTTGTCAGCTCGTCTGTTTATTCTATATCTGGATAAGTGTCTCCAAAGATTGAGGTCATTGAATGTGGGAATGCGCATGAGTGATCTAGTGGTGAACTGCCTGCTTTATGCAGATGACGCTTTACTTCTAGGCTCAACTCCATCTGAGCTGCAAACACTGATCACAATTATGAATGAGGATTGTAAGATTATGGGCTTACATTTGAATGCGAAGAAAACTAAAGTTTTAGTATTTGAAAGAGAAGCAACCAGAACGGACGTAAGGGTTGTGGTAGATGATGTAGTGCTGGAACAAGTGGATGAGTTTGTATATCTTGGATGTGCTTTTAGCAGGGATGGAAGGTACACCGCTGATGTTGAAAGAAGAGTGTGTGCAGGGAACAGAGTGAATGGAGCGTTAGGGAGATTACTTAATAGCACAATTTTAAGTCAGGCTGCCCGTCTAGCTCTGCATAATCATGTGCTTATCCCAACGCTATTGTATGGAAGTAAGAGCTGGGTATGTCAGAAAGGGCATGAAAGTAGAATCAACGCGGTTGAGATGAGGTCGCTAAGGAAAATATGTGGTGTGACACTCGCGGACCGGGTTCGTAATGTCGAAGTGAGAGAGAGGTTAGGTTTGAAAGAAAGTGTCGGTGTAAAGATGAGAAAGGGCATGCTGCGTTGGTTCGGACATGTAGAAAGAATGGTAGATGAAAGGTTAACAAAACAGATATATAATGTGAATGTGGAAGGATGTAGATACCGGGGAAGACCAAGACTGACATACCACGATCAGATTGATCGAGTGCTGTCCGAAGGTGGTGTCAAGAGTCTTCGCAACCGGCGTTTGTGTATGAAGAGAGTGATGAATGTGGAGGAAGCGAGACAAGCCTGTAAGGATCGTGATGTATGGCACTCGGTTCTCTCTCTGCCTATCCCGTAAGGGGCCTGGCGTGAAGATATATAAATGTGTTAAAACAAAAATGTGTAAAAAAGGATATTATAAAATCTCAGATTATTTAGCAGACAAACAAGCCTAGGAATAATCGCTCCATATACCAATCTCTTATATTTTCTGTAATATGAAATAATTCTTGTAATATTGTAAAACTTTTTTGTATTATTTTTCTACATACTTTTATTATAAAAAAACTAATAAACAAAAAAGAAAAGCCTGTTGAGTTTCTTCCGCCGGATCTTCTCAGTGTGTGGCCGCGTTCTGACCCGGTAGTCATTTTAAGAAATGTTGGCTTGTCAAAGTTAGTGTTTATTTGAATAAAACATTTTTTTGATTTTATTTAATCAAACAAGTCCAAACAAAAAGCAGAAAGTCAATGAAACCCAGAAGAAACGTTGCAGATTTCTATCACAAACTAGCTGACCCGGCAAACATTGTTCTGCCTTTTTAAATACTCTTATTTTTTTCTATAATTTCTGACCTTTTAAACCTTCCCTGGACTTCAACAATTAATTCAAAATCAAAACTAGCCAAATCGGTTCAGTCGTTCTCGAGTTTTAGCGAGACTAACGAACAGCAATTGATTTTTATATATAGATAAAACTTAATACTAGATGTCAATGATTAATAATTAAAATAGCAATATTTGCTATTAGATACAATGTTCTAGAGTCAACAACAAAATATTTGCGGAACTTTTCGTCTCAGTGATAATGACATTATTAGCCAATCTCGGTACCAAAAACCAGGAATGACGTTGCAGAACTCTACCACCTATTCGAGTAAATATTAATTGGCAACTAATAACTACTTAAAGAAATTTTTAACTTTAGTCAGTAATACTCATTTTTTACCTTAGGTTGGTATCTGTGATACTTATCTTCTAAGCCTTTGATCACCTCTTACAAGCAGATGGATAATTTTACTAATAGGTTATAATACTTAGATAATTTAGCAGGTGTATAGAAGTAAATATCTGATCTTATTATTACACGGTGTGTCTTATTCAAGACTATCTAAGAAGGAAAAAATCTTTACAGCAACCTGACTGAACTAATGCTATATAGTAAAATGTAGGAAGACATTTACATTTATTCTTACGAATCGATTAAGGAACCTCTTGATATCACGCTTGATTTGTTCTTGCTTGGTACCTACATCCATCGATATTTGCTTTTTTTTATAAGTTTAGTCAGTATTTTGCCCACCAAAAAAGTAAAAAAATAAGCCTCAGTAATTGTTTAACAGGAGCAATTTAAACGAGATATAAATCAATCTTCCACGTAGTTTCTCAGATGAATTACTCTGTATGTTTGACTAATGGCTTGCTACAGAAATAACACTTTGATTTGTTACTTAAAATTCTTAATTAATACTCTATACGATACGACCACGACACGATATTTATGTAGAATCTTCTTTTTTGCTATTGAATTTATATGATTAAATTAATACGATTTAATGACCTAAGTCATCACTATTTAAATTTTTAGTGATAAATAAATATTTATCACTAGAAATTTAAGAAGTGATCTTAGTTTATGAAAATACGTACACAATAATAATGGTGTATATTGAACAGTAAAGATGGAGGAGATGATTAAACCAACGGTATAGCACCTTCCTACCAAGTCACTATCTATACCATTTTCTTACTTTCCTGATAATTCTTATAGCATAGTATAAAAAAGAAGTAGTTAGCGCTCATGATGGTAATAAATAACTGGTACGTTATGGTAGATAACAATAATATGTTATTGTTTACATGAAAATGAGACTCTTGACTATGCCTATGATCAATCTGTCCATGATATTTCACTCCTGATCTTCTCTGGTACTCACTAATCTACCTATTACCATATTCACGTTGTATATCGGTAATCAACTTTTATTCGATATTCTTTCTACATCTGAACTGATTACAATGACCGCCCCGTTGGTCGAGTGATTAGTGACTCTGACCACACAATCGATACGGCTCGGGTTCGATTCCCGACGGGGACAAGCATTTGTATGAATCAAACCCAGAAATATATACATTTATGCTCAATAAATGTTTGTATTTCTGGCTTTGTGTGTTTATTAAATATATTCTAATATTATATATTATATGTATAGGTATGTATTTCTATGTTTTAGTATCGTTAACTAACACCCATAACACAAGCAAATAATTTGGTTATTTTTGGGGTTAAATCAGTAAGTGTAATTTGTCCCGTGAATATTTATTATTTATTTATATTATATTTTATTTCAATCTCCATGATTTAAGAAAAAGACTTCAATATAACAAACGCGGTTTGCAAGATAGAACCTTATCATATAAAATAAAATAAAAAAGTTGAATTGAAAATTTTCGCTTTTCAAAAGTTAGACAAGACAATTAACGATATCGTGTACTGTAAAGACTACACATTTGATGAGCAACACCGGCCTAAAGGTTACGATTAAGTTTATTGGGTGGTCTGATGTTTTAATGAATTTTAATGGATTTATTTTTATACGCACTTATAGTCTAGATGGGTCAAGGATCGGAAATGGTTTCTGCTTCAATTGCTGGATAACATTTGTGTTTATGTTTTACAAACGTTAGCAACTTTTAACTTTAGATTTTTTTTAAATCATATAAAACATCAATAAAAAATCGGCCAAGTGCAAATTGGACTTGCGCATGAAGGTTCCGTACCATCATAGCAAAAAAATACGGAAAAAACGTGTTTCTTGTATGGGGACCCCTATTAATATTTTTTATTTTTAGTATTTATTGTTACAGCGGCAACGGAAATACATATTTTGTGAAAATTTCAGCTTTTTAGCTATCACGGTTTATGAGATACAGCCTGGTGACAGACAGACAGACAGACAGCAAAAGCTTAATAATATGGTTTCGTTTTACCTTTAAGTTACGGAACCTTAAAAAACGATAAGATAACAATCCATATTAATATTATAAATGCGAAAGTAACTCTGTCTGTGTGTCTCTTCTTCACGCCTAAACCACTGAACCAATTTTGATGAAATATGGTACAGAGATAGTTAAAGACCCGAGAAAGATTAAAGGATAGTTTTTATCTCGTCAAAACCACGGGAACGGGAACTATGTGGGTAAAACCCCGTGAGTTTTATTTTAGAAATTTTCCCACGCGGGCGAAGTCGCAGGTAGAACTAGTCATCTATAAACTCAAAAACAGTTAATAGTGCTTTGACAGCCGTGTAGATTTGACTTGTTTTATATCATACGCAAAGTTGCAGATGACTTCTGATGGAAAGAGATGAACATCGTCTATAGACGTCTAGCGAGTTGACACGTCACATTTTCAACGTTACCGGCATTGATATGAAAAACCCAAGATGCACAGTCCCAAACAAAATAGACACTCAAAAGTGTCCCTAATTTCAATGAAATAGTAATAGATATGACAAAAACATACGTATTTGCATATCCAATCTTAAGCGCAAGATTTAAAGTGGTTTCTACAAAGCAACGTACAAAAAGTAATAAAATTGACAGTGTCGCGACCGACGCGATTCTATTTAAAATGAGCGCACAATATGAAATTGTGCGCTCATTTTTGGAGGACGTTTTTGAGACACTGATTGTGTATCTTGGGTTTTTTTTATATCAATGGTCTCCCCTCTTAAATAAAATATCTTACCCTCCAAAACAGTTGCGTAAGTCCCGAGTTCAATTCCTGGGTCGGGCAATTTAAAATGTGTGTTTTCAGTTTTCTGATAAAAACTACGTTGCCCGGGATTGTAAAGTGTCCGGTTGGCGATAGACTTGCCACCTATCCCATTGTGGGAAAAAGTTTATTCGGCTAATATTTGTGCCTCTGCCTACTCTTGCTCTCTTACTCTTTGGAGATACCGGCGTGAAGATACTCTTTTATATAGACAAAAAAGCAAGTGGAAAGTATTGAAAGCCATATAATAATAAGAAGCTTACCAGCTTCCTTATCTTCTGAATAGAAAACGATAGTGACGAGCACTGACCTTATTGCGGTAGAAATATGTGAGGATACCACCGTCTTACATCAAACTTACGTGAAACGATGCAGCACCCCGTCAATCCACTTAGGGCTTTCACACAGATAAACAGGATAGAACGTCGAAACGAGCGTCGTCAAACGACGCGGCGTAACATGTAAAAAAATGTGCAAGACTCGATTGCCGTTTAATTACGTGAATTAGGCCCCGAAGCTCTACCACATATTGATTTGTTTACAAAAAGCCTTACAGTAAAGTTCCTTCCATTTTTTCCTACATAAAATATAAAAACTACCTAAACATTCTCTTTGTTGGTCCAGACCTCGGATTAATCACTTGAAACATAAACCTACGTGATATCAATGTGTATGTGGTCTCGACATCCCTTTTTATACAAATATGTTAGAAAGAGAGGGTAAGACCGCAGAAGGTGAGAGCAGTATTAAAATTTTTGTTTTAAGTAGGTATTAGAAGTGTTGCCTTCAGGTATAATTATTTAATTAATAATTTTATTATTTATTTATCAGAAATCAGGTTCAGTTTAGTTATTACAATTATAAAAATCTAAAAAAAAACTAAACAATAATACAGCCTCATGATCCAGACCCTCTCTGGAAGTTATTCTGCAAGGTAGTTTGTAAAAGGCAAACGATTGGCTGTACATGTGAATAGTTTTTTTTTATATTATAAAGAGAGGAACCAAGCAGATGGCTCTCCTAATGGATGCCTAAGATGTTAATGGTGCGTAACTATTTGTGCTTCTTAATGGCAATGCTTTGTATATAAGACTACCGGCAACCTTACCCAAACTGGAACACGACAATGACAAGCATTGACGCTACTGCTGCAGAAATATTTAAGGTGGTAGTATCAGACCCGAGCGAGACAATGCAGAAATATACCAGCTAGTATTAAGCCTCGATGGTAGTGACATGTATAACTAATCACTTGCCTCAGTCAGTGCCTTTTATGACTTACCTGACAGAATGGCGGTTGGTCTATTCTTCAAAGGAGTCCGGACCAACACAGGGTAAACCAATAAGTGGTTGAGTATTACAAAGATCGTTTGATTGTAGAATTTGGAGAGGACTGTGAATTTTTATTATTAATTAAGCCTACAGAGCTGAAATAAGAAAATCTGTATAGCGATTGACCTTGCAGGCCATCCCTGGAACTTTCCGCTTGTCCAATCATTTAGAACATTTATGTACACATTATAAGAAACATAGTTTTAACTGGTGTCAAGAGATGGCGCTGTACAAAGATAGAACGCGGTTTCATATGTACTATAGATTATCTACAATACAACTGTATGAATTATTTTCAAGTTCTGCAGCTTTGTCATATTACACTTGCAATTACGTTGTAAAGTATAGTAGTTTGATTTCGGACCTTGCCTGCAGTTTAACAAATTAACATGGTCCTTCAGATCCGGATGGTACCGGTTTAGTACCTACTTTTGAGAGCTTTCAGCACAGAAAGTAGTGGTGGATCGCCACTAAAGTGCTATCAATTCGGACTTCTTACGGAAGTTCCGAAAAGTTTGAGATACGGCGCGGCGCCAGGAAGAGGGCGCGCGCGGAGCTGCTGTGCCTACGGTTCCAGCTACAAGTGTGTGGACTACGGAATTGCTACGCAGTGACGTCGCCAGCAGACATCAGCTACGATTCGCATTTGCGGATAATGGTTTGAAGATACAACTGTGAGTACAATTTGTGTTTCTTGTGTTAGAGTGATTTCGAAGATTTGGAACATAGAAAAATTCTTAACTTATTTGGACTTGTAAAATTTTAAATAATTTGATGTTAATGTAGTATTATATTAAAGTATTTAGGACTTAGAATAATTAAGGAAAAAGTGCAGAGACGGGGAACCTATGCCCAATTTTGTATAGAATTAATTTGTCTAAACACTTAGAAAATTTTTATCAGTTTTCAACTTGTAAAAATTTAAGTTCTTGAACACATTTAAGGAAATTCATTATACTTTGTCCTCAGTTTGTAAGCTTTAATTGTTCACTATATAACTAAAACATAAACATAACTTATTCTTGTTCAGCAGTTAAATAGTAGTTGAATATATTATTTTATATTTTTACCTTAAAATCTTTGTTGCGTTAAGTGCGATATAAGTAATTATTTTTCTACAATGTCTTCATTAACTAAAGTACAAGTAAATTCTAAAAATAGTATAGAAAGAGCAAGAAGAAATTTCAAAAAATCACCTAAAGATCGCTTAACAAAAAATTATATTGAAACAAAATTAGAAACTTTAGAAGTAATGTGGAAGGATTTTACATTAACACATAGAGAAATATTACAGAATGAAAATAAAGACGATCAGGATATTTGTAAGAAATATCTTGATAGTTCTATCTATGAAGACACTGAAGAAGAATATACATTGTACAAATCAGAAATTAAAGATATGTTAGGAAAAATTAGTGGTACCCAAAACGATGATAAACAAAAATCAAATACATCGATGAATGTAAAATTGCCAAAAATTGAGATTCCTAAATTTTCGGGTAATTATTCGGAGTGGGTTACGTTTAGAGATTTGTTCTTATCGCTAATACATAAGAACACATCTTTAGATAATGTGCAAAAAATGCAATATTTAAAGGGACATTTAACTGGAGAAGCCGAGTTGCTTCTCAGGCAAATTCCTGTAACAGATGCTAATTACGAAGAGAGTTGGAAGCTTTTAAATGATAGATATAATAATAAGAGATTTTTAGCCAATTGTTTAATTAAAAGATTTATGAGTCAACCGGTTATTACTAGCGAGTCTGCATGTACAATAAGAGATTTATTAGACGCAACAGTAGATTCATTGAATGGCCTGAAAAACCTTGGTATCGATGTCAAGACATGGGACGTTTTAATTATTTATATAGTCACGTCTAAATTAGATTCTGAATCTCGAAAACAATGAGAAGCGAAAATTAGTGCCGATCCGTCCGATATCTTGCCATCGTTTCAACAACTAAAAGAATTTTTGGAATCCAGATTCAGGTCGTTAGAGTTTTTGGATAACAAATCAAATAGGTCAAAAAATGTTGCATCTAAACCTAGATCTTATCACACATTACAAAATCACGGTGATCAAAACAAAAAACTAACTTGCCCATTTTGTAAGGAAAATCATAAGCTAGTGAAATGTAATCAATTTCAACAAGAGAGTTACGAGTCTAGGCTACAGTTTGTTCAAACCAACAGCCTTTGTTTTAATTGTTTAAGCCCAACTCACTCACTTAGGGAATGTCGCGTGCCCACAACTTGTCGCATTTGTCACCGTAAACACCACTCGTTGATTCACCCTGTCATGCAAATAGACCAAGAACCATCAACTTCTCAGCTAGCTAATATTCAGGAATCGCCTACCATAACCACTTATTTCTCTAAGGAAAACGAAAATTCAAGCGGACAAATATTGCTAGCCACTGCCCTCGTACAAATACCAACAGCGAAGGGTAAACAACTAATACGAGCATTAGTAGATCAAGGGTCACAGGCTACGTTTGTGACCGAATCAGCGGTACAGCTACTTGGCCTCAAGAAAATACCCTCACGCACTGTATTTTCTGGACTTGGTGGTGATAGGAGTACAACTTCATCCAAGCACATTGTACTACTTACCCTAGAATCCCGACATGATCCTTCCTTCAGCTTTACAGTTCGGGCTTATGTTTTAAGCTCTATCACGTCTATGCTTCCGACGGAACATATATCTCAAGTACATTGGCCTGAACTGGAAAGTATCACGGGTACTTTGGCAGATCCAGAGTATCACACACCAAACAAAATAGACGCTTTGTTTGGTGCTGAAGTTTACAGTCAAATCATTCGAGATGGTTTAAAGAAGGGTCCTCCAGGTTTTCCTATAGCCCAAAATACAGCGCTAGGCTGGATTTTGTCCGGTCAAACTCATTCACGTACCCCCTCCCTTGTAAGCATGCACGTCCTTAAAGATGACATTGAAATAATCAAGAAGTTTTGGGAAATTGAATCGGATTTCCCGAAAAAGAAGATGCTTACAAATGAAGAGTTACAGTGTGAGGAGTTCTACTGTAGGACCACAACTAGAACGGAGACAGGAAGATACTGTGTACGACTTCCATTCAAAGAAGAAGACCCTAAATGTAAGTACGGGGATTCTAGAAACATCTCAATCAAGCGATTTTATAGCTTAGAAAATAAATTTAGAAAGAACCCAGATATTCATCCAAGATATATAGCAGTGATGCAAGAATACCTCAATCTGGGTCACATGGAAGAAGTAAAAAGCAATGAAGACAGCAACAAGGAAGACGCAATATATCTTCCACATAAAGCTGTAATCCGTGAAGACAAGTTGAGTAGTCCAGTACGAGTAGTATTTGACGCGTCGTGCAAATACAACAACGGAACCTCTCTTAACGATGCTCTTATGGTAGGCCCCACTATCCAACCTGATTTGCGACATATTATTCTGAAATGGCGTACTTACCCCATATGTCTCTGTGCAGACATAGAAAAAATGTACAGGCAAGTATTAGTCGCGAAACAAGATCAGGACTATCAGAGATTGCTGTGGAGAGAAAGTTTTGATGACAAAATAAAGGATTACAGGTTAACTCGGGTAACTTTCGGTACTGCATCAGCTCCATACTTAGCAGTCAAAACTCTTCATCAACTTGCAGAAGATGAAGGGAAGAACTATCCGCTTGTGGCTGAAAAATTAAAAACAGATTATTATGTAGATGATATGATGTCAGGATGTCAAACAGTTGAAGAAGGAAAGAAAATGTATAGAGAGATGAAAGAACTACTAGCAAAAGGAGGATTTAATTTACAAAAGTGGATAACTAACAATGATGAATTAGCGAAAGAAATACAAGAAAAAGAAAGGAATAAACAAAGAAAATTAGAAATAATAGTAGATAATGTAGTAAAAGTGTTAGGTATTTCATGGGATAAGGAAAAGGATTGCTTTAAGTACTCCGTATTGCTACCTAATGATGATGGTTTAATTACTAAAAGAAAAGTGATATCTCATATATCTAGGCTATTCGATCCATTAGGATGGGCAGCTCCTTGTGTAGTCACGGCAAAAATCATGATTCAGAAGCTGTGGTTGGCGGGAATTGATTGGGACGATGAACTTCCTTCTGAATTGCTAGACGAATGGGTTAAATATCGCGAAGATCTGCTTCAAATCAAGGATTTCATTGTTCCACGATGGATAGAGATGAGAGAAGGAGATGAGGTAGAACTTCACGGATTCTGCGACGCCTCGAATGCAGCCTATGGTGCTGTTGTTTACGCTAGAGTCGTTAAACCTAGTGGAGAAATCAAGGTCAATTTAATTGCTGCAAAAACGAGAGTGGCACCAATAATGCAAATATCCATACCTCGGCTTGAGTTGATGGGAGCAGTCACTCTCGTAAAGTTTATTTCAGAGGTGGCTGAGGTGATGGGTGTAGATGGACGAAATATACATGGTTGGACTGATTCCACCATAGTGTTAGCCTGGTTAAGTAGTCATCCCAGTCGCTGGACTACGTTTGTGGCGAATAGAGTGTCAGAAATATTGACAAAAATGGATAATACACACTGGGCTCATGTACAGACATCGCAAAACCCTGCAGACCTCGCCTCGCGTGGTCTAAAGCCGTCGGAGTTGATTAGAGCAGATCTTTGGCTGAAAGGCCCGGCTTGGTTATTATCTGAAAAAATAAAATATACACGGCCTAAAGCGTTATCTACTACTGTTGAAAAACGTCCAATAAAAGTGCACGTTGCAATAAGTCCAGAGACAGAGGAAGAGCAATTCTGGTCCAAGTATTCCTCTCTGCAAAAGTTGATTCGCGTTATTGCCTTCTGTCGACGATTCTTAAACCTGAAAAATAAAAATAAAAATAATGAAAAATATGGTACTTACCTTAACTGTAATGAAATCGAGGAAGCGCTCGAAGTTTGCATAAAACATTACCAGAATGAAGAGTTCCACGAAGATATAGAAGATCTGAAGAAATCTGGAACAGTAAAAAAAAAAAGTAAATTAAAAATTTTGTGTCCATATTTGGACGATAAAGAACTCTTACGTGTTGGTGGTAGGATTGATAATGCAAATATTGATGAAAATATAAAGCACCCAATAATACTGGCTCCTAAGAGTCATTTTACTAACCTTTTACTCGATGATGCACATAAAAAGACTTTACATGGTGGTCCCACTTTAATGCTGAGTTATTTACGCAGTAAATACTGGATTCTGTCGGCTAAAAAGTTGGTAAAATCGTATGTAAGAAGATGCGTCACGTGCACTCGATACGCCGCTGTCACTCATAATCCTTTTATGGGACAGTTACCACCATCCCGTATTACACCAAGCAAACCATTCATCCATACAGGGATAGACTTTGCAGGTCCCATTAACATGAGAGTATCTAAAGGAAGGGGTAACAAATCTTATAAAGGATATTTCTGTGTCTTTGTCTGCATGGTAACCAAAGCTATCCATTTGGAAGCCATTAGCGATATGACCTCAGAAGGCTTCATTTCAGGTTTTAAGCGATTTGTTGCACGCAGAGGTCAATGTAGAGCTGTATGGAGTGACAACGGTAAGAATTTTGTTGGTGCTGAGAAAGAATTAAAACACTTAGTTGCTGCTGAAATGTCATCGATTTCTAGAGAAATTCAAGAGTGGTTTGGTAACAATCATATTACTTGGCATTTTATACCACCTCATGCTCCCAACTTTGGAGGACTTTGGGAAGCAGGGGTTAAATCTACTAAACACCATCTAAAAAGAGTAATAGGCAACACTACTCTTACTTACGAAGAGATGGCTACAGTGCTTGCTCAAATAGAGGCTTGCCTTAATTCGCGCCCATTAAGTGTTGTAACTGATAACAGCGAAGATCCCACACCACTTACACCTGGACATTTTCTAGTTGGTGAACCCATTGTATTAGTACCGGAACGAAATTACGAAATGTCGAATATTAGCAATCTGAAACGCTGGCAGATGACTCAACGAATGGTCCAAGATTTCTGGCGGCGCTGGTCATCAGAATACCTTACTCATTGCGTACAGCGGTACAAGTGGTCTAAACAAATTCCGGAACCTAATATAGGAGATCTTGTTCTTGTGAAAGAGGATAATTTGCCTCCTGCCCGATGGCTGATGGGCAAAATCATCGTTAAACATCCTGGAACAGATGGAGTCACCAGAGTCGTAACTCTCAAATGTAACGGTTCTGTGATAAAGAGACCTACATCCAAGTTGTGCATGCTACCAGTTGATCAATAAGTCCTTTTTTTTTTGAATTTCATTTACCATAATATGTACACCCTTATGGGTGATTAAGTCTATCATTATTCATCGTTCTACTTTAATTTAATTTATGTAGTATAACCCCCTTGACCTCATGGTGGGCGGTTTAAAGGACACGTATGTCCTTGGTGGGCGGTATGTCCAATCATTTAGAACATTTATGTACACATTATAAGAAACATAGTTTTAACTGGTGTCAAGAGATGGCGCTGTACAAAGATAGAACGCGGTTTCATATGTACTATAGATTATCTACAATACAACTGTATGAATTATTTTTAAGTTCTGCAGCTTTGTCATATTACACTTGCAATTACGTTGTAAAGTATAGTAGTTTGATTTCGGACCTTGCCTGCAGTTTAACAAATTAACACCGCTAATTCAAAATAATTTGAGCTCCCAAGTACAAACAATTTAATTTCAAAAGTTCAACAATTTAAAGTTTGTTGAAAACGACACTATTTTAATTTTGAGAAGCTGCAACTTTTGAACGTGATAATCGATTTTAATATTTCAAACACCATTTAATGCGGTTTTTCAAAATCTACATCAACAAATCGATTCAAGAAGCCTAATCCAATCAAAATCCGTCTTCCGTGTTTCAATCGGTTAAGTCTTTCAAAAGTTATGAGAGGTTTACATACACACCTATACAGACGTATTGATGTTATCATTTATCACAGAAGTAGCCAGGAGGAAAAGTAGATTTTTGAAAATAGGGATGAAACCAATAACTTCCTTAACGGGAAATAAAAAAAAAAAAAACAAATTTAATTGTAGATGTTTATTTATAAAATATCACAGTTTTAAATACATTATTTACAAATTAATACAAATGTTCAATTAACATTTTATTGGCAAATACAATTAGGCCATAGCTCGTTGAATTGTATCAGTCTTCAGTAAAATTAGGAAAACAACAAAAACACTAAGTTCTCTACAAACTATGACTTTGCCATGTAACATGTCTTATAGCAATATTTTCTTAGTTAAATGCTGGTATTTATTTTTCTCATTGAAAATTAAAATTATAAAATTTATTAAATTTATGTGCAAATGCTGAGCGGTAATTAGGAAAATTATAAAAATATATATTTTTAGAATTTAGAGAATCTTCGATTTTTTGCACATTTTTAATCTAGTGTGTGAAAATGTCATACTAAATTTTATACTCATTGCGATCATATTGCAGCTTTTGAATCTAGTGCGTGTAAAGTGTTACATTAAATTTTATTTTCACTGCCATTGACATATTAAATCAATTGTCACTGCGGTCAAAAAATAAACCGAGACTTTAAAAATATTCGTAAATAAAATTCCACTCATATAACATACTTTTCACTACGATACATTTCGTATTAAGCGTACGGTTTGAGTTACTACAGTCGGAATAACATAGACAGAATAGGTCTACTATCCTATGACCTGGTGCCTGTTGCGTAGCCAATTTTTTTATCGGTGGTATGAACCTCATGAAAATGCCTTTAATTTCGACAAACCTTTGTTTTTTTGACAGCCATTATAATTCTATAAAAACAAAAGAAAAATTTTTTTTAGTGTCTTGTAATCTACCCGTTATTGTAATGATTTTACAAGAGCAAGGTTAACTGATAGAAAATTTCTTTAGATGTTAAGTTCGCTTGTTGTATATTTTGTGCAAGAAAGAGCTGAAATAAAAAAAAAACATATAAAATATTCGTTGGGGTCCATACTATCTACGAAAAATTGTCTATGTATCCTAGTATAGAAGTGGGTCAATGTCTATTCCGACTAAATGAGTGTTTGCAAAGTCAGTTACGTATCTCCGGTATAATGAAAAATAGCTTTTTGCACGTTTCTTTACCTCAAATCTTATTAATAAATCAGCTTGTTGCAGTTGTACACAACTAAATCAATTTATTTCATTCAAGCAGAGAGTCACTAGTAAATAGATGCAAAAAAAATCTAATTTACACGTAAAATTAAACAGTTTTATCAATAGGACTGTTTTTATAACAACAAAACACACTCAAAATGTATCATAACTTCAAATCCATTTATCATTAAAACTAAGTATTGTGGCTATTTATAGTAATTATCAAAAACTTATAAATGTACAAAAAACTATTTAAAGGTTTCAATTACTGTCGAATTAATAAACGTAACTTACAGTTTTTGAAAATAAAACCAAACGAGGCGACCGTACTTTAAAAGTAAATAATAAAACTTATTTATTTTATCCTAGTGTCATTTATGTAATAACAAGTCAAATACGTTTATTAATAAGATGTAAAATATAAATATAATAAATTATTATTCTATAAAAAATACAAAATTTAATAACAATTACATCATTCGCTTAACTAATTGATGCTTGCTTGATACTTTTTATAACATGTACACACCAAAGCGCCCACAATCGATGTTGATATAGGAAAGTTTTTTAAAGTATCGATATTTTTAGAAACGAAGATACTAGTTTTGAGTGATAGTAATTTTACCATCATGTTAACTTTAAAGAAAATATAATAATGACAAGTAGTATTTTGGCAAATAGATGTAAGAACCATCTAATTTCCTAATAATAATTCCGAACAAAAGTTACTCATTTTCTTGCCTTGCAAATACACAAGAGGAAATTTAGGAAAAGTAGACAGCACTCGCTGAGCCTTAGACTGCCTGTTCCAAATCATAAAACTCTATCTAGGATTTATTTGCGTTCTTTATTAATAACGTCAGAAGCTCGATTCTTTAGCACAAACAAGTATAGCTCTTAAATCTTTATCAATTGCGATGTACTCTGATTTATTTTACTACAAAAAACGAACTGCAAAATAGTGTTGTACATAACAGCATAAGATACAAAACACACAGCCGCAAAAATATATTGGAAACAAATAAAATATTAGTCATATTTTTAGTTCTATATTTGCTTAAAATGCCCTATTTTTTGCGAATGTGTGCATTAGCCTCAAGCCTGCCCAATAATAATGGTATTTTATTTAATTCTCATAGAATGCCTCTATTTGACAATAGTTAAACATATTTTATCTCTATATGAGTCCATTGGACCAGGAGGTAGAGTGACTGCTACATCCACTTTTGAATGTGAGGGCGATGACGTCACAAGTTCTGCTAGTTGTGATGATGAGCACTCGCTGGATCGTGAAGTCATTGTTCTAGCTGAAAATATGTTTAAAATTAAAAAAAAATCGTAAAGTAGATGATACTACAGTCGTACACCTATCACATTAACACCCCGCAAGTATCAGTCCAGAACTCGGCCAGACAATTCCTCCTAGAATATAATTCATCATTTTTTACTTCACAACATTGTTTTCTTTGACATATTTAGAAAAAAATAAACGTTATAGAAAGTAAAATATTTTTAATTAAATTTAAATATGTATTAAAATAGTGACTATAATATATTTTTAACATTATTACACATGCGCCAATTCCTAATAAAATTTAAATAATTTGTTTTTAGGGGTTAATGACACAGATGCCACATCCGAAGTTTGACGATTGCATTATCCTTCAATTCAATACAAGGCAATAACGAGCCCTGACGCTGTAGGAATAGAAAAAAATTAAAGGTGGCAATACAAAACCCATGCTAGACATTATAGCATTCCTTTAGTAGTCATAAAGACGGCCATTGATATAAAAAACACAAGATACACAATCAGTGTCTCAAAAACGTCCTTTAAAAATAAGCGCAATATTTCAAATTGTGCGCTCATTTCAAATAGAATTGCGTCGGGCGATACTGTCAATTTTATTACTTTTCGTACATTACTTTGTAAAACCAACTATAAGTTTTGCGCTTAAGGTTGGATATACAAAAACATATATTTTGCCATATCTATAACAATTTTTGTGAAATTTAAGACAGTTTTGAGTGTCAGTTTTGTTCGGGATTATGCATCTTGGATTTTTTATATCAATGCTTTCGGCCAATCGTTAGCCTTGTACAAACTACATCGTACTACCTAACTTTATCGTAAAAAGTCATAGAATATTTTTTGTTTGTATTTCATCAAAAAATAAAATAAAAACTTTATTTAAACGGTAAGTGATAAATAAATATTTAATAAAAACATAGTTTGAATATTTTCAATGTAGGTTCATACCATTTTCGGTCTTAAGTGTACGGTTACGGAAAAATAAACTGAAATAATTTTTAGCAAAACAGTGGCAGTTCCATCCCCTTATTTGAAAGTATTTAGTGCATTTACACTCAGTATACTGAATTTATCTATAAAAAATAGTTCCTGCAACTTAGTGCATTACAGACGAATAACGGGCACCTCTATTGCCTGGACTAAATCCGACATAAGACAATAACAAACACTGACGCTGTTGCAGTCGGAAATATTAAAGGCAGTATTAATAAAACCCGTTAGTTATTCAGAATTCGTTTAATAGTCATTGCGATAGTAATAAGTTTGTCCAGTCGTTAAGGCGAGGTATTTCGACGCGCGTCAATTCTGTAGAAAATGGGTGGCGCGGTATGTTCTGAAACCGCTGGGAAACATGTTAATTTATGGATAAATAAATATAGGACATCAGCTGAAAACTAAAATTAAGCACATTCTTTTTTGTATTTACAACTAAATATCACCATATAAAAATCATGTGGAAGATTAGAAATATTATTGACAAATTATTTGTTTTAGAGATTTTTTTAGCCTGTTTTCGGAATTTTATATGATCGAATAAAGTACATTCTATCATGTAATGAGTTAGATAATATCTTTAGATAATATTTTCAGGTATATCGTGTAATTTTTGTAAAATTGTTATTTAACAATCAATAAAATAACGTGATTAAACAAACCAGTGTTTTTCCGTTTGTCGCGATGCCTCGCCTTAACCTCGTACGAACTACATGTTAGTAAAACTTATGACCAATTTTGCACAGGGAAGAGTTTTTTAGAAACTTTAAATTTCATAAACTTACTGTTAGTATAGCAGCTGGATACTGATTCTCCAGACGGGCTGTACGGTTTCATCTCATAGTGATTGCTGCCGCCGGTGGAATGATGTTGGCTTCTAGTGCCAAACGGAGATGCGTAGCTGTACATATTAAATTTATTAGACTGAACACAACACATGACAGACATATTTATTTAATATTTTACTCTACACCACGAAAACACACACACACACACACACACAAAAAGAATAACTGTTTTATACACGTAGACTAGGAAAAGACTGTAGGTAATGATTAATGAAGGAGAGGGTTCAGGTTCAGTACTTGATATGTAAGAAATAGGTACTTTAGATACTTAAATGGTGACCTAATTATCAAATAAAAAATTATTTAAGTAATAAGTGCATATGGTACAATTTCGCCACCTTGTATATTCCTGCCGAAATAGCGTCGGTGCTTGTCACTGTCGTGTTCCGGTTTATAGGGTAATGTAACCGGTAAATTTATGCATGTGGCATTTCCACACATAGTAACTCACTATTAACATATTTGGTGTCTATAGCAAAAATTATCTCTTTCCATCAGAAGAACCATCTGCTTTTTTGCTATTCTATGAAATAAAAAACAAACCTGTCTCTTATCTGTGGCATGTCGTAAGGGTTATCAGGCCTCTGCATCCAATATTCGTTGCAAGTCCGCGTTAAGTCTGGTCCTGTGCTTCCTTTATCTCGATTGCTATAAGTCTTCGGGATACCTAAACATAAATTAATAAATTGAATATTTTGACATCAGTGTTCTTTCGAGGTAAGCAAAGTGAATATAACTACTGAGATTCACCAGTTTATCGCCGAATAAAGTATTATCACGGTCAGTTTCTTGGCAGGGTAGACAGAAAACCATTTACATCTTTGGTGTCTATTAGCAATGGGTGTCTCTTTCTATCAGGAGAGCCATCTGCTTGTTTGCTAGCATGTTCAAAAAAGGTAATTATTTCGTATTTTTCTTCTGTTCAAAATGGACTCGGTACGGCGACTTTGCCATACCTGTCTGTTTTTAGATGTCGAAAATAGCGTCAAATATTGAGCCAAAGTACTTTAAACCCAGTAAAATGGCAGCAACTAACTTCCCGTTTCCTGTTTATTTGGAATTCTAGACCAGATCTTTACCGAATTTAGGGCCAAATGGGAATATTTACCGAATTTGGGGCCAACAGTCAACCGTCGCCTATACACATTAAAGATGTTAATGGTGCGATGCTATTTTGTGGCGAGGTATAATGCCACATGCATCAGTTTACCGACTACCCTACTTTCCAAACCGGAACATGACAGTGACTAGCACTGACGCTTTTACGGTAGGAATACGGGAAGACCTGGTCGAGTCGATGTAGAACTCTACCATCTAGTAGTCACGATGATAGTGACGTGCATAGGCAATTGGTAAATTTTTACGATATTCAAAGGAGTCGGGGATTAACATAGGAAAAATAAACAAAAACAATTTTCCAAATCTGTTAGACCGAGTTCTGAGGTAACAAATGTAAAACATTACATCCGAATTGAGAAACTTCATTTTTTGAAGTCTATTGATAAAATCACTAAGACAAAAATTACATTATAAAATAAATTGTCAAAATATAAAACAAGATATCTGAGCTTTTCTAAATTTAAATACACTTAATAGGTTAAATCTATACGTAGACAAACAAAACGGACTAGGACGGAAGAAAAATTTTGTTGAAATCTCTGGACTTTCCAACTTAGCTTTACACAAACATATATACAACTGAGCGCTAAGTGTGAGTTTTTCTTTTCGCATTCGATCGTGAGCGCGTTTGGAGTTTACTAGGAATTTGTATGTGATTTGTACAGCGCCACCTAGTGGTAAACTGGTTTCTCACGTTTACCACTAGGTGGCGCTGTACAAATCACATACAGATTCCTAGTAAACTCCAAACGCGCTCACGATCGAATGCGAAAAGAAAAACTCACACTTAGCACTCTGTTGCCTATATATTAGTAGTGAGATAATACCTGTTCTTGCCGCGCTATAGCCAGGTCTGGTACTTCTGTATTTACACCACACATATAGTATTGTAGCACCAGCGGCCAACATGGCAACCGTGATACCAATCCCAACATACAACGTTATGTTGTTCTTGTATATTCCTAAAACAAAAATATATCGGTGAGTGTCTCAAAGATATAAATGTTGCAACAAATTCGAGTCTTTCAAATACTTTTTAATTAGTATTACTTGGCAAATAAAATTATCAAGATATTTAAAAGTAGTTAAAAAGTAAGTATTTTGTCTTTGACGCGATAAAATCGTCGGCAGTTAAAAGAAAGAAAGATAGTTTATTTAAGGGTGCTACGAACTTTTGCATTTTTTTTAAATTTATAATTACCTACATAATCTACTACATATTATGTGTAAATATTAAAGGTGTTATATTATTTCTAATTCCCAAACCATAACAATGTTGTTTACAGAATTTCTAAAATACATTTTTGATTTATTATCAATGAAATTCGAAAAATGGATCTATTCTCAAGTTTTTTTTTTAAATATAATAAAGTAGTAGTATTTTTTTATTTTTTTATATCATAAAATAGCAAACAAGCAGATGGGTCTGCTGATGGAAAGAGTCAACCATCGCCTACAAACACCAAAGATGTTAATGGTGCGTTGCTATCTCGTGGCGAGGTCTAACGCCACATGCATAAGTTTATCGGCTACCTTATCCTCCAAACCGGAACACGACAGCGACAAGCGCTGACGCTATTGCGGCAGGAATAGGTAAGGCGGTGGTACCAGACCCGGGCGAGACAATGCAGAACTCTACCACCTAGTAGCTACGATGGTAGTGACTCGATAGCCAATCGGCCGCCTTTTACGATCTGCCTGGCAGAACGGCAGTTGGCCTATTTTTCAAAGGAGGCCGGGACTCACATATTTTAATTAATAAGAACTATGTCCTTATATGACATATATTTTCTGAGGCACCGTTTACATACTTTTTGTTTTCCTAAAGGTTGACTGGAGGAGAATGCCAATAGGCATTAAGTCCGCCTTTTATACAAACTTATTTAAGGTGTACAATAAAGATAAATAAATAAATAATAAATTAATAAAGATTATTTAGATCGAAAACCGCGCAGCGAGATGGATAACGTTAGGTTTCGGTAATAATAAATCATAGTACATCCATTTGATTATATTAAAAAAATAATATTTTAAAAGTCTTACTAAGTCCGGCAACACAGAGACCATCCACACATGCTGCATGTTGGAGGGTGGAACCAGTGCAAGTCCCGATGCATTGTCTACGACGCATCCTCACACATTCTTCACTGCAACTTGACCACGCAGTCCATGGCGACCAGGACCCTAAAGGTATTTACTGCTATTAACTATATTAATTGGATTGTCATTTATTAAGTTGTAAGAATCGGTTCTTATCACGATTACTTTTCCAAAATTACGACGATCTTACTAGTGCGAAGGAAAAATATTACCGAATTTCCATAATAATTATAATAATTGTAAGAATTTAAAAATATCAGAAATATAAACTGCAGTAAGAACCCGTTAATATTAACAAATGTATTTTAATGTTAAACGATTGTAGATATATATCTACAATCGCAGAATAGCGTAGAAAAATAGCACAATAAAACATATTTAATATTTATGTTTTTTTTATATTAATATTAATATCGTAAAAAAATATAAATATGCTTTATTATGATATTTTATCATGTCGAAAAAATGCTAAGGCTATAAGGAATACCTCTAGAGGGATTCTATTTCATCGGTAAGTGTTATAACCTTGTAAATTGCCTTGAAAGGTGTATCCAATTAGATCCGTAGTCTAAACTAACCGTTTTGGCATCTTAAACAATCATCATCAGCCTGTGTAGCCTGTCCTCTGCAGGGCGCCCCGCCATTGGCTGGAACTGGCTCCGTGCACGTCCTGGTTCGTCGTTTACCAAACGCTTGGGAACCACACCTGCATGGAGTCCATGGAGACCATTCTGTCCATCCTCCATTCACTAAATAAAGAAAAAGGTGTACATTACAATATGGTAGGGGAGTCCAAGAGGAAAGGTATCTGAAAAACGTATGCACATTTGTAATGCCACTGACATATTCGTAATGACACGTGCACCTTGCTTCTGGACCACAATGCGGATACGAACTGTGTCACTTGTATGGAGAGTATAGCGATAACAGCATTCTGGAAATGATAGCCGGCAGACTAGACTGTCCGTACTCCGTACATACCTTGGTGCTGTGGATTGCATGGTTTCAGTTCAGTTAGTATTAGAAGTTAAGTTTACTACTTACATATTAAGCTTTACTAACAACATTACGTGGGATTCCTTAGTACCCTGTACGAAATGATTAGCTCTTTTTATCATGAAAACTATTTGCTTGCTTATTTTAAATGGTGTCAAGAAAATATGATAACGACATCGTCACACGTGAGCCGCCGCAAAGTTCTATAAGCAGCAGAGTTCTGCAGCAGCTCACCTGGACACTGTTTCATCACCTTAACTATACCTACTGTCGTAACTACAATTATAATTACTGTCATGGTCGTTTTCTGTACAGATTTTTTGAATACTCGAGCGCATCAGATTAACATAGCGGGAGTTAATTACCTCGCATACCTGCTGTTAAAGCTCTCCACTAAATATAGAGTGGAGCGTCTACAGCAGTAAAAACCAAATTCAAAATTATTTTTACAAAATTTCTTAGACAGAAAAGAAAATTTAGAAGCACTCGAGTGAGAACACAACGTTTTTTTGCAACTTTGTTATCCTCCCATTTAGGGGCGGCTCTAGCTCGTAGCACCCGTGTGCAGTGAAACCCTGGCGCCCCCTAAAGAGTCCAAGACAATGCTCTTAGCTGTCACAGTGAGCGCCGCGGCGTCCCCTGAGACCTGAGATTGTTCTATCTATAGGTTAAGCCACTCCTAATCCCTGTCCTTTATGCTCTACTTAAAACGTAGAATTTTCTAAATTTTAGTTTGCAATTAACCCACCATACCTTAAGATGACGTGCTTCAATGTTTCCATGCCACAGTTATTTTACATTTTATCTGTAGATATTTTTGCTCCACAGCAATGAAAAACATGTAACCTTTTATTTTTCCTATAATTTAATCTACAAAATCCAATCGGTCCTAACGACGCTCGAGTAAATACCCATTTCGCATCTTGGCCTCCTCTACTAATACAATAATTATTTATTGTGCTATTTTATTCATTCAGGCATTACTTTGCGAAAATCCATAATTAAAAGGTCAAATTAATTAAATTAATTTCACCTTTTTCGTTATTATGCATCAAAATAAATAACAACACGTAAGTTACAAAAATAATTTTCATACATGTACATTGTACATACGAAAAGACGTTCTTATTACTAAGAAAGTGATATTTTCCGAAAACCTTTATAATAGTTAAACAATATATATATATATATATATATATATATATATATATATATATATATATATATATATATATATATATATATATATATATATATATATATATATATATATATATATATATATATATATATATATATATATATATATATATATATATATATATATATATATATATATGGCATACTTCCAATTATCGACTCTCTTGACTTTTACTATCTTTTTAGACATGCGTAAAGCTGCATCCGTGTGCATATATATATATATATATATATATATATATATATATATATATATATATATATATATATATATATATATATATATATATATATATATATATATGCTCCTAAATAAAAAAATCCTATTCGTTTAACATGCAGTTCTAATATTTTTGTATGTAAGGGGTTTTCGTGATACTTTTGTAAAATGTATGTAGACTGTCTTTAATTATAAAAACTGATCTAGGTGTCATCTCCGTAATAACACATTTTCACATTCGAGCGAATGTCGGTCGCTCAGCTAGTAAATTATAAAAAAGTATCATCACGCCTGGTTCCCTTGCGGGGCAGGCAGAGTAAACCGTCTTTAGACTTTCAGGTTCACCGCGATTCATCGGTCTGTCAGTTGGGGAGATAAATGATCATCCTCATCGCCGCATTTAACGACATGTTAACGATTATCTATGTCGACTATTTCTAGTGATAACCGGGACCGACAGTGTAACGTGCTCATCCGAGGTACGGGAGTGATAATACACCGCTCCGCCAGACTTCGAGCTGCCACTGAGATTTTAGATTATCGAGAAAAGCCTCGAAAAATTCTCAATAACACTTTTGTGTTTGGGGATCGAACTTGAGACCTCATGATTTGAGCCAAATGGCCTACCCCTAGACCACGAAGCGGTATTAAATTATAGTAAGTAATAAATTATAATAAAGGTAATAATCTATTTCCATACAAAACAAAACAAAATCTATTGTTTTGGTGCTAAATGGCCAACTGTAATCAACCAATCAATCAATACAGATTAAAACAAAATGAACATCAATAAAAAAGTATAATATTATACATTAAATTTAACCGCCCCATGGGTCGATTAGTTTACGAACATAGTTACGCAATTAATGGGACCCGAGTTCGACTCGCGACAGGAACAAGCATTTGTGTGATGAGCAAATATTTCTATTTCTGTAAGTACTGTAATATATCAAATATTTTTCAGTATTTGTATATGTAAGTATGCCTTTTTATATCACAAGGTAGTAAACAAGAAAGCATGGATCTCAGGATGAAAAGGTCCATCGCCTGAAGACACCAAATTTTGTGTTGCTTATTGACCTCTTCGAACTCAAAAATCTATGCTCAGGTAAAATTTACGCTTCTCTGAGCTTAAAGTGCCTCAGTTTAGCGGGAAGTATCAGGGACAGCTTGTTATAACCGGCTTATAATATTTTTATAAGCAAATTCAATAAACCTAACGCAATTTGTGGTTTCAAATCGTGTGGTTTATAATCACACGATTTCCGCATGTCTGAAAGAGCGCTTAAAGTTTTAATAAAACTATAATATTACTAATATAACTAATATAAGCGGCAAACGTTGTTCTGCCTTTTTAACTACTCTTATTTTTTTTCTATATTTTTTCACCTTTTAAACCTTCCCTGGACTTCAACAATTAATTCTAATCGGTTCAGCCGTTCTCGAGTTTTAGCGAGACTAATGAACAGCAATTGATTTTTATATATATAGATTATACAAACGAAAAGTACATTACCATACACCGACAAGACAGCGACCTCCGACTCGCGACGTCCCGCGATGTTCTCAGCTATGCAAGTGTAATTCGCCATGTCCTGAACAAATATTATCCTTTATTTTCTGATGGTCTCTTAGCTAAGTGGTTTACATTACGGCTAGCTTTGTCCATGACTTTCACATGTGAATAATACCATTCACTGACTTTATTTTATTACCAACAGCGTTTGGCGTTCCACTACAAGAATAACGTTGTTTGTCAATCACAAAACTACGAATTTTCTCGAAACTTGAGATGAAAGTATATGCTTATATCCCCAATGATAGTCCAGGCTCCTTTGATGAATAGACTCTTTGACGTTTTGCCAGGGTACAAACTGCTTTACAAATATGGGGTGAACATCATGTACATCAGTCACTACTATTGTGGCAAAAGGTGGTAGAGTTCTGCATTGTCTCGCCCGGGTCTGGTACCACCGCTTTATCTATTCCTGCCGCAATAGCGTTAGTACTCGTCGCTGTCGTATCCCGGTTTTGAGGTTTTGAAGGTGAGGTAGTCGGTAAACTTATGCTCGTGCCACTAAGACTCTACCACAAGGATAGCAAAGCACCATTATCGTCTTTGTTGTCTATAGGTGATGGTGGTCTCATTCCGTCAGGAGAGCCATCTTGCTCACTTGCTTGGTATCTTAGGATATAACAAAAAAAGTTAAATTTATAAGATTACCCTTATTTAGTTTTAGTTTCATATTATATTAGTTTAGTTTCATACACGCGCATACGCACTTACATTTGCAGATTGACACATAAGCATACGCATGATACACGCAATATACAAGTTGACTGTTAAAATAAGTACTGTAGGTACATAATAAAGGATACGATAGTTAAATGTTATATGTAAATAATAAAAATAAAATATAAAAAGAATTTGGTTTTACGACATAGTAAATTGACGAAATTAGTGGAGTTATATTCAAAAAATATGGACACCGCGCGAGCAATAGGCGCGCACAATGAACTTTGGTATCAATGCGCGGGTGTCCGTTCTAAGCATTTTTATTGGATAATTAAGTCAAAATTTAAGTATCCACACATACATACACAAACAAGTAACACGAGTTTCAAGTCTAGACATAACCTACAAGTATAATGAATTTCTTTCAAATCCTAAAACTAAATCTTTTTATGCTTGAAGAAGTATTACACACATACACACACACGCACACACGCACGCACGCACGCACGCACGCACGCACGCACGCCCGCACGCCCGCACGCCTGCACGGACGCACGCACGCACGCACGCACGCCCGCACGCCCGCACGCCTGCACGGACGCACGCACGCACGCACGCACGCACGCACGTACGCCCTGACGCGCGATTTATTATTCTCGTAAATCCATGTCTCTTAAAACATAAACAGAATATAAGCAAGGTGTAAGCAAAAGAAATTTAAATATTGTTGCCAAGGGTCCAGGTTAAAGCCTTTTATAAGAAACATCTTACAAGGTTTTATTCATAGGTGTATTTGGCTGCGGTCCAAAAAAGACACTGTTAGTGGAATTGTTTAATCCAAACCGCAATGTTACGAAGGATATATTTTCTCCATCCATTGTTCTAGTATATAATAGGAATAAAAGTAAAGACTTGCAAACTTTTCATATTCTTTTCATGTTATTACAATACACTATTTTCTTGGTGGAGTGGGCTTTCCAAGCGCACTTTGAGATTAAATTGTTTGTCCGTTAGTTTTGCGTCTAAAAGAGTCCTCCACGATGTGATATTACTTCGAATTGCCTGATTTTAAATAAACATAATGCTAAGTCAAAAGTTTTAAACTTATTGCGTTTCTATTATTATTGAACGAGCAAGAGAAGTGAGTAAAGTTATTCAATCCTACTTGAATAATCCGGCGTTTGTATATATGTTTGTTTGACGATAACTCAAGTATCATTGATCGGATCTGAGACGAAAAGATTTTAAGGTTATATGAGCATATTAGTCTAGGTGTCGCTGAGATAAGGGCTTGTGAGAGTTGGGCCAGAAATCTGATTTTATGATTATGTCATTGCGAATTCACAGTTCGGGGAGTATCACTAGCACCGACCACACAACCCATAGACCCCTAATAACAGGCGAATGGTTCTGTCAACACATCTGACTCATAGTTCCGATGTAAATATCCATGCACCAATACCCAATCAGTGTCGACCAATCAGATTCTCTGTACATCACTGTGGCCTTGAGTAAGTCAATCACGATGTTGCAGCTCAGCTCAGCTAGTTGCCAGAATGTATTCAATACGGAAAATCGAACATTAGGCGTCTATGGGATGTGTGGTCGATGATCACTAGTAACAAAAAGTTTCAAATAATACAAAATTTAATTGAAATACTTAACAACCAATCTATACATATAATAAAATCGTAGGAAAGTCAATGTATGTCCGGGGTAAACTCAAAAAGTTCAAATTTTGCATGAATATTAGTAACAGGTCGGGTCAACATATAGACTACATATTATCACGCTAGCACCTACGGGGGAGGAGCTGTGAGGAGTAAACGAAGTCCGCGCGGACTAAGTCGCGGGCAACAGCTAGTACTTAAATAACTTAGAATAATATACTTTTTGAGACAAGAGTAAACATAAGTATTTGGTCCCACACGTCCCATACACATAAATGTGAAAGTATATAATATGTTTGGATATTTAGATTTTTGGGTGTTTGTTACTCAATCGTGCAAAAACGGCTTGACCTATTTAGATGAAATTTGGCACACAGATTGATAATGACCTGCATAGCACATATGATTCATTTTATCTGGAAAAATAAGTTGTTTCCGTGGGATTCACTAAAAGCTGAGATTTACTGAAAAGCGGGCTTCAGAGTCCGCCAGACGTTTCATATCACAGGCAGCTTGGTTGGTATATACTACTATATAAACGTGAACTACCACTGAAACTTCCCTATGTTGGTTCCGGGCTCCTTTGAAGAATAGGCCAACTGCCGTTCTGCCAGGCAGGTCGTAAAAGGCGACCGATTGGCTAGGCGAGTCACTGCCATCGTGGTTATTTGGTGGTAGAATTCTGCATTGTCTCGCCCGGGTCTGGTACCACCGCCTTACCTATTCCTGCCGCAATAGCGTCAGTGCTTGTCGCTGTCGTATTTCGGTTTGGAGGGTAAGGTAGCCGGTAAAATTATGCATATAGCATTCGGCCTCGCCACGCAGGTACAGATACACAGATAGCAACGCACCATTAACATCTTTGGTGTCTATTGGCGATGGTTGTCCCTTTCCATCTGGAGATCCATCTGCTTGTTTGCTATCTTATGATATAAAAAAACTTGCCAGTTCAACGGTAACACTTACAGTAGAACTGTATTATAGCTGCAGACCTTTCAGCATGTGATGTTGTGATATAATTTATACTTTCCATCGTCAGCACTTGGTGAAACTGCATCATATTGATTATATAATATAAACACTTGTGCTGTTTCACAAATGTAATTTTAATGATGCTTTAATAGGCGAAACCGGTTGGCTGTAAGTTCAAAAGTAATTGTGTAATATATTAAAAAAAAATACATTTGTGAAACAGTACAAGTGTTTATATTATATAATCAATGTGATGCTGTAGTGCCTCCCTACTCGTAATTTGTTAGCAGTTTTTACGGTTCCGTATCTAAAAGGGAAAACAAACCGTATTACTAAGCTTCCACTGTCTGTCTGTCACCAGGCTGTATCTTACAAACTGTGATAGCTAGAAAGCTGAAATTTTCACAAATCATGTATTTCCGTTGCCGCTATAACAAAACTAAAAAAAATAAAAAATGAAAATATTAGGGTGGGTACATACAATAAACGTGTTTTTGCGTATTTTTTGCTATGATGTACGGAATCCTTTGTGCGCGAGTCCGAATCGCACTTGGCCGGTTTTTAAACCTTGTCATCTCATTTGGTAGGATAAAACAGTATAACATAGTATATTTCTATTTTTTCACGATTTATATACCTACAAACGTGTGAAATTTATATACCTACAAACGTGTGAAATTTATATACCTACAAACGTGTGAAATGTATATACCTATAAACGTGTGAAATTTATATACCTACAAACGTGTGAAATTTATATACCTACGAACGTGTGAAATTTATATACCTACAAACGTGTGAAATTTATATACCTACAAACGTGTGAAATTTATATACCTACAAACGTGTGAAATTTATATACCTACAAACGTGTGAAATTTTTGACAGTGATAAGAGCGTTTGCTTATATGCGTGGCGACACGTTTCCTCCCCAATGGCGTGTCTATTAGTACTCATGTGATTTGTGGCGCAGATCAGTACAGGGACTCTTACCTGACCAGCGCGCTTGGTTGTTAGCGGGCCCACAAGGATACACTGATGTGTAAATGTGAACTATAAAGTATATAGTGTAATGGAATAAACAAAATAGGATAGGATAATCTACCTGTAATCCAACCCTTTGTAAAACAAGGGTTTCATCTGTTGCTTCAATGGGGCTTCCATTTCTTGCCCATCTGAGGGTAGCTGGCGGCGCTGCTGGTGGTGGACTGCATCGGAAAGTGACCTGCCGTCCAGCTTCTACTGTCGCCGATTGCGGTTGTTCCGCAAACTGCCTCTTTATGACTGTTAATAAAATTTAAGCTTAGTATTGTTTTATGATTTTCTAGCGTTCTTTGGTAAGTCGTGAATGATCCTGACTAAGCAATTTCGATTTAAATTCGATTCCTGTAATTCTCCACTGTATTGTGATGGTCTGAGCTCATTCGTAAGAATTTTTTTTACATGTCATAATATAGCGAAGAAGCATCAAGGTCTCCTGATGGAAAGAGTCAACCATCGCCTATAGACACCAGAGATGTAAATGGTGCGTTGCTATCTTGTGGCGAGGTCTAATACCACATGCATATGTTAACCGACTAGCTAGACAATGCAGAACTTTACCACCCAGTAGCCACGATGGTAGTGACTCGCATAAGCAATTGGTCGCTTTTTATGACTTGCCTGGCAGAACGGCAGTTAGCCTATTCTTAAAAGGAGCCCGGTACAATGGATTGTTCCTGCCAGGCAGCTCGCAATACGCGAATGACTGCTCAAACCTGTCACTTCCTGTGACTTATAGGGGTAGATTTCGATAATAGTGTTAATGCTTTACATTGCGTGGAGCCGTTTGAATGTAACGTAGCTGACAAAATTTTGCATGTGGCATAACATCCTCGCCAGTTGGACTGCAACGCACCATTAATATCTTTGGTGTTGTAGGCGATTGTTAGATTATATTTCCATTAGTAGGTTTATCTGATTGTTTGCTCTTCAAAAGTATAAAATAAAAAATGTATTTTTTAATCATAAAAGGGCTTTGTCGCTAAAGCGATAATGTCACCCATTGTATTGTTTTATGTTAATAAAAAAAAATCTTCACGCTAGTATTCCACAATAATTTTGTACAACGATAACACTCACGATTAGCCGAAGATACTGTCTCACATCGTCTCACAATGTGACAGGTGGCAAGCTTATCGCCAACCGGGCAACGTTGTTTTTAACAGAAAACTGGAAAAGCACATTTTAATTGCCCAACCCGGGAATCGAACCCGGGACCTCATTTAGTCAACACCACAGAGACGAATTAAAATAGTGTTCAAAAAAGGATTAAATACATGAAATGAATCATGGATTAATGCCTTTCTTTGGTTTGTTTCTTTGGTAATTGGGTTTCTATATCAGTAAAACTACTCGTTTTAGTTACGAGTAATAACATTTTCAATGAGGCGCAAGCTAAAACTGTTCTATGAATGCCACATTACCAAATGTCCAAACAACATGTAGAATGCCTCGTTATTATTACCATTATATCTGAAGGAAGCACTTCTAATACCTATTTGAAACCAAATTTTAAATACTGCTGTCATCTTCTGAGGTCTTACCTTCTCTTTCTAACACAGCTACATAAAAAGAGATGACGAGACCTCATAGACAGAGATATAACGTAAATATGTATTTGTTTCAGTTGATTAACACGAGTGCTAGCTCGATCTATACCTAATACTTCATAATTATTACAATGTTTGATAATGGCACCGCCACAAATGACGGATCGTTGAATATGCACCCGGCATTAGATCTTACCTTAGGAGGTTTATTTTGTCGATTGATATTTATTAATTTAAAAGAATAAGACTGACTCATGGTTTAGTTGTTAGCATCTCTAGCCTATTACGCTAAATCCTGTTCGACCACCAAGTCTTTCAAAAACTTTATTAAGGTGATTTTGAAGTAATCTTAAAAAAATCGAAATCTAATGAATCGTGTAAATTTAATGAAAGCTATATAATAAATTATTAATCTAGTTATAGTTGAATATTTGACTTTTATAATAATCAATCTAAACTAATAATAATAATAAAATTGTAATTATAATAATATTATAAAAATGAATATTTTATGTTTTGTTTGTTTGTTCGGGTTTAATTCAAAACCTACTGAATCAATTTTAAAATGATTTCATCTTTAGAAAGCTACTCGTACATTATCCAGGAATAACATCAGCTACTTTTTACTTGACTGAGAAAAGGGAAATAATATTTTTTAGACAAGCGGACACAAACGCGAATAACGCTAATTGGAGATATAAGTTATAAATGTATACTTGTATAGTAAACAAACATGAAATTAAAATTTTGTAAAAGTCCTGATTAAGATACGAGCAATCACCGCGATATTTAAAAAAAACTGATGTACTCGCGGTACACGCGGTAATGATCGAATAGCGAATAAAATCGTCGTATTCGAAAAATAGTGAACAGATAATATCAAACTTGACGAGCTACGAGCCAGAGATAGCCGAGATAAAAGCGCGAGCTATACCGACGACCCTAATATCATGGCTTTACTTGCCCGCCGACTAGGATCTTAAGAAAAGTTTGCGTATATTGTAATAGTTTGTAAAAAAAAGTAAAAAAGAGATGCCCGCTAAGTTTCCTTTACCAGATCTTCTTAAAGTAAGCCGACAATTTTCGTGCTGGGAAGAGATAACTATCGTCTATATAAGACAAGAAATCAGAAGTACTTTATTCAATAAAACTTTTTAGAAGTTATTTTGACGCGTCAAAATCTTTTTTTAAACTACTACCGGAAACGCGGCCACACACTGAAAAAATCCGGCGGAAGAAACTCAGATATTAATGGTGCAATGTTATCTATTTGTCAAGGATATAATGCCATATTTATAATGTTACCCGCTATTTTATTGACATTAACAATAAAAAACACACACACACTAACTATATATTATTATATTACGAAAAACTTTTTATAAAGGCAAGGCCACGTATCGATTTAATGTGGCGAAATTCTCTCTTGATTTGTTATAATGTCATCAATTGTATCGAACACTAGATATAAAAATATGCATGTAAGTGAAATGAGTTTATTGCAAATGAAATGCATTTATAATAATATCAAATAGTTTATAAGGTTATCAAATCTCTCTACGAAGTGATAGATGTGGGTCGTGAGATTGTGTCGGTTCGCTTTGTTGTGTAATATTGATTAGTATCTGTGAAGTCTAAAGTAATTAATATTACAGCACATAATAACTGACTCTTTACTTAAGTGAGAGATAAAGTTAACAAAAAATGTAGATCAGAAATTTGTTTTCGAATCATTACATAGTATAAAACAAAGTCGCTTTCTCTGTCTGTCCCTATGTCCTTATGTCCCTATGTATGCTTAAGTCTTTAAAACTACGCAACGGATTTTGATGCGGTTTTTTTAATAGATAGATTGATTCTTGAGGAAGGTTTTAATGTATAAACCTTTACGATATTCCCACGGGAACAAAAGCTGCGCGTGTGAAACCGCGGGCAGGTCGCTAGTAGTCAATATAATAGATAGGCTATTGAAGTGGTCCATAGTAACCCGAATTCTTTTAAGGAATAGGTCAACTCTCTTAATTAATATGTGATATTAATATCAATTAAGATATAACAAGCGTTATGGTCTAATATTCACTTTAGATCGTGAAGTTTAGGAATATCAAGGTCGGGAGAAAAGTGCTATTGAAGCTCTTTCGGGATCTGTTGGTAACATGCTTACACTCATGTGCGTCGGATAAAACGTGTAAAGCTATCGATCCTGGATATCATAAGAAAAAATGATAATCATTAACGGGTAGAATGCAACGAAGAGATTACCACATATCTCGCCAACCGACAAAGCGATTAATCGTGATAAACCAGAATTATTTGCACGACTTAATTTCGTCATCCTCGTTTTTCTATCGATCGTTGAGGCGCACAGATTCTAGGCAAAAGCGGTTCGACTCGACATTCTTCATTCGAACCACAAGCGACTGGAACATGTTTTCTGAGTCTGTGTTCCCCGACGAGTACAATCTGGGGATCTTCAAGAGAAGAGTGAACAGGTACCTTCTAGGGAAGCGCGTTCCATCTTAGGCCGCATCTTAGCTTACCATCAGGCGAGATCGTGGTCAAGCCTTCCCTATCGATAATAAAAAGAAATAAATAATTCATATATGCTTTGATTATTTTTAAAGATGTTTTCATTAATTCCACTTTTTACATAACCTATACTACAAAAGTTCACAACACACGTTTTTATATCTTTAAATAGCAAACAAGATGGCTCCCGTGATGAAAAGAGAAACCATCGCCAATAGACACCTAAGATGTTATTGGTGCGTTGCTATCTTGCGGCGGGACATACACGGGATAAGTCTACCGGCTAACTTACCCTCCAAACTGCAATACGATAGTAGCAACCACTGACGCTATTGTCGCAGTAATAGGCAAGACTGTGGTACCACACTCGGACGGCCGTGTATTCTTTATAAGGGACTTACCGGAGGAGAGATTCTAGCGTATTATTTTTTTTTACCTATATGTGTGTTTTAGCACAGATTCTGTTATAGGATTTTTTTTTAAATACAGAAAAATGTTAACACGATTGGTTTTAAAGTTTGAATCATCGATTATCTTGCCTTAAATCCAGATTCTCATTCTTAAAAGGCCATGCAACTGCAATGCAAAAACCTCTGGTATTGCAGATGTACATGGGCGGCGGTGATCACTTTCCATCAAGTAAGTTGTGTCCTTTTTTTGACTCAAAGCTGACCTACGAATCGCTGGTTCAATGTAGCGAAAGTCTCCATTTCTTTGTGATTACTTTGAAAGTTTTTATTTCTAAAGTTGCTTTAAATTATACGAAATCACAGTCACAAGTTACAAAACATTCTGAAACATGAAAAACAAGACTCATAATTTTTAACGAGTGTTTTTTCTACCCCGTATCTGTCTTAGGGTGCCCAGGGCGCGGAACCATTAAATAGAGGAAACATTATTTCCGCTCGTTAAATCGAGCACTTTACCTTTTGACGAATGCTCACTAGAACTCATTCCGCTGTTTTGGGGTGTGAACGAGTGTTGCCTAAGTAACTTGATCTGAAAGGGTTTATTTTTTGTAAGGGTAACACCGTATGTACATTGACATAACAGTACTATTTAAGGAATCTCTTGAGTGGTGTTACAGAAGGCTTCAACACAGTCTGAGTACCACTCAGATTTACTTTTGTTCTAATGTTTTAGAGCGCAAACAAGTGTAACATAAGTAACTGAATACGATAGGGTTTTATATCGCATATTAGGGTCCCAAAGGGTAATTATTTTTTAACTTCCTGCTACGTAGTACGTAGTGTACGCAGATAGGAAGTTACTGAATTTGCCCCGATTTTCGAAAATCGAGTTTTCACCGGATTTCCAAGTTTTGAGGTCCTAGAAATCTTTTCCGACTATTTTCGCGATGACGTCAGTATTTCTGTATGTATGTGTGTGTGTGTATGTGTGTAAGTAAACATCTCATAACTTTTGAGCGGCTGGACCTATCGAAACGCGGTTGATGGCATTCGATTGGATTCCGCTCAACTTAGACTTCCTGAAAATTTTAACCAAATCGGTCTCAATAACCTCAAAATAATTTTTGATGAAATAGTATTTTTTTAACATAACTTCCAGATTAATGTACCGATTGAGTACAAAATCTAATCCGCTCTATTCCTCAGAAAACCACATCTGATGCATTAATTGCATCAAAATCAGTTTATGCGTTTGGGAGAAATTGTTGACGAAAAATTAAAAAAAAGTGTTTTTCGACATAACTTCGCAACTATTCAAACAATCATTTTTTGGTATTTTACGATATTTTAGTACTAAAAAAATAACGTCAGATGGAATCAAAATTGAATCAAATTTTCAAAAGTTACAGCTTTTCAAATATTAAAATTACGTCATTTTTAGCAAATTTACTTTATATTTTTAAAATAATTTTCAGGCTAATACACCGATGGACTTAAAATTTTTATCAGCTTTTTTCCTTTAAAAACTGCGTCAAATACCGTTAATTGGATCAAATCGGTCGATTTCTTTAGGATTTATTAATGATGAAAATATTTTTTGACATTGCTACGAAATTTTTCAACCTATCCATTATTTAGCTAAAGCAATATTTCAGATCTCAAAAATTGAGTTGAATGTCATTCTAAAGATCAAATTCACTCAGCGTTCCCAAATTATACGACTTTTCAAAAATCAATATACTGTCATTTTAACAAAATAGATGTTTGAACTAAAAAAATCCATGTTTATAGTTTTTACTCTTTTGAGCTTAAAATACCTTTATTTAGCGGGAAGTTTCAGGGACGGCCTGTAGGGTCAACCGCTTACACATTTTTTATTTTATATCATAAAATAGCAAACAAGCAGATGGATCTACTGATAAAAAGTGTCAACCACCGCCTATAGACACCAAAGATGTTAATGGTGCGTTGCTATATTGTGCCGAGGTCAAATGCCACATGCATAAGTTTACCGGCTACCTTACCCTCCAAACCGGAACACGACAGTGGTTAGCACTGATGCTATTGTCGCAGAAATAGGTAAGGCGGTGGTAGCAGACTCGAGCGAGACAATGCAGAACTCTACCACCTTGTAGGCTCGATGGTAGTGACTCGTGTAGCCAATCGATTGCCTTTTACGACCTGCTAGCAGAACGATAGTTGGCCTATTCTATAAAGGAGCCCGGGATCAACACGGGGAAATCTATAGGTGGTGTCTATAGGCGGTGGTTACCTCTTTCCATTAGGAGAGCCACCTGCTTGTTAACTATCCTATGATATAAACAACACATAAAAATACGCGTGAGAACACCAGAACGTTTGCTTACATATATGATTTGTTTCTCATAAAGGTACAATGACTCGTTACTTGTCAGATCCATTGTCTAGGTAACAATAGCTCTCACATTGTTAATGTATGCCTAACTAAAAAAATTAATCAACTACAAAATCGATTAGCGTTCATTTACCTCGAGTTAGGTGTTAGCATTCTACTATGTTACCTGTATTAGCAAAGAAGAATTTCGCCACGTCGAGCCTGTCGATATTAGCTCAATGGTAGAGCGTCTCGGCTTTAAGGAGACGGTCGAAGGCTGCGTATCGATATTTTTCTTTGTTGTTTTTAAAGTTTTTTTGGATAGATTTTAACCCAATTAACCCCTTCTTCCCTCTCAAGTACCACAACAAACTTTTCAGCTAGTATTTTATATAGTTTGCATAACAAAATATATATAAAATTATTAAAAATAAACAGTACACACACTAAATTCATTCGATATACATTATTTATTTATTTTAACTTTATTGTACACCAAAAACATACATTTTCGTACAAAAGGCGAACTTAATGCCTATTGGCATTATCCACTAGTCAACCTTTGGGCCAACAGAATGAAGGTGTGAAGGTGCCATTGAACTTTATATATTTTATTATTATCATCATACACATACATACATATTTAAATATTCATATACATATATAGATAGATACACATACATACATAAGCATATGCATATACATATACAAATATATAAAATCATGTCAAATTTGCATACACTAGATTATAATACTTCAGTTATTGGAATTAAAAATAGAATAGAATGATTACAATCAATGTATACACATTTACACAATTATGCTTGTGGTTTAAGTCTGTATCAAACTTAAAATATATTTTATTGTTTAGTTTACGGTCGTATTTCGATCATAAGGCGATCTCTAATGTGAATGAATAAGGATGAGAATGCTCTATCAATAATGGTGTTTTTTTTAATTATAAAATGTGATCTTCGAAGAAATTGTTAAAATGTATGATTAAATTCGTTATTTTCCCCCAACTGCCAGACCACCAATGGAGAATAAAATGTCTCCTACTTGGCAGGCAGTTCGTAAGCGACGAACGAAAAGCTTAAATGTTACTAACATCGTGACTACTAGGTGATAAACTTCCGCAACGTTTTGACTAGGTTTGATACTATTCTAACGTTCGTCAGTCGGCTGGAAATCATAGCTAGTATCCAATAATTCATAAGGTTATCGGAAGCATTGCGCATACCACATAATAATGATGGACATCAAGAGATTGCGTCGGTTCCCTTTGTCATGTAATATTAATTAGTATCTGATCTCTACAACTATATAAATCTGTAGCGCCTGTTGGTACATATAGTTTTATTGTCAATAATATTTGTTTTATAACTGACTAATGAACCCTTAAATGCACCCTTAAAAAACGACTCTGTAAGAATCTTAAGAACTAAAGAACTTTAGAACTTTAATAAACAATGATGACAATTTACTAGGTGGTAGAGTTCTGCATCGGCTCGACCGGGTCTGGTACCACCGCCTTACCTATTCCTGCTGCAATAGCGTCAATGCTTGTCGCTGTCGTGTTCCGGTTTGGAGGGAAAGGTAGCCGGTAAATTTATGCATGTGGCAGTAGACCTCGCCACAAGATAGCAACGCACCATTAACACCTTTGGTGTCTATAGGCGATGGTTGACTCTTTCCATCAGGAGACCCATCTGCTTGTTTGCTATCTTATGATATAAAAAAAAATTGCCTTTTAATTTCTTTATTACTGTCAATGATTGCCCAGCGAAGGTTTTAGCTTGTTAAAGTAATTAATATGGCGTTTGTTGGTCTAAGATGATATCATGCAATAATTCACTTGAGGCTATAGTAAGTAAAATGTAAGTAACAAGGTATGAAGGTAATGAAAAATAAGTCAACCATCGAATCTACAACATGATTTTAATCGAATACGAATTATCTAGAGTTTCTTATCATAACCCGGGTCTCCTACATATGTTTCACACTACATTATTGTTTTTTCACATTTTTTCCCCTGACCCCTGTTATTAGTTTGAACGCTATGTATATGAAACTGTGTGTCTGCCTGTAGCTCTTAAGATTCGATGCGGTATTTTATTCGAAATATCTGGCCGTGGTTCTTAAGCAGTTTAAACAAAATCGTTTCAGTCGATTAATGGTTCCGGCTCTTTCTACGTGATTAAAGAAATTAAACAATTGATACAGGTCTGATCGATACGAAATTGGTATTCTGTTACTCCAATAGTATTATAATGACATGATAGCGTGATAGCGTGATAATATGTTGTATAATACGTGTGTATGTTAACCCGACGTATTAGTAATATTTATGCGAAATTTGAAGTAAATCCATGCAGTACTTTTTGAGTTTACCCCGGACATACATACAGACAAACAGACAAACAGACGAAAATTCTAAAAGCTATAATTTTGGCTTCGATATTGATAGTAGATCACGCCCCAAGTATTTTTTTAAAATAAATATTCAATGTACAGTTTTGGCTTTCCTGCGATTTTATTATATGTATAGACTAGCGACCTGCCCGCAGTTTCACCCGCGTAGCATTTGTTTCCAGGGGAATATCGGAAAAGTTTGTATACTAAAACCTTTCTTAAGAATCAATCTATCTATAAAAAACTGCATCAAAATCCATTGGGTATTTTTAAAGATTTAAGCATACATAGGGACAGACAGAGAAAGCGACTTTGTTATACTATGTAGTGATATACACACTACTACTTTAATCTTACCTAAAACCCATCTAAACATTATTTACAATGGGATTCCTATATCTGTTTAATGTATACCAGTTGTTCTTTAATGTAACAGTTACTGACATCGTATACTACAGACTACACAACAAAAACTGATAAGCAGCACTCGCTAATAAGTATTCTCGGCTAGACAGCAAAAAAAACTGGCCTCGCCGGTTTGGAGAGCATCGTTCAATAGCCCTTGCAACTCGTAACATCGAGTATTACCTGATAAAAATTCTACTATACGGAGTAGAGAGATAACACCTTAAGAATAGCAGTTTTTTTTTATAGTACCGATTGGTCAGCACACTAGAAAATATCTCTCTTGTAGATAAAACAAAATCACGTATCTAATGTACGTTACTAATATTATTATAGCAGTATCATGCATAGGAAGTTCACTGCTGAATATATGCCTCCTCTAAGGGCTTCCACTGTGACCGGTTGAAAGCAACCAGCATCCAGTGAGTCCCTGCAACCTTGACCAAGAAATCTGTCTAACTGATGAGTTGCTGTCTTACGCTGCGCTATTTTTTACGTCATAAGATGCAATAAGCAGATGGTTCTCCTGATGGAAAGAGATAACCATCATCTATAGAGCGTAACGTAAGTAACTTAATATGATACAGTCTATTTTTCTTTTTTTTTAAACAAACTAACATATTGCTCTCTTAATGTAAGGAGAAAAACATTGTCTATAGACACCAAAGATAGATAGATAGATAGATAATTTATTGTACTTACTGTGAATTTGTACACAATCACTACAGTTAACAAACTTAATTTAGTTTTATTCTATTGCGTTTTAGGTACAATGCAAAAACCTTTACCTCCCGTACTAGTTATAAACTGTGTTACAGCGAGGTAATGATTCTCGTACATTTATTATTAGCAAACATTTTATTTTATCAACTAAAAGATGGTAGGCGCACAAATTTAATCACAACGAACATATTATTGTCGTAAACAAGTTAACACAGTACAGGTAATAAAAGACGATGCTACAATATCAGTTTGAAATCAAATACTTTTTAAACAATATGATGAATGTAATTAGGCCTTTATTGACTTATATACTGTATTAAAGTATATAATATATTATTAGCATTACATATAACAAAAATATCAATGTACCTCCAAATATTTAACACTATCTGTAATGGTTAATGAGTAACAGTTGCAGTTATTAAAAGTACATTGATGTGGTCTAATAAAATAACCAGGGGGTATTGAAGTACTAGATCTTATTGAAAATGGAACACATTTAGTTTTTATAATATTTAGGGTTAATAAATTATTGTCTAATAAATTTAATTAAGTGTTGCATACCCATTTCTGTAACAAATTTTAACTCATCCCAAGTCTTTCCAGTAAAAAGCAAGAGTGTTTCATCAGCATATGTAATTATTTTACAGCTTTTTAGATTAGTGCTACATATGTCGTTGATATATATAAGAAATAGAGTTGGACCCAACACAGAACCAAAGATGTTAATGATTTGTTGTTATCTTTGTCGCGGAGTCTTAAGGCTACCTCACCTTCAAAACCGGAACACGATCGTGGCAAGCATTGACGTTAATATAGCAGGAATAGATAAAGCGGTGGTACCAGACCTCGGCGAAATAATGCAGAACTCTACCACCCAATAACCATGATTTTAGTGACTTGTATAGCCAATCTTACGAACTGTCTGGCAGAACGGTAGATGATTTATTCTTCAAAGGGTGTCCGAACCAACACCGAAAAAACGTTCCTATTTACAATATATATGGGATATATAAAAATCAATAACCATTAAGAGCCATTTCACAAAATCCCGCAACTGAAATTTAGGTATTTTCTAATCGATACGAAAGCAAGACATCGTCGTCCCTATAGTCCTGGTAAAATTAAAATAGTATTGATACTTTTAATATTTTAATTATAACCACGCGGTATTAATTTTGGCACACGGACGTAGCGGATTTTTTGTATTCTCTTTTATTTTTGAATCTAAAAATAAATAAATATTATTTATGTGACTTATTTTTGCATAAGAATAGAATATAATTTTATTCTGTGTCAATTTCTATAGAAAAATGTCATTTTTTAATAACAAAAAACCCAGTTAATATTGCGTTAATTGATAATTTTTTTAGTATAATAATTAATAATAATATAATAATTAATAATAATTTTCGTTGAAATAGGCATATTTGCTTAATTAATTAGATATAGTTATAAAACTTTTAGGAAAAAAGTCACCCATTCAGGCACGATTGTTGAATGTTTCTGGTAATTTAGTATTTTTTCTAATTTTGTTGATTCTAGCAGTAGCAATTACTTTTAGAAAAATAGCTTCCTTGCGGGATTGTCGAAACTTGATTTCAGAGAACATTTATTATAAGAAATACAATAGATGATTAAAAATCTGTTTCACTGAGGCTATATTTAAAAGATAAAACTATCTAATGGTACCATTAAATTAAATAAAAGAACCTTATAATATGAAAAATTAGTAGTTAGAAAATTTTGATTTCTCGTCAAAAGCTAGTCTAAAATGAAAACTGCCTGTTAAATTTGATTTCTGTAAAGCCTTTGATAGAGTCGATAATGACATATTGTTAGAAAAAATGGCATTGATAGGTTTTACGCCGGCGCTTTTAGGTCTTTTCGCTAGTTACTTTCAAGGCCGTGCACAGTATGTTCAGCTTAGGAACAGTAAGTCCGACCTATATTTCACGCGATCTGGTATAAGTCAGGGCAGTAATATGGGGCCGTTAGAGTTTACGATACTTATTAATGATCTCCCATCAAAGGTACCCGATTGCCAAATTTTGATGTTTGCAGATGATGTAAACATTTTTAGAATTATTGAAAATGTAACCGACTGTTCTCATTTCCAGGAGAATATTAATAAAATCTATACATGGAGTGTGGAAAATAGGCTGGATCTGAACACTAACAAGTGTGCAATCATGAGCTTTTCCCGAGCACGTACTCCAATACAATATCCCTACGTATTAGCCGAGTCGCAATTAAATCGTTACCATGATGCAGTTAATTCATTTAAAAAAAAAAAATAAAAAAAAGGGATCTAGGGGTTACATTAACTCCGGATATGAGATTTCGGTTCCATATCACAGAAATTTGTAAGACTGCTAGCAAGACTTTGGGGTGGGTATTACGGCAGTCGCAAGAACTCAGAGATCCACGCACCATAAAAATACTATATAACGCGTATGTACGAAGTAGATTGGAATGTAGTGCAATAGTCTGGGGGCCAATAGAAACTAGTTATGTGCTTGTGGTAGAAAAGGTGCAAAGACTATTTTTGCGCTGTCTTTTTAAAAAATGTATGGATACTACCCGCGTCTCTACCCGTCTATGTATGTTTTGAGTATGAGGGGATTTGACACTCTATTGTTGCGAAGAAATATATCATTATTACTTTATATTTGGCGTATACTGTCAGGCAATATTAGCTTGCCATCAATCCTGGAATGTATATTTTTTAATGTGCCTAATAGGGGATGCAATGTACGTATAAGTCGCTTGTTTTGTTTGCCTTTGGCCAGAAAAAACATAGAGTATAATAATCCAGTTTCGCGTGCTTTACGAATGATCAACGATATTGCTCGCTCAGTTGAAAGCGAAGTGGATATTTTTACCTCCAAAATGCAGGTAGTAAAGAATTATGCCAAAATACACTTGGAACGGTCACCATAAAACATTTAAAACATTTAATTAATTAATTACTTCACACATGTATGACTTGGAATTTATATTTTCTGTAATGTGCATGGTGTGTTTTATAAATAAATAAATAAAAATAAACGCGATCGATAAATTTGTTTAAATCTATTTCACAGTATTAAATCTACTAAAATAGTTCACAATGTTACATATAGAATAGTTAATATAAAATAGTTCACAATACAAGTTCAAAAATGGATAAAAAAGTTTTTTTTTGCACTCCGTAACAAACTTATACTAAGACCCCTATATTAAATACCCTATTTTGGGCAGTTCCATTGTAAAACTGGTTTTTAAAAGCTTATCCAGAGATAAGGTATCTTTTGTTAATCTGGGACTACTGGTAGCTAACAATAGGATCTCAACAGCAGCCGCAACTGGAAGCTTCTTGTAACATGATATGATACATCTGCCTTTAAAATATTTATTATGAATTGTAACATATGTATTTCATTATAAAGAGCTTATACAAGTATTCATCAATGGATTGTGAATTAACAATCATTGAAGTATAAATTATAATTATTCGATGTTTGTGGATTCATAATTTTAAAATATATTTTTTTAATAACAATATTACATGTGTCCTAGAGTCTGAGAGTCCACAGATAATAGTTTTATGTAAAATCAGTCTTATAGTTTTTAAGTTTTACATTACAACCACACAAATATTTATTTTTTATTAGTACTATCCGACTACAATCCTACTAGTGTTATACATTTGTCTTGTGTGCATGTATGTTTGAGTGTGTATTTATTACGTCTTCTCGTTCAACGTCTGAATGTGTTTGCATAAAAGTAAGTATAGAAGTAATTTTATTTCTAGACTGAATAATAGTCTTACCTGAGTGCAAATTGCATTTCACTAAATCATGTAATCACGTAACGGAATTTACAGTTTTGTTTGTTGGGTTATAACAAATAAACATACAACATACCTTTTGGACAGATATTAAAAATTCGTTTTAAACTAGAATATTAATATACTAGCTGTTGCCAGCAACTTCGTCCGCGCGGACTTCGTTTACTCTGCACTGCTCCTCCCCCGTAGGTGATAGCGTGATAATATGTAGCCTATATGTTGACCCGACCTGTTAGTATTCATGCAAAATTTGAAGTAAATCCATCCAGTACTTTTTGAGTTTACCCCGGACGTACATACACACAAACAGACAAAAATTTTAAAAACAACATTTTTGGCTTCGATATCGATTGTAGATCACGCCCCAAGTATTCTTTTAAAAAAATATTCAATGTACAGTTTTGACTTACCTACGATTTTATTATATGTATAGATTATGAATTAGTAAGGAATGCTATATATTTTAATCGAATTCCCAAAAATGAGATTCTAAATTTGGCTGTATTTTTTAATATTTGCTAACTCAAAACTCCGTCAATTATTAATCGATTTTGATTTATAGGGTTCCTTATTCAACTAGGAACCCTTATAGTTTCACTACGTCTGTTCGTTCGTTCGTCCGTCCGTCCGTCCGCAATAACATGTACAAAGAAAAGGTTTAAGAAACGGTGAATTTGTAGTATAAATATATCTATCATAGGCGTTAAATAGGTCGAAATTTCATAGCATGAAAAAATAAAAAACTCTTCTTACTCCACATTGCTGTGATAGATAATTACGGAACCCTACATTAGGCATGGTCGTGTAGATATATCCGTCATAGGCGTTAAGTAGGTTAAACTTTCATAGTATAAAAATAATAAAAGCCCTCTTCTTAGTTCACATTATTGTAAGAGACAACTACGGAACCCTGCCATGCCACTTAACTGCCACTTAACTCAACATACACTTGGCTGGTTTTATTTTTGTTTGGAAGAGTATAATTTCGAATTGGTCTCTTACAAATTTGCTAAAGATTTAATTCAAAGTTCCATAGATATAGGAAATTGTAAGTTGGTTGTTGCAAATTATATTGTGTTTAAATTACTGCATAATATAGGTTGGAATATAACTTAAAAAAATCTATTACCAGTAAAATTCTAGTCTTTATATAATTCTTAAGGGTGTGTGTAAGTAAGTGACTTTACTCCTCCTAAGCGGCTGTCCGATTATGATGTAATATTTTGTGTCAAGTGAATTCGATAATGGTTTAGATTCACAATTGATAGATGGAGATATGTAACGCTTTTATGATTAAATCGGTGAACTGATGTTGATGAAATTTTGTAACAAGATAGTTCAAAACTCGGGGCCAAACATGCGCTAAATTAAAAAAAGCATTCTCTAAATTCTTGCAATAGAATATGAATTTGTCTATGAAAGACTATATGGAATATATCATTTTATTCGCGAATGAAACTGTGCATCAGCTAGTATATTTTAAATTTTTAATTAGGGCTACAATTTATTTCAGGCCTTAATGCTAAGCATCTCTTAAAACACGAGAGATCGAAGTTAATAAGTGTCACTAACATCGTTATTACCAACAACAGGAAGAGTTCTGGAGCTTCTCGATCGGGGTTTTTATGCTATCGCCTTACGTATTTCTGCTGCAATAATGAGAATACTTGTCACTGTCGTGTTACAATTTAGAGGGGAAGGTAGTCAGTGAACTTATGCATGTAGCATTGCCATCCCGCCACATGGATAGCAAAATTAAAACTTACATTGCATTGATGTGCAGAAACCTTTTGTGCAGAAATTTTAGAATTATAACGCATTAGAAATACATTAAAATTAATAATAATAAACATAACTCACACTACAATCATGTGACTGACACACATGATAATATACACACATATATAATATTATTTTATTACTAAAGTCTGTTATCAAACTTAAGAGGTTTTATTGGTAATTTTTGGTCGAATTTCGACTATATGGCGTTCGCTAGTGCTGATAATTATAAGAAGTCGATTTTATCCAATAAACAACATGTAATGTCGCATTCGAAAGACATTTACGCGGCGCGTGTGGCGTTTATTTTTGGACGTGGGTTTGTTTAATTGTTGTCACATTTGTGTACAGTTTACCAAAGGGGAGACTTGGTCTTTACACACAAATAGACGAACGGACACGATGAACAGATTTTTATGGGTGTTAATATAGGTTTTGAGGCAGCGCCACCCAACAACAACCAACATGTTCAACTATAGCTAATAACCATTTTTTAAGCGAATCAAAAAAGGAATGTGTTGTAGTTACTGTGGAATACCACAAGGAAGTGTTTTAGGATCCTTGGTTTTTAAGCCAACGAACAACGAGGTTATCAGTATGGCCTGTATAAATGTAAGATTGTTCGAACTGGGTAATATTTGAATATGATCTAGTTAGTTTTTTAAGCACGAGTTCTGAATTTTGTAAGTGTATGTAACACCTGTTGTAAGTTTGTATGTTTGACTACGAATTTATCTGCAACTAAAAGCTATATAGAGGTGTTCATTTTTGATTTACGTCATTTTAATGAAGAAACAGTACAACTTTACTTTCATCAAAATCGGTTCAGCGGTTTTTGAGATATGGGTATGTTTGATAAATATTTGAAGTCTGTTTATTTTCCAAATTATTTTTATTAACAAACTGAAAACCGTCACAAGTCACTAATTTCACTCTTGTTATTTATTTTTTTATACGATAATATAATGTATTTCTCGCCCTGTTTATCCCGGCCTCCTTTGTAGAATAGGCCAACTGCCGTACTGCCAGGCAGGTCGTAAAAGGCGACCGATTGGCTATCGAGTCACTACCATAGTGGCTACTAGGTGGTAGAGTTCTGTATTGTCTCGCCCGGGTCTGGTACCAACGCCTTACCTATTCCTGCCGCAATAGCGTCAGTGCTTGTCGCTGTCGTGTTCCGGTTTCGAGGGTAAGGTAGCCGGTAAACTTATGCATGTGGCATTAGACCTCGCCACAAGATAGCAACGCACCATTAACACCTTTGGTGTCTATAGGCGATGATTGACTCTTTCCATCAGGAGACCCATCTGCTTGTTTGCTATCTCATGATATAAAAAAAATGTGACGCAGGCGAAGTTGCGCGGGTCAGCTAGTTAAACTTATCTATCTATCTTATCTATCTTATCTTATCTATCTTATGATATAAAAAAACTTTAAAGTGTTGGATTTGGTTATCACAAGTAATAAGTAATAGCTATTTAATTTGATACTAGGTTTATATATAAATAATTCCTTACATATTATGTATGTGAAAGTTTGTAGGTTTGTTACACAGGCACGCAAAAACGGCTAGACCGATTGGATGAAATTTGGCTCCCTAGAAAATGATGACCTGGAATTGGACGTAGGCTATTTTATTCAGAAAAATAGTTGTTTTCGTGGTATTTACAACTCTTATAATAGCTGCAGCTGCAGCTGCAGTAGGCTGCAGAATACAGCTAAATAAATAATTTTATTATTTTTTTTATTTCTGGATGTTTTATTTTAATGAACACTGAAACTTTACAATACAATTACTGCAAACCTTTAGAATAGTTTATCACTCTAGTGAAGTTTAACAGACTGATTAAAGTGATAATCTTTAAGGTAGATATCTTACGGCTAAGTTACATTTAATAGAAATTTCTAACAATTTTATGTATATTTTTATATCCCTTTAAAGACCCAGCGTAATAAAATTAGATTTACTATTTACTCTAAAGACATATTCAATTATACTCACACGCAAACTCAATATATATAGCCTGACTTCTAATCTTCCCTCGACTGTTCCACGCGTAGCATTCACAGCTGTATTTCCCACCAAAATACTCATCCAATTCAGTTCTTGTCACATTCAATTCCGCTTCAACCACTCTAACCCCATTTTGGGGGTCTACGTGTTCTAATTGAATTGTCTTTTCAGTCCTTATATCATTACATTTAAAAAACACTTGTAACGCGTTTGCAGCTCTACATAATAGAGTCGCTGGTTTTGTCCGCAGCACGTAAGAATTTTTTGGTTCTAGCAAGAATATTGGCAGTCCATCAATGGTTTCGTCGTTTTCTGGCAGTGGAATATAGTCGTCTTCGTCGACAACGGGTTTGAAATCGGATAAATATGGATCGAAGCTTAGTAAGCCATCGGGGTGTATATATTCTGGACGCGTTTCTTTCTCTGTTGTATGCTCAGTATCTGTAATAAAGAAACATAAAATAAATTTTCCGAATTAATAAAAATTCCGAATTAATGCGAGTCGGACTCGCTCACGAAGGGTTCCGTATCATCATCGCAAAAAAAATGTAAATTGTAAACGGTTGGCCCTGCAGGCCATTACTGAAACTTCCCGCTAAATTAAAGTATTTTAAGCTCAAAAGAGTAAAAACTATAAGCATAGGTTTTTTCGGTTCAAACATCTATTTTGTCAAAAATGGCAGTATATTGATTTTTGAATAGCTGTATATTTTGAAACTATTCCAACTCATTTTTTAAGATCTAAAATATTGCTTTAGGTAAGTAATCAATAGGTTGAAATATTTCGCAGCAATGTCAAAAAAATTCTGAAAAAAGGATTTTTTCGACGTAATTTCGAAATTTTTTAACCAATCATTTTTTAGTATTCTACAATATTTTAATACTAAAAAAACTACGTTGAACGTCTTTTAAAAATGAAACTCGAATCTAATCTTCAAAAGTTACAGATTTTCAAATATTAAAATTATGTTTAGCAAACTTACTTCATATTTTTGAAATAAATTTCAGGCTAATGCACCGAATGACTTAAAAATCTTATCAGCGTTTCTCCTTTTAAAATTGCGTCAAATACCGTTAATTGGATAAAAAATCATCAATTTGTTTGTTATTTCTCAACGACGAAAATTTTTGAAAAATGTTGTTTGACTTTGCTTCGAAATTTTTCAACCTATCGATTATTTAGCTAAAGCAATATTCTAGATCTCAAAAATTGAGTTGAATGCCATTCACAAGATTAAAATCGATCATCGTTTCCAAAATATACAGATTTTCAAAAATATTAATACTGCCATTTTTAACAAAATAGATGTTTGAACTGAAAAAAATCCATGCCTATAGTTTTTGCTCTTTTGACCTTAAAATATCTTAATTTTGCGGGAAGTTTCAGGGATGGCCTGCAGGGTCAACCGTTTAAACATTTTTTGTGAGCGTGTTGCGTTGCTTTGCGTGTTGTGTAGAGTGTTGCGAGATGGTAATGCTATATGACCCTTAAGAAAAATACATAATTGATGAGTAGATAAGGAAATGCGGTAATAGCAAACCCGTGTGAAAGGTTGCGGAAATGTACCAGCTAGCAGTCACGACGGTAGAGACATGTTTAATAATCGTTCACTTTTTACAAATATTCTGACAGAATCACAGATAGTCTATTCTTAAAAGGGCCTGGACCAACACATGAAATCGAAATATAATAATTTACTAGCTATGCCCGCGACTTCGTCCACGTGGAAAAAAATTTAAAATAAAAATCCGCATAGTCCCTGTTCCCGTGGGATTTCCAGAATAAAAACTATCCAATGTCCTTTCTTGGGTTTCAAACTATTTTTATACCAAATTTTATCTAAATCGGTTTAGTAGTTTAGGCGTGAAGAAGAGACAGAAAGAGTTACTTTCGCATTTATAATATTAGTATGGACGTCTCCATCCTCGCCTTTTGATACAAGAGATGTAATGGTGCATTACTATTCATGTGTCGGGTATAAAATGCCACATGCATTAGTTTTGTGGCTACCTTACCTCCCATGCCGTATCACGACAGTAATAAACACCGCCATTATTGAGGAAGGAATAAGTAAGGCAGTGATTTTAAACCCGAAGAAAACATTCTAAAACTCTACTACTTAGTAATCACGCCTCACTAATATTTCCTCATATAGCCAAATGTTTTTGCTAACTTAGTAAATTATTTCTTCTCGTTTCGTTTCGCTCTGAATCATTGACTTTATATTAGTAAGTCAATGCTCTGAACTATAAAATTAAGGGAGTAAGTAAAATTTTACTTACTCTCTTAGTAAGTAAAATTTTTGTCCTCAACAGTCACAAGTAGGGAGAATAGTTTTTGAGCTTTAAAACTTATTATAGCTTGGCGAGATTATGGAATTACTACATTGCGAGTTAACATTATGTCGTTATTTATATGCTGAAGAATAGCAAAAAAAGCGAAAGACTCTCTTGATGGGAAAAGAAAACAATTGTCTTTGACGAAAAATATATCATCTGTCATTCTGCCAGGCAGTTCGTAAAAGGCGAATGAATGTTTATACGTGCTACTACCATCGAGACTACTAGGTGGTAGTTTCGCAACGTTTCGCCCGGAGTTTGGTGCTACCGGCTTACATATTCTTTTTTTTATAAATCAATAGCAAACAAGCAGATGGCTCTATTGATGGAAGGAGAAACCATCGCCTACTGACACCAAAGATGTTAATGATGCGTTGCTATCCGCCGCCGCTATATTATACCGCCCCGTTGATCGAGTGGTTAGCGACCCTGACTCCGCATACAACGGGGCTCGGGTTCGATCCTCGACGGGGACAAGCATTTGTGTGATGAGCATAAATATTTGTATTTCCGGGTTTTGGTGTTTATTATGTATGTAAAAGTATTTATATATGTATATTTTCTATGTATTAGTATCGTTGACTAGCACCCATAACACAAGCAAATAATTTGTTTACTTTGGGGTTAGATCAATAAGTGTAATTTGTCCCGTGAATAATTATTTATATTTATTTAAATTTATTATGCGTGTGGCAGGATGGTAATGCTACATACATAACTCTACTGGCTACCTTAAACTCTAAACCGAAACACGACAACTACAAGCATTAAAGCTATTGCGACAGCAATAGGTAGAGCGGTGATACCAAATACCCGGACGAGACATAGATCTACTACCTAGTAGTCACGATGGTAGTGACATATATAGCCATACGGCCGTCTCTTACGATCAGCTTAGTAGAACAGCAGTTGGTCTATTCGTCAAAGGAGCCCGGACAAACACGAAATAGCTACTGCTAAATCCTGCTGTAATATACATGAGGCATTACCATCCCGTCTCACGGATATCAATGCACCATTAACATCTTTAGTGTTTATAGGCGATGGATGTATCGTTCCGTCTAGAAAGCCATCCGTTTGTTTGTTGTATAAAACTAGATGCAGCGTGAAGCCCGCTACATTGTAAAAGTTTTTGGTGAATCCCGCGAGATCACCTAATTTTTCCGGGATAAAAAGTAGCCTATATGCTATTCCAAATCGTTATATACCTGTGTGCCAAATTTCATTCAAAACCGTCCTGTAATTTTTGCGTGATTGAGTAAAAACATCCATCCATCCAAACATCCAATCTTTCACATTTATAATATTAATACTAATTATCAGGTAGCACACAATCAGATGGCTTCAATGGTGCATTGATATACATGTCGGATGGCAACGCTTCCCCCGTGTTGGTCCCGGGCTTCTTTGGAGAATAGGCCAACTGCTGTTCTGCCAGGCAGGTCACAAAAGGCAACCAATTGGTTATACAAGTCACTTCCATCGTGGCTACTAGGTGGTAGAGTGCTGCATTGTCTCGGCCGGGTCTGGTACCACCGCCTTACCTATTCCTGCCCCAATAGCGTCAGTGCTTGTCATTGTCGTGTTCCGGTTTGGAAGATAAGGTAGCCGGTAAACTTATGCATGTGGCATAAAACCTCGCCACAAGATAGCAACGCACCATTAACACCTTTGGTGACTATAGGCGACGGTTACCTCTTTCCATCAGGAGACCCATTTGCTTGTTTCCTATCTTATAATATAAAAAAAAATGCTGCAGGCATAAGTCTAACGACTACATTACTCTGAACTGGAACACTACAATGACAAGCACGGACGTTATTGTAGCAGGAATAGGTAAGGCGGTGGTACCAAATACCCGGGCAAGACGTTGCGGAACTCTACCTTTTATTAGTCAAAATGGTAGTGACACGTAAAATGCATAAGTTTACTTACTCTCTTAACCAAAGCACGACAGTGATACACACTGACGCTATTGCGGCAGGAATAGGTAAGGCAGTAGTACCCAAGCCCGGGCGATACATTGCTAACTCTACCACCTAGTAGCCACGACGATAGTAACTCGGATAGCTCCTCATGTACTGCCTGGCAGAATGACAGATTGGCTATTCATCAAAGGGGGCCCTGACGAATACGGGGAAGGCTATTATAGAGTTGAAATAGTTCAGTATTTTTTTAAACTTGGGATTTAATAATCACAAAAATAGTACCTATAAGCACATATTTATAACAAACAATGCAACTTAAAATATTTTAACACTTTGTTGTATGAATAAAAAAATAATAAAAACTTATCAAAATGTCTCATTTAGCACCAAAGTTTAGAATTGCGAATAAATAATTGAATCAACGGATCGAAAACTGATCACACACACTAGGTAGGTACTGTATTTTCATAAATAGCTTGAAGTTTATTTAATGAAAACGCTTATCCAGAAGCTCTACTTAATATTATTGACTTCAATTACGATTGATTGAATAAATCAATCAAAAATTAATTAAGTACACAAGTTTATTTTTACAATAAAATTAATCGAAGTTTATTCAATAAAACACTCATTCAAAAGTTATACTCAGCATCAATTCAAAAAATTGATGGAATAATCAACTCACAAATTTATTTCTACCAATAAAAATTTAATCTTTTATAATTTTATTTATATTTAATATTTGAAACTTAAATTTGGAAAAATATTGTAAATTGTATAATAAATTATTAGTAAACAAACATCAATGTAAGATACATTTTCTTAAATAATCGTTAACTTTCGTAAACATTCACACCCTTTTTTATTGCATTAAAATACGTTAAATTAAAACTATAAGTTGCACTTACCTCCATTTCTAACTTTGCCGATAAAAAACCCCATCAATAAAATAAATCTAAACAAATTCTTTAACACGCACATCACTAACTTCACTTATGTAAAAAAAAACACTTATTTTTATCGATTTATTGTCATTATATTCGAATTCTTTGGTTATATTTTAACGAGTTAAACTAAGCTCCGTAAAGCATCCTCCCTACGCGACGATTCGGGACGTACTGATGTTTGTATAGAAAGCTATATATACATGATTATGTGAGTCCAAGAGCTCGCGATCGTTTGAACTAATTTGCCAATTATACTCAGATTATTACAGTTACAACTCCAATTAAAGTTGACCCAAAATAATAGTCAAAACTCCTATATCTAACGCGTATATTGTTATTGCTAAGTTATTGACATCCCAAGATTATAAATTGTATTCAAACAAAATGAGGAAGTGTGCTGATTACTGAGATTACGGTTCCTGTAATAATCTGAGTACAGAAATTAAAGAAGAAAAAGTTAAATAATTAATTACTCTTTTTTACAAAATATTATAAATTATCCAACCAGTTTTGTTATTATCCTATAGGCTTTACACTAGTTGTGCCTGTTACGTGATCAATATAGAAAAAAAACAGTAGACTAAATATTTGGCATTTGGAAATTAAATATCGTTACATCTCTTTTTCTTTAGGTGGCTCTAGAGGCCCTGATTTCCTCCAAAAATAAAAACCAAATAACGTATTTCCCTGATTAGTGGCTTAGACTCAAAACCTCGCAATCTCAATTAAAGACACTAACGGATAGTTAATATTAGTTATTAATGTAGAACGCCAGTTCTAGCCACCAGTTTGCATTTAAGCGTACCCAAATCACAATATATAAATTTTTTGTACAAAATAGAATCTAAATATTTTCAGACATGTTACATAATTTGGCCAAGCCCTAAACTAGATGTACGTCAACAATACTTATACATAAATAGGTAAGTACTATACGTGGTGGTAGAAAAAGAACTATAAGTGGTATTTCGGCGGGTTCCATCACATAAAAGCTTGCTCCTTTTGGGTATTAAATGTGATTTTTATTAATTTTATATATCTAAAAAGAACTGCTTGATTTCGTACTTTGGTAGTTTGATGGAATTTCGTTATCTCAAATCTAGAAACGTTTAGAAGTTTGTTTACAATACGCGAGCTCTCCGGCTATAACCTACATAGATTTCCGTATGCACAGTGTGACATATGAATTGTTCACTCGATATGGTGTAGTAATTAAAGGGTTTTTGAGTTTAATTAACAACTTACCGTTTGTAACGCCGCGTTTGAAGTGTTAACGCTTTGCGTTTAGAACTTTCATTTTAACCAATATTTTACATGGAAATTCTTTATTGCCACATTTCTTTTATTGCAAAGTATAGCAATTAAGCAGACGGCTCTCTAAATTAAAACAGACTACCATCGCCTATGTCTACCAAATCATAAGATAGTAAACAAGCAGGTAACCCTGCTGATGAACAGAGAAACCATCACCTATGTACCCCAAATATGTTATTGGTGCATTGCTATTTGTGTGGCACAATGATAATGCCACATGCATAAGCCTCCAAACTGAAACACGATGATTAGAAGCATTGATGCTATTGCGGCAGGAATAGGTAGGGCGGTGGTAACAGACCCGAGCGAGACAATCCAGAACTCTACCTGTCACGTTGATAGTGAAACATATAGCCAATCGGTCCACTATTACAACTTGCCTGGCAGAATGGCAGTTGGTCTATTCTTCAAAGCAGCCCGGACCAATACGAGAAAAATGCATTACTGGTGCATTTCTATCCGTTTGACAGGGTTGTAATGCCACAAGCATTTACCGGCTTACCTTACTTTACCTTACTTTCCAAACCATACACGACAGCGACAAGTACTAACGCTTTTACGGAGAATAATGGTACCAGAACTAGTCAAGATGTTGAAGACCTTCACTATATATGTAGTTAAAGATCACGGTGTTAGTTTCCCGCATTAGCTATCTCTCACAGTTGGCTTGTATAGGGGACCTGGATTAACACGAGCAACAATTAATAGCTTTCGATTGCTTTACTGACTCGTCGCTCAACTCATCATTCTATTTAAATGTGGATCATATAATGCTGGGTTCAAATCTTTGGTAAAACATTGTAATCTATATACGTATAATAAAATCGTAGGAAAGTCAAAACTGTATATTGAATATTTTTTTAAAAGAATACTTGGGGCGTATTCTACAATCGATATCGAAGCCAAAAATATAATGTATCTTTACGCCCGTATCCCCGGGTAGGCAGAGGTACAACAATGGCACCCACGATTAGCCGAAGATACTTGAACCCACTCATGTGATAGGTGGCAAGCCTATCGCCAACCGGGCACTTTCCAATCCCGGGCAACTTTGTGTTTCTCAGAAAACTGAAAAACACTTTTTTTTTAAGTGCCCGACCCGGAAATCGAACCCAGGACCTCATATGGTCGACGCTAACGCTGGACCACTAGAGCACAGAGGCGATACCACTAGACCACAGCCAAAAATATAATTTTTAGAATTTTTGACTGTTTATCTGTATGTATGTCCGGGGTAAACTCAAAAAGTACTGCATGGATTTACTTCAAATTTTGCATGAATATTACGAACAGGTCGAGTCAACGTATAGGCTACATATTATCACGCTATCACCTACGGGGGAGGAGCTGTGCGCAGTGAAACAGCTAGTTAATTAATAAAAATAATAAATTTCACTAGACAAGTCTTATAGCATAGATCCTGAGTTCCAACGTAATTAGAGCCTAGATTAAACTTCTCCTCATATACTTAGCTTAAGCATCGGGTGATTTTTCTGTACAATGGTTGTTGGAGACATTCCAAATTAATTCAAGAAATCTTTGATTATTTTCTATATCACAGGATTGCAAACAAGCAGGTGTAGTTGTAATATTGTGGGTATAAGCTTACCAGTTAATTTACTCTCCAAACCGGAACAAGATAGTGACAAGAACTGATTTTGTTGCAGCTAACATAGGTGTACTCACAGTAATGCAAGATGGGGCATATGTCCCACCGTGGTCATTTAATCAAACTTTTTGTATTATAAGATTTGTTATCTTTAATATAAAAGAAGTTTAACAAACAAATGGATTTTCTGATGGAAAGATAAACCGTTGCTTATAGAAACCATTGTTAATGTTTCATTGCTATCAGTGTGGCGAGGTGTTAATGTTACTTGCATAAGTTTATAATTGGCTACCTCATCCTCTAAATTGAAACACGATGATGTTGTTATTGACGTTATTGCAATAGAAATAGGCAATAATACTGTAGCGCCGCTAGTTCGTACAGCTGAAGGGTCATAGTGATGGAACCAGCGGGCCAGCTTCTTGTCAGGTGACGTCATAACTGTAGAGATTGATGACATCACACAAGGACAAGGAAGGGAAAAAGGAAGATCTTCCCAGCCAGGCAAGGTGTACTGCCTGGGGACTGAAGACCATATGAGAATCATTGAAACTTTTTCATTCATTCTTTTATTTTTGAATTTAATTTTTTTCTATTTTTTATTATTTTTTTCTGGTAGCGTTTGTAGATTGCTTGAACTGCTACAATACCAAATACCTGGGCAAAACGTTGCGGAACTCTACGACCTAGTAGTCACGATGGTAGTGACATTTATAGACAATTCGCCTTATACGATCTTCATAGCAGAATGGCAGGTGATCTTTTCTTCAAAGGGAGCCTGGATCAACTTAATATGAATTATTAAGTAACAAAATTATTAATTTATTGATAGTATTCAAAATTATCGTGCAAAATACTGCATTATATAGTAACTCTACCACTTAGTAGCCAACACATTTGACCAATCATTTGCCTTCTTCGAACTGCCTGTTTTCTATTATACTTACACATTTTTTTTATATCATGAAATAGCAAACAAGCAGATGGGTCTCCTGATGGAAGAGTCAACCATCGCCTATAGGCACCAAAGATGTTAATGGTGCGTTGCTATCTTGTGGCGAGGTCTAATGCCACATGCATAAGTTTACCGGCTAACTTACCCTCCAAACCGGAACACGACAGTGATAAGTACTGACCCTATTGCGGCATGAATAGGTAAGGCGGTGGTACTAGACCCGGGCGAGACAATGCAGAACTCTACCACCTAGTAGTCAAGATGGTAATGACTTGCATAGCCAATCGGTCGCCTTTTACGACCTACCTGGCAGAACGGCAGTTGGTCTATTCTTCAAAGGAGGCCGTAACCAATACGGGGAGAATCCTGTGCAATATGACTATTGAAAGTTATTTATAAGAAAAGTCCTGACTCAATGACTAACTTATCAACGCCCAGCCTAAGCCCTCTGATTGAGAAGGTTGAAAATTTTCATAGAAATTGTTCTTATGTTGTTAACGTGGAATATGAAATGATTTTTTGAAATTCATCCCCTAAGATGATGAAATAGAGCGTGCAATATTATATGGACTATCTTACATTAACGGCATGCTAATTTTCTCGCGGGCGAAGCTGCGCGAGTCAGCTAGTTCATTAATATAATGCATTTTTAAATTTCCACTACTTTTTAAGTTTATTTACTTCTAAATATGTGTGTGTATAGCACTTACTCTTGCTTGGGCAAACTTGAAAAACTTAAAATCAACAAACAAAAAAACGAAAGTATTGAACAATGTTACAAATGTGAATATCATCTGTAACGATGAACTGACCTAACTAATATATGCTACTACTACGTATGCATATCTAACGATCAGTACAACAGAATCGATCACATAGCAAAGAAGAATTTTGCCTCTTTGGACTACTCAACACTTGCTTCTTCTGGAAGCAGATTGACATCTTTGTCATCGTTTTATATTTTTGTACAAACTATCATCCCCTTTTTCAGCCTTTTTGGAATTGATTTTTTAAAAAGTTAACGTACGTATGGTACCGTATATTGAACTATCTCTATGCCAAATATCATCAAAATTGGTGTAGTGGTTTAGCCGTGAAAGCATAAGACAGAAAGAAAGACAGAAAAACAGGTAGAAAGACAGACAGACAATAGCATTTGTAATATTCGTATGGATTAACACGTTTTTAACTCAATAAGGAAGTAAAGATTTCGGTAACGGTTATAACAAGTAATACTACTACTAGTCGTTATAGTAATTTACTGACAATCCGTTGAATCGCTATAGGCCGAATATTATCATATAAATAAATTTTCATCGTACTCCATTAGGTACATGTGTATTGTTTTTTTACTCCCAATGGCCTTATTTTTATTAAATTAAACTTATGACTTAAACTCCCAATACTCTTAAAATAGCGAAAATAATCTTACATCTTTTATTAAAATATCAGTAGTGACATCTAGTGACCCCAGACGTACTAAATTAAGCACAAAAGCTTAAACCCAAAGCTTTATCACAAATACGAAGTGTTTGTTAACCACAGGAAAGTTTTGTACAGGCTCAAGGACAAACTAGTATCTAAGGATACCGCTAGATGTCTATTGTGAATGTTGTTTTACGACATCTAGTTTGAACATCCAGAACTACAGTGAATTCACAGAGAATGACGTAGTTTCACCGAACTTTATAGGATGCTACCAACTAAATTTAAAGATATTTTAAATACATGTATAACTAACGTGGAAAGAATTCTGAGGAACTGTCTTGATTTTTCCTGGTCCTGAATTTTACAGATTTTTATTCTTAAGATTGCGTCAAGAATTCCAACTTCAACATAAAAAAAAAAAACATATCCAAAAGTCCACAACCGTGTGATTTTCGTGGTATTTTTTGCTATGCGCTAACCTTGTTTGGAACTAGTTGCATATTTATTGCATTCGTGTGAACTTTTTATCTTTTTGTGGGTTTTTCTAAATATTTTAAACAATCAGATGACTTTCCGTGCAGAAAAGTACCTACATACTCCGTATTGATTTTTGTCTACCTTAAAGACGGCCATTTGCCATTCTACCAAAATGTTCGTTAATGGTGAATGATTTACCATACGTCACACTTTCATTGTGATTACTAAGTGGTAGCAGGTAGAGTTCTACAACTTATTGACCGGGTAAAATGCCATCGCCTTACTTATTCCAGCCACAACTGCATCAGTGCTATTGTACACTGTCACGTTCCAGTTTGGAAAATGAAGTAGCCAATAAACTTATACATGTAGCACTATCATCCCGCCACTTAGTTATTATTTTTTTGTACATCTTCATACATCTTTATTATTTTTTGTATATCATAAGATGGCAAACAAGCAGAATTTATAGTTCTTCTGATGAAAATACAACCATCTCCAATAGATACCAAGGATGTTACTGATATCTTGCTACCCTTATGGCGGGGTCTTAATACCACATTACGCTATAAACCGGCTACGTTACGCTACAAACCGGAACACGGCGGTGACAAACCCTGATACTGTTGCGACAGGAATAGTTAAGTTGCTGGTACTAAGTCTACTATCATATATATCTGTAGACGTTGAATATCTTTTTCCATCATGAAAACTATTTAATTTTTAGCTATCTTGTATAAAAAAAGATTGCGTATACTACAAAGGTGTTAATTGACTTTCCATAAATATAGCGGTGATAAAATGACAATAATACAGTAATAATAATGACAACAATTCTAGTTTGTGTTGACTTTTAGTCCAGAAAAACATATTAGTGTTGAATCATCATTTATTACATTGATTCTTATATATAATATCCTCCATTTACATGCGATTATTCTCAATTCTCGTTTTAAGTAGTTTTCGATATTTTCAACATAATCAAATATTCTTATCCATTGCATTACATTACATTCAACATAACGACTTACTATTTCGACAAGTATCAAATATAGAACCGTTCTCGTGGACTGTCCGATATAGAATGGCAGAAATGAATGTCTTACCCCCGCCAACCGTTAGGTTAAGGCGGGATTCTAATCACGCATTGACGTGTATAATATTACCACTATTATACACGTCAATGAAATCACGCCACAAACAGGTGACAATTGGCGCGGCTTAGTTTAAATTTTAACGGCCTTACCGTTAAAATTTAAACATCCGTTATTATTAAACTATTAGTTAATGTATTTACGTAATAAATCATATGCATTTATACACAGTTATTAAAAATATCCTAATATTTGGAAGATAAGGAGACTTGGAACATTCCCAGTCTCCTTATCTTCCAAACTAGAATATGACACTGGAAAACACTGACGCTGTGAAGTTTCCGAAGTTCCAACACTACATTATTAAAATCGTTGCAAAGATTTTTAAAAAATATTACGAAAAGAAAAGCTTATTTATATATAATGAAGTTAAAAGGTAATCGCCTCTGTGGTCTAGCGGTCCAGCGTTGGCGTTGACCACTTGAGGTCCCGGGTTCGATTCCCGGGTCGGGCACAAAAAAAAGTGTTTTTTCAGTTTTCTGAGAAACACTAAGTTGCCCGGGATTGGAAAGTGCCCGGTTGGCGATAGGCTTGCCACCTATCACATTTGTGGGACCAAGTATCGTCAGCTAATCGTGGGTGCACTTGTTGTACCTCTGCCTATCCCTTCGGCGATATGGGCGTGAAGATACTTTTTTTCTTAATTAAAAGGTAAACAATTACAGTTAATTAAGCTTTACATGTTATGTATGATAGACTTCATAATTACTTACTGAAATGTAATATATTAAAAAATAATCAATATGGATTTAGAAAAGGTAGGTCGACAACCTTAGCATGTTTTGAACTGGTAAAGAGTATAACGGAATGCCTAAATACAAAAAGTTATCCACTTTGTGTATTTTTAGACATGAGTAAGGCATTCGACTTTGTTTCTCATAGAATTCTGTTGGCAAAACTTGAAAAATATTGTATAAGAGGGAAATCATTAGAGTGGATACAAAGTTATTTAGAAAATAGGAAACAGTGTGTAGAAATTTCAAAAATTTCTGGGACACATAAAAAAATATATACTTCAAATTATAGTTGTAGTGACTGTGGAATACCACAGGGAAGTGTTTTAGGACCCTTGCTCTTTTTAATTTACATTAATGATCTTCCAGAGACTATGCAACATGAGTCATTCTTATTTGCAGATGACACTACACTCCTCATTAAATGTAAAAATAAAAATCACCTAGTAAAAGAAACAACTGAAACCTTACTTAAAGTTTCAGAATGGTTAAAAAGTAATAATTTAAAAATTAACTTGACTAAAACAAAGATAGTTGAATTTCAAACATGTTATAGCAATAAAGTTCAAAAATCAAATATATTATTTAACAATATAAATATAGAAAATACTGAATACACTAAATTTCTAGGAATATTTATTGACAACCATTGCAATTGGAAAGCGCACATTGATTCTCTTTGCAAAAAAATTGACAGATTTATCTATGTTTTGAGAAGAATAAGAGAAGTAGCCAACTTAAATGCTGCATTGCTGGCATATCACGGATATGTCTCATCTGTATTGCAATATGGAATCTCTATTTGGGGAAACTCAGTTGATATAATTAGGATTTTCAGAATTCAAAAGAAATGTATACGTGCAATATGTAATGTTAATCAACTACATTCATGTAAACCCCTATTTAAAACTCTTAAAATACTACCTTTACCTTGTCTTTACATACTGTCGGTATGCGTATTTGTAAAAAAACATCAACATTTGTTTAAAACAAATGCTCAAGTATTAGGGAACTCATATTTTAGAAACAGTGAGAAGCTACATGTGCCAAGCCAAAGACTAAATATTTATAAAAAAAATGCATATTGTATGGCAATTAATATATACAATCATATTCCTGATAGTCTAAAATTATTACCTATAAATATATTTCGCAAAAAATTGTTTGATTTACTGTTAAATAAAACATACTATGATATTAGAGAATTTTTAGCAGATAAGATTAAATGTTAATAAACAGAAATATAAGCTTGTACAATTTACCTTGAAATTTAAATGTAATAAAAACTGAACGGCAAATTTTGTAAAATGGTAAATTTTTTGTAAATTGTAAAAATTTAGATTGAGCATAAGATCATATTTTGTAAATTGTAAAAACAACTTTTGATGTGAAATAATTCTAGTAAATTGTAATACATACAATTGTAATACGTGAAATAGAAAAAAAGAAGCCCGCTGAGTTTCTTCCGCCGGATCTTCTCAGTGTGTGGCCGCGTTCCGATCCGGTAGTAATTATAAAGAAATCGACCTAAATTAAAATGTTTGCACGCCATATTATGGTAGAATATGATGGTAATTTAATTTATTTTAATAACTTGTGACACCCATATTCTTGCAAATAAATATTTTTCATTTCATTTCATTTCATTTCATTTCATTTCATTTCATTTCATTACAAGTTTACGAGTGTTAGTAGTCAAATTAATCCTCGCCTAAGTCTAAGCGCCCTTTGAAGAATAGATCTTCTGCCATTCTGGTGGGCAGTTTGTAAAAGACGAATTATTGTTTAATGTATCCCTACCGTCGTGACTCCTAGATGATAAAGTTCCAAAACATCTCATCCGTTTTTGGAACTAATGCTTAATTTCCCCGTGTTGGTTCCGGGCTCCTTTGAAGAATAGACCAACTGCCGTTCTGTCAGGTAGGTCGTAAAAGGCGACCAATTGGCTATGCGAGTCACTACCATTGTGGCTACTAGGTGGTAGAGTTCTGCATTGTCTCGCCCGGGTCTGGTACCACCGCCTTGCCTATTCTTGTCGCAATAGCGTCAGTGCTTGTCACTGTCGTGTTCCGGTTTGGAGGGTAAGGTAGTCGGTAAACTTATGCATGTGGCATTAGACCTCGCCACAAGATAGCAATGCAACATTAACACCTTTGGTGTCTATAGGCGATGGTTGACTCTTTCCATCAAGAGACCTATCTGCTTGTTTGCTATCTTATAATATAAAAAAAAATTGGTACCGCTAAGTCGTTCTTTAATTTCTAGTTAAAGGTTATCAATCAGCTACTACATGCTACATAACACACAACAGTTATACAAATGTCTATCAAATAATTGGTATCAATACGCGAAGTTTATCTCTCTCCATCCAGATAACCAATTTGCTTATTTGCTACACGAACATATAAAAAACACAGGAGAGTGAATTTTCCAAGTATTTTCTGACAAATCATTTAAGAAATTTGAAATTCCAATAATCTTTGAATTCAAACCCAGTACTGACAACATTGAATATTGATTGCACAAAAGGCGTTCGCCAAAGCGTATTTTCGATTCAAAATTATTCTAAAGCGTGCGATTCCTTTTGATGGTTCAAAATATGTAAGTAGCCGAAATCGTCAGTCACATTTTTGCATTGGATATTGTTTTCTTTCTTTTTCTTACTTCAGAAAATACATATAGCTATCTCTTTTACGTTTGAAGTACGGAAATTTGAATTTATCTCGTTGGCTCGCCTTTCCGTAATTTTCAAGTATAATGAGGTGTAAAGGTTGTGCAATCAGAGAAATTGGTAAGGCGTGTTTACTTACATTAAAATATCAATAAATCTATGATTAAACCCTTGGTTACAAATTGTAAAGATGTCGGTCCTAAACTATTAATAACTTTTCATTTTTTTAAAATATCATGGGATCATATACAAGCAGATAGTTCTACTGATAAAAAGAGATAACCATCGCATATAGACAGCAAAGATGTTAAAGGCGCGTTGCTATCCATATCTTGAAATCATAATCTCTGTCATATAGTCTCTGTTTACACATAGAAACGGGTCAATCGATTTATTTAGTGGAAAATTAGGAAAATTAGAAGAAATTAGAAGTATAACTCATTAAGCCACTTGACTCCTCACTAGGAAGTAGCAAGTGATTTCTAGTTAAAAAATTTGAACTTAAACATCATACTTATAAAAATATAGTTAGTAAAATTTTCATATTAATTAATATTAATAAATAATAATAAATATTCACGGCACAAATTACACTTACTGATCTAACCCCAAAGTAAGCAAATTATTTGCTTGTGTTATGGGTGTTAGTCAACGATACTAATACATAGAAATAGATATATAAATACTAGAATATATATAATAAACACCCAAACCCGGAAATACAAACATTTATGCTCATCACACAAATGCTTGTCCCCGTCGGGGATCGAACCCGAGCCTCGTTGATTGCGTAGTCAGGGTCTCTAACCACTCGACCAACGGGTTGATATTATATATAACATGCAAGCTGTAATTACCTTAAAGTGAAATTGTATGTATAAATATGTAGCATATTTTAAATTCACATATCATTTTATTGGCAGTTCATATTAAATAAATGAGTAATGTCACATGCAGAAGTTTACCTTTCTGATTGACCTTTCTGACCGATAAACAACAGTTGCTAGCACTGACGCTATTGTGGCAGGAATAATGCGGATGAAGCGCTGGTATCAAAGCCCTCCGAGACTATAGGTACAGAACTGTATCAGTCAAGATTATCACGTTTAGTCAATATTTTGTCTGTTATGAACCTGGTAGAACGGCAAATGGTCTATGTGTCAAAGGGACCAATTCTGTAATTTTATAGCAACATTAGATCTTATGATATAAAAAAAAGATGTAATCTGCAATTTTATATAAAAATAAATGTATTTTTTGCAATTAAATGTAATCTTTAATCTATATTAACATTATAAGTGCGAAAGTTTGGATGTTTGGATGGATAGATATTTGTTACTCAATCACGCAAAAACTACTGCACGGATTTGGATGAAATTTGGCACACATGCAATGCAATCTAAGTAATATAACTTCCCGCTACGTAGTACGTAGTGTACGTAACTAGGAAGTTACTGAATTTGCCCTGATTTTCGAAAATCGAGTTTTCACCGGATCTCCACGTTTTGAAGTTCTAGGAATCTTTTCCAACTATTTTCGCGATGATGTCAGTATGTCTGTTTGTATGTATGTATGTGTGTATGTGTGTATGTAAATATCGCATAACTTTTGAACGGCTGGACCGATCGAAACGCGGTTGATGGCATTCGATTGGATTCTACTCAACTTAGACTTCCTGAAAATTAGAACCAAGTCGGCCTAGGAGGTTTTGAGAAATTTTGAAAAAACCCCAAAAAAATTTTGCGAAACAGTATTTTTTTAACAAAACTTCCAGATTAATGTACCGATTGAGTACAAAAACTAATCAGCTCTATTCCTCAAACAACTACATCTAATGCATAAATTGCAATTGGATAGATGGTGACCTAGAGTAGCACATAGGCTATTTTATTTTTATCCCGGAAAAATTAGCTGATCACGCAGGATTTGCCAAATAAGTTTTATATAAAAGTAAACGAATTTTTTTCTTTTTTCACGTCATTATTTGCCAAACCAGGTTAAAAGTACTTGTATTTATAAGTCATCATCATCATAACATGTGTCCCTGATTTATGCATAATAAATAATTTTGAATTTTAATTTTTTTGAATTTTGATGGCAATCATGATGAGCATAGATGTTTGTATTTCTAGGTTTCGATGTTTATTAAATATATTCCAGTATTTATATGTATATTTTTATGTATTAATGTCATCTATTAATACTCATATTGCAAGCACATAACACGGTTTAATACGAATCACTGTACTAGATGGTAAATTTCAGCAACGTCTCGCTCAAGTATGGTATGGTACCATCGTCTTACCTAATCTGCTGTAATAATGGCAAAGCTCGTCACTTTCGTGTTCCGATTTAGAACGTAAGGTAACCTTAAACTTATGCACGTGGTATTTCAACCCCGCCACACGAACATTAACGCACCATAAACATCTTTTAGTCGTTTTTGCTTTTTGCTAGAAGACATGCACTTGCTATGCCATGGGATTATTAAAAAAGATAATGATTATAAACTCTTGTTTGAAAGCCGATTAAAAACGCATAGAATGTAGTAAATAGAAGAAGATGACAACTTATTGATATATATTTCGCTATAATAAGAAATGAGTAATGCTCTATTAAGTCCATAGTATTCCGCTAATCACCCGCAAGAGTAGTAAGCAGTTTATCACTTGGCAACGAAACTGGTCGATTATATTAAGCCTCCAAGATTCCAATAATTGTAAGAAGATTCGCCAGCGGTGCGCACTCGTTTACCGGACGTGGCGAGCTTACCGATTGCCACTTCACAATGTCCATTTATACGATACGATAAATGCTGCAACGATTTTTAATTCTACAAAAATGTTATACGTATATTTGGGCGTTGCATAATATAGAATGCAAGAGAGAGATTTTTAATCCTACAAAAATGTTATATTTGGGCGCTACATAATATAGACACAATAAAACTACAATTACTCACTTCCATTCTCTTGCATCTCAGGAAACTTGGAGCCACCAAATTTATATGGGACGAAATAGTAAAATATACTTACTCAAATGAATTAAAAAATCCAAATCGGTCCTAAACTCTTTGAGTAATCGGGGCAAATGCGTGACGATACACCAACTTTAAATGACTATTGCTACTTACTGGCGATTACAGTACCTAAAAGTCGTAGCGCCACTATATTCTGGGCTGCAGCTAAGATTTTTCTTCATACATATTATCTTTATGCCAATAAGCACTCAAATATTTCACTTAATCTATGATCAATTTGAGTTACAGTTTATTTATTTTGCAATTTGCGTAATAAATACGTAGAAGGCGATCGTTAGAAAGTATATTTTATTATTTTATGGTCATTATCTTATAATAAGTGTATGAACTATTAAAACATTTAAGTGCAATTATGTAACTATTGAAATATGCTCAATCATAACGTATTCTGATGAATCTCATCACAACCTAAACTTCTCAATTTACACACAGAAGCCAACGTCGTCACTGACGTGGCGACGGTTTGGGCCATTGCCCATTTCAGCCCGCTAGCACTCAAGACCCTGGTCAAGAGTTATTAACGAGTCAAAATCCTGATAGCACTTGCTCTGCCACTTATCGTCGAGATACTGCTTTAAGCCGAGGCTCAGTCTCACAGGAGACATCCTCAAGGCGGTTTCTAAGCCCACTTAATTTAAACTTTGGCTGAGCTCTCTGCTCACCAATAAAGCCCGTTTTCGCAGCGACGATCACTTGGACCTACTGCTTAAGTTCATTTCGAAAAAAGTGAGAAATGCTTAATTGTACGTAAGAAAATGCTTTATAAAATGTGATCTTCTTTTAACACATCACTCTACTAATAGAGTGATGTGTTAAAACTACATGTTTTTAAATAATATCTGAACGCTCCATTAGTCGAGTGTTTAGGACTCTGATTACGCAATCAACGGGGCTCGGGTTCGATGCCCGACAGAAACAGGTGTTTGTGTTATGAGCATTGACGTTTGTATTTTAGATTTTGGGTGTTTTTTAAATTATTACACTATTTAAATATGTTTTTCTACGTTTAGCTTATTTTATCATTAACTAACACTCAAATCATTATACTAAATCTAATTTGCGTTATAAAAGTACAAGTTACTTTTAAATTATTTATTTAGAAGTAATGGAATTTCACCAAGCAGCAATATAAATTTTAATACTTAAACATATTATTTACAACAACTTCCTTTTTATTTTGTCAGGTGAAAGGGTAACCTATTTTACTGTGATAATGTAGCTTAATAATTGATAATTTTTAAAATCGATTCAGTTGGTACTAAGTGTAACGATTACTTATAAAAGTAACTATTTTATAATATGTGCCATTACAAACAAACAAATCTTACACATTTATGATTTTAGTATGGAAAACATTGAATCCGTATGTTTGTCAATACAGAACTTAAAAATGATGTAATGAAGTAACCTGACATTTGTACGTACGTACATAGCAATAAATCTGAAAATTATTTTTATTAACTTTTTATTTGGATTTTTCTATGCAAACAGAAATTTTAAACATTATTGTGAATTATTATTATTTACAACCAAACCACAACGAAACGTGGCCATATTCAGCTTCATATTTATTACAGAATGGCTACATATTAAACAATTTATCGTGACATATAAATAACCCCACTTTGGTCCAAGCAAACTTAACTTGCTGAAGTGTCCGGACAATCGTCCTAACAGTTTATCCCCTCGCAAATACGGATTTACTTAAGTTTCCCCATTCTGCCAGCTATGTTTTGTAATCGGGACAATATAATCGTATCAATTACTCATCAAGTGTTATCTTAATAATAATATAATACTTTTGAAGGCCCGGCCAAATTTTCAGAGGCTGTTCAGAATTGATAGATAATATATTCGATTTGTGTGATAAAAAAAATACAATTTAGAAAATTCAAATTGTAATTCCTATCCGACCCAAAAACAAAACGCGTGGATATATATATTTTTTATATATATCATAAGGTAGCAAAATGGTAGCAAAAAAGCACATGGGTCTCCTGATGGAAAGAGTCAACCATCGCCTATAGACACTAAAGGGGTTAATGGTGCGTTGCTGTCTTGTGGTGAGGTCGAATGCCACATGCCACAAACTAGCAGATCTGCTAATTTACTATCTTACGATATAAAAAAACAAATGCTGAAAAACTCATACTTAAGAAATAATAACTACCTGTGCCTTGCCAAAAACCCAATTTACACAAATATTGCATATTGTATAGCAATTAATTTATACAATCATATTCCTGATGGTCTTAAAACATTTCCTTTAATAATAAACTTTGCAAAAAGTTATTTGATTTGCTGATAAAAAAACATACTACAAAGTAAATGAATTTTTTATAAGTTAAAATGTTAAACTAAGAAATCTATTATGTATATTATTATGTTATTAAAAAAATGTAGATGCAAACATTTTAATTGAATTGCAAATGGAATTTTGTAAATTATAAGAAAAACAAGACAAAACCGCAGACTTTTTTCCGCCGGATCTTCTCAGTGTGCGGCTGCGTTCCAATCAGATTCCAAAAACCATACTGTTCCCAAGGGATGAAAAATAGCTTAGCTGTTATAATCTGCCATGAGCCTTGGTCACCACAATTTCCTCATTTAATTATAGATTTTAACAAAGTACTGTTCCTATAATTTAGTTTAAATGGGTATTTCAATAAAAGTTTAATAGATTACCAACTTTCCAAAATTTAAAACCCTTATTTCGGGTACGATAGTTTTCGTTAATGCCATTAAACCAACGGTATCACTCGACCTCACACAGATTCAATCAAACTTATACCCTAAGAGGAACATACAGCACCAGATTTTAATCGAACTTGTTTTCTAAGTTATATTATTGCTATCACTAGCAAACAAAAACTGTACCCCTTCTTAAGACGATTACTCGAACGGTGGACTGTGAAATTTGGCACAGTTGAAGTTTACATTACGGAATTCTGCATTTTTTTTAAATAATATGCATTAGAAATACATAAAATTAATGAAATTAAATAATACACTTACAACCATTCGTTTGACACATATAATATACACACATGTATACTATTATGTTTAAGGTCTATTGTCAAACTTTGAAGAGATTTTATTGTTTAGCCTATGGTTGAATTTCGGCCAGAGGGCGATCGCTAGTTATCTATAAATTGTCAGTACAATCAACAAATTTTATTAGTGTAATAATGTGTCTATTTTTGGCTATAAAATCTTGGCATATTTGTGATTTTCTTGGTCCCGTTGGCCCCGTTGGTCGAGTGGTTAGCAATCCTGACTACGCAATCAACGGGGCTCGGGTTCGATCCCCGACGGGGACAAGCATTTGTGTGATGAGCATAAATGTTTGTATTCCCGGGTTTGGGTGTTTATTATGTATGTACAAGTATTTATATATGTATTTCTATGTATTAGTATCGTTGACTAACACCCATAACACAAGCAAATAATTTGCTTACTTTGGGGTTAGATCAGTAAGTGTAATTTGTCCCATGAATATTTATTATTTATTATTATTATTAAATACTCATTTTATCTTGTCGAGTAAACAATGTGAACCAAGGTTTCAAGTAATTTTGTTTGAAACCTTAGACTACCAGAATATATTACATTAGATTCTGGAATACCGGATCAAGCAATCTGCTCTTAATATTTTTTTTTAGTTTGTAGTGAAAATTTAACTTGTTTAGGGTTTAATATGTGTCTGATAAACACATTTTTCAATTTACATATTATTATATTAATACTTCTGTGTAGATAATTGTTGACTAACTATTTATAATATCGTTGATTTGAGTGACTCAGTTATGATTCTTCTAGAATTGTATAATTTGAACTAGGTGGTTTTAATTGTAAAAATATATTTTTGAAACATAATATGCTAACTGTATTGATTGTACTTAATAATATAATTAATGGAAATTCTTAGAAAAAAAATACTAGTATATTTTTTTACTATTTTATTATAACTTTGCATTATTATACTAATTTCCTTAAATTAGACTTATGCTAATCAATTTTGTTAAATTAAACATAGGAAAAACAATAGAAGTATTTAATTGTAGAAATTAGAAAACTAATAATTTAAATATTGCTATCAAAAATCACTAAATGCCGATAGCAAATGTGAAGAAACATTCATACAACTCCCAACTGCACTATCCTCGTAACAAGTGCACGAGCTCCCACGTGCTAACATTTATTATTTTATATTTTTTCGGTGGCCAGAAATTAAAACCTTTATCTGATTATCTGTTATTGAATAAAATAATTTCGTCGTATAAGCGGATTCGTTTTTGCGTTGCGATACTTTTGTGTGTACTTTTTTATTAATTCCATTAACTTTTGGGGTACTGATTCTTGGAGCGCAAAATTATACGTTTTATTCGTTAATAAAGTAATTTTTGTGATATATTTTTATTATATCATATTATTATGATGTTATCGAGGCAATGTATATTGCCTCGAGGTCCGAGCTTGTTTTTTAACCTCTTGCTGAAGGAAGTTGCTGATTACATCCTGATATTTGATAATCTAGTTTACATCAAATCTCCACGATTTAAGGAACTAGAAAGCTTTTTTAACTATTTTTATGATGGGGTAAGTACGTTTGTATATGCGTTAATGTGTAGGTAATGTATGTAAATAAGCCTTTGGTAACTTCTGAATGGATTAACCACCAAATTAAGACATTTTGAAAATTTGAAACAACTCAACCTTGTATATTTAAAAAAAAAATAAACTCAAATTGTATGTTGCTGAAACATTTTTTTTAAATAACTTGCTGCCGAATATTCTATTTCAAGTAACTTCCAGACTGAAGTTGACATTGATTATTTCAATGTCAATTTCAGTCAAAATATAAAAATCTAATTAGGTCTTTAATTTGAAAACCTACGCTGAATGCCGCAAATAAGATCAAAATCGTTTACTTCGTTCAGGAGTTAACTTTGATAAAAATTTTGAATAAGTGTTTTTTCGACTTGACTTTCCGAATTTTCAAACCATGATAGTACAATTATTATACAATGTTATTACAATATGTTCATGTATTTTTTTGTAAAAACTTTTTTTTTATATCATAGCGTGGCAAACAATGAGATGGCTCTCCTGATATAAAGGGATAACCACCGCCTATAAACACCAAAGATGTTAGTGCGTTAGACGATAGAGCGTACATATCTGTGTAATAGTGTGCATAAGTATACCAGCTACCGTCACTCTTCAAACCGGAATATAGCACCAACCTAAAACTTACGTAAAAGTAAGTAATGTTAAATGGTTTTACCAAACGCAGGCGAGACGTTGCGCACCTTAAAAGACACGATGGTAGTGACTTCATTCACCAATTGTTTGCCTCTTACAAACTACTTGGTAGAATTGCAGATGATCAATCAATCAATCAATCAATCAATCAATCAATCATAATTTATTGCATCAAATATGGTAGGTACATAACGTTTTTAGTATTATTAATAGGTAATTTGACCATTTGGCATGCAATAGTATATAATTAATACAATTTTATATAATTTTTAATTAAATTATTAATATCTATTATAACTACATACCTATTAGATATAAAGTTCAATTTTAGTACAAAATTCCGTCAATATATAAATTTTGTGTGGTTTTTCTGATTTTCAAAAGGGGCTCACATCCATACGTGTACTTAAACTTAAAAAATCAAAAGCTTTACGCAAAAACAACATGTTATCAAAAACAGTAGGGATATTTTCGTAAAAGGTAAAATAAATTTAAATTGTATATTACATTTTTAATTTCATTAGATAGCAAACAAGCAGATAGTTCTCCTGATGGAAAAAGAAACCATCGCCAATACTAAAGATGTTAATGGTTCGTAAACGTAAATAATTCTACCAGCTACCTTACCCTCCAAACCGGAACCCGACAATGACAAGCATTGACGCTATTGCGGCAGAAATAGGTAAGGCCGTGGTACCATATACCCGGGCGAGACGTTACGGAACTCTACCACCTAGACGTCGACTTTGTCGTTGTTAAAAACTTTTATCTTCATTTCTTTAATTAACACTTTGATAAGCGTATAGCCCAAGCGAGTACCTTCAAAAAGGGTGGTATTTTAAGAAAGTTGTTCTAGAATTCGAACAGAAATGGACCTTATTGGTTTCTTGAAATTAAAAAAATAATAATCCTTTGCTTTAGCGATCGGTAACTTGTCCAGTTTCTTTTTAGAAACTGTTTTCTATGTTTTCCTTTCCCTATAAATATATCAGGTCAATAACATTCAAAAAAGAAATAAAAAATATTGAAAACATTGCCAACCCGCCACACAGATAGCAACAAACCATTAACATCTTTGTTGCCTCCATTTGCTGCTATACACGATGGTTTTTCAGTCATACAAAATTAATGACCCAAAAATATAATAAAGATAAAACATCCTTTGACTAGTATGGAAAGCTACTTACCTTACTTACTAAACTTACCAACTTATAAGAGTTCTTTCAACCTTAGGGGGTGAACAGTTCACGTACAGCTGATATACATCTTGTTCGCAAAATTAGAAATGAAAACTAATGTGGCTAAATCAGTGGATGTATTTGTCTGTTTTTTTTTTTTGTATTCAGGCTGAGAACATTATTACATACTAGCTGCAACGTGCAGCCCGCTGCAATATAAAAGTTTTTTGCGAATCCCGCGGGATCAACAAATTTTTCCGGGATACAAAGTAGCCTATGTGCTATTCCAGGTCATTATCTACCTTTGTGTCAAATTTCATTTAAATCCGTACAGTAGTTTTTGCGTGATTAAGTAACAAACAACCATCCAAACGTCCATCCAAACATTCGCATTTATAATATTACTAGCTGCAGCGTGCAGCCCGCTGCATTATAAAAGTGTTTGGTGAATCCCGCGGGATTATCTAATTTTTCCGGGATAAGAAGTAGCCTATGTGCTATTCCAGGTCATCAGCTACCTGTATGCTAAATTTCATTCAAATCCGTTTAGTAGTTTTTACGTGATTGAGTAACAAACATCCATCCAAACATCCAAACTTTCGCATTTATAATATTAATATAGACAATATAATATAGAAATATAGATACTAAGTTTAACTTATTATTGTATAATCAGCGCCGCACTATAAATATATAAATGTATATATACATATATACTAAGTATTGGTACGACGTTGTCAATGTTCTCATTTAAATAAATTCTAACACCTACATTCATTCATATAAAGATTCATCATTTACTTAATAAACTGCAATCAAATCACAATCCTATAATTCTGACGTCATCAAGATAGGTACGTCAAAAAGACGTGGCGCATCGCACTTGCTATGATAGCATCTCCGGTAAGCTGCCTCCGCGTATAATCCGGTATGCTGTCTACCCTTTAACCAATACGTGACCACTTGTACTATTTCTCATGACCTAAACACAATGGATATGGCAGTTTCAATATTAAATATATTTTAAAGTGTATTTTATATTTTCACGTCAGATTCCTTACGGAGTTCACAGTTTTTTTTATATCATAAGATAGCAAACAAGCAGGTGGGTCTCCTGATGGAAAGAGTCACCCATCACCTATAAACACCAAAGATGTTAATGGTGCGTTGCTATCTTGTGGCGAGGTCTAATGCCACATGCATAAGTTTAACGGCTACCTTACCCTCCAAACCGGAACATGACAGCAACAAGCACTGACGCTATTGCGGCAGGAGTAGGTATGGCGGTGGTACCAGACCCGGACGAGACAATGCAGAACTCTACCACCTAGTAGCCACGGTGGTAGTGACTCGAATAGCCAATTGGTCGCCTTTTACGATCTGCCTGGTAGACCGGCAGTTAGCCTATTCTTCAAAGGAGCCCGGGACCAACACGGGGTAAAATATTGTAATAGTACCACCTATCATGGTCAATGTAGATTTGTATCGATTTACGTGGTCGCGTTCCGATCCGGTACTAATTCTAGTTCTAAAACAAACGACTTGTCAAAAATTCCTGTAAAGGTTTGCTCGAATAAAGTATTTTTTGCGATTAGGTTGCCTACATTCATAACTTTCTTCATACAAGCGCACCGGTTGCAAAAGCTCTTAACACTACTTCAAATTTGTATAGCACCAAATGAATTTGATTATTGTGTGTTGGATTTAGTCTTGTAATTTATGTATTCTATACTTTCCATCGTCGGCACTTGCTGAAATTCCATTATTATTAGACACTTTTATAATTGCACTTGTACATAAATTTCACTTTTACATGTAAAAGTGAAATTATGTACAAGTGCAATTATAAAAGTGTCTAATTGTAATTTATGTATTTTCCCCCATGTTAGTCCGGGCTTCTTTGAAGAATAGACAATTATCAGGCATCTTGTAAAAGGCAACCGATTGGCTGTACATTTCACTACTCCTGTGACTACTAGGTGGTAGAATTCCGAAACGTTTCACCTGAGTATATCGTACCACCGCCTTACCTATTCCTGCCGCAATAGCGTCAATGCTTGTCATTGTCGTGTTCCGGCTTGGAGTTTATTTATTAATAAAATAAATAACAAAACTACCGCATCCATCTTTTAAACTCACGTGTAATCTCTGCAGGCTTGTCTCGCGTCGCTCACAATCGGCTCAGAGTCCACTCCGCCGTAAAATTGTATTTGACGCCCGTCCGGGAACCAAATTAACAGCTTAAGACAAAATCCCCGTGTTATTTTCACGTGATTATCGCTTTAAGTATGTTGTGGGGACTGTGGTTTGCGACCAGGTGGTTTATTTTTAAATACACAGGTTAACGGTTTTCTTGATGGTATAAGATATACAAATTTGATCCCCCGTCTTGAACCGGGCCTCTTTGAAGTATGGCCAATCTTTCCCCGTGAAGGTCCGGGTTCCTTTGAAGAATAAGCCTACTGCCGTTCTGCCAGACAGGACGTAAAACACGAGCGATTGGCCATGCAAGTCACTACCATCGTGGCAACTGCGAGTAGATGGTAGAGTTCTGCATTGTTTTCCCCGTGTTGGTCCCGGGCTCCTTTGAAGAATATGTCAACAAATTGTCTCGCTCGAGTCTAGTATCACCTCCATACCTATTCCTGCCACAATAACATCAGTGTTTGTCACTATCGCGTTCTGGTTTGGAGGGTAAGGTAAGACGGTAAACTTAAGCATGTGGCATTAGATCTCGCCACAAGTTAGCCACGCACCTAACTTAACATCTTTGGTGTCTATAGGAGATGTTTGATTCTTTCCATCAGAAGACACATTTGCTTGTTTGCTAGCTTTAAATACAAAAAAACTATATAAAAAAATCTACCACGCAGTTCAGAAAAGGCGAATGATTAGATATGCGAGCCGCTACAATCTATATTAATATTATAAATTTACAGCTAATAAATATTTTAGAGTTCACCAATTGCGCTCACACAAACGATTTAAATCAGTACATATTTTAATCATTAATCAAGACATATTTTCGAAAATTAAAATACTATAATTTTTACAAACTTTTGCTTAGATTATTACTATGCTTAGGTATAGTTTTTGCTTACTTGATCTTATAATACCCCAATTTAGCGGGAAGTTTCAGGGATGGCCTGCAGGGTCAAACGATTGACAGATTTTTTATATGGTCTAACAAGTTTACCCTCAATACATATTGAGGGCTTCTACTACCCATATAATACATTATATTTGTACATTGCTTGGAACATATTATGTGTGATAATTTTTTTTACCCTCGTGTTGGTAAAAGAATACACCAACTGCCCTTCTGCCAGGCAGGTCGTAAAAGGCGACTGATTGGCTATATGTGTCACTACCATCGTGACTACTAATTGGTAGAGTATCGCAACCCGGATATTTGGTACCTCTGCCTTACCTATTCCTGCCACAGTAGCGTCAATGCTTGTCATTGTCATGTTCCAGTTTGGAGGGTAAGGTAGCCGATATTATTATACACTAGTTGTTGCCCGCAACTTCGTCCGCGCGGACTTCGTTTACTCCGCACAGCTCCTCCCCCGTAGTTGATAGCGTGATAATATTTAGCCTATATGTTAACCTGATCTGTTAGTAATGTTCATGCAAAATTTGAAGTAAATTCATGCAGTACTTTTTGAGTTTACCCCGGACATACATACAGACAAACAGACAAACAGATAAACAGACAAACAGACAAAAATTCTAAAAACTATATTTTTGACTTCGATATCGATTGTAGATTACGCCCCAAGTATTCTTTTAAAAAAATATTCAATGTACAGTTTTGACTCTCCTACGATTTTATTATATGTATAGATGTGACATTACCCCCCTGCCACATGGATAGCAAAGCACCATTAACACCTTAGGTGTCTATAGGTGATGGTTTCTCTTTCCATTAGGAGAGCTATCTGCTTTTTTTGCTATCTTATGATACATAAGGCCCTTCCAAAATAGGTGATCATATTTAATCACAGCATACAGTATGTCTAACTAAAGATATACACCAGGAAAAGAACGTCGTTCAGGGAAATAAAAATTTCTGATTTTTATGATCATAATATTTTTTTCTTATAACGATTTACGCCTTTTTGCTTAAAATAATCCACTTTGTGATTATTTACCACTTACTACTCACTCTTGCATTAAAAGTGGAATTTTTTTATGCAAAAAGGCGTAAATAGTTACGAAAAAGAATTATTTTGTTTGTAAAAATCAATAGTGTTTGTCCCTTAAATCACATTATTTTCTGGCTGGATATTTTCGGTTAGACGCACTGAAGAAATGTTAAAGTATGTTCACCTATTTTGGAATTAAAAAAACATTATACTACAATGAGATAATCTTCGCCACACACCACAGAGGCTATTAAAGAAGATCTTCGTGATCTTCTTTAATCGCCTCTGTGGTATAGTGGTCCGGTGTCGCAGTTGACCACATGAGGTCCCGGGTTCGATTCCCGGGTCGGGCAATTTAAAAAGATGTTTTTTCAGTTTTCTTACAAAAACAACATTGCCCGGGATCGGAAAGTGCCCGGTTGGCGATAGGCTTGCCACCTATCACATTGTGGGACCAAGTATCTTTGGCTAATCGTGGATGCACTTGTTGTACCTACCTCTGCTTACGTTTTCGGGGATACGGGCGTGAAGACACTTTAGATAATCTTGGCTTATTGATATCAAAATACTAATGTTGTATTGCTATCAATGGTGCACTACACCCTCTTAATTAGACATGACATCAACAAGTTCTTATCCTATTGCAGCCAGAATAATTACAGCGGTGGGATTAAGTCCAGTTTACACATATGTAGCAGAATTCTTTCACCTAGCTAGAAGTCAGCATAATATTGATGCGCTCAGTCTTCTTTCTCTCTTCTTCTTTTTTGAAAAGTCTGGCAATAAATCAGAACCTATTAATCAAAAAAGTTTTGAATTATAGATTTCGGAACGTATTTACATATTAATTCATTTGTTGCACACAACAAACTAAATGTAAACATAACGACAAAATTGGTACAAAAAGCAAGCAAAGCAGAAGAAAAAATTTGATAGGATAGAAAAAAAAATGTACGAAACAACAAAAACAATATGAACTTAATTAAGTTTATCTTAAAATTATTGATTGCGGTAAAACGTCTCATTCTATAAATATATCAAAAAAATATTTAAAAAAAACGAATTTTAGAAAGAATATAATATATCCCAAAGCTGAACCCTTCCCGGTACAGTCTGCGACGTAAATCTCATGGGGAAATATAAAAAGTGACGCTAAAACGCTCTCATTCAACGGCGAGCGAAAATCATATTCTGTTAAACTCGTTATGTGCCCACGCCTTGTCGCGCTGACCCAGCAATCGTAATCATGGTATGGATACGACAAATCTAACAAATTAATTCGTATTTAAGTTGTTTCCATCATTTGTGGGCATATACAATGCATGAGAAGGATCTGCACCAAAAACTAAAAAAATATGAATCCGTAAATTGATGTCCAAGGGCGGATTCAGACTTCAGGTCACATAATTTGAGGTTCGTTTAAGATAGGCTCTGATTTTTATTTGTTTGCAATAATAAATTCATACCTAGTTTGCTGCCTAAGGTGAGAGGGTCATGTCCCCTATGACCCCCCCCCCCCCCGGATCCGCCCTTGCATCCAACATGGAATATCCATGCTTATATAAAATCATTACATAGTATAAAACAAAGTCGCATTCTCTGTCTGTCCCTATGTATGCTTAAATCTTTAAAACTACGCAACGGATTATGATGCGGTTTTTTTAATAGATAGAGTGATTCAAGAGGAAGGTTTATATGTATAATGACATTCAATATATTGTAGAGAAATACTGCGATTTTTGAGTTTTCTGATGTCATGTCGTAAATAATTATATTTTTTCCGCTTACATTGCAAACGCAGGCTAAACCCTACGAGATTTATCAAAATAATGCACTAAGTATTTGTACACCTTGAAAAGGTCTACAGAAAACTCCGCGATGGTATATGTCTATCTCTTATGGATGACCCACAGTAGCATTTTTTGTCATTAACTTTTTACGAGAAGTAATGGCTTTTTTTCGAAGCAATTTTAAGCAATACAGCACTAATCCTTATCCAATTAAATACCTTAAATAAATTGCTGATTTAATATAGATCAATATAGCCGTTTACGGCATGTAATTTAAATGAATATTTTCGAAGATATTACAGATTTAAAATACAGGGGCATAGCGGTTGCAGGGTTACCGGCCGGTCGGCGGCACGCGCGCGGTATGTTTTGAAACCGCTGGGAAACGTGTTAATTTTCGTATAAATAAATATAGGACTTCAGCTAAAAACCAAAATTTAATACATTCTTTTTTTTAAACTAAATATCACCATATAAAAATCAAGTGGATGATTAGAAATAATATTAACAAATTATTTGTTTTAGAGATTTTTAAGCCTGTTTTCGGAATTTTATATGATCAAGTAAAGTACATTCTATCGTGTAATAAGTTAGCAAATTCCTTAGATAATATCTTCAGGTATATCGTATATTTTTTGTAAAATTGTTATTTAACAATTAATGTAAAGAAACGTGATTTAGTTTTAACTTCCCACTACGTATGTAGATAAGGAAGTTACTGAATGTACCCCGGTTTTCGAAAATCGAGTTTTCACCAGATGTCCACATTTTGAGGTCCTGGGAACCTTTTCCGACTATTTTCACGATGACGTCAGTATGTCTGTATGTATGTATGTGTGTGTGTATGTGTGTGTCTCTGTGTGTATGTAAACATCTCATAACTTTTGAACGGCTAGACCGATCGAAACGCGGTTGGCAATCGATTGGATTCCGCTCAACTTAGATTTCTTGAAAATTTGAACCGATTCGGTCCAGAAGAATTTGAGAAATTTTGAAAAAACACCAAAAAAGCTGCGAAATTTTTCATCCAATCATTTTTTGGCGTTTTACGATATTTTAGTACTAAAAAAACTACGTCAAATGCCGTTTTAAAAATCAAAATCGAATCTAATTCTCAAAACTTATAGCTTTTCAAATATTAAAATTACGTTGTTTTTAGCAAACTGACCTAATTTTTTTTAAATAACTTTCAAGTTAATTTATCGATTGACTTAAAAATATTATCAGCATTTGTTCTTTAAAACCTGCGTCAAATAGTTAGTTTAGTTTATATTATTAGTTATATGCGTTAATTTAATCAAAATCGGACAATTTGTTTGGGATTTATCAATAAAGAAAATTAAAAATAAAATGTTTTTTGACATAGCATCGAAATTTTTCAACTTATCGATTATGTAGCTAAAACAAAATTTTAGATCTCAAAAATTGAGTTGAATGCCATCATCGTTTTCAAATATAGAGCTTTTCAAAAATTAATAATACTGCCATTTTTAACAAAAGAGTTGTTTGAACTGAAAAATCTATGTTTATATTTTTTACTCTTTTGAGCTTAAAATACCTTAATTTAGTGAGAAGTTTCAGGGATGGCCCGTAGGGTCAACCATTTACACATTTTTTCCCCATTTGTCCCGATACCTCGCCTTAATAAATCGCAGGGTCAAACGTTCAACGTTGCAGGCTTAGATTTGAGCGCTGACTATTTTTCACATGGCCAACTATATGTTGCTCTTTCAAGAGTAACCTCTAAAGAAAACATGTTTGTATTGTCTAATAACAAGAAAGCTGTGAGCGTTGTATATAAAAACATTCTGTAATATATTAATTGTAAAAATAAAAGAAATAGGAAAAAATGTAAAAACTAAAAACCTATATGAATTTAGATATTCCAAAGATAGCAGGAAATCTTCATGGCAGGGAAAGGGAAATTGTTTTACTTCAAGTTTAACGCGTGCGGGCTACGGGCAGTAATAAATCAAAAGTACTGGATCGATTTTAATCATTTTTTTCACTGAGTGACATAGGCTATATATTTTATACCCGTGCGAAGCCGGGGCGGGCCGCTAGTATTATATAAAAGTAATTAAAAAATTAAACCGACTTCAAATACAGTTATTTACCGTTCACACATGTCCTTTCTCATTCAAACTTAAACTGCTCCCTGATACCTGACTTAAAACAAAAAGGATTATTTTTATTTGACTTAGTTTCCCAGGAATTCGTGGAAAAACATACATACAGTTACGAAATTTAGAAAACGTGCTTTGAAACCTAAATACAATTATCCAATCTATCTGATGTACTTGTATTTAGTTGTTGTCTTGCGTGTGTGTTGGTCATGTTCAAAGAATTTATAAACTAAAAGCCCTGATGATGCTGTAATAGGCGAAACCGGTTGGCTTCACAACAATTAAAGGTTAGTTGTGAAATATTTGTGAAATAGTACAAGTGTTTGACAAAATCAATGTGTTATTTAACAATCAATACACAAAATCGTGATTTAGCAAACAAGTTTTTTCCCATTTGTCCCGATGCCTCGCCTTAACGCACAATAAAGAGTTATCGTATTGTATTGTATTAGATATATCGTGTGAAACACATAAAGAAAAACATTAATTACATAAATAAAAAATATCAAAAAATAAAAACAATTCACCTTAAGGGGTATGTATGTCTATCGTTTCTCGATGTGTCATGTCTGTGTGTTAGATTACTAATTTCACGCAAGGTGTTGATATTTTAGATAAGATTTACAGCATAATAGGGCAATAAACAAGCAGATGGATCTTCTAATGGAAAGAAAAACCATCGCCCTTAGGCACCAAAGACGTTAATGTCGCGTTGCAATCCGTGTGGTCGTTGAAAATGCCACATGTATAAATTTACCGGTTACCATACCCTTCAATTTGAAACACGACAGTAACAAGCACTAATGCTATTGCGGCATAAGGTGGCGGTACCAGACCCGGACGAATCACGATGATAGTGACAAGTTTGGTCATTAATTCGCCTTTTACGAACTGCCTGACAGCACTGCAAATAGTCTATTCTTCAAAAAAGCCTGGTCCAACACAGAGGATATTTATTACAATAATTAAGATAAATTTACTGGTACTTAAAATTAAATAAATAATCAAAACCACTGAAGAACCATTGTGCCAACTACTGTCAGAATGACGGTCATGTCGCCACTCTGGAGGTTAATGACGTCACACAAGGATGTGGAAAAAGGAAGATCTATCCAGCCAGGCAAGGTGTTCTGCCTGGAGACCGAAGTCCATCTAAGTAGTGTTAAAACTTGTATGTGGTGTTATAAGATAAATAATTGTAATATCGCGATATAGGAGTTACTTTTTTATTTCTTTTTTCTTTTTTTATTTATTTTTATAAAAAGAATTATTTTATTATAACTTTTGCCATCGACCTATCTATGTATAATGTATATGCCTCTTTCGGAAATAGTTTTTGTTACTCACTGATACAAAAGAATAAAAAAAGCAAGAGTAATATTGGATCTTAAAAAATATTAAATCTCATAGGAATATCTTCAATATTCTGACAAAGCTACTTCGCTGTGAAAGCAATACTGTATTGAGTTTTTAGCGGTCGCAGGACTCCTGACGTCTGATAGCAGAAAATATTGGCCCCTGGACCTTTTTGCTAGTAAATGTGGACGGCGATTGATATTTTGATTGCACTTACTTTTCTATCAGCTTTTTATTAAAATAAATGTCTTTCACAAGCAATAAGTTCGTAATATTTGTCTAAGTGTAAGATATAAAATGTCGAGACATTTTAAAAATATTTATACTGTATAAATTGAGAATGTGGATGTATCATCCGGGAGTGACCAAAACCTTAATGTAAATTAATGTATCTTCACGCCCGTATTCCCGCAGAGGTATGCAGAGGTACAGCCGATGCACCCACGATTAGCCGAAGATACTTAGTCCAACAATGTGATAAGTGGCTAGACTATCGCCAACCGGGCACTTTCCAATCCTGGGCAAACTGAAAAAAAAAAACAATTTTTTAATTGCCCGACTCGGGAGTCGAACCCGGGATCTCATGCGATCAACACCGATACCAGACCACTAGACCATAGAGGCGATATTGATGTATATTGCTGCTGGCTAAGATTGGTATTAGGAGTCAATATCTAATTTACATACAACCGCATATTTTGGGCAACTTGTCTAGTGATTCTCATACACAATGGAATGGATGCAAAAAAACCTAGTATTTCTTCCATTTTAGTGAGGGTAACACATTGTAACATTTGCACGCCACAAAAAGGGCAAAATAGGAATAAAGAGCAAAATATTGTTAAATAAAATCTAATTATATACCCTATTTATTGCAAATAAAGAAATTATTATTATTATTATATAAAAAAGTACTAGCTGGTAGAGTTCTGTAAAGTCTCAACCGCATTTAGTACCACAGCCTTACATATTCCTGCCGCAATAGCGTCGGTACTAGTCAGTATTGTGTTCTGGTTTGGAAGGTACCACATTATATCCATTGGCCGGTAAACTTATGTAAGTGACATTCCTACTATGTAACACGTACGTAAAGGTGTAAAGTTGCGATGCCACCTTAAATCTTCAATGTGTTTAGAAATAGCTGGTTATCTCTTTCCATCAGGCGAACCATCTGATTTAAAAATTTAACAATGAAAAATTTTGACGCGCCGCCGGTAAAATTTTCCTTTGCTTTGTGATTGATGCCGTTGATTGTTCTAATCGCTAGATTTTTTCTATGAGATTTTTTTTCCTCTGTTAAAGCTGTTCCTTGTACAGAATCAATGTTTAAATAATCTATGACCTAATAATGCTATAACATATGGTTGACAAATGTAACAAATGAAGAAGATGCACATAAAAACACGTCATCATTTACTTGTTTGAGCCTATCCTATGAAATAATTTAATTTATTTTAATAAAATTCAAAGATAATAAAAAAATATTTATTCAAATCAATCTTTACAAATACTCGTATTTTTAATGAGACTTTAACTTATATTGTACATATACTAGTCATTGATGTTAATTAGGTATGAAACAATGAAATCCCTCTTCTCAGTCCGTATTACTGTGATGGACAACTTCGGCACCCTACATTACGCGTGGCCCGATACGCCGCCGTATACAAATTTTTATGATTACAGTCGGATAAGAACAGGGCTGCATTACGTGTAGAAGTTTCTAAAATAATTCAATTTTTTAAGCACTTTATTTAACATCTTTATCGAAGTGATTAGTTATACCAAAATAAAGCTATTTATTTCTAAAAACTGCTGAATTAAGCTGCTAAAAAAAGACAGATGTATAATAATGTCGAATTATTTCCTTGTCGGCCGCAGAAACCTAAAATTAAGAAAAATATGCCCTTATTAATAAAAAATATTACAATAAATATTCTATACTTACCTATCATAGAACTATTATTCTCTTTTGCAGCCGCATAAAAAGTCCAATCGATATACCTTATTTCAAAATAATTAAGTACATACTCATAAAATAATCAAGATGGCCAACCACTTATGACAATATTCTCACAGGAAAACTTCAAAACCCAGCGGGCTAGCATAAAATTAAACCGAAAACAATTGATAACTCGAAAACGCACCGACCCGATATCTATCCGAGTGTTTCTTTATTGTTTTGACCGATTTGCTCAAGTGGGTATCGCATTGCGTGGAAAAATGTCGGACACTTTTTTTACATGCTCATATCAAATATGACTTCTACGACTAATATATAGAGGTTATATTAAAAATATGGGGTTGTACATGAGTTTGCGTTATTATGAAGTGGTAATTGAAAATATAATTGATTTGGCTGTGCTAAAGTGTCCTTGTCCTAAGAGTTCAATTGTGAAGTGAGTTTTGAATAAAAAAACTCGATTTTTTGACATGTGAGAGAAAACAAGCAGACGGCTCTTTCGATTGTTAAAGACAACTGTTGCTAGTACAGCAGTAGTGTCACAGCAGAAGAAGCTTAGCAACAGCAGCAGAAAAAGCACATCAGCAGCACAGCAGCAGCAGCAAACTTTTTATATCACTTTCAACACTGAATATCGTTAGCACTTGGCAAAACTTCATCTCAATATGCATGTATAATAAACTAGCTGACCCGTGGGGCTTTACCTGCAAGTAGATTAACACGTCATCAATTAAATTTTTCGTACAAACTTTCATCAAATATTTCAGCCCCTTAGTACCAGCTCGGAGCTCCTCAGTACCAGCTTCTTCCTCTTGATCGCATTCAACGTAGCGGTTCGAATCATCGACAACCAGGCTATTTCTAATCGGCTTGACTTTTTGGCGTTACGCAGAGATGTAGGTTGGCTCTGCATCTTTTACCGTATTTATCATAGGGAGTGTTCCAACGTGTTGTTCGGATTAATTCCTGCCGCTAAATTCCATCATCGAACATCGCGTCAAAATTCAAAGTTCCATCCTCACCACCTCGATGTCTGGAAATCAACAACCATGTTCTTTTGTTGGCACTTTTTATCTCGCACTACTCCTTTGTGGAATCAATTACCCGCGGAGGTGTTTCAGGAACAGATACGACTTGGGGACCTTCAAGAAACGAGTTTATTCAGTCTTAAAAGGCCGGCCGGCAACGCAGCTGCAATACCCCTGGTATTGCAGATGTCCATGGGCGGCGGTGATCACTTACCATCAGGTGTACCTCCTGCTCGTTTACCTCCTCTACTATAAAAAAACAATTTTCAAGTTGCCTGTCTAACTCATTATAAAAGCAAACTTAAAGTAATTCAGAGTTTAATTTTTCTCTAATTCTTATATTTGACTAGCTGACCCGTCAAACGTTGTTCTGCTTTTTTAACTACTCTTATAATTTTTAACTTCCCACTACGTATCTAGATAAGGAAGTTACTGATTTTACCCCGATTTTCGAAAATCGAGTATTCACCGGGTGTCCACGTTTTGAGGCCCTAGGAACTTTTTCCGACTATTTTCACGATGACGTCAGTATGTCTGTATGTATGTATGTGTGTGTGTGTGTGTGTGTGGGTGTGTGTATGTGTGTATGTAAACATCTCATAACTTTTGAACGACTGGACCGATCGCAACGCGGTTGATGGCATTTGATTAGATTCCGCTCAACTTAGACTTCCTGAAAATTTGAAGCGATTCAGTCCAGGAGATTTTGGGAAATTTTGAAAAAAACACCAAAAAAATGTTTGGTGAAACAGTATTTTTTATGTATAACTTCCAGACTCTCTATTCCTCAAAAAACTACGTCTAATGCATAAATTTCATCAAAATCGGTTTATGCGTTTAGAATTAATGGTTGACGAAAATTTTTGAAAAAAATGTTTTTTCGACATAGCTCCGAAATTTTTCAACCAATCATTTTTTGGTATTCTACGATATTTTAGTACCAAAATAACTACGCCAAATGCCGTTTCAAAAATCAAAATCGAATCTAATTCTCAAAACTTATAGCTTTTCAAACATTAAAATTACGTTGTTTTTAGCAAATTTATTTAATTTTTTTTAAATAACTTTCAAGTCAATTCACCGATTGACTTAAAAATCTTATCAGCTTTTCTCTTTCAAAAACTGCGTCAAGTACCGTTAATTTTAAAAAGAATCCGTCAATTTGTTTTGGATTTATCAATAAATAAAAATAAAATGTTTTTGATATTGCATCGAAATTTTTCAACCTATCGATTATTTAGCTAAAGCAATATTTTAAGATCTCAAAAATTGAGTCGAATGCCATGCCAGTTTTCAAAACATACACCTTTTAAAAAAATAATATACCTACTGCCATTTTTAACAAAATAGGTGTTTGAACTGAAAAATCTATGCTTATATTTTTTACTGTTTTGAGCTTAAAATACCTTAATTTAGTGGGAAGTTTCAGGGATGGCCCGTAGGGTCAACCGTTTACACGTTTTTTTCTATATTTTCTCACCTTTTAAACCGTCCCTGGGCTTCAACAATTGATTCCAAACCAAAATTATCCAAATCGGTTCAGCCGTTCTCGAGTTTTAGTGAGACTAACGAACAGCAATTGATTTTATATATATAGATTACTATAGCATCTAAGAAAATAAGCGTAAAATATCAGACGTCTTTAAATATCTGGAAATTAAGAAGACCCCCAGCGATGAAATAGCCCTTCTCGTGAACCACACTTTCCACTGCAACTGTATGTACTGTCGCCTCTATGGTCTTGTGGTCCAGTATTGGTGTTGAACACATGAGGTCCTGGGTTCGATTCCCGTGTTGGGTATTTAAAAGTTTGATTATCAGTTCTCTGGTAAAATCAATGTTGCCCGAGATTGGATAAGTGCTCGGTTGGCGATAGGCTTTTTTATATCATAAGATAGCAAACAAGCAGATGGGTCTCCTGATGGAAAAAGTCAACAATCGCCTATAGAAACCAAAGGTGTTAATGATGCGTTGCTATCTTGTGGCGAGGTCTTATGCCACATGCATAAGTTTACCGGCTACCTTACCCTCCAAACCGGAACACGACAGTGACAAGCACTGACGTTATTGCGGCAGGAATAGGCAAGGCGGTGGTACCAGACCCGAGCGAGACAATGCAGAACTCTACAACCTAGTAGCCACGATGGTAGTGACTCGTATAGCCAATCGGTCGCCTTTTATGACCTGCCTGGCAGAACGGCAGTTGGCATATTCTTCAAAGTAGCCCGGTACCAACATGGGGGAATATAATATAAAGTATAAATATATAATAAGTATATTTCAAAACCAACAACTCAACGATAATGAAAGCTGACCTAGTAATTGATCTAACCCCAAAGTAAGCAAATTATTTGCTTGTGTTTTGGGTGATAGTCAACATATATAAATACTGTTACATCTATATATATAAAAGAAAGTCGTGTTAGTTACTCCACTTATAACTCAAGAACGGCTGAAGCGATTTAGCTGAAAATTGGCAGGGAGGTAGTTTAGAGCCAGGAGAAGGACATAGGATACTTTTTACAAAAAAAATCTGCTTATTTATTGCCATTAAGGCGGAACAAAGTTTGCCGGGTCAGCTAGTACATAATAAACACTCAAACGCAAAATACATACATCTATGGTTATCACACAAATGTTTGTCCCTGTAGGGAATCGAATCCTAGCCCCATCGATTCTTGGTTAGGATCGCTAACCACTCGACCAACGAGGCGGTTTAAATTAGATTGATACTAGGTGATACAATTCTGCAACGTCCCGCCGCTGTACCATCTTAACTATTCCTGCCGCAATAATGTCGGTTCTTGTCAACATCGTGTTTCGATTTGGAGGGAAATATGGTACCTAGTCCAAGTGTCTCGTCCGGATATGGTACCACCACTTTACCTATTTCTTCCGCTTTAGCATCAGTACTTGTCACTGTCGGGTTCCAGTTTGGAGGGAGGGCCTTTGACCTTATGCATGTAGCATTAAAACACCGCCACAAAGATAACAAGGCACTATTAACATCTTTGGTGTTTATAGGCGTTGATAATCTCTTTCTATCAGGAGAATCATTGACTTAAATAAAAAACATTTATCACTTTTTTTACACTGTAAATTTCCGATGTAGACAGTGGTCCCAGGAACAAACTTTTTGTTGATTAATAACAAGCTGAATTTTCATGAACAGCTTCGTTTAAACGAGACGTCCATCTTTTCTATTTTTGAAAAATCTGGAATCGGGTAACTAATAAAGATAGATAAAAAAGAAAAATTTAGAGTGTCGGACCACAGTATACTGGAGACTAACAGTAGTCAATCTACATACATGTGATATTCGAGCAATGCACACATAGACAGACACCTCTCACGGACGCGATAACTCGGAATGGTTCGGTACAGTTTGTTCCGCACTAGTCCGAGATATCGCGTCCGTGAGAGGTGTCTATGTGTGCTATGCTCGAATAATACTTGTATGTAACATTGACTTCTGGTAGTCTCTAAGTATTCTGTGGTCGGACTAAGGAAAGTTTCCACTTTACATGTAGGACAAAGTTAACTTCGAATTACAATAATAATTAACAAGCTGTTGTGTGAAAATTAGATTGTTTTTAAATTGATTGATATTATCTTACATCTAAAAATCTAACAATTCCGAAACTTTAGAGTGGAGGACTCGTCAGAAAAACCATCGAATGTGTGGGACAAAAGTTTCATCGTGTTTTTCTTAATATAATTATTGAGCGATTAAAGTCGAAAAGTAATTATTGTTATTAATAAATATTTTTCCTTCACCGAATCAAAATTTTTAAAGCCCCATAACTTTATTAGTTAGCCGATTCAAGATTTTTGAAGATACTCGTATAAAAGATGATTGTCTCGTAAAAATGAAGCTGTTCAGAAAAATTAAGCTTGTTATTAATCAAAAAAAAAGTTTGTAATAACTCTGCCATGCAAACATATTGTTATAAAACAATCAAAATAATCTCTTTAATTCGCATTCTCAATAATGACTTAAATATCCGCCAGCTTACCTCTCACCTACCTAAATATTAATCAAAAGCTAAACGTCAATATAGCAACTATTTCCGTCGCCATCTTGGCAGCAATTTTTCCAAAGAGATTTGCACTATCTCTCACAACCATGCTGTGACCGACATATTCTTAGCAGCTACGATCTCTGACCTTAGAACAGAAGAGGTGTGGAGTTGTTTTATCGTTATTATTCATTTTTTTGTTTTTTATTTATAGAATATTTTGCCATATAAAATATATTAAATTGTGGTTGTGCTGTTACATAAAAAATATATACGCTTACATAAAAAATATTTTTCACGTATCTTTTTAAAGCAAGTATCGACGTAATGTACATGTTGATCGTAATACCAAAACTTCGGTTGCAGAAAGTGATTTGGAAATTGGAGTTGATTAAAATAATGCTGAAATTCATATAACAGGCGTATGTATATATATATGTATATACATACGCCTATTATATATATGTATATATAATAATAGGCGTATGCCTATGCACTATTCACAATATTGAGACATATTATATACATATTTTTACAAAATACTAATTAACTAATCTTTATAACTAATATAATTCGCCATTATAATAATATTATTAATGTACTAATATTTTTAATGACAATTTTATTTTCATATGTTAATTTTTTACATAAATTAAATTTAAGTTGCATGCTGTTCATACGGCAAAATAGGAGAAACTATGTTTATGTAATGTAAGATCATATGTAACCAACTTTATTTTCTGCAATAAATGATTGATTGATTGATTGATGCATTTAGTAAAAAGTGGTTATTTTAATATTACAAACAGTCACACCAATTTCATTTATTTATATAGATATTTTAAAATTCACATTTAATTAAAATATTATAATTTATGACTATTAATTTCTTTTCGTTGTATTTAAATTGCTTTCTTATAATTTCTCAAGGTTCTTGGTTCCATTCCAGAGCCAAAAAAAATTAATTATTAGGCTTTGTAAGGGAAATCTCCAGCAGCAGCCTTAATATAATGATTCATTGATTCATTTATACCGCCCCGTTGGTCGAGTGGTTAGAGACCCTGACTACGCAATCAACGGGGCTCGGGTTCGATCCCCGACGGGGACAAGCATTTGTGTGATGAGCATAAATGTTTGTATTTCCGGGTTTGGGTGTTTATTATGTATGTAAAAGTATTTATATATGTATTTCTGTGTATTAGTATCGCCGACTGACACCCATAACACAAGCAAATAATTTGCTTACTTTGGGGTTAGATCAGTAAGTGTAATTTGTCCCGTGAATATTTATTTTGAATATTTATTTATATCCTTATGCTTGAGAAAGTTGTTAATCCTGCTTAAAAATAAAAACAATTATCACTAAAATTAAAACTGCAAGAGAATCGGCATAGTAATAATTATGATTTTCTTAAAACAATGTTATTAAACCTCTCCAAAGATATTTTTGTTCTAAGAAAAGAATATATTTTTACGATTCTCACACCATCTCACTCGATCCGATGAGTTAGTGTCTTGGAGCGCGGGCGACGTATGCTGTTCTATATTCAAATTGAACGGCCCCTGGAAACCGACTGCCGCCATTTTGTCATCGTCAAGCGACGACAAAATGGCGAAAATAATCGGCTTATTTAAAATGCGGTTGCTTGGGTACATTTTGGTATGAAATATGTTGAAATACGATTTACATAATAAATCATTCCGAAAATTATTCTACTTTGTCTGGTGGAGGTGATTTATTTGCGGTTAATTAATATGCGTAAATTAAATGTGTTCATATTAATTATCTAATATTGTCACGTTATATTCTTCACAAGGGTAGGTAGAGAAGAAACGTCGTTCTTCACGATTGCACCCGTGATAGAATAGGTTAGTCTATCGATATACATATTAAGCATGCCTGCATCTAGTTTTAGGCAAGTTTGTTCCCAAAAATTTAAAACCAGAAAAACTACACATCATATTAGCCTAGCAAGTGCCGTACATACATACCCACATACATACCTACTACTATTAATACGTGAAGCAAATACATTCTCTTTCTAAGAAAATTGTGCTTTTACCTTGTGTTAGTCTGGGCCCCTATTTGAAGAACAGACCATCTGCCGTTCTGCCAGGTAGTTCGTAAGGGGCTATACGAGTCACTAGTAATTGCGGGTACTAGGTGGTAGAATTCTGCATTGTCTCGCCCGGGTCTGGTACCACCGCCTTACCTATTCCTGCCACAATAGCGTCAGTGCTTGTCACTGTCGTGTTCCGGTTTCGAGGGTAAGGTAGCTGGTAAACTTATGCACTTGTCATTAGACCTCGCCACAAGATAGCAACGCACCATTAACATCTTTGGTGTCTCTAGGCGATGGTTGACTCTTTCCGTCAGGAGACCCATCTGCTTGTTTGCTATCTTATGATATAAAAAAAATACTACTAGCGCAATCTTATCCGATTTTAAGATTTTCATACCTAAGCTTGGTGGTCGCGCTAGGCTAACTTTGGCTTATGCACAAAAATTGGTAGTGGCACTCGTATCTAGGTGTTAATTATTATTTGGAGTGAACCACCAAGAACGGAAATGTAAACCAATATAAACTAAAATGTTTTGATGTCGTTGTTATACCTATTATAAATTTTCTGCACAAAAAGTGTTAAATACATGGTGGTGATATTAAATGCAGCACGATATTAAATTGTGATAGCAGATACAGGCTCGTTGAATTAATTACATTTAAAATTTCACTTGTATCCAAAAGCTTTTACTCAGAAATAATGATCGATATTCATTATTTTTTCTCATTATTATTGAGTTATAATATATAATCTATTTTTATAATCTAAAAACAAGAAAATATTTGTAGTTTATCCTAATAAGTATTTAATTAATAGCATTGTAGAAATCCATACTAATATTATAAATGCGAAAGTAACTCTGTCTGTCTGTCTGTCTGTCTGTCTGTCTGTCTGTCTGTTACGCTTTCACGCTTAAACCACTGGACCGATTTTGATGAAATTTGGCATAAACATAGATAAGACGTCGAGAACGGACATAGGCTACTTTTTATCGCGGGAAAATATTTCGTTCCCACAGGAAATAAAATTAATCGAAAGATATCGGAGCATAAAGCGTAACGTAGAACACATTAACTAGATGGCGCTGCACGAAAATACATCGCGCTAACGTATTGAAACACATATACATATAATTAAATCGTTGAGTTTAGAATTATCTTTATTATGATACTAGCTGTGCCCGCGACTTCGTTCGCGTGGAAAAAATTCTAAAATAAAAACCCGCATAGATCCCGTTCCCATGGAATTTCCGGGATATTCAGGGTAACAGACAGAGTTACTTTCGCCTTTATAATATTAGTATGGATGATATGATACGAGTATTTTAACGTTTGTTTGTTCATTGAATGCGCTAAATGCTAATTCCTGGAACTACAAGTCGGATTGAAAAAAAAATTATGTGTATGTTTAATGATAGCTACATTCATGAGGATTACGTTACAATTATTCTTAGCGTAGTTAAAATATCGATATTTGTAAAATAAGTCGGAAGAAAAAGCGGTATCGAACGGCTGTATCCACGTGCGCTGGCTGGCGTAATGCTTAAGTACACGTAAGTACAATGTACTACAAATATATTGGTTTTTAGTAGATGTACAAAAAAGTCCACGACACTATATATATATATATATATATATATATATATATATATATATATCTTATAACAACACAATAAGGAATTTTGAGTCGAAAAATTATAGAAAATTAATAGGTGAATTTTAATCCTTATCATATAACGAAAAGTACTTCATCAACACGAAGATCTTAGGAAGACAAACTTTGGCTCTTATACCACGTTATTTAGATGCATAGTTTAAAAAAATGTAAAACGAAAATAACTCAACATACCTAGGTACTTTCTAGGTATTAACCGAAAGGCTGTGTGCAGTGTGCACGATGCGGCGCACTACTCTGACCGCCGAACGAGAACCGAACATTGCCGAGAAGAGCCGAACTGTGAGAGCGTTGGCTTTACTATATTTTTTAAGGTTCCATACTCAAAGTTTAAAACGGGACCCCATTACTAAGACACCACTGTCCGTCCGTGCGTTTGTACGTCAATATCTGTCCGTCACCAGGCTGTATCTCATGAACCATGATAGTTGAAATTTTCACAGATGATGTAGGTATTTATGTTGCCTTTTATTTATGTATAATAACTAAAACTAAAAAAAGAATAAAATAAATATTTAAGGGTGACCACCATACAACAAACGTGTTTTTTTGCATAAACTCCCTTTTGCATTTGCATAAAATCACTTTAAAAATAAATAATTAAAATAAAATAAATATTAAGAAGGCTCCCATTCAACAAACGTGATTGTTTGCCGTTTTTTTATAGATTATGGTACGGAACCCTTAATGCGCGAGTTCGACTCGCAATTAGCCGGTTTTTTTTAAGGTACATGAGTGGAATCATATACCTTTAACCTCTGCGGCCCGCGCGGAGTAGACATGTGACCGGCTCCTTTCGCAATAGACTTCTTTGATACGGAACGTTGGATTTTCTTTCTTTGAAAAAAATCACTTTACTTTGTAGTAGTTGAATATTCGATCTATTTTGTGTATTTTATGGTGTTGTTGAGGGATACATGATCGTTCTCTTTGGCTTAATAAGGATTTGTAGTTATAATATTATTAAATCTTGCTTTAAATCTTCCCCATTGTGGAAAACTGTTTATTTTTTGAAGCTGTAGGTATACCAACATAAGCAATCATTTAGGTAGAAGAAGCACAAATTTTCCAAACAAGATCATATTGATTGGTTAGTGGTTACTTAGGGAAAAATCCTGAATCAGGCTACAAAAAAAATTTTACATAGGTAAAGACCTTCGTGAAATCGTAACCAACATTAAAGACTTGATATTTAAAGTGTACCCGGAATTCGGATATGATAGATTTACCAAAAAAAAAATCAATTGATGTGTGTAAGGGCAATTTTATCTGCAAGAAATGCAAGCGTTGACGCCATCTATACAAATAAATAAAATTGGGGTGTCTGTTTGTAATATTAAAATAACCGTTTTTACTAAATGCATATGGATGTATACACGGTACGTATACCAAAATAACATTGTTTAGAATTTTTGTCTGTGTCTGTTTGTTCCGGCTAATCTCTGGAACGACTGGACCGATTTTGACGGGACTTTCACTGAAAGATAGCTGATATGATAGCGAGTACCTTAGGCTATTTTTTTTTTAATTTTTCCACGCGGACGAAGTCGCGGGCTCAGCTAGTATTGTTAATAAAAATATCGGTTACACCATTACTAGCTTTAAAGCTCAGACAATGGCCCGGCAGAAATAGTTATCTGTTTAAACCTGGATTAGCACTCGATAACTCATGATTAATGGCGACGCCGAAAGATTGTAGCGTGTGCAAAAAAAATTTAATTTTTTTAATATAGTTAAAGAGATTAAACCCGTTTAAGGCTGGTATATAGAACCGTATGTTATTAAATATTTATGTTTAGCATAATTCAGCATAGTTTTGTTTGTAGATAGAAGAATAGAAGAAAAGATCATCTCCGTTCTACAAGATAGTTCGTAAAATGTGAACGATTGGCCAAATTGGTCACTACTATCATGACTACTAGATGGTAAAGTTCCGTACTGTTTCATCCAAATTCAGTTACATCGCCATACCCATGCCTGTCACAATGGCAATAAGTACTTGTCGCTGTCGTATTCCGGCTTGGAGGGTAATTTTATGCACGTGCTTACCATCCCACTACTCTGAGAGGAATGTATCATTAACATCTTTGGAGTCTACAGACAGTATCTCTTTCTTTTAGGAGAACCATTACCATGTTTGCTATGCAATGAAATAAGAAAAAGCGCTTGTTACTTCTGGTAACCATCTTCGATAGCTTCTAGTACTCTGTGAGACATGAAGATATTAATATACTATTTGTAGGCTACGGATAAAATACCCTATGTATTACTAAGATGTGTTAGACAAAATTAACAATACACTTGTACTTTAATTTCACTTCGCAATATATATTTTTTTGGTATATTACGCAACCGGTTTCACATTTTAAGCATCTTCAGGATGTAATTTACTAAGATTTTTCTTAATCTATATTAATATTATAAATGCGAAAGTTTGGATGTTTGGATAGATGTTTGGATGGATGTTTGTTACTCAATCACGCAAAAACTACTGAACGGATTTGAATGAAACTTGGCACACAGGTAGATGATGATCTGGAATAGCACATAGGCTATTTTTTATCCCGGAAAAATTAAATGATCCCGCGGGATTCACCAAAAACTTATAGTGCAGCGGGCTGCACGCAGCAGCTAGTTGAAAATATACCTATCAAAATTTTGTTTCAAGTTCTCACGATCAATAGCTGATCTAATTCTAACAAACTAACGACAGTTGCAAATTAAGGTAATTGTAATAAAAGTAAGGAATATTAACTAGTCAGTCAGAAAGTAATTTTGAAAATATTTTGGTACGACTTACTAAGAGAATAAACTGCAAAGCACTAAAAAACCTAATGTATGTTTGATAGAGTATTAAGAGATTATATAACCATTTTTATAACACATATAATAACGTTTTGTAACTTTTCAAAATATTATGTCTCAGTTACCTAGCAACTATAAATATCTACAATCATACGGAACAGACATCAACTTTTTGTACTGATAAGGATATTACATAAATAACCCCCCCTCTGACCGCCCCGTTGGTCGAGTGGTTAGAGACCCTGACTACGCAATCAACGAGGCTCGGGTTCGATCCCCGACGGGGACAAGCATTTGTGTGATGAGCATAAATGTTTGTATTTCCGGGTTTCGGTGTTTATTATATATATTCTAGTATTTATATATGTATTTCTATGTATTAGTATCGTTGACTAACACCCATAACACAAGCAAATAATTTGCTTACTTTGGGGTTAGATCAGTAAGTGTAATTTGTCCCGTGAATTATTATTATTAATTATTCTCTAACAATAAGTTTACCAGTAACAGGTTAAATAAATGTGTATTTGTTTCCAGTAATAGTAATATCTTATTTTTATTAATTACTAGCGACCTGCCGCGTACCCGCGTAGCTTTTGTTCCCGTAGGAATTTCGGAAAGGTTATATACTAAAACCTTTCTCAAGAATCATTCTATCTATTAAAAGAAACCACATCAAAATCCATTGCGTAGTTTTAAAGATTTAAGCAAACATTAGGACATAGGGACAGACAGAGAAAGCGACTTCGTTTTATACTATGTAGTGATGATTCTCAAATTACCTTAAAAACAATTTGCAAACTGCCTAGCAGCAACAACACTGTCCTAAAATTGTGACTATTATAAATACACCTCAGATATATGAAAAGGTCTTGCGTGAAAGGTTATTTTATTTAAATTGTAGTTCCTTATTTTTATGTTATTTTTGTTTTACTTTTATTTATACAAAGTTATTTAAAACTTAAAATTTGTTTAATTCGTTTATATTAATATACATAAATTACGTATTATGTTGTATGTTCGCGATGTACTCCGAAACTACTGAACCGATTTCAATGAAGTTTTGTAGATATCTACTATTTGGTCCTACTTAAAAGATAGGATAGTTTTTATCTCAACTAACCCAACCTCTTCCATCCCTCATCATCAAGAGTATCCCACCAAAGTAATTTGTATGGCTCAACAACTTTTGACGGGTCAGCTGGACGGGTATTATATATGTCACCGGAAGATAATAAGATACGCAAGTTTAAAAATTTCCGTAATAATATTTTAAACAAACTGCTAACCTAATCTAACCAATTTATAAACTACCTAGGTATGTTATAAACTAACGGTCCTTACAATTTTACTTTGACATATATATCATAATAAATAACAAAAACGATTATTTGCCGACGCTACACTACATCGGACGCGACGTATTCGGCCCGAAGCGCGGAAGGTTGCGGTGTGCGGTGAACAGATAGTGCTCCACGTCCGCAAAAATACGGATTTGTGCGGATTATTTATTACGGTTGTCCGCACTTGCTGATTTATTTTATTTTAATTAATTTACAAACTTTCTTCATATTATTGTTTCGGTCACATTTATCAATCAGTTAGGTTTGCCCGTATTGGCTTGGGGCCCCTTTAAGGAATAGACTAGCTACAATTCTGGCAGGCAGTTCATAAAATGAGATCGATAGGATAAATATTATGTCACTACGTGACTACTAGGTCATAGAATTCCGCCCGGGCATTTGGTACCACCGCCTTACCTATTCCTGCTAAAATAGAACCATCGTCGTATTCTGGTTTGGAGGGTAATATAGCTAGTAAACTTATGCTAATGGAATTAATACTTCGCTATAAAGATAGCAACGCACTATTAATGTCTTTGGTTCTATAGGCGACGGCTTTCTCTTTCAATAGTAGAGCTATCTGCTTGCTAGCTATCTTATTCCAGATATAAAATAATATTGTCTCGATTACTTTTATCAATCACTTGGTTACCAAAAAGTATTTTAGGGCTTTTTCAAAGAATAATCTCTGTAATAGTTGATAACAAGCAATAACATTACATATGGTATAAAAGCGGCGACAAGAGCAACTGCATGTCTTGCTATTCGAAGATCCAATGAATCTTGATGAAAAAATAGGGAAGAGCGTCTTGGAAGATATTTTAATTATTTTTATGGTTACTGTAACTTTTTATTGGTAAAAAAATTAAGATCAGTTAAGTAGTTTTTGAGTTTATTCGTTACAAACGTACAATAATATAAGTGATTCTCTTTGTAATATTAATGTTGATAACGATGGGCAACAAATGCAAAGTCTCACTAACGTGGATTTACATCTCTGCAACACTATTGAAAATACAATTAACATTAACATTAGATTAGTCACAAGTCATTAGATTTTATTAACTTTTATAATAATAAAATATTTTATTATTAAATGCACAATGTCAAAAAAAAAGACTTTTTTTTAAAAATATATTAAATTATAATTTAAAAAAACTATATTTTATAGACAATAAAATCTAGATGTTAGTTTTGTGCCATAGAAAAACAAGCAGGCTGACGGTTTTTCAGATGAAAAGTTAAATCCATCATCTAAATTCGTAGCAAAAATGTGATACCATATTCACAAATTTATCGGTTGCAGTATTATTTTATCGTAACATTACAGTGGTAATCATTGTCACTACTGGATCAAAAATAGTTACCTAGGCTATGCAAACTAGCTAGTAGTCGCAGTACTAGTGACACATGCAGTCTTCCCTGGCCTTATTCGAGATGCCCAACTTGTAGTCGATCTATTCTTCAAGTGATCCAGACCAACACGGCTTACTTACGTCTTACACTTTCATAGTGTAGTATTACATTCGCGTTGAATGAGGTAGTGTTCGTTTCTCCTGAAGATGCTTCGGTCTCGAAATGAAACATCGGTTGAGTACATAAATTGTATGCTTGATGCCAACGTAGGGGAAAGTGTGGTGGATGTGGGTGGATAATTGTGCCACTGGGGTCTTCTTTATTGTCCAGACCATCAATGAGAATATACATTTATTAAAGCGACGTTTTTCTTTTCGGAGCCATCGCGGAGAACACAAAGAACAGTTCGCGGATAATAGCAAACTAAATTAATTTCACCTTTTTAACGGAAGCATTAATTCACCAATTACCATATATTCTATATATTTTAAAAGTTCTTAAAGTACAGTATGGCAATTTTTAATTTTTAAATATTTGCACACCATATAATGGTAGAATATGTTGGTATATTTGATTAATTAATATTACTTGTAACACCCATATTCTTGCCAATAAATACTTTAATTTAATTTCATTTCACCATGGTTAAACGACCATCATCTTTATAATAATAATTGGAAAATATATTTCATACAGTTACTATTAGATGTATGACGCGTTGAAAAGCATTTTCCAATGTTGCTAAGATATTCAGAGTTGCTTATTCCAATGTTTATTCATACAAATTCATGTTCCGTAATCCCAGATTGAATTAAGCTGCTGCTATTACCATATCGTATGTATGGAAATACACACGATATCATACTCCATGAAACTGTTACGTTTGATAACAACGAATAGAATAAATTTTGACCACGACAACTAAGATCTTAGGTTCTGATGTGGCTGTAATGGCCGAAAAATATTCATGGATTTAGTAGAATTAATATGAGTTTAAGAGTAATAATATTACATTTAAAATATTGTACCAGTTTTTAGAATTACTACCGGATCTGAACGCGGCCACAAACTGAGAAGATCCGGCAGGAGAAACTCAGGGGGCTTGTCTTTTTTTGTCTATTTTATATACTTATTACTAATGTACAAGAATGATTTGATATTACAAAAGTTATTTTTATAATTACAAGTTGCTTTTTGTATGTAAATATTTTTTTTGAATATACAAAGTTTTCACCACTAACAAAATTTTATTGCACTGAAATTTTTTAAGGCGAATTCAAAAAACTTATATTTCTATCTATTAACATTTAATTTTATCGGCTAAAAATTCTTTAACATTATTATATATATATATATATATATATATATATATATATATATATATATATATATATATATATATATATATATATATATATATTTATAGGCAATGATTTAAGACTATCAGAAATATGATTGTATATAATAATAGACATGGATACACATTTTTTATAAAAATATTTAATTTTTGATTAGGCACATATAATTTCTTACTATTCCTAAAATTTGAGTTACCAGTGACTTCAGCGTTTATTGTAAATAATTTTAGGTGATTTTTTACAAATACGCATACCTCTAAAATATACAAACATGGTAAGGGAAGTACCTTAAGAGACCTGAAAAGTGGTTTACAGAAATGTAACTGAATAACACCACATATTGCTCGAATACATTTCTTTTGGACTCTAAAAATTCGTATTTATTCAACAGAATTTCGCCAAATAGGAATTTTATATTGTAAATTAGAAGAGACATATCCATGGTATGCTAATAGGAAGGCTTTTACGTTTCCTAATTCTCTTAGTCTTCTCAGGACATAGACAAATCTATCAATCTTATTACATAGAAATTCAATTTTTGCTTTCCAATTGCAATATTTGTAAATAACTATTTCCAAAAACTTTTTATAATCTACATCATTTATATTTACTTTACTAAAAATTAATTTATATTTTTAGTAATATTACTGTGGTAGTTCTGAAATTCAACCTTGAAAAAAACCTCGCTATAAATTTTACTTTTGAATTTTGTATTGAAAACGCTGTTTTTAGGGTTCCGTATCCAAAGGATACAAATGGAATCCTATTACCAAGACTCCGCTATCCGTCCGTCTGTCCGTCTGTCAATCACTAGGCTGTATCTCATGAACCGTGATAGCTAGACAGTTGAAATTTTCACAGAATATGTATTCTGTTGCCGCAACAACAACAAACACTAAAAACTGAATCTGCTTGTTTGCTATCTAATGACATTAAAAAATTAAAAAATAAAACAGACTACAAAGTAAATTACTAGCAATACTGTGCTCAAATTATGGTATAGTCACTGTATTATTAAAATAATCAGGGCGAGCGATGCGAGCCCTACACTAGGCAACTTTCTATGCACTTTTGTGGTACATTTTACTGGAAAAGTATCGCACTTTTAGGTTTGAACTTTGACGTGGTAGTTTAAATTCATGTCAAGATATGTTCTACCATTAAAATACCATTTTATAAACATCAAAAAAAAATAAAAGATACATGTTGTATTAGAATTTTATTACTACTAACGCCATCTATTATAAAACTAATGAATTAAAATGCTACAAAGCTACACTAGGCGACGATCTATGCCCTATTGATTGACTCGGGAATCGAACCCCGAGGGTTTCTCTGAGAGAAAACTTCGAAAAATTTATTTGTTGAGTTTTTACCGCTAATTCTTCGTACCTGCGGTAAGTCCAATAAAAATTCTAAAATTTTTTTAATTTCTAAAATCAATGTGAAACCAGGATCTTTCCGATTTTAGAAAAAAAAACTATTTATCTTAGCGAAATGTTAAAAATATGTTTTTCTTTATAAGATCAACTTTCGTTTTTAATACCCATTTTTCCTTGAAAACTCTTTTACAAGAAAGTTACCATAAATAAAAATTGATTTCTATCAATATTAGACTTTAAGAGCAAAGTGGTGACACGAGATGGATCTTGAGCTGCTACATATTATAGGTAGACTGTAGGTACTATATTATAGGTAGACCAGAAAATATGGTGTAAAATATGTAGATAACCTTTATATTTGTTCTGTGTAGATAACATTGATAATTATAGAAATCGTGTTTTTAATAATTCAAGAAAATTTTAAAAAAAAATCTTGTAAAGTAATAAAATAATTTAGTCTTAGAAACATGTTTTTCTTTATTTTGGTTTTATTTTGCTGCGCCCCCCTAGACCAAAGCCTGACGATACCTTTGATGCGAATATAATGTTTGGGAAAAATACGCTGGATTTTATTAGGTTAGATAATTATAAATAAATTCCATATATTAAAAGATATAATTCTAATAAAAATACTTTCCTAACAATTTTACTAGGTAGTGGCCGCGTTTCCGTAGTAGTTTTTTGTAAAAATATGTTGACGTGTCAAAATAACTTGTAAAAAGTTTTATTGAATTAAGTACTTCTGATTTCGGATTATAACTTTGCGAGCCCTTACAAAGCTCTCCTTTTTGCTAGTTACAAACAATGATAACAAAGAAACATGACCAAATGCAAGTGCAGTAAATTAAAGAGTATGCAAACCTACTTACATAGATCCCAAAACAGATAAGCCATTATAATATGCATGATGGTGTTATGTCCAGTCGGTATCAATACATAAATTTGTCCCAAGGTGGGAACCGCATGTCTCCCGACACCTGACGGTCTCCGGATTAATCCGGGGATGGATTCGATAGTTATAATTACCAGGCGCTGTCTACAAACACCAACATTAAAATATCTATCCCGGCTAAAACAAATTATTTAATACTTATGATACTATATGAGAACTTGATGTACGTTCCTAAAAATATTTGCTTGTTTAAAAAAATGGCGACGTTCATAAACTAAATATAAGGGACAAAAACAATCCTGTTGTGCATGCATCTGGTCTCCACAGAATAAGTAGGTAATTCTTTTATGTGACAATAAGTACGCTTTTACAATAAACTTCCCGAAACTGTAAGAAATTTATAACCAGTCAATAAATTTAAAAATGTGTTAAAACAAAACTGTGTAAAAACGGGAAAATCTCAGATTATCTAGAAGACAGAACACTGGGATTAATTGCTTCTCATTCCAATGATATTATGAAAAACAAACAAGCCCACTGAGTTTCTTCCGCCGGATCTTTTCAGTGTATGACCGCGTTTCAGATCCGGTAGTAGTTTTATAAAAATTTTGACGTGTCAAAAATAACTTGTAAAAAGTTTAATTGAATCAGGTTCTTCTGATAAATTCTGATTACCGGTCGAAGTTAGATATGGCAAAAAAACTGAGGTATCTAATATTAATATATTTTTAACAAAAAAAAAAGAAACCCCGTGTTGGTACCGGGCTCCTTTGAAGAATAAACCAACTGCCGTTCTGCCAGACAATAACAACAAACACAAAAAACTGAATCTGCTTGTTTTCTATCTAATGATATTAAAAAATTAAAAAAAAAAACAGACTACAAATTAAATTACTACCAATACTGTGCTCAAAATGTATGGTATAGTCACTGTATTTTTAAAATAATTACGAACACTTTACTAGGTGGTAGAGTTCTGCATTGTCTCGCCCGGTCTGGTACCACCGCCTTGCCTATTCCTGCCGCAATAGCGTCAGTGCTAGTCGCTGTCGTGGTTCCGGTTTGGAGGGTAAGGTATCCGGTAAATTTATGCATGTGGCATTAGATCTCGCCACAAGATAGCAACGCACCATTAACATCTTTGGTGTTTATAGGCGATGATTGACTCTTTCCATCAGGAGACCCATCTGAATCTTTGCTATCTTATGATATAAAAAAACCTCTTTAAATGTAATGCCCCATGCATTACATTAAAATCAGTGAGTGATTTAGTAATTAATCATCCCCTGTTTTCGTAACCTTTTGAGTGGTTTTTTTTTCAAAATTGTGACAGGACTCGAGATATATTCTACCCAATAAAGAAAGAATTACAAAAATCGGATCACTCTGTAAAAGTTATTCGTGATCATATTAAGAAAACCAGATCACTCTGTAACAGTTATTCGTGGTCATACACTAAAATCTGTGAGTGAAAAATCAATCACCCCTTGTTTACGCACTCTTATGGTTAAAACTTAAAAAAATAGAAAAAAGAATAATCAAAAACGGACTACTCTGTAAAAAATTAAGCGTGGTCTAACATAAAAAAACGGAACCTCCTCCGTTTGTAGTTGGTTGAAAATATTTTCAAATAAATTATAAGGAAGTGCACACAGTGTCGCTAACGCTAATATATACACTTCCTAAACGATGAGCAATTCTTACCTGGCTTGTTATGTTAAATACTAAATAGAATATAGGTAGTTGAGTTTAATATTCCACCCAACATGTTACATAAATACACAGCAGCTTGTTAGCTTGTCTTTGGCTCCGACACCGACCGCATAAATGACACTGCAAAGAAGAATATCTTTTTTTTTTTTTTTTTTTTTTTAATATCATAAGATAGCAAACAAGCAGATGGGTCTCCTGATGGAAAGAGTCAACCATCGCCTATAGACACCAAAGATGTTAATGGTGCGTTGCTATCTTGTGGCGAGGTCTAATGCCACATGCATAAGTTTACCGGCTACCTTACCCTCCAAACCGGAACACGACAGTGACAAGCGCTGACGCTATTGCGGCAGGAATAGGTAAGGCGGTGGTACCAGACCCGGGCGAGACAATGCAGAACTCTACCACCTAGTAGCCACGATGGTAGTGACTCGATAGCCAATCGGTCGCCTTTTACGACCTGCCTGGCAGAACGGCAGTTGGCCTATTCTACAAAGGAGGCCGGGACCAACACGGCGAAAAATGCTAATAAAAAAAAATACCTTTAAGCAATTACTAAGAATAACAGCTAAGATAATTACCTTAAAACTAAATAACTGTTTATTTATAGTGTACCTACTAGATAGAGATATCACATTCTATATAACATTGTGGAGATATAGTGTAGTTAGATATAGAGCGCTTCGCCAACAAACTGTAACGTAGTTTGGTGAAATTTTGAACAATGTAATACACTTTTTATTTTTGATTACAAATAAATAAAAAAAATGCTACACTTTTTATCGTCGGCACTTGGTGAAACTCCATTTTAACACAATATTTGCTAGCTGATAACACTTGTACTGTTTCACAATAAGATTATTATATTTCATTTCCGACCGGTTTCACTTACACTAGCATCCTCAGGGTATTTACAATAATTATTAACTAACAACGAAATCTAAAAATTTTTTTTTTAATAGCTAGCAAAAAAATGCCGTAAGCAACAAGCATGCACTTAGCGGTTCTTAAAATGATAGATATCCCTTCACGTATTACTGTATAGATTATAATATGTTAGTATAAGCATATCCAATATAAACTCGAACTTAAAAACGTGTGTAACATTTTTTTTAACCAAAAGACTGCGTAAATTCATTCCAAAAAAAATTGAACTCAAGCTCCTTGGTTTTTGTAGTCAGTATATACCAATATATACTTTATCGATATAAACACTAATCCATTGGTGTGGAGTTATCTAATTCTTAGTCAGACAAAACTGCATCGTGACACCCCACACAAATAACATTTTTAAAATGGCCCCCACGGATAACCGATATAAAAATTCAATCGAATGGCTACAAACGTATCGATATTGAATTTACTTACCATAATGTTACAATTCTAAAATAAATGAAGTGATATAAGTTATAATGCATTTGCCAAATGCTCTGTTATTACGCTTTTGAATCAAAATTGAATTAAGTACAAAAATGATTGCTAATGTGGTTCTTAAATAGATCCGTATATACATTTTTCTTATGTATACATTTTTCTCATGTACAAGGTAGGTAAGAATTCAGTACTTACCATACAATGCGGCCCTAATAGGCTAAATTTGTGGTGCGGTGTGGTGCGGGGTGGTAGTAAGTACATGCATTGATATAAAAAACCCAAGATACACAATCAGTGTGTCAAAAACGTCTTCCAAAAATGAGTGCACAATTTTAAATTGTGCACTCATTTCAAATAGAATCGTGTCGGCCGCGTCTCTGTCAACTTTATTTATTTTCGTACATTGCTTTGTAAAAACAACTATAAGTCTTGCACTTCAGGTTGGATATGCAAAGACATATGTTTTTGCCATATCTATAACTACGTGTGGTCCCGGCCTCCTTTGTAGAATAGGCCAACTGCCGTTCTGCCAGGCAGGCCGTAAAAGGCGACCGAATGGCTATCGAGTCACTACCATCGTGGCTACTAGGTGGTAGAGTTCTGCATTGTCTCGCCCGGGTCAGGTACCACAGCCTTGCCTATTCCTGCCGCAATAGCGTCAGTGCTTGTTGCTGTCGTGTTCCGGTTTGGAGGGTAAGGTAGCCGGTAAACTTATGCATGTGGCATTAGACCTCGCCACAAGATAGCAACGCACCATTAACATCTTTGGTGTCTATAGGCGATGGTTGACTCTTTCCATCAGGAGACCCATCTGCTTGTTTGCTATCTTATGATATAAAAAAAAAACTACTTAAAAGAAATTAGGGACACTTTTGAGTGTCAGTTTTTTTCGGGACTGTGCATCTAGGGTTTTTTATATCAATGAGTACATGCATAATTTTACTGGCTACCTTGCCCTCCAAACCAGAACATAACAATGACAAGCATTGATTATTGCGACAGGAATAGGTAAGGCGGCGTTACCAGACTGAGGCGTGACATTGCGAATTCGTACCAACGAAATTTGCAACATCTAGCTACGATAGCGGTGACACATTTAGCCAATCGTTTGCCTCTTACAAACTACCTGGCAGAACGGTAGACGGTATATTCGTCAAAGGGGAAAAAAATCTAAAAATTCACATATCTGAAAACAATCGTTTAATTGCCAGGGGGCAATATAATTTCTGTCAAGTGTCACGTAAACTTGACTCTAACAAAAATTTGCGTTTTAAAACTTAACGGGTCCCTTAATCGAAATATTCTTTTCACAAATCCACAATATTTTTGTAATTTTTGTAAAGACTAATCAACAACTTGCAAACACAAACCAACAAATGCAAACCTTGAGATACGCAAGAAAAACGTCCCTGTTCCAACTTTACACATGTATATGTGTACTTTACACTACTCAAATATTATCCAATTGCAACAATATTATATACAAAGATAAAATTAATTGTCCTACCTATGTTAAATAAATTAACTTGTACAGTCAACGAAACCAACACAAAATAAATTGCCAAAAACAACCTGCTTGTTACGAAAAAATCATTAAAACCCTTTGTTAATAAATCATTACTCATATCGCTTCTCAAAATGGCGCACGATAAACGCGATCAAATCTAACAAAACATAAATTTAAATTTAGAAAAGCCCCTTTAAACCGCACCCCCAGAGTGTAATGAAAGTCGTGTAGCGATTTTTATGCTGACGATTATAGAAAATCATTAGGCACCCTCAGCAGTCTATATTTTCAAGTTTTAATTTAGAATATTAGACATTTGGACTAATAGGATCGTATCAGTTTAAGTAATACGAAATAAGTATTACTTTTAATATTTTCACTCTTGTTATGGTTTAGTACCTCATTAATAAAGAACCTTATAGGATTACTTCGTTGTCCGTCTGTCCATTTGTTAAGACCCCTTTTTCTCAATAACGCATGGAGACAGATACCCTTCCATACAGTTTTGAGCCCTCTTGTAATGAGATGCAAATTATGTCAAGTAACAGCTTGTTTAATATTACATTGATACCGTAAATTTCGCAGATTTCAGCAATCTGAGAATAGAGATATAAGATATTCAGTAAAAGTGAGGTTAGGTAACTATATAGTTTAACCGTTTACTGTTGTCAGCAACTGATAATTATTGTAATATAGGCAAATATGTTCCAAGTTTATAAATTAAGTGACACAATACTAAAACCAGATTTTTTGAACCAGATCCTTATAATTATGTATTTTATAATAAATATTTTAGTTCTATGTTATCATAATAAATAATTAGAAATTACGACACATCCTATTTAACTTTTAATGAAAACAAGTATAGTAAAATACCCCACATTGAGTGAGCTAAAAGGTCAGGTTTTAAATAACCAACTCTACTTTCTCATATATAAACGTAACATATCACTTATGCTCGATTCATATACCAATGAAACGACTGGTTCTAGTTACGAGTGGTAACTTTTTCTACGAGGCATAAGCTAAAACATTTTCTATGGATGTCAAATTACCACACAGATCACAAATAACTAAATGGTTCTTTCTTGTGGAGCGCCTTATTATTATAAAATTGGTTACTAATTGTTACTGATATAAATGACGGATCGTTTACTATAGTAACCTGGCATTATGAAACTTTACGAAAAATACTATTAGGCCAAACTTAACGTCTGCAAGAGTAGCATTTGCACACGTAACCAAGGTAATATTATCTACCCAGTTTCATACAAACTGTCAAAACGTGAGATAAATAACATTTCAGTGACGTCACTTTTTGTATCCCACGTATTTCATTTCTACTGTGCTAACACTAACACGAGCGATGGGCACTGACGCACTGATGCGGCAGGAATAGGTAAGACGGTGATATCAGACCCGGGCGATACTATGCAGAACTCTACCACCTAGTAGCAACCGTAGTATTGACTCGCATTGCCAATTGTTCGCCTCTTACGACCTGCCTGGCAGAACGGGAGATGGCCTGCTCTTTAAAGGAGCCCCGGGTTAATACGGGTTCATTTTGTTCAGGGACTTTAGAAATAAACGATGGTAAGCTATTTTTGTCTTGAAGTTTGTTTAAAGACTTTAGAGAAGACGAATGTTATGTTTTTTATTATAATTTTGTTTAGCGACTTTTGAAAAGTACCTAATTATGCCCTTTTATGATAATCACTGATTCATGGCGCTTATCATGTTTAACGATTTAGGTATACAGCGATTTTAAATATCTGAATGTGGTCATCGACTTTTGATGCTGACTGTACCCTTTACATGTATAACGGGGAACTAAGAGCCTACGCCTCCGAAATTCCCAGGTTGAGGTGGCGCTCGATAATCTCAATAGTAATATAGACACAAATACATGCATAACTCGACAGAAACTTATTTTTTGCTCCGCTTCTAGAGAGAAGAATAATGGCATTTGTATTCAAAGTATGGCACTAAGCCGCAGCTCAGCGGCTCACAGGAAACAGGCTTAGTACGGACTTTAGTAATCACGCGAACTAAATTTGAACTCTGCGTTTCACTTTGCTCACTCCTTCGATCAAGAATAACTCTTAATCGAAGGCTCACTCCAAAGATCCGTTGGTCAGTTCTGTCCCCGTTAAATGAAAAGTGCATCTAACTTTTTTTTTTAAATTGAGTTACAAACAGTGTCAGAATCAAGAAAACAGACGCATCTAACAATATTTTATTTTTATTTTGTTTCTAGCCATATCACAACAAAAATCTGTAAACCGGCTGACCCAACAGGTCATTCCAGTAACATCCCGTTACATTGAAGTAGGTATTTTAAGTATAACTCAGAGGAACAAAAACTTTCCCCTCGAAAGATAAAAATCGATCATCGCCTCCAAAATACCTATACAGCTTTTCAAATATGAAAGTATTGTAATTTATAACAAAGTTTAGATTTTTGAATTCTGGAAAAAAAATTTGTTATAAGTTACAGTAATTTCATATTTGAAAAGCTGTACGTTTTGGAAACGATGATCGCTTTCGATATTTTGAAATGATTTTTGAACCTCAATTTTTGAGCTTTAAAATGTTTTCTTTACTACATATATTTTTTTAATTTTCGTTAATAATAAATCCCAAATAAATCAACTGATTTTGATCCACTGATTGATTTGATTTTTGATTTGACGCAGTTTTTAGAAAGAGGTTTACATAAAAAAAGAACCTGATGTTTAGATGTATCCACTTTAAATAGGTTAAATGTACATAGTATGAATCCATAAAATGCCCCTCTTTTTAGTCTGCATTGTTGTGAGGAACAATTGCGGAACCGCAAACACATTGCGCGTGCCCTGGCACATTTTTGACCGCTTTTTAAATCAATTTAGCCTTTGTTAAATTTGTATGTAAATAGTTTGATACAAGTGGTCCTAATTATACTGAAGGTACATGTATAAAATATATTGAAAGAATTCTAAAATAAAATAAGACGCACATGTACCCCAACCTCCTCCTTATCATCAGTTCCTAACATTTACTCAAACCAAATTAATTCCAACGAGCCCGAATACGATACCTTTGAGGAAATACTGTAGCGTCATGTCAAGTTACCTTATCCTTGCAAAATCATCGTAATACCAGAATATCATAGTCTATGTGATAAAGTGTAGTAATTCAGAATAAGAACAAAAATTGAATTTATTTGAACATTATACAAATAATAATCCATGGGTCTGGTGATCTGTAAACTGGACAATTTTTATTGTTGAAATTTTCTTTTATTGTTTTTTTGCAAAACTGATGTGCAAGACATAAGTTAAACTTTTTACCATCTGAAGGTGTTTTAATCAGTTAAATGTAAAAATTAAGTCTCGCACACTATTCTTAACACAACTGTTACTGGACAACTCACATAATATTTATTGTAATTCTGATGTTTTCTTATTATAATGTATAAGAAAAAACTAAACGTCAAAATATGAGTTTGTCTTTTCTCTTTTGAATGGAATAGTGGGTAAAGTTAAGAAAGGAAAAAACATTTTGAAAAAAAAATCGCAAGTTACAGATCGATAGGCTGATGTATTATTATTTATTTAATGAAAAAATAGCAATAAAGTCAATTTTTCCTCGTATTATTCTGAATCCCCGCCCTTTTTGATGATCTCTGCTGGGACTATCAAATTTCTAATTGATCGGACTTGTGGAATTTTCTCATATCCCTTTATTAAATAAATTGCTGAGATATTTAAAGCGACTGAACATATTTCTATGTATCAGTCAATATTTTTAAACAAGTCTCTTTAATATAAAAAAAACTAAATGAAACTCGATAAGATAAGATGCATTAGGCAAACACATAAACACACAAACACACGTCAAACTTATAACACTGTTGTTTTAAATCGGAATTCAAAAATATAAAAAACGTCGCCAACTCATTAATCTTAAGAACTATGAATCGCTTTAAGCGCTGCAGCCATGATAAAGGTTAATAGAATGGGAGTCAGTAATGGAATGTTGCCATAATGAAATAAGGTGTTTTATCCGAATGTTCCAGCGCTCGGCGATTTATTAAAAATGGCTGCTTTTCCATGCATTTGAATCGAATCTGTCGCTTGATGGTTTTGCTTTTCACCTAAAATGTGGTTAACTAAATCTGTGTCGGATTTTTCTACAATGAAAGAAGAAAATAAACAATTTTAAACATATTTACTGTATCTAAGCTTTATTTAAACTAGAATAAATTGGGAAGATATTTCTAAAAAAGTAATATTACTTTGGCTCCCTTCGATCACCATGATTCACCATACCACAGTTCAATGGTAATTATTCGTTCAAATATATCCCACTAAATTTATGAATTCGATGTACCGAATCTTGTGAATGAACTCTATAATGCTGGCAGTGTGTCATTTTACATTTACCAATAATTACGATAGTAACTATTATGTAATCTGTAGCTCTAAGTAAATTTTTCCCGATCACTTTTAATTTAGTTGGACACTTAAATATTTTAGGTTGAATTTTGCGTAATTGAAATTTTAGCCATGTTTTTTGTGCCGAATAGAAATGAAATTTTGAATTTTTTAAATTATTTTTTTATTTCATAAGTCAAACATATTATCGATTCTGAACAGCCTCTGAAAATTTGGTCGGGCCGTCAAAAGTAATCCTTTATATCGGCTTTGACTATTTTGACGAAATGTTGTATTGAGATAGTACTTTACTACTAAAATTGATCTAGGTGGGAGTTGGTATTATCTCCATGATAATCCATTTTCACATGAACAAATATCATCCGAGCCATGCCCGGCTAATAAAAAATCAAAAAAGAAAAATATTAAGCTCTTATAATACAAAAAGGCTGACACAAAAAGCATCCTAAAAAGTGTTTTAACGCTAATATGTTCCTAAATTAAAAATGTTCATTCCATCTAAGCAATTAAGCAACTCAAATCACGGCAGATATCTTAATCCACCTCCATATACCAACTGTCATGTCCCAAGAAAAAGAAATAAAACTCCAACCTTATCAACGATCTTTCCACTCCCAAACAGTGGGGAGTCGGATATTTAGCATAATGACTGAAGCCTAACCAACGTTTAGGGGAAAAGAGATGAAAATACATTTTCAGATGCGTGTAAGGAAGCTCGCGATAGATTTACAGAGAACAATATCGAAATCTTGTTTCTGGGCCATTTCCTTTAATTAGTACCAGAGGACAGTGTGCCATTTATCTGTTACGGAGATAGTCAGTCAAATGCGGTACTAAACAATGAAGGGTTGGTAGTTATCAATTTACGCGGTACATTGTCTGTTTTTGGTATTATCTGCATTGTGTCGCTGTGTTATAAAAACTTATTGTATCTATAATGAAGTTATTAACTTAATCTGCTTAATTTGGCGCTTAGAAATCTATAATTAATTCGCTAGTCTGTACTTTTGTCTTTTGGTATACAGCAGCGTTTCTCGAAAGATGGTCCGTGAAATTCTAGGACTCCATTGCAGGGTCACAAGAAGAGAGTTAAATAACACATTCGTAAAAAAGACTCATCACTATATTTAATTAGGACTTCGCGTAAACGTATAATAATAGATTTTCTAATGCTTACTACATTATGTTTCTTTTTTTAATTTGTTCCTTCTTTTCAAGTCTCACATGAAAAATATTCAAAACTACAAGGTTGTTTCTTCACTTGTCAAAATAAGGTTTCCTCAATAAATATGTCGTCTACTAGCAGAGTGAATCAAACATCTATCGAATTTCCGATTCCACACGGTTCACCGGTTTATCGGTTGGCGAAATGAGTGACCCATTGTCACATTGTACTGACTTTATAACAGTAATAATAAGCTTTTTCCAGCAATAACCGGAACCGACAGCTTTACGTGCTCACCTGAGGTACAAGGGATGTAATCCCTACCCACCAGACCCCAAGCTGTTCCTGAAATTAAAGATCCTCGTAAAACCTTTTGAAAAGACCTCAATAACAGTTTTTCAGGGTTCGAACCCGAAATCTCAACCAAATAGGCTGACATAAAGACCATGAGGCAACCATAATTTTAATTAAACTAGTAACACTCATATTCTTTAAAATAAATATTATTCAATTCATTTTATAAAAATAACATATTACTCGTAGTGTCATTATCATAAAAATAAAAAATAACTCAACAAATAAAACAGTTCAACAATATTCAATGATATATAGTTATTAATAATAATAAATAATAGTATTTTAATTATCACAAAAATTAAAAAAAATTAGATACAAGTAAAAACAACTCGAGAACATCCATTTATAAAATCAACCCTTTAACTGCCACCGGGTAATAAAGACCGCAAGCATCGAGGGAGACACGGTTTTACCATTGAATGGTGCCATTAAACATTTAGTATTCTTGTAGTTCAGATTTAACGAATAGCCTGAATTAATTTATGAGCAAAAGTTTTTACATAAACGGAATTAAATCGTTTAACAAATAGCTTACGGTTACATTAATTGTAAGATGACATTCTGTGATCATTATTGCATTATTGCATTGATCATAAGCAAATGCAGCAACTAATAACTTAATGAATAGCGAGGTATATTCTACCTACCTGTAAAGAACCTGGGATGTTAATATTTTTTATCTGTAACAGCTATAATGCTGTCCTGACAAAGTCGTATGATTAAAATAAAAATAGTTTTATTTTATTGCCTTTCCGCATTCCTATATGCAGTCTGCCACTAATATACAAGACTGTTATGTGTCTTGCAATAACTAAACAATTACGATAATTTTGCATTGCGAGTTATGTGATAACCCCGGCGGTCCCTGTTATTGCGATAAACATAAGTTAGTCATGCGTTGTAAAATTCATACTAATATTATAAATGCGAAAGTAACTCTGTCTGTCTGTCTGTCTGTTACGCTTTCACGGCTAAACCGCTGAACCGATTTGGATAAAATTTGGTACAAATATAGTTTGAGACCCGAGAAAGGACATAGGATAGTTTTTATCCCGAAAATCCTACGGGAACGGGAACTATGCGGGTTTTTATTTTAGAAATTTTTCCACGCGAACGTAGTCGCGGGCACAGCTAGTTACATATAAGCCAAGCAACAAAACGTTTGTGAAACTTGTATATTGGAACGTATATTAACGTTGCGATAACGAGCATATGTTTACTCTGCCTAACACATAAGGAAACTGTGAGAAGTAAGTATCATCTCGCCCGGTTGTCTTGCCGGGTAGGCAGAGTAAACTGTCTATAGATGTTCCGGTTCATCGTGATTCACCGGTTTGTCGGTTGGTGAGACAAGTGGTGGTGATCCTCATTGCCGCATTTACTGACATGTTAATAATTATCGACTATTCCTAGCGATAACCGTTACCCACAGCTTTACGTGCTCATCCGAGGCACGAAAATTCTAATACTCCACTCTGCCAGACTTTGAAAAAACTTTGAAAAAACCTCATTGCGCATGCCTGCATTTATTTATAAGACAAGCAGTTGAATTATAAATTTTTGCGAAGAAAATTTGTTGTCAATACTGAAATATCGTTACTTTCCTATTCGATCAGACGCATTAACAATAATTTGCATCGTTTCATATTTATGATTCATTTGCTAAAAAAATTTTAGCAAATGAATCATAAAACGATGCGTGGTTTTTGTTTTATATCATTAGATAGCAAACAAGTAGATGGCTCTTCTAATGCCAAGGGAAACCGTCACCTATAGACACCAAATATGTTAATCGTGCGTCGCTATCCGTGTAATGAGATAATAATACCATATGCGTTAGTCTGCTGACTACCTCACTCTCTAAACCGGAACATCTCAATGACAAGAATTGACGCTATTACGGCAGGAGTAGATAAGGCACCATATATCCTGGCGAGCTTTTGCAGTGGTACTATATATCCTGGCGAGCTTTTGCAGTGGTACTATATATCCTGGCGAGCTTTTGCAGTGGTACTATTTATCCTGGCGAGCTTTTGCAGTGGTACTATATATCCTGGCGAGCTTTTGCAGTGGTACTATATATCCTGGCGAGCTTTTGCAGAACACTACCACCTTGTGTCTACGTAGCTTTAAACGCTGGATAGTTGACTGATAAAATAGGCTAATATATTTTATTTTTTTATTTACTTTAGAAAGACAAGCAAAAACCAATTTAAGTAATGTAACATAAAAATATTATACAAATACTGTTCAGACAATTAGATTTAATAATATGAAAGACGTGGGATCTTATTGTAGAGGTCGTTGTATCGCATGGTATGTTTTACTAGGTGGTAGAATTCTGCATTTTCTCGCCCGAGTCCGGTAACATTGCCTTACCTAATCTTGTCGCAATAACATCTGTGCTTGTCACTATCTTGTTCTGGTTTGCAGGCAGCGCAGCAGTAAACTTATGCAGGTGGTATTAGACCTCTCCACAAAATAGCAACCCACCATTAATATCTTTGGTGTCTATATGCGATTGTTGACTCTTTGCTTCATCTTCTTTAACCAATCTGCTTGTTTGCTATCTTATGATATAAAAAATACACTATTGTAGTGACAAATACGAGTATATCTACAGAATGCTGAGATTCATATTACATTTCATATTTTAATCAAAATTTTTGGCAAAGAGAAAGCGGCTGATTCTAATGATAAAAATTAAAGAGCTAAAGATACTAGACAAATGAACTTCATCTTCTAGTTTAATTTTACCGAAAATCAGTGCCAAAATAACCGAAATTAATTGAGTCTCCTCTATCAATATGCTCTTGCATATAGCGCAGTTGGCACCGGGATTAAAGTTCTTGGCTACGGAAACTTAAAAAGAGGAAAAAAATGATAATAAATCACTGTGGGGCAGACGGACCGAGCTCGGATCTGAATGTATAATGAGATATCATTCATTAGAGGGTTACATCATATATAACGTTCTTCTATTAGATTGTTTCAATTTGAAAAAGTACGCTGAATTTTTAACGACTTTAGATATCACATTCGCTAGTTTATCTAGTTGGTATGGGTAGCTAATTCTGTCCACGATATGAAACCCTGGATGACATTCCTCCAGATAAGGTTTCATTGTTTTTTTTTTTCTATTTAGTAAAAAGTAGTAAAGGCCCAGGTTGTGGTGTTATTATATCACATAAAAAAATTTATTCCGATTATCGTAATTATTAAATGACAATATTTATATTTGTCAACTAAGGCGATGGGGATCAGCGCCCATTTTTCCAGACGATAATTCGGCAAATCATCATTGAAAACTAAGCGCCTATTCACGTGCAAATATATTTTTCTACCTCGCATGGAAAGGCTGTAATAAATAATAATAATAATAAACATTTATTTCAAGTAACCAGATTCATATTTGTTAGTATACACATGAACTTAATTACTATGTTAATACTTATCACTAATAGTTTGTGATGTGAATCATTGCTGCGCCATCCCATTGGAAATCGCACAGCAATGACCCACATACCTGCAGTCTCATCTGCTTACGATTAAATTCAGGATGCTGTTGGTGGCCCCTCGCAATCTGCGCACCAGGGACCCACATCTTTTGCGCATCGTAGTATAAAAACAATCTACACGCGCTGTTGCGAACATCTCTGATGCACCACAGAAACGAGGTAGTCCCATCAGCACCCTGAATGTATTGTTGTACTGGACTCGGAGGGCGCTATAGGATAATTGAGAGTACTTGGCCCACAGGTTGCAAGTGTAAAAACTAGTGCAATAAGCTCTGAACAACGTTGTTTTTACATAATGATTCATTTATTTCATTCATTTATTTATGTAAAAATTCATTTATTTTATTTATTTATTTTCAACTCGTTATGTATCTAAAGTAGAATTTAAATTAAATTTTGTGATTGTTTTATTACATAGGTTATCCGGCCTTTACTTTTAGACTCTGGAATGTTGGTCTGAAACACTAATTCAGAAAAAAAACATTTGCTTTCGAGCCAGGTATATATATGTGATACTGACAGTCGAACCTGTTAACAGATGATTTTCAGTAATTTTGGAAGTATTTTACGACTATGATGAAACAGAAAAAGACAATTCGAGATTTTTTTTGATTTTATAGATTTGGAGATGTTCTAATGAGATTACATTATTTTGAGTTGATTTTATGTCTAGTTTGTCTGGAATTGGAGCAATAATAATGTAGGGAACGTGTGACCATAGCCTGTTGAGTCAAAATAGTATATGGAATCTATATGTCCTTTGCCTATTCAAATTACATATTTTTTACAACTACTAGCACCTTTTGTTGTTTGTACGCTTAGAGACAAAGAAATAGAAGAAATTTTGAATGTTTGAACTCATCATCAGAAACTGATTAAGAGGATGAAGGACTTTCAACTTTAGATTTTGTACCTATAGCAATGAATATCTTGTTGAACCAAATGCAAAGTATGTATGGATGAAGAGATACTGCCGTCTTTACCTGTTCCTTCTCAAGCCCAAGGCAATGGAATTATATATTTCATGTTTGTTTTCAAACATTTCAGTGTTTTTTCAGGAATTCAAGGAATCATACGAGGCATTATTCAAGGCCATTATAACATTTTACATCTTGCATTGGTTCCTCAGGGCCTGTGTGTTAGCTGGCTTATCACTATATTAGTGACAAATTTGACATTTGTTTGCGTCTTACGAGCTGCCTAGTACTCCTGACAGGAAGTTAGAGGTTTGTTCCTCAATAGGACGTAAACAAAAAAAAAATATTATCATAATAAATTTATATGATCATAAATTTTATCAGGTAGTTTGTAAAAGGCATACGATTAGCCTAATGTAAGACATACGATGACTCCTTTGTAGTAGAATTTAACAACGTTTTGTCCAAGTTTGGTACCACCACCCAGAAAGATTCAAGTATTACGTACTAGAGAAGTTATGCTAAATAGATGTCGTGTTCTATTTCGTAAACACTCACCGCGGCGCTGAAATAATAATAAATTGTCCAACTAGAAGTAAAAATTAAGCAGCGCTGCGGGCGGCTTATAAATAGAGTACGATATATACTTGCGGCCGAAAGATCGTAACTGTCGTGAATTTCATAGCACTTACGCATTTTATTCAATAAACTTTGACATAGGTGCAGTCCATGAACTGCAGTTTAGTGAAAAACAAGTGGCGTTACGCATGCCTTGTCTATTACAAGATGCACATCTACGGGTCTATAAAAATGAGTTTGTGAGTTTGTGAGAGAGTGAGAGTGTCGGGTTGTGAGCTTTCGCTTAAATAGCGAATATTCATGTATATTATCTATAAAATTTAAATCATATTTCCAGAACTCTCAAAAAGACTTGAAACAGGAAAAGAAAAAAGACCCTAGATGCAAATTGCGAACAATATGAGCGTGAAATATGAGATCAAGAAATCCTGCCCGCCTTGCCGCTAGCCCGCTGAAAACGTACAAAATAAATGAACAGAAAAGTTCCAGTAAAAAAACAAAAGCATCGCAGGAAATGTGGCGTGAATAAGTGGCCTCTATTGTACCGGGACACTTTCTTTTATTATTTAACAAAATTTACGCTTTTTCTTTGTTAATATTGTTTCACCTGTAGTAAATAAGATTATAATATACTCGTATATACAAAAACTTAAAAAATATAGACTTCATAGCACTTTTGATGCTGAAAAGTGGTTTAATTGTCCTCCCAATTTTTTTCATAACGTAGGATAACAAAAATCCAAAACATATAACCATGGTCTATAGATGTGTATACTGTACACCCAAAGATATGTTGCTATCCATGTGCTGAAGATATAATGTGACAGAGAATCACAATATTAACAATTACTTAGTGCCAAAATGCCAAACCCTGGGGAAATGTTTTAGAAGTATATTTCCTAGTAAATAACGTATTGTATAGTCATTATTATAATTTATTTAGCTTTTTTCCGGTAGTAACTCAAAAAATGTTGACTCGTCAAAAGTAGGATAATTTGAATAAAAATGTTTTGACTTGACTTTGATTTTGACTTTTAAATTTGTAACAACATGACAGGTTACGTATTTGTAACAACATGACAGGTTACGTATTTGTAACAACATGACAGGTTACGTATTTGAATTTAAATAATATAATTTTTATAATATGATACTGGTGTGAAGTGTTATATCAAGCTTCATCTTCTGAATGTTCCGAAATGATGCAACTTTACTTTTTATTAATTTTAGAATTCAATTTTAGTCTCTCTAACATCATTAAAATCTCACTGTAAAAGTGAATACGTTACTTTTCCACCGTGTTGGGAATAGGGAGACGGTTCTCAATTTACCTTTTTTTTAAATATATTTAGTACAAGTTTTTAACTCAGATCTCAGTCAAGTATTAACTGATTTAGACAAATCTATTTCTATTTAAAAGTATATATCTCCTTTTTCCTATCCTTTTGTATAGTATAAGATAGCAAACAAGCAGATGGGTCTCATGATGGAAAGGGCCAACCTTCGCCTATGGACACCAAAGGTGTTAATGGTGCTATCTTGTGGCAAAGTCTTATGCCACATGCATTAGTTTACCGGCTACCTTACCCTCCAAACCGGAACACGACAGTGACAAGCATTGACACTATTGCGGCAGGACTAGGTAAGGAAGTGGTACCAGACCAGGGCGAGACAATGCAGAACTCTACCACCTAGTAGCCACGATGTTAGTTTACGTCCTGCCTGGCTGAAGGGCAGTTGGCCTATTCTTCAAAGGAGCACGGGACCAACACGGGGGAAATGGTCCCATGGCCAAAAAATGCCCATTCCCATATAATTTTATTAAGGATCTGATTCAAGTTTCCTGAGCTTATAGGAGATTGGGAGTCGGTTATTGCTATTTCACTGCATTTAAGTTGTTTAACGCACTAATGTATTTTTTATGTTAGTTGGATAGGCAAACTGGCAGACGTGCCACCTGATAGTAAGTGGTGTCGACGTCGCCAATAAACATAAAATATTTTACCCGGAACTGACTCAGGTAATTCATTTATGTGTTGCCTATCCTGAGACATAAGATGTTAAGTCTCGGTGCCAGTAATTACACACCTGTCTTGCCTTTCTCTCCTAAACACAGTAAAGCTGTTTCACGAGAGAACAAGGAAGATGGTGGTACCCATGCAGTCGGGAGCGCAACACAGCGCAACACTCCCATCGATAAAACACTTTTTTTAGCTAATTGATAAAGACTTTCTTGCACATAATAATTGCCGTATCCATCCACTAGAAATTATTTCTTACAATCGCCTCTGAAGTCTCGTGGTCCTGTTGTTGATTAAATTAGGTCCCGGGGTCGATTCCCGGATCAGGCAATTCAAAAAAATTTTTTTTCAGTTTTCTGATAAAATCAACGTTGCCTGGGATTGGAAAGTACTCGGTTGGCGATAGGCTTGACACCAAAGTATCTTTGGCTTATCGTGGGTGCAGTTTTACCTCTGTCTACCTCTTCGGGATACGAGCGTGAAGATACTTTTCTCTTACAATCAATGGATGTTTTTAAACCTACTCCATAAAAACTAAGTTAAAATATATATTATTATTAAATGAAGCTTTGCACCACATATGTCTAAGTGGGTTCTCGTAATTAAAAGCCGGCGTACTCGACTTGGGGTAACTTAATGCAATTATTGCTTGAATTTTTCGCGACATATGGCCTGTGAGCGCGTTACTTAGGGTTGGACGTGGTCTCGACGCTGACACACAAAAAAACTATTGATTTTCTGTAAAAAGATATTCGATTGTATTTAGCTGAATGGGGTCATAAATACCCCTGTTGATACAAACCGCAATTGTTTTTTAACTTATGTTAAAAGTAAGAGGTAATAATTTAAAAGAGGTTTAGAAAAAGTTTTTTTTTTTTTTTATAGAAAAAAGGGGCAAACGAGCAGGAGGCTCACCTGATCGTAAGTGATTACCGCCGCCCATGGACAGCCACATCACCAGAGGTCTTGCAGCTGCGTTGCCGGCTTTTTAAGAAGGAGTATGCTCTTTTCTTGAAGGTGCTTAAGTCGTATCCGTTCGGAAACACCCCCGCCGGCAATTGATTCCACAGAGGAGTAGTGCGTGGTAAGAAGTGCCTAGAGAATCGCACAGTTGTGGATTTCCAGACATCGAGGTGATGAGGATGGAACTTTAAGTTTTGCCGCGATGTCCGATGATGAAATTCAACAGCAGGGATCAATCCAAATAGTTCGTCGGAACACTCTCCATGATAAATGCGGTAAAAGATGCTAAGCGAACTTACATCTCTGCGTAAAGCCAAGGAGTCATGCCGATTGGAGATTGCTTGGTCGTCAACGATTCGAACCGCTCTACGCTGAATGCGATCAAGTGGAAGAAGCTGATACTGCGGAGCTCCCGCCCAGAGATGAGAACAGTACTCCATGTGCGGGCGAATTTGCGCTTTGTAAAGTTGCAAGCGATGAGAAGGCAGGAAGTACTGTCTCGCTCTACTAAGCACACCGAGCTTTTTTGAGGCTAATTTAGACTTTTCTTCCAAATGATCACAGAACTGAACGTTGTTCGATATGTCAACGCCAAGAATTCCAATATTGGCTGAGGTTGTCAGGAGAGTGTTCTCAAAGCGAGGTGATACGACAAAAGCCGACTTTTTAGCGGTGAACGCACACAGCTGTGTCTTCCTGGGGTTGAATTGGACTAAGTTGAGTCGACCCCATTCCGAGATTTTTTCGAGCTGAGTCTCGATTTCAGACACTAGCTTGTCCCGATTCTCATTGACGTGGTCCCGAGAAATACCGCTATGACCGGAGTACAAAGCATCACCAGTACTGTCATCTGCATAGCAATGAATATTACTAATTCGCAACATGTCATTGATGTGCAGAATAAACAGTGTAGGCGATAGCACGCAGCCTTGCGGAACACCAGCATTGACAAATTTAAGGTCGGAGCACGCACCGTCGACTACGACTTTGATGCTCCGATCAGCCAAAAAACTGGTGATCCACTTGCATAATTTCCCGGGAAGCCCATAAGAAGGAAGCTTTGAAAGAAGCGCTTTGTGCCAAACCCTATCAAAGGCCTTCGCTATGTCTAAACTAACAGCCAATGCCTCCCCCTTGGACTCAACTGCCTGCGCCCAGCGATGTGTAAGGTATACTAGAAGATCACCAGCCGATCGACCGCGACGGAAACCGTACTGGCGGTCATTAATCAGCTGGTGCTCCTCTAAATACTTCAAAAGCTGGCAGTTAATTATTTTCTCCATGATTTTGGAGAACAAGGAGGTAATGGCTATCGGCCGATAGTTTGACGGATTCGAGCGATCACCTTTTTTAGGTATAGGGTGCACTAAGGCCGTCTTCCACGATTTCGGTACTACGCCAAGTGAGTAGGAGAGTTGGAACAGACGCGTCAGTACCGGTGTCAACTCTGGAGCACATATTTTAAGCACTATCGGAGAGATGCCATCCGGCCCAGATGACTTATAGATGTCCAAGGAAAACAGTGCTTCGCGCACTGACGACTGATGGAATTTTATTTCAGGCATATTGCTATCACACTGCGGGATGGTAGGCGGTGTGTTTCCTTGGTCATCCAGAGTCGAGTTAGCCGCAAAGAATGAGCCCAGGAGGTCGGCCTTTTCCTTCGCGGTGTGAGCCAGAGAATCATCTTCTCTGTGCAAGGATGGAAGGGACGGCTGACAGAAATTCCCTAAGGCAGCCTTGGCGAGAGACCAAAACGCACGGGTGCCCGAAGGAAGGCGAACTAATCTCTCACCAATTCTGCCAATGTGCTCCGATTTTGCCCTGGCGATGACTCTTTTGAAGGACCTCGAGGCGTTATTATACTCCTTTCTTAAAGCGCTGGTTTTTTCATCACACGATGCCGATGCAGCAGCCCAGGCCCGGTAGCACTCCTGCTTTCGGCGCGCAGCCGTCTTGCAGTGGCGACCAAACCAAGGCTGAGACTTGCCACCGATGGGAACCGCAGAGAACGGAATGTAAAGTTCCATACCCTGTAGCACCACATCAGCGACAGAATCAGCAACGACATCCGGATCATCCAACGAGAAGCATGTTCGCCTCCAAGGGTAGGATGCAAAGAAGGACCGCATCCCGTTCCAATCTGCTGACTTATAATGCCAAACGCGGCGGCAGCCCACAAAAGGAGGCCGTGACGGGCGCGTAACCGGCACTTTGGCCCGGATCAGGCAGTGGTCAGACGAACCGAGAGGAACGTCCACTGATACTCGATACTGATCCGGGTGAGAAGTCAGCAGAAGGTCCGACATTGAAGGTGCATGGTCATCCACATCTGGAATTCGCGTAGGTGAAGTAACCAGTTGCGTAAGACCATACGCCAAAGCAAAATCGTGAAAAGACCTCCCCGCGTGATCGGTTGTACGTGAGCAGAGCCAGTCGGTGTGATGGGCGTTAAAATCACCTAGGATCACGATCTCTGCGGTAGGTGTCCTTTGAAGCACGGAATCTGCAGCTAATTGCAAATGCTCGACTAGCCGGTCGACTTCGGTATTCCCGCTATGGGACCTGTATAGGCACGCGTAGATGCGGGGATGGTCGTCGCAGTCTACGCGTAACCATAAGATGGATAGGTCCCGACCTTCAAGACTGCCGAGGCGCCGGTAGCAGATATCTTCTCTGGCGTATACGCACACACCAGCCCGCGGTACAAAGGAATGTTCCAATTTGTACCCCGGACAGGCGAGGTAGGAAGTATCCGCCGGAGAAGATATCTGAGTCTCGGTCAAGAAAAGCAAGGCCGGCTTAGCCGTCTCGAGGTGATAATGGACGGCGTTAAGGTTTGAGTGAAGCCCCCTAATGTTGCAAAAATCCACGACAAGCGTGGTGGGGGATGCCTTAAGTTCCTTGCTTCGTTTGCCTCGTGCAGTGTGGTTAATGAGCGCAATCTTGCCCCCCCCAGAGTACGCAGGGCAGCCTGAGCGTCCATGATTTGGCTGTTCAAGCAATCCAGAGCATGGACGCCCAGAGAGGGATTCTCCACCGCTAGTGCAAGTGGTACCCCCCTGGGGTAAAACACCTTTAAATTGCGCTTTCATGTATGCGGGGGAGGGGGAAGTAGGCCTCCGGGACTCTCACAAACCAGACGAAACGCAACAGCTATGCTGTTACTTCACGTCGGTGTTAAGTGAAAGAGTGGTATCTCCCCGGGCGTGCCGGCCTATTCCGCTGTAAGCACAGCATGGCACTACCACTAATCGACTGACTGCACCGACAGAATAATTTTTGTAACAAAAATCATCCCTCCGGTGGGCGATGGGGTCGTCACATCCCTACGCCGGAATATTATAAAAGTGTTTATAATATAATGTAGATAAGAAAAATGTTATACAAGGATCAAGACATATGGCACTCGGTTCTCTCTCCCATCTCCTGAGGAAACTGGCGTGATAATATGTTTGTAATAAAAATGCTCAAGTTAAAATTAAACCAGAAATTCTGTCAGGCAGTTCAAAAATTATCAGTATTTTAAATTAAATATTTTAATGTCACTGTCGAAAACTAATCAATCGAGATGGATTTTGTTTTATCTGTAAAATGACAAAATTCAACTAACCGCGTCGGTTACAGAATCTTCAAATTTTTTGGTTATATAGCAACTATAACTAAATATATTATTTGTTCTACATCTAAATTAAATTAAATTACAGCAAATTAAATTAAGTAAAGTTTGCACTATTAAGATAAAAAATAAATATATTTTTTCTTAGCATGGGGGTAGAATTTGTACCTTATAAAAACATTTTTTAAGAAAAAAAATTTTTTTCTTAATATTTTTGCTCATACGTTTTTTAAATAAATAACTAATCATTTTTTATAAATATTTTTTTTTGGTCAAAACTCGTCTAATTTTGCTAAAACTCGTTGAACATAATTTTTTATTCCTCTTTTATTTTAAAGCAAAAAAGTCGGAAGAAGAAATTTCATGAACAATTAATTCTGTAATTTTCTGTCTTGAAAACAATATCCCTTGATCTAACAAATAGATTAAAACCAGAACACAATATTCTGTACAGAACTGACCCTGAATAAGTGAGCGGAAAGTTAAAACTACGCTCAAATCACCCTAAATACATTTTCGTTTTCATTACTCCGAGAAATATCCCTTGAGGATGCAATCCCAAATGTGCATATGGCTAATAAATGCCTATCGGATTCGCCTGTAAAGGGTGATGGTGTAATATTAATAGCTCGTATGCTATGTGATATAAAGTACTTTTTTAAATTTTTGTAAGGTTTTACGGCTACTATTTTAACATATAAAAATATAAAGGTGATATTGCTTGCTTACTTGGTCATTTCAAGAACTAATATAAAGTAAAAAGTAGCATTATGCCGTTTTCTTTACGGGATAGATAAAAGGAATAAAACTGGATCAGGAAATTTGGTATCTTGCATTAATAGACGTCTACCAGATGGACCCGGAAACCGGGTCCGGTATAATATGAGCGACTCTCATTACATATTTAAAAATACTCGCACACACTTTTATTTAACCGTGCAAGATATCCGACGAGAATTCGTTCACTCAAAGTCCGGTTTCTCAGTAATTGCAACAAAACCCTCGAAAAAAGATACTAAACAAGCCAATCCGAGACTAGTTTTAAACCATAGCAAATATTTTAGTCTGGTTAACAAGTGCTTTTGAGGTCAAAACTTTTTCTAATTCTCTAAAAAATATGATTTAGGTGTCATTCGATTCGGAATGGCATGTAGAAACTTTTTGAGAAAATTGAAGGTCCGCTCGCCAAAACTGCAAAAGTTATAAACAATTAAGTGAAATAAAAAACGGGGGATTTGGTTTTTCGCAAATATCTCAAAAACTATTTGAGGTTTTTAAAATTTGAAAAAAGATTCAAAAAGAAAAGTAAATTTCCCAAAAAAAGTCCATACTCCTGGAACTGTAGGATAAAGATTTATAATTTTTCCAGAGGGTTGAAAATACGCTCGTAAACGGATACTCCGGCTTGCGCAAGCCACGCCAACTTTGGACTTTTAATGAATAAATATTATTTTTACTTATAAAATAAGAAAATTAAGAAGTAAAAAAAATCATGCGCCTACAAGATAGATCAATAAACAATAATCCGTCGGCAATTTTTTTTTATGTCGATTTATTATTTAGTTATCCATTAATTAACATTTTTTTGTAGTACCAATGTTAACATTGAAAGTGCGATAATTGTTAAACTATTAATCTGGATTTTTATTCTTTTCATCAAGCTATTTAACAAAGGCTTTAAAAGACATTCCCGTTGGAAAAATTAAAAAAAAAATGATAATTTTCACTTTATTATTAACAATTATGAATTAAGCATTATTTTTTTTTCATAATATTACTGTAGTAATATTATGAAAAAAAATTAATGTTTAATCGCGCTTCATAAGTTTTTATCTCAGTAAATTGTTAATAACAAAGTGAAAATTGTCAATTTTTTATTTTTTTTAACGGGAATCTATTCTAAAGCCTTTGTCAAATAGCTTCATGAAAGAAAAAATCTAGATTTATAGTTTAACAATTATGGCACTTTCAATGTTAACATTGGTACTTCAAAAAATTGTTAGTTAATTAATGGATGACTAAATAAAAAATCGCGATAACAAAAAAAATTGCCGACGGATTATTGTTTGTTGATCTATCTTGTAGGCGCATTAGTTTTTTTTACTTCTATAATTTTCATATTTTATAAGTTAAAATAATATTTATTTATTAAAAGCCCAAAGTGGACGTGGCTTGCCCAAGCCGGAGTGTCCGTTTTCGGGCGTATTTTCAATCCTTTAGGAAAATCATAAATATTTATCCTACAGTTCCGGAAGAAGAGGTTTTTTTTGGGAAATTTCCTTCTCTCATTGAATCTTTTTTTTATTTAAAAAATCTCAAATAGATTTAGTGATATTCGCAAAAAACCAAATCCCCGTTTTTTTTCACTTAATTGTTTATAACTTTTTGCAGTTTTTGCGAGCGGCCCTTCAATTTTCTCTAAAAGTTTCTACATGCCATTCTGAATCGAATGACACCTAAATCATAATTTTTAGAGAATTAAAATAGTTTTGACCTCAAAAGCACTTGTTAACCAGACTATTTTTATTACAAAAGTATATATTTTTCACTTACACTTCATAACCAATCATATTAAACGTATGTAATTAAACATGTTGGTCTTAAAAAGAGAAATAAAGCTAATTTAATTAGCAACTTTTTGCAGATTTTTATATGTGAGATTGCTTGGCCCTATAGCCCCTATAGGCTTTGGCCCTATAACAATGAAAATAGCGCAACGCGACAATGTTCACCACTTTTTAGGGTTTCGAAGTAAACTAAGAATCCTTATAGTGTCGCTATGTGCGTCCTATTGTAATAGCTTAGAAATCGTTAATACTAAAAAACTGTAATTTGGCACGAATATTCATATTAGTAATGGCAACAAAGAGATAATATAAAATCTTGAAAAATATTTTTCGGGGTGGCTCCCCTACATATGAAGTAGGAATGTTAATATTATTTTCTCACGTACCCCATACAGTGGGGTATCGTTGGATAGGCTTTAAAATAAAAATATTGTAGGTTTGTGAAAACAAGTTTTATTTTTATTAAAACTATATATATATATATATATATATATATATATATATATATATATATATATATATATATATATATATATATATATATATATATATATATATATATATATATATATATATATATATATATATATACATATATAATAAGTGTAAGTTATCGCGGCTTAGCAGGCTATACAAGTTTTTGTGTAATAGTCGACCAATTTATAAAATGAACTTAGAGAAGTTTTTATAGGCGGTGATCCAACTTCGGAACCCTACATTGCGCTTGCCAAGACACGCATTTTACCAACTTTTTATTTTAATAAGATTAGGTTATAAATATAAAAAACTTCAAGTTTAAATAGCTTTAAACTAATAAAATACCTGTAGGGTGATATATCTTTGGGTCGCTTTTGAAGAAGCTGGCCCCATCTGCTATTTTCCCAAATAGTTCGTAAATTGTAAACGAAAGGTCAAACGTGTTCCTGCCATTGTAACTACTTAGTGATAGAATCTACTCAGAGTCCACAAATCTATACAGGTGTATTAGTAGTAGCTGTATACATGTATCAATATACAATACAATACCATACAATAACTATTTATTGTGTACCAAAGTACATGACAACACAAAAGTAAAATAAAATTTTATACATGTTCTATTGTTCTATACACAAAGGCGGTCTTATCACTAAAAAAGCGATCTCTTCCAGACAACCCTTGGTGAAAAGATAACAATATATACCAAAAAAAAACATGTATTTCGAGATTCATGTATAAATACTGTAAACTAGCTGTGCCCGTGTTTTCGTCAACGTAGAAAAAAATCTAAAATACAAGTCATTGGGTTTTCCTCGTATAATTCCCGTTCCCGGGATTTCCGGGATCCCGTTCCTGGAATTTCTGGGATAAAAACTATCCAATGTCCTTTCTCGGGTTTCAAACTATCTTTGTACCAAAATTCATCTAAATCGGATCAGCGGTTTAGGCGTGAAGAAGAGACAGACAGAATTACTTTCACATTCATTATATTAGTATTAATATCAAACATTTCTGTATCTTAATGTACACTTGTGTAGTAAAAGTGTTAAGTAATATAATTTTGTACATCAAAGGAAAACGGTCTGATTACAAAACAGATAATAGTGCGTCTGTCTATACAATTGGGGATGCGATCATTAGAACTATAGCGATCAGATGGCGAAAGACCACTAGCGCATATGTTCTGTGATTTCAACCTAAATTGTGAGTAGTCTTGATCATTGGTGTAATATTTTGGCAAAAAATATTTATTATTTTCATAGATAAGTTTGTCGTACACACCTAGTTGGGTTTGCATTAATTTTATTTTTTCTGCTGGCTCAGCACTTCGACTTGCCGAATTAAATAAATGAGTAAGTGATTTTTTATCATATGTAATACATTCTATAGAAACCTAAATTATAGATGGATCTGTTTACATGCATGCGGTTCAAGGTTCATATTCTAAGTTGTGAAATTCTCATCGTGAAACCTCACGAACTTGCAAAATTTACCTCTTTGTCATATTAAAATTGAGAAGATTTCCAATTTTCTCAATTTAAGCCCAACTGGTATTAAATTTAAGCCCAAATGATATACTTCAGTTTTACACTAAGGCCTCTGAAATTTGCATTGAAGTCTAAAAAAGCTCCATGTGAGCAGTCACAATAATATCAAGTTGTGGACGTTGTCATACGTCCGCAGTATTGTTGGGATAGCTCTGCCATCCATTCCAATGAAACAAATTCAATACCTGGCTCTAAAATTGCTTTACTTATATTACCACTATAGGTAATAAAGTTTCGATTATTAAAAGATATTTTCAAAGTTATCTATAGGATGAAAATATCTATACTATATTTGAAAGGTTAACTTATGACATTAAGGCAAATTCTCTGTAAACCAAACAGAAATTATTAATTTAGTTAAAATAATCCTTTTATTTGTATAAGTTTGACAAATACCAGTCCAAATATAAATTTTGACTAGTCCACTTATCCTGAGTATGCGTAATACCACAGATATCTTGTACAAAAATGTGCTTAAAGTACTGGACCATTTGGAATGAAATTTAATATACACATAGCAATTTTTAGGTGTCACTTGCAGCCTCACTTATATGAAAATCGACTTTATTCCATAAAAGTAAAATTTAAAAAATCTTAGAAAATTCCTATGTCAATAACAATTATAAATGGCTCTGAATCTAGATCCAGAGTTATAAGTCACAGCCAAATTCACCAGAACTTTACGTTGACAGTGAAAGAAAACAAATATTATTATGATTATAAATGATATTCGCTAAATTAAAATATAACAATAAGTTTCATTACACCATTAACAACACTTTTGACAAGTCAACATTTTATAATTATTGACGGATTGGAACGCAAGCACATCGAGAAAATCCGGGGTTTATATCCGGGATATATATCCGTTCGATAACGCCACGGAAAATAACTGGTAAAAAATATAATTCCTTATCATTTTCTACGCCAAAATTATTTATTTATTTATTTAATGATTTATTGTACACCTTAATTAATTAACATTTACAGAACTCTCTTAAATTACACAAATGGCGGTCTTATCGCTAAAGAGCGATTTCTTCCAGACTACCAGTGGTAATAGGATTCATTGCTTGTAAAAATCGGGTGCACAAATTACAATTCAGATATAATATACATACATAAGTTACATAATATCAATGAACAGTTGATTACATATTGTAAACTAAAACAAATATTGTATATACACACATATAAATATATAAATTAATTCAAGTATCAAAAATAATTGCACTACATGACCATTGTCAAATAATACAATATGCATTATGGCATGGCTTTGTGCAACCAATTGTCCTCATACATTCGCCCTTCCAATACAAGCACTTGATAACTGCCTTTACAATCATTTAAATGGCTCCATATATTTATGCATGAAAATGTTGTTTTATAGCTGCCAGAGTATTAGATTTAAATATAACTAATGGTTCAGTGGTACAGTAGCGGTACAGATCTTTAATGGTACAGTAGCGGTACAGAATTGAATGTAGAAGCTTGAGGTCCTGGGTGTGAGTTCGGAGTCAGGCAATTCGGTTTTAGGCCCGTGTTGATCCGGAACTGGTTTTGAAAAAATATTATATATTTTTTGCCAGTCATCTCATAAGAGCCAAAAAGGTAAGAATGCGTGTCACTAACATCGTGATAACCATTGATATATAAAAAAGGTGATTACTATGTTTTTATACCAAGAAATAGCAGATAAGCATTTAGATCTCTTATTTTTAAATATCGATATGGAAGCGCTTGACCACGATCTCGCCTGATGGTAAGCTAAGATGCGGACTACGATGGAACGCGCTTCCCTAGAAGTTATCTAGCCACCTGCTCACTCTTCTCTTGAAGATCCCCCGATTGCATTCATCGAGTAACACAGACTCAGGAACATATTCCAGTCCCTTGCCGTTCGCATCAGGAAAGTCGAGTCAAACTGCTTTGTCCGGGTACGTGGAACGTCCACCATATGGCGAAATTCTTGTATATATATAATTGGTATCTCGGAATCGGCTCCAACGATTTTCATGAAAGTCACAAATTAGGGGTTTTTCGGGTCAAGGAATCGATTTATCAAGGTTCCAGGTCCAAGAAAAGCTCGGTTCCCAAGATATGAGTATGTGAAAAACCGAGCAAAGCTCGGTCAACCAGATATTATTCATCATATATCAAAGACCATGGCCGGACTTGTTACAAAATTTAAGAAAATCGGGTCGATAGAAAATAATTGCGAAGACTGGTATAAAATCATTATTAAACGGGTCTATATCTTGATTTTTTGACGTATAGGTCTGCAATTAAAAACATGAAATCATCATATTCATACCTAAACCGCTAGCGAATCATATTTGACATATAATCTACACTTTTTTCTTTAAATATTTATTTACTATTAGACCTGATCGCCCATTTTCACTGATAGTGGGCTCTCGTTTACTCTGATAGAAAAAGACAGAGTGCGCGTTTTTGGTGTTTACAGCGCCTTAGTATTTAGCTAGGCGCCAAGTGCGCAGTGCGGTCGGTCGTAATCATTCTAGAACGTTCGTTTTACTAAGCTACTCACTAGGTAGTTCGCAAGGCACTAGGCGAAAGCAAGCCGCCTGTCAGTGCGGACGTAGCCTAAGAGCACAAAGCGCTCCGATTCGATTGAGGTTTAGTTACGTGAATTGGGGGCCTGGCTATGCAATCGATGGGGTTTTGGTTAGATTTCCAACTGTGGCAGGTGTTTGTACGACGAAAATAGTTGCATTCCGAAATCTGGTTGATTGTTAAATACATTTTAGTATTTTTTAAATTTTAGATTTTCAAGAAAAACTTTAAATAAACCTCAATAACATTTTTGCTTAACCCGGGGAACAAATCTGGGACTTCATGGTCTGAGTCCCAGATTCTGTCTATATTTCAATCTATATATATAATAAAAAAGTAGAAAAATAATTTCTGTACATAACATTTTTTTGAAAAATACTAATTGTGTCGGTTAATATATCGATAATAGAAGTGAAAAGAAAATAATGAAATTTGACATGAGTCTAGAATAACATAATATAGGATGCTTTTTGTACAAAAATTCAGCACCATGGAATAGGCGAAAAAGTCAAAACACATATTTAGCTTTAATTCATTAACCTGTAGTCCGAAACCCTTTATTATTTTTTGTTCGAAAGGAGATATTATAAAAATTGTTCCTAAAAATTTCAAAGTCATCAAATTTGGAAACACAGAAGTTACAATCATCACAAGTTTCTAAGGTTTCCGAGTGATAAATCAAGTTAAACGTGACACCAGAAATGTATAGAAACCTTTGAACGTACGGGTCATTTTAAGTTAGCGCGTGCATTTCATTATGTTTGTTTAATGAATATAACCCGGGTTTTAAGTAAATGGTAAAACTGCAATTTTACTATTTTAAAAATTAGTAAAATATATGTACAACGTAAGTTTAAAATCTTGACCTTTTAGGAGGCCGGTAACATTTTATTTATAAGAAAATAAAGTAATTTTTCAGTTTTTTTCCAATATTTAATAAGTATTCTAATAGAATTGGTTCTTTATTAAATTTACCGTAACAATAGCCTATTGTAAAAAAATCAAAATTAGATAAATCAATGAAAATGAATGAATTTTAGCGATTTTTAATGTTTAGACAGCATTAAAGCCAGTTTTAGCAAACTCTAAAAACATTGTCTTGAGACGCACATGGTAACTCCTGAAAAAATGGTGATCAGATGTACTACTCTGAACTTGCAACACTGCTCTGAACTGACATTGCAAAACTAACCATTCAACAGGGATAACGGCGTAAACAATTCGGAATTCAAATATTTTTATTGAACAGATTTGGAGGTAGACGAAAACATTTTTTTACAAATAAGGATCAAATTCGCAGCCCCTTGGCTGATTATGATTTTCCTGGCAGTGACGTCGTTTAGTTACGCAATTTTCGTTCGGTGGAAGGATAGCCCCAGCCTTGTTTTTTCTGCATCACCGGTGTGTGAACTTTCTCCTAATAAAAAGTAGGTTTTTCGAAAATGTTTTTTAGTTAAATATGTAGTTTAATCAAATATGCACTTAAGTCAAATAAGGGATAATTATATTATGGCAGATAAAGAAAACCGTAAGTTTGATTGCAGAAAATAAGAAGCGTTACGACAGGCCTATGGCCTTAGGCGTTCCAATGTTTTTTTGTGGCGACTTCAGTTAAACACTTTCTAAAGCTTTAGAAGACAAAAGGGTAGATGTCAAAGTCAACGTGTTGTCAAAACCACACTAAAAAGTTTATTTCTTGATAAGAGTGCTTCACCTTCCAAAGTATTGCTGAATATGAGAAATACGAATAATTGAAAAACTTTAAAAACAACAAAGAAAAATGTTAACAAAGGGTTCGAGTCTCGCGTGTCGAAATTTTTCTTTGTTGTTTTTAAAGTTTTTCAAGTTTCCCAAGGACGGGGTGAGTGCAATAAAACAAAAATAATTAGAAATATGAATAATTCTACTATTATACTCTGCTGGGATGACAATTATGAACGAAATCGCGGGGACAGCTAGTATATACTATAACAGCTCACCTGCGTAATTTGGCTCGCTAGAGCACCCATTATATGAATGATATTCTGGATTAGCCTGTCCTCGATATAACTTTTCGTGAAAGTTTTCAAACTAGAGATTACAGCCTCTTAGGGGTTGATTTTTTTAAATAAAAGCTTTTGTTTGACCTCGGATCTTCGGCTACCTCCATACCAGATTTCATTAAAATTCAGCAAATTAGCCGTAAAAGCTTAACAGACAGTCAGCTTTTTGAATTTATAATATTAGTATTGATATAAGTAGCTTTTTTAGTGTAATTATTTTGTCAGTGAGTCATATAAGGCGTTAATATGTAAATTCATGCTAGTTTTGATGCCCATACGTTTCTCTTGAAAATGCATTTAACGCGTCCCATATGGTAATGGGGCACCAGCATGGGGGCTTATTGTCCTCCGCGGCTTTTACACCATATGGTACAAAAATTCATAAACAAGTGCGCTCTAAATCCCACTTAAACGTTAGCTGATTATTTATTTCAAATAACTGCAACTAAATATCAATTCTATTAGAACGCAGTAAAATTCGAAATTTAAAATAAAAGTTTGAGTTAAGTACTGTAAGGAAAAATAAACCTAGATACATTAAAATAAAATTGAAATTGCTTTAATATAAACACGGTTTGATAATAGAACAGAAACTGCACTTACTTTTGAAATCAGCAAACTAGTGGACATAAACAAAAATAATACAACGAAGAATTTAGTATTCTATTTTCAGTCTAAATAAGGTTCAAATTTACACGTGATCAAAAGGAATTAGTTCGAATCGATTAACAGGATGGTTGATCTAAAAGAATTATTGAAAAGAAATGATTATAGTGTAAGCTAAAATGTACAATGAGCGAATTTTTTGCTCCAAAAATCACGAAAGCTTCGACCGAATTTCGACCTTTTGTCTCTTTTAATAAGTAATATATGTCCTTGTGTGAAGTTGATAAAATTGTGTAGGATACAATGAATAGAGCTAACACTATTGTTGAAAATGAATTCACCATACGGTAAAGCGACATTACGTTTCAATAGCAAGTTAGGGTGAATTAAAGATATTTTAATAACATGTTGTTATGACTTAGGGTAGTAGCGGAGTGAATGACAAGCATCGCCTGTAGTGTATTTGGCTAACCACTATTTCGGGCTAACCAGAATAAGAAAATTTAAAAAAAAATTAAAATAATGACGTAACGTATAACAAAACAAAAAACAAGGTAACCAAGTAAATCTGTAAACTGTTTGACCTTTACGGTCATTTCTGAAACTCACCCCTTAATTGAGGTATTTTAAGCCTGAACAGTCAAATATATACCTAAGTTTTAATTTTTTTTTAAAGTAATTTCTTGAAAACGACGCTATTTTAATCATAAATCGTTGTAACTTTTGAACGCGATTATTTTTCCTTTAAATAAAGATTTAAGCACTAAAATGTTTATTGTTTACTTTTTTTAAAGAGAAGTACGGTCAGGAAGTGATTAAAGAAAACATTTTTTAGACACTTTTTCTAGGGTCTTATTAAAATTTATCAACATATACTAAGCCGAATCGGTTCAAATTATAAACAATCCTAAAATTGGTAAAACGATATCAAATGCCAACAAACGCGATTCGGTCGGTCAAGCCGTCTAAAAGTTATGAGATGTTTTCATGCACATATACACACACTCATATACAAATACATATATACAGAAATACTGAAGTCATAATAATTTGTGGTATTTCCTTCTGAATGATTGTGAAGTCGTGTGTTTACATCAAAACAACAAATTATGTCAATTATTATATATACCTCGGTTCTTGCTTACTGATTGAATATTCAAGGAATAATGTTTTTAGACTACACAGAACTCAAACTCAATCCATACTAATATTATAAATGCGAAAGTCTGTCTGTCTGTCTGTCTGTTACGCTTTCACGGCTAAACCGCTGGACAGATTTTCATGAAATTTGGCATGGAAATAGTTGAAGAGCCGTTTTTTTTTCAAAAATCAACCACTAATAGGTCGAAATAGGGGATGACATTTGTATAAAAACCTATCTCGACGACATTCTAATCTCCTCGCGAGCGAAGCTGCAGGTCAGCTAGTAGTTTATAATCTGAATATTTTTTCAACCGACGAAAAAAACGAAAAAGGTTCTCAAATCGACGCGATAATTTTTTTAAGTTAGACCAAGTAGTTTTTTCGGAGTTGTCCGATTTTGATATTTTTTTTATTGGAATGAGTATTCCCCGAGGGTGGTCCCCTCGAGGGCGGTCAGAATAACTTACGAGGACCTTAAAAAGTTGAGATTTGAGAGTAACATTTTATCCGGGTCTGGTACCACTTTTCTACTTTTTCTTGTCACAACCTTTGACCATCTTCACGCCCATATCCCCGAAGGGGTAGGCAGAGGTACAACAAGTGCACCCACGATTAGCCGAAGATACTTGGTCCCACAAATGTGATAGGTGGCAAGCCTATCGCCAATCGGGCACTTTCCAATCCAAGGCAACATTGTGTTTCTGAAAAAACACTTCTTTTTTAATGTGCCCGACCCGGGAATCGAACCCGGGACCTAATGTGGTCAACGCCAACGCTGGACCACTAGACCACAGAGGCGACTTACCACACCGGGAATCGAATCTTTGACCAAAGTAAATTTATTTTACTACATAGTTAGTGTCTGCAGTCTGACTTGTACCAGTTTGGAGAGTAAAAATACTGGTAAACTTGAGCATCTATTATTACATTCCCCACCCGGATAGCAAAGTTCAATTAACATTTTTGGTTTACGCAAACAATAGGGGTTCGAATCCCGACAGTGACAAGCATTTATGTGTTGAGCATGTTTATATTTGTGAGTTTGGTGCTTATTAAATACTAGGTGAGCCCGCGACTTCGTCCGCGTTGGAAAATTTCGAAAAAAAGTAGCCTAATTTACTCCCAATCACATCAGATATTTTCCAGTGAAAGTTCCGTCAAAATCGATCCAGCCGTTCCAGAGATTAGGTGGAACAAACAGACAGACAGAGAGACAGAAAATTTTTTAAAAAAATGTTATTTTGGTATATGTACCGTGTATTATATACCTTGTATCCCTATGCATGTAGTAAAAAGCGGTTATTTTAATATTACAAACAGACGCTCTTATTTATTTGTATAGATATTTCAATGTTATTGTATGTATTTCTTTATAAGACGGTAATTTGATAGATTCACACGTGATCAATACTCTATCTCAAGAGAATCGAATAGAAAAAGAATATTAACACAAACACCAACTAATCTGTCTCCGACGTAGGAAGATGGGAGTGCGAAGGCTCTAGGGAGGCGAGCAATCGAACTGCCAATCTAAGTTGCAGATGCGACCTCTGACACTATATTATCAGTCACGCCTTTGTTCTCAGTACCTGAAGATTGTAAGGTTTGTTTATTTAGTAATTATTACTACTAGTTTTGTTTTAGGGTTTTAAAAATTAAGTAAGTTTTTGCACTAAGTGAAATCGAGTGATTATCGACGCTGACCACGCAATAGGAAGAGTTCGGTTTGATTCGTGATAGAACGAGCATTTTTATGATCAGTCCACAAGTCTTATCAACCAACAACTAAGAGGAATAAGTCTGTAAGAAAAAAATATTATTTTTATTTGGTACTAGTAGGTCAAAATCGCGGTTAAAAACAATTTAAATCAAGAACCGTCCAATTTTAAACAATAGGCATGTTGATTTAATATAGAATTCGAAGCCATATTCTAGCTATATATCAGATAATATATAGGTGACAATCTTGTACCTTTTTTACAACAGTTAAGCGAACGGATTAATTTGAAATATGGCATAGTTAAAGATAACATTTCGGAGGACTGAACAAATTAACTATTTTATTAAGAAATAATGTACATCACAATGAATATATCTCAGTGAAATTGTCAATACCGTTAGATTATAATCTAACTAAGTGATATTATAATTTAACTGCTAACCTAACCTAACCAAATTATAAAATCCCTAGTTAGATTATAATCTAACGACTATTGACAATTTCACTGCGACAAATACATTAAATTAATAAAACTAAACATTACACACACTACATTTATGTGACACTAGCTGTTTCCAGCGACTTCGTCCGCACGGAGTTCGTTTACTCCGCACTGCCCCTTCCCCGTGAGTTATAGCGTGATAATATGTAGCCTATATGTGGGGGTCTACATCCACAGTGGGACCTATTAGTATTATTCATACAAAATTTGAAGTAAATCCATGCAGTACTTTTTGAGTTTACCCCGGACATACATACAGATAAACAGACAAAAATTCTAAAAACTATATTTTTGGCTTCGATATCGATGGTAGATCACGCCACAAGTATTCTTTTAAAAAAATATTCAATGTACAGTTTTGACCTTCCTACGATTTTATTATATGTATAGATACCTATTACATGCATGATATTGTACACTCATGTATAGTATTTTTTTTACAGCTAGAGTCTGTTGTCAAACTTAAACAATATTTTATTGTTTAGTCTAAGACTATACAATAAAACATTTTTACGATCGCTAGAATAAACAAATAAAAACATTGATATGCCTGAAAATTTCAAAAATAAATTAATCATACGATAAATTTTAAAGTAAAATAAGGGTGTAGGTATTGTTTGAATAAACCAATATTTTGTCTAATATGAATCAGATATCCGAGGCACGGGTGTAGCACCACCACCCGACTCCGAGCTGCTACTGCAATTTTAGGTTTTCGAGAAAAACTCTCGAAAATACCTAAATAAGTCATAAAGGGATTAAACTCGGGACCTCATTATCTGAGTCGAAAAAGTTAACCCTTAGACTACGAGGCAGAACTTGTTTTTAAAGTCATGGGTATATACTGATAAGTCAATTAAGTAATAAATATCGGCTTGAACAGGGTGTTCTCTAAGTAATTTTGCCACGTGCCTCCATTTATCGTACACGCGGCACAACCGGGGGCTGCACGATATGACACCAATCCTGTTACGCAGGGGTATTAAGAAATACACAAAAGTCTTAATTCCATCACAGACTGTTTTTCTAATTGCATCACACTAGTATGGTCACAAATATTATTTTTACTAGCTGCATCCTGATCCCTCTACACTATGAAAGTTTTCAGTGAATCCCACGAGAACCACTAATTTTTCAGAGATAAAAAGTACTCTTTGTGTTGTTTCAGGTTATTTTTTATATATTCTTTTACAGCGAAATATTTGTTACTCATTCACAGATGAAATAGAATGATACAAAGAATTATACAGCCTACTGTGTTGTAAGTTTCGATTATAGTAATAAATACTTTGATTATTGTTGCATTTAATTTAATGGTTTGTTTAAAATTTTGCGTATTCCTTATCCAAAATTTTTCTAATTTGTTTGTTTGGTCATAAACAAAATAAAGTGTTAACTTTATGGCAGAAAAGAAAAATCTTTGCTTGATTTAGAAATAAGAAAAAGCGTACAAGTTTGATTAGTTTTTTCCCGTGTTCCATCCGGACTTCTTTGAAGAATAGACCAACTGCCGTAACCGATTGGTTACGCGAGTCACTGCCATCGTGGCTACTAGGTGGTAAAGTTCTCCATTGTCTCGCCCGGGTTTGGTGCCACCGCCTTACCAATTCCTGCCGCAATAGCGACAGTGCTTGTCGCTGTCGTATTCCGGTTTAGAAGGTAAGCTAGCTGGTAACTTATGCATTTGGCATTAGACTTCGCCACAAGATAGCAACGCACCATTAACATCTTTGGTGTCTATAGGCGATGGTTGACTCTTTCCTTCAGGAGACCCATCTGCTTGTTTGCTATCTTATGATCATATAAAAAAAAGTTTCATGACTTTCCAACTAAAATCCTATTAAAACTTACTTGCTATAAAAAATGTCCGTTCAATTCGAATATGGACTTATTGTATGTACATTAAATTAATTTGATAATTTCCGCTGACGCTATATTCCTTTAGCGTTTTGAGGCCATCTCATCAATCTCCTTTCAAATCAAATCCCGAGCAACGTCGTTTTTATCAGAAAACAGAAAAAACACATCATTTTAATCTGTCTCAACCGAGAATCGAAAATCATGTGGTCAACACCGACAGCTCCACCAGATTATAAATTAATTGATAGCATCATACGTGTGGAAAATGTAACACACTTGAATTTACTTACCTTCATATGCCTTGTATATTAACCCACTACAAATTTTTATTCACATACTCTTTGTCATGTTTATAATCTATATATTAATATGTGAAGGGAAAACTTTGTACCCCTTTATAAGACAATTACGCGAACGATGGAGTATAAAATTTGTCGCAGTTTATGTAAATGTAATTAATCTACATTGCGGAGGACTGCAGAAACCTAAAAATGCATTAGAAATACATCAAATTAATTAAAATAAATATTACACACACTGCATTCATGTGACATACATGATAATACACACACATGTATAATATTTTCTTTACGGCTAAAGTCGATTGTCAAGCTTAAAAGAGATTTCAGTATTTATTCCATGGTCGAATTTTGGCCACAGGATCGTTAGTATCAATTAATTCCATAGAAATATGAAAAAAATATTCTTGAATTAACGTCACATTAGATAGAATGAAGAAAATAACACAAAAACAAGGATAAAAAGTTATAACCATCAGTTTTCTTTGCCAGCGGCGAGCCATTAATCTTGTGGATTACAAAAGAGACCGGTACGAGCAAGTTACTGTAGTTACATAAAAAATATCTCAAGCATCTTTATGATAATGTTCTATATCTAGCTTCTATCAGAAACTTTGCTGTCATTGTGATGGAAAAACCATATTTTAACGCCAACTATATCTTAGTAACCTTTATCTATATTAATCTACATATATCTATTCACATTATTTAATATTATATTATATTTTATATTATAAATGCGAAAGTTTGGATGTTTGGATGTTTTGTTTTTGAAAGAAAGTTTGGTTGTATGGATGTATGGATGGATGGATGTTTGTTATTCGATCACGCCAAAACTACTGGAATGATTTAGGTGAAATTTTTCACACAAGTAGCTTAGAATATAATTCAATGAAAATTAGATAGGGAAATTCTGTTGAATTGATACGAATTTTTAGAGTCCAAAAGAAATGTATTCGAGCAATATGTGGTGTTAATCAGTTACATTCCTGTAAACCACTTTTCAAGTCTCTTAAGGTACTTCCCTTACCATGTTTGTATATTCTAGAGGTATGCGTATTTGTAAAAAAGCACCAAAAGTTATTTAAAACAAATGCTGAAGTCACTGGTAACTCATATTTTAGGAATAGTAAAAAATTATATGTGCCTAATCAAAAATTAAATATTTTTACAAAAAATATTCCTGATAGTCTTAAATCATTACCTATAAATAAATTTCGCAAAAAGTTGTTTGATTTGCTGTTAAATAAAACTTATTATGATATTAAAGAATTTTTAGCCGATAAAATTAAATATTAATGGATAAAAATATAAGTTTGTTGAATTGTCCTTAAAAAATTTCAATGTACCTAGTAAAATTTTGTAAATAGTGAACATTTTGTAAATTATAAAAAATTTAATTGCACAAAATATGAAACTTGTAATTATAAAAAATTCTTTTGTAATATGAAATTGTACATTTATAACAAGTACATAAAATAGAGAAAAAAGACCAGCCCGCTGAGTTTCTTCCGCCGGATCTTCTCAGTGTGTGGCCGCGTTCCGATCCGGTAGTAATTCTAAATATTCGATAGAATCTTTTAAATGTAATATTTTATAACGATAATTTTTTTTAATATTTGCACACCATATAATGGTAGAATATGTTGGTAACTTAATTTATTTTTAACAACTTGTAACACCCATATTCTTGCAAATAAATATTTTCTTTCTTTCTTTCTTTCTTTCTAGATGATAAACTGGCATAACGCATAGGCTACTTTTTGTCCTAAAAAAAATGGGTTGTTTCCGCGTGGTTCAAATGCAGCAGGCCGCACGGTGCAGCTAGTTATAAGTACGTATATTAATTTATAAATTTATATTAATTAAATAATTAATATTATAAATGCGAAAGTTTGAATGTTTAGATGGATGTTTGGATGGATGTTTGTTACTCAATCACGCAAAAACTACCTAAAGTATTTGAATGAAATTTGGCACACAAATAGGTGATGACCTGGAATAGCACATAGGTTAAAATTAGGTGATCCCGCGGGATTCAGCACAAACTTTTATAATACAGCGGGCTGCAAGCTGCAGCTAGTATTATAAATGCGAAAGTTTGAATGTTTGAATGGATGTTTGTTACTCAATCACCCAGAAACAGCTAAACCGATTTAGATGAAATTTTGCACACATGTAGATGATGATCTGAAATGGCACATAGGCTACTTAATATTCCGGAAAAATATTCATTCCCTCGGGATTTATCAAAAGGGTTTATTGGATGATTCGCATGAATTGAATCGACATCTTTTAATAATATATTTTTTTCTGTTATTGTGCGAATCGACAACTCCAAAAATATGTAGTAGGCTATTGGCACACATTGTTTTTTTTGCTAAAGAGTTATGATAAAGTGCACTCTAGTAGAAAGTATTTAGGATTAAATATTTTCATTGATATGAAATGAGATACAAATTAATCAAAAATGTCTGTATTTAAATAAAAAAAATTTAAACGTTTTCTTTATTCGCCATGATATGATATGAGGAATGAAAAATGATCAAATTTCGTTCATAAAGCAAAAGTTTATTACTATTTGAACATACATAAATCAAAAAATATAGTTAATGAATTAACACTTAAATTTAGTATGATAAAATGATTATGCATGGCTTTCCTAGTTTCAAGTAAAATATCTGCTATCTAAGCTTCGAATAATTCTTTATATTCTTATTATTTCTGAAACGGGTGAACATGACTGTAATTTTTATTTTATGCTCTGTAAAATAAAATATGTGCCAATAGCCTACTACAAATTTTTGGAGTTGTCAATTCGCACACCAATATATTAACTTCTTGCGAATCGCCTATAGAAAAAATAGCATTATTAAAAACAAGCTGTTGCCCACGACTTCGTTCACGCGGACTTCGTTTTCTCCGCACAACTCCTCCCCGTGGGTGATAGCGTGATAATATGTAGCGTACATGTTGACCCGACCTAAAACTATATTTTTGGCTTCGATATCGATTGTAGATCACGTCCCAAGTATTCTTTTAAAAAAATAGTTCAAATCAAAAGTTGTTATAATGCAGTGGTCTGCACGGAGTAGCTAGTTATATTGTTATTTAATAAGTTACTTTTTTACTTTACACATATTAATCTGAATTATTTATATTACAACATTTGTTTTAAAACAGACACATTAAGATTTGAGTTTGATTCCTAGTGCGACTAATTTAGGGTGGGTAGGGTAAATAGCTATATAGTATGCTTGAACAATTTGAACACGGTACATCAGTCTTCTTCTCTCATTGTATCTACAATCTACATCCATCGACATTCGCATTTTTAATAATAAAACAAATTTATTAATCTTTCATAATATTATGCCATTCTTTCTTCGGGTTATTTTTACGATTTATTTATTACTTTATATAGCTACAGCGTAATTATCACGCTATCACCCACGGGGGAGGAGCAGTGCAGAGTAAACGAAGTCCGCGCGGACGAAGTCGCTGGCAACAGCTAGTTTATAATTTATAATATAAATATAGATTTATTCGGACATTTTTACTACCTAATGAATCTTATTTTGAAATAATAGATGAAAGTTCCAAAAAAATTAATTATGAATTGTATAAGGATAATCAAAAAAGTACTTATGTGAATCGTTTTTTTTTTATTTTGTTTTCGTCATTGATTTCTTAAAACCAACTAAAACCGTTTCTGCCGTACCTTTGAAATGTGAAAAAGGTAATCAGCTCTATAAATCATAATTTTAGGCTAAATGCATGTATAAGTTGTCACGTTTTAATAATATGTCCGAAATAACATATAGCATAGCATAAATCAATGTCATACGTACTCTTTGAGTATATAAATCTAATCTATGGTCATACTTATAAACTTCAATGGTGCTATTAATAACCCTAACAAGCTTGCGTGTATATTAGCTCTCATTCAAGTGCATCAACTAAAACGTAGCAACACGTGATAATGAACGAGAAAGGCCACGGTCCTTCAAATTTTATTCCCCAATTATTATATTGTCCTACATATTCTGCTATAATAATCACAGGTCTTATAGAGAGTCCGGTAGTCGATAAATTTGATCAAGTAGCTTGACATTCTATCACACAATTCTATGCCATCGTATCATTAACACATTTCATGTCTATAGGCGTCGGATATCTTGTAAAAACTTTTTCAATTTAATCTAAGACTAATGGATATACTGCCAGCAATAAAACAGATTTTTCATACAAGGAGTGAATAGCCGAAAAATAGCTAAGATCTGACAAATGGCTTTCCTTTAACGTCTGCGCCCATCTTATTACCGTTACATACTACCAAAAGAACTCATTTACGTCTATTTACCACTTAAATATCACATATTTTCATTGAAATCTAAACCGTATTGTTAACCAATTTTGGTATGTAATTCTTTGAGTAAATTTTACTTTTTAGATGTGACATCATGCAATTGACTTTATACGTTAAAGCTTATATCATTAAGTACATTTTCGGTTTGTTTTAGAGTGTTTAAGATATCAATTTGAGTAGAAGCGTCTGTGTTAATAGCATTATTCGCAATCTCGTCCATACAGTCGAGGGTTATGCCGCCTATAGACTGAGTATCATTTTTTATGTTACGTATAAAACATATTTATTACATTCATAATCGTTCTAGTTTCTTTACTGTCAAGTTAGGTAAGATAAATTAGATCTAATAAGGAGGGTGAGGAGGTTATTATATGCAGTTAAAAGTCAATCCTCCATAATGAAGACACGACTCTTAGGGACCATCCATAGAGTAAGATGCACCTCCATCCTTGTCATAGGTAATAACCATCACACGAATAGCAACGCATTCGTGTGATGGTTATTCGCTTTACTAACTTTTGGTTTAGATTTTAAATTTTGTCAATTATAGCTGTTATCAGACCTCTTCAATCTAAGAATCTACTGAAATATTTCTATCACGGCATGTACGCGCTTGACTTACGCAACAATAATAACTTAAATGCAAGTTTTTCAGAATTTTTCATCTGTTAAAACGTAATATCACACATTTCTAAACAAAACAATTACATGTCTACAAAAACACGAACTCATTTAAATTTTCCCATTCTCTGTAAACATACAAAAACATTAACCAAATGGTTAAAATATAAGTGGTTTTTAAACTTCTTTTAGAGTAAATTAAATTAAACAAACAGAGAAGAAGCACTGAAAGCATTTAAAATGCTATAATAAATTTCGTACGAATTATTCGAGTTGTGCTATAATCAGGCAGTGCAAAGTCGTATGTAAAGTTGTTGTTAACTGTTGTATATAAAAATACACGTGGAAAATAAATAATATCTAGTGGTATAAAAATGTATTATCTATATTGTTACGTACTTCGGGTTCGTAATTGTAAGAAAACACCACTTATATTAAACCGTGTATTTATAATACAAATACCCACAAAACAACACAATGTAATACTCAAATACTCTGATTAACACGACTCACTGCACTAACCTGAATTTAACCTACTACACAATTAAACACTTCTCGCTTCGCACGGGTTTCTTCAGGTATCGTTCTCAATCGCTTTATAAAACTGCCCTGTATTTGTAAACACATCTCTATTTATGTCCGAGGTAAAGTTCGACAACAATCGCGGTAATCATCTCGTAAACAATAACAATAATAAGTTGTTTACAATAAACAACTTATGATAAACAAACAAGTCTTAGTACACGTTATTTTCAACCTTATGCCCTATAACACAAAGTTCATTATGGTATAGCTTAGGTCAACTATTTGTTTGTCAATAGGAGTACCTATCTCTTCCTTTTATTTCTAGATCTCTCCAGCGTTCCAACTCTTTACGTTTCTAGATTATTTGTAACAATATTAATATTGTAAATGAGAATGTTTGGATGGATAGATGTTTGTTACTCAATCACGCAAAAACCACTGAACGGATTTGAATGAAATTTACCACACAGGTTGTACTTTTTATCCTGCAAAAATTAAGTAATCCTGCGGGATTCGTCACAAACTTTTATAATACGGCGGGCCACACGCTGCAGCTAGTAATATTATAAATGCGAAAAAGGTTGGATGTTTAGATTTTTGGATAGATGGATGTAAGGATGAATGGATGTTTGTTACGCAAAAACCACAAAAGGTATTTGGATGAAATTTAGCACATAGGTAGATAATGACCTAGAATAGCACATAGGCTTCTTTTTATCTCGAAAAAATGAGTTGTTTCCGCGGGATTTACGACATTTATAATGCAGTGGGCTGCACCCCGCAAATAGTGTACAATATTTATAGAAATAGAACAGTGTTGAGTTATCGACTATACTCATATAATAAAGAGAATTCATTTCTATTACTGACTGCATAAACTCAAAAACTACTGGACCGCACTAAAAATTATTTTACCACTAAAAGCTACACTATACAGAAAGGATATAGACTAAACCTACTGAGTAAAAAGTAATGACTTTGGACAACGCAAACGAAGTCGCAAGCAAAAGCTAGTAGTACAATAAAATGGCCAATTCAATAAATTACTTGACTATGCATCGGTCGGGCTCGGGTTCGATTCCCGACAGGGACAAACATTCATGTGATGAGCATAGTTGTATATATTTCTGGGTTTGGGTGTTTATTAAATATATTTGAGTATTTATATATGTATCTCTATCTATCAGTATCGTTGGTTGAAACACATACTACAAGCAATACTAGGTGGTAGAGTTCTACATTGTCTCGCCCGGGTCTGGTACCACCGCCTTACCTATACCTGCCGCAATAGCGTCAGTGCTTGTCGCTGTCGTGTTCCGGTTGGGAGGGTAAGGTAGCCGGCTAACGTATGCATGTGGCATTAGACCTCGCCACAAGATAGCAACGCACCATTAACATCTTTGGTGTCTATAGGCGATGGTTGACTCTTTCCATCAGGAGACCCATCTGCTTGTTTGCTATCTTATGTTATAAAAAAAAAGCAAATAAACTGCTTACTTTGAGGCTAGATTAATTCGTGTAATTTATCCAGTGATATTTATTTATTTATTTATTTGGTCACTTCAACTTAAAAGGCAATGTAAAAGTGCTTTTAAACAGTGTGTAAGGGACGGTCTATCGAAAATCGAAACCATAGCCTTGAACCAAAATTCTGATATGAAAGCCGTTGGGTGTTTATTGTAATACTTTATAGTGCTTTTTATAAAAAATAATAACATCTAAGGAAATACACAAAATAAGCGATATATTTATGCGTCACATGCCACGCAAAATAAACAGCTAGAAAAACTCTCGAAGAGTTTCGCGGACGCAACGAGTCCGCGCAACGTACGCTTCACATTGCGTAGCGTGAAATAAGAAAAAATCATAAAACGCAAACTGCATTTCCCACAAAAAAGGAATTGTTATCATTACCAGAATTACGTAAAAATTGTATGTTTTCTTAATGTTTTAGTAGACCGTCCCCTGTATGATGTATAGCATAATTCTGTAAAGATAAATTTCGAAAATGATGTTATTTACAACAAACTTACTCAATATTTTAAAAATAACCAGCCAAATTATTTGGAATTTATCAATGACAAAAATATTTCAAAAAATGATTTTTGATATTACTTTGACATTTTTCAATAGATTATATAGCTAAAAACAACATATTACATATCAAAAATTGCGTTAAATGCCATTCGGAAGATCAAAATCGATCATCGTTCCAGAATACACGGCTTTTCAAAAATCAATATACCGACATTTTTAACAAACTAGGTGTTTGAACTGAAAAAATCTATGCTAATAATTTTTACTCCTTTAAGCTAAAAATACTTCAATTTAGCAGAAAATTTTCAGGGATGACCTGCAGAATCAACCAGTTTACAGTTTTGTATTTAGAAATTGATGACGTACAATGGAGCACCTGATGAAAAGCAGTCACAAATTCCCATGGACAAGCTGTCACAATTTCCCGGCAACGCAGCTACAAGACCCCTGGTTGTCCAAGTTGTTCATGGGCGGCAGTGATCACTTACCATCAGGTGCACCACCTGCTCGTTTACCCCCTCTGCTATAAAAAAAACATCAATAACAAAAGGAGCTATCCGCTAATGCGTTGCCAACCTTAAATTTACCAATATGGTTTATAAGACTATGTCATAATCTCTATATATTAATACGTGAAGGGAAAACTTTGTACCTCTTTCTAAAACACGACTCCTAGGATATCCAGCGCCTTCTTGTTATAGTTAATCTATAGACTACCCGTGTAAAAGCTCTGACAAAATGCCTTGAATAGTGTAACTTTTACATCGTCAGTGCAACGAGCAAAACGCTCTCTTTCAATATCTGCATTATCTTTAAGATTGTCGGTAAGAATATGCCCGAGGTATTTGAATTGGGAAACCTTGCTGATCTTTATACCTTTTAGGGTTAATTGAGGTGCTATTTCCGGGCTCTTACCAGCGGCCTTAAAGACCATGTATTCACATTTTCCTACATTATATATGAGTCCGTGAGACGCAGCATGCGACTCACAAACCCCCAACATCTGATGAATTGACCCCGCAGACTGACCCCTTTTGCACCCTGTCATCCGCGAAACTAATGTTGTTGATACTTATCCCATCAATACTACACCCGACACGCATGCTGCTAATAGCGACTATGAGGTCATCCATATACATGTTAAAGAGCGTAGGTGAAATCTTACCCCCCTGCCTCACCCCGCACTCTAACTTATGACTCAGAAAAATAATTTGACCATTTAATATAATTTTATTATTTTGATTTGCGTACCAAAATTGAAAAATGCTTATAATTTCCCCTAGTACACTCCTGCCTCTCAACTTAACCCAAAGCACAGCGGCACCGGCGTATTTCGCTCAGTGTAATATTGAACAGTGTGCTTGAGACTCACTATTGCGCTTTCCGTCGATAATCCAGATCGAAATCCGAATTGCGCATCGTGTAGGTTTAAATAGTTTTGCAAGTAAGTATCAAGCACACCGTCCAACACTTTTGCTATAATAGTAGCTAAAGAGATTGTATGATAGTTTTTCTTGTCGGAGATGTCTCCCGACTTGTTTTTTACGAAAAAAATTTTACATAAAATGACCAAAAATTACAATAAACGTGTTATTCGATTCGTAATGTTATGTAGGTAGAAAATTTAAGAAAAAGTCCTAAAAGGGGCCGATAAAAATTGCAAAATTTTATAAATGTTTATTTTTTAATATCTAAAATGTTTTGATTTGCAACGGTTAAAAGTAACATTAAAAAAAGTAACATATAATGGTGACAACACCCCATTTTAACACCGTCACTATACAAAAATTTTATATAAAATGGTACATGTTGACTAGACTAAAATAATATGCATTAGAAATACAAAATTAATAAAAACAAACATTGCACACAATACATTCTTGTGACAAAAAAAAGTATCTTTACGCCCATATCCCCGAAGGGGTAGGCAGAGGTACAACAAGTGCACACACCATTAGCCGAAGATACTTGGTCCCGCAAATGTGATAGGTGGCAAGCCTATCGCCAACCGGGCACTTTCCAATCCCGAGCAACTTTGTGTTTCTCAGAAAACTGAAAAAACACTTTTTTATGTGCCCGACCCGGGAATCGAACCCGGGACCTCATGTGATCAACGCCAACACTGGACCACTAGACCACAGAGGCGATTCTTGTGACATACCTACATAATATGTTTTTTTATATATACCTAATATTTTTTGGTACCTTATTAAGATAGCAAACAAGCAGATTGGTTTTCTGATGGAAAGAGACAACCATCGCCTATAGACACCAAACATGTTAATGGTGCGTTGATATCTTGTGGCGACGTGTAACGCCACATACATAAGTTTACCGGCTACCTTACCCTCCAAACCGGAACACGACAGTGACTAGCACTGACGCTATTGCAGCAGGAATAGGGCGGTGGTACCAGACCCGGGCGAGACAATGCAGAACTCTACCACCTAGTAGCCACGATGGTAGTGACACGCGCAGAACCGAAATTGGCTTATTCTTCAAAGAAGCTCGGACCAATACGGGGGAATATGTGTATATTATTGTACACGTAAACTATACATTTTTTTTTTACGGCTAAAGTCAGTTGAAAAACTTGAAAGGAATTTTATTGTTCAGTCTATGGTCGAATTTCGGCCTCAACTAGTTATCATTATTTTTTTAATTAAAAATTAATTTGCCACTAGCCACCTCGGTCCACGGTGACGGTGCGTCCACTCCCCATCGGCCGCTACGGAAGATGCTTGTACTAAGAAGAGGCTCAAATCTCTGCTCTGGAATCGCTGTACCATTTCGTTCCAGTGGCCGTTGGGTAGTTGGAGTGTGGAGGCAAAGGGTCTAACCAAAGAGATTAGAGGCAGGCTTAGCGAAATCACAGTGGACTCCCGCTCTGGATCGTTTTTAGTGCAAAGGCTTTCCATCGCGATTCAACGCGGTAACGCGACGAGTGTGATGAGCACCTTTGAGCCGGGAACGGTCCAGGCTGGGTAACATAATTAGTATTAAGATTGACATATATTTTGTTTTTAAATGATTATTGACATACCTAATTATGTTTATGATTAGTCATTTTATTTTGAATATTAAATAATAATTTGAGCTTAGTAAACTCAAATTTAAAAAAATATATATTTATCCACTGGGTCGCTTATTAATGATTAAATTTTTTTCGTGAATTGTAGCATTAAAAAAGTTTCCGTATTACAATTTACCTTTCTGAGAAAATACTAATTTATTATAAAATAATAAGGATCCATCAACATTCGTTGGTTTGCAGGCGAACTTTGTATGGAAACTCCTTGTTCTCCATTACTTATCTATTTGTTTACAATAAGTAATAATGATAGATAGTTAATATAAATATATAATTTATATTATTAAATACAATTTCTGTGCTTTACCTATTCAATCTACTGCACCTCACAATCCGGTTATCCGGTATTGATCATGGCCCCCTTTGAAGAATATACCATCTGCTATTCTTCCAGGCAATTCGTAAAGGGGGACGGATTGGCTATGTGTAACTAACATCGTAACTACTAGATAATAGAGTTCCGCAATGTTTTGCCCCGGTTATTGGCATCAGCTCTAACCTATTCCTCCCGCAATAGCGTCAATGTTGTCACTGGCGAATTTTTTAGAAGGTAAGTTAGGCGGTAAACTTATGCAAGTGGCAGCAACACCTCGCCACACCGGTAGCAACGCACCATTAACGTTTTTGGTTTCTATAGACGATGGTAGCCTTTTTCTACCAGGAGGACCATCTGCTTGCTTGTTATATAATAATATAAAAATGCGTAAAATAGCCTAGAAAAATTAATAAGTAATTTAATGAATATTGCCAAATGCGATTACAGGAGTACTCACATATAACGTCTTGTGACAAATCATCTTATAAAAATAAATATTGCAACGATATGTGTCTACGTTCCCTACACTCTGCCTAAGTACTTTTCGAAAGTTAAAAATAAGGTCTTGATTAATGTACCCAATTATGTACCCAGATCAATAATGTACTTACCCCCAAATATTTTGCTCGTCTCACACATTATCTCGGTACCTACTTATAAATTAAAGCGTAATTAAGTATAAGTATAAGTGGCCTATAAAAAATATAATCCTCTTGGTGTAATTCAATGTTTTTTTTTTTAATTTAAAACGTATAGATCATATTTCTTAGTCCATGAATTAAGCTCCAGATTGTTAAGTAACTAAAATATTTTATACCGAAATAACTAAATTAAATACAGCGAGTTGATTGTAAAACAAAAGAAAAGATAATTTCTTTTCTTCTAATAAATAATAAAAAAAACTTATAATTAAAAGTGCCTATACTATTATATTTCATCTACGAAATGACAATAGCGAACCAAATTACGACCGGCTTCATACCACAAACTCCATATTAGAACGAAGAGGCATCCGATTAAATATCGTACTGTCTTTGTCGAGCTAACCCTACCACTACTCAATGCGCTCTCAATTCACGGCAGTTATCATTATCTTGACCCGCTGATTGAGCTCTCCTGCTTTCGCGTACAGCTTTTCTGATTGGCCCGCTGTTTCCAATCACGCCTCTCACGTTCTCCTCATTGGTGGCTTTGCCACGCCTCCAGCTTGAAAGCCTCTATCAAGGGTAGCTATGAATCCCACTATTATATTTTTCACCCTTGCGATATTCTCGCATTCGTAAAGTAACTGACGGATTGTACGCACGCGTCTTGCGGCCATTGCTGCGATATAAGTGTTAAAAGTTTTAGTTTCAAGTGCGATTAAATAAATGTATAATAATGACAATGGACATTCAAAATAATTACCAAAACTACACAGAACAGTCGCCAGACTCAAAAAAAACTAGTTTGAATATTGAAAGTGCGAAAACGTCACAAAATAAACTTGATATGCAATCGACGGTACTTAATCAAGGAAAAACTTCAAAAAGATCATTCGATGTCGCTTTTTTGATGATGCCCGATGAAAAAATTCGACAAACACAACCTGAAAGACAGCTTCGAGTGTCCAAACAATTATTTAATACAGAAGAATGGGAGCAACAACCGAAGGGGAAAATGGCAGATATTTATAAACACAGTGAGTTCTCCAATGAGAATACAATGGATAAAGATCATGATGAAGATAGAATTCGTATTAATAATAATATTTCTCCAAGTTTTGGTTCGGATATCAATATAGACGTCGGCACAGATGAGTATCCTAGTAAAGCGATATATTGCAGTGATTCAGATACTTCAGAACGTTCCCGAAGTCGACCTAATTCAAACGAGAGTGCAGGTAGACAGCCAAAATTTTTACCAGAATATAAGAATAAAATCTTTGATGACCCTACGTTAATTAGTATGCAAACAAAAGCAAGGTATGAGAACAGATTTTTAGATAAGACTCACGAAATGTCACCAAAAAGCGCCTTCACAAAGGTGACTAATTTTAATATTAGATCACCGAATCCATCGGTCAGTCCTGATAATTTGCTTTATCAAAACTCTATAAGTCCACCATTATCTGCAACTAGCTCTCCTTCTAGTACATTCAGTAAGAGTTTTAATAATTTATTGACTCCAGCGCACTTGTTAAACGGCCATAACTTCTTTAAAGCTCAAAATGTTCCTTCTACATCACCTAATTACCCCGAGTCAAGTCAACATCGAACCAGTGCTAATTTTAAGACAATGGAATATCAAGGGAAACAAGATCCAAAACTATCACAGATGTCACCAAATAAAATGAATTTCTTGCCGTTTAGACCTGAATTACCGTATTTAGCAGGACCTGCTTATCCATTTGGAGTCCAGAATTTTCAACAACCCAATCCTGATTATATGAAGTTTTCTGCACCACCAAGAGAGCCAGTGAATCCTTTAATAACAAATCCTGCAGCAGCGATATTAAGCACACTTTTACCATCGACAATTGCAGCTTTCTCATTGCCAGCTCAAAATGTTTGTGCAAAGTGCAACATAAGTTTTAGAATGACTTCTGATTTGGTTTATCATATGAGGACTCATCATAAGAGTGAATCTACTGCTGACCCTACTAGGAGGAAAAGAGAAGAGAAATTAAAATGTCCAGTTTGCAATGAAAGTTTTCGAGAAAGGCATCACTTGACACGACACATGACAGCACACCAAGACAAAGAGGGTGATTTAGAAGATATACCTCAGAGCTTTAACAAAAAAGCTAAGCATTTTTATCCTAATGGAAGCTCAATACTTCACAAATGAAAGCTTTCCTTTAAACTAAAAAACTTGCAGTATTTGTAATCTAGTACAATTTTAAAATTTTGCTGTGTCCAAATGGCGTATCGACGTCCTTTTATTGTTATTGTTATTTAGTTATATTTTCAATGTGCAATACTAGTAGTTAATATTAATTTTGTAAATATTTAGTAGCATATTAATATTAAACTTATTTAAAATATCTTTGTAATTTTTATTTATGTTAAAATGCACTTATAAAGCTTCACAAAACACTTTTTATCTAGATTGTATCGCCAATCTTTTATCACACAGTTTTTATCTAGCCCTAGCTAAATAAAAAATTTTTGCGAAACAGTACAAATGCATTTTAAAATAATTTAAAATGGAGTTTGACCAAGTGACGCCGACAAAAAATATTAAATATAATTGTAAAAAAAGCAAACAAGTAGATGGATATCCTAATGGAAAGGTACAACCGTCCTCTACAGACACAAAATATAAACACTACCGCCTAGAAGTTACGATGGTAGGGACTAGTATATAGCCTTTAGTTTACAAACTGCCTAGCATATGGTCTATTTTTCAAAAGAGACCCGGATAAACAATTTATTTACCTCTCGATTTTTAATCACTACGACAAAAGTATAATATTTTATTATTTTATTTATAATATTTTATTATATATACCTTTACTTTTTTTGATCAACTTTTGAACTACTTAAGACTTTACTTATAGTCTAAGATCCATTATAGAACGACCTTCACTGAGCTGGTTAATAGATGAAAAATATTTTATATCCAATTATATATGTCAATAAATATATTGCAAATGGTTTGACTAAAAATTTCAGTTTAGAATATGATTAATTAACAATTAAATTCTTTTGAAAATTTCACTGGTTTGGTTAACAGACCAATTCTATACCAATCCCATAGCACCCCGGAATCATCTTCAGTAGAAAAGATTGACATTAGCATTGAAAAGCGTTGAATTAAATTGATATTAACATGTCACTAATGGAACAAATGTCATACATATTTTACCCCATTACACCATCTTGAGAAATGAATTTCAAAAAATTTCAAAAATTTATTCGTGGTTTAGATCGTAAAAACACCCCCTGCAAAAAAATTTTAGCCTTCAAGCCTAGCGGTCCAAGGGTTTAGGCTGAGCTTTGGTATGTCACTCAATGAGTCAGGACTTTTCTTTTTATACAGTATTAAAAAGTGTACATACTGTAGGAGGGTGTTCAGTACTCGATTCTACTAACGAATACTGTTTTCTGATTTCTGAGATATCGAAGTTCATCGTTTACAAACAGTGATAATATGTCACCGCGGAACTAATCGGTCAATACGTAAGTTGCCCGCGCAATGACCTTAACTTTTAATATTATTACACAAATTTTGTTGAGGTTTATTGTGAAGCAGTTCTCTTTTTATTACATTTTTGTTGGTTTCATATGAGCATTTATTGTCGTAATATATAAAAAAATGTATTTTCCCCGTGTTGCTTCCTGGCTCCTTTGAAGAATAGGCTAACTCTCGTTCTACCAGGCAGGTTGTAAAAGGCGACCGATTGGCTAAGGAGCCACTACCATCGTGACTACTGAGTGGTAGAGTTCTGCATTGTCTCGCCCTAGTCTGGTACCACCGCCTTACCTATTTCTGCCGCAATAACGTCAGTGCTAGTCACCGTCATGTTCCGCTTTGGAGTGTAAGGTAGCCGGTAAACTTAAGCATGTGGCATTATACCTCGCCACAAGATAGCAACGCACCATTAACATCTTTGGTATCTATAGTCGATGGTTAACTCTTTCCATCGGGAGACCTATCTGCTTGCTTGTTATGATAGAAAAAAGAAACCTTTTGAAGATAGATATGTACCTACAGTCTTACTGATCAACCTGTATATGCAGATTTGAAAGGTATACTTTGTGTCTTGAAATTTCATTCCTGTTCACTATTGTCATGTGGAAGTTAAGATTGCAACTGACCCTAAATACGAATACGCCGCGTAACTAATTCTATAACTAGGGTGCGAAATGAAGATATATATTTGGATGTGTTTGTTCATTTTGTCGTATCTACACGCGGTAAATGTTTATCGGGATTTTTTACTTTTTAAATCCTAGTATAAATTACCTTGTCTCGTAATCTAGGGGTTAGCCTGTTCAGCTCAGATTATGAGGTCCTGGATTCGATTTCTGGACAAATGTGTTATTGAAGTTTTCTTCGAGATTTTTCTCGAAAATTCAAAATATTTCACAACTCGAAGTCTGGCGTGGTGGTGTCTTACCACTCCCGTATCTCGGGTGAGCACGTAAAGTCGTCAGTCCCGGTTATCATTAGAATCAATGGGGATCACCACTTATCTCGCCAACCGTAAAACTGGTGAATCGTGGTGAAACGAAAGTTTATAGACGTTCGGGTTATTCTGCCTACAGTGCAAGTGCACCGGACGAGATGATACACACATGCGTTTAAAAGCCGAGCCACACTGTTGGAAACCAGCCCTCCACATGGGTTCCCACTGGCGGTTTACAAAAGTATAAACACTTGTTTGCAACAAAAATTCATCTGAACTCCACAAGCCTTCCACCAGGGTCACCCATGTTGGAAGCTTGTTTCTAACAGTGTGGCTCAGCTATAACTGTCCTACGCTTTTCAAGGCAATTCCTTGGGACGTCAGTGTAGCATGCAATTACACTCAGAAAAACAGTTACAGTAAGTACTTACTGTAGAAATAATGTCATTCAAACTGTATATATTAAAACTTAGCTTCTTATCCAGTGTGGTAAAATAGCATAGCGTACCATATTTCAATATTTTTACGATATATTTACAAGTGTTTTACAATTAGGAGCAGTTGCTCCTTTGAGCGGCAACACACTCCCGTCCAACAACGTGTCTATGAGTAGGTAGGTGATCATTTAACCTGTGGTAAAACATGGATAATGACTAATAAGTTGTAAGTCACAGGAAAAATTACGAGACAAATTACACTTACTGATCGAACCCCAAAGTAAGCAAATTATTTGCTTATGTTATGGGTGTTAGTCAACGATATTAATACATAGAAATACATATATAAATTTTTTTTTTTTTTTTTATATCATAAGATAGCAAACAAGCAGATGGGTCTCCTGATGGAAAGAGTCAACCATCGCCTATAGACACCAATGATGTTAATGGTGCGTTGCTATCTTGTGGCGAGATCTAATGCCACATGCATAAGTTTACCGGCTACCTTACCCTCCAAACCGGAACACGACAGCGACAAGCACTGACGCTATTGCGGCAGGAATAGGTAAGGCGGTGGTACCAGACCCGGGCGAGACAATGCAGAACTCTACCACCTAGTAGCCACGATGGTAGTGACTCGATAGCCAATCGGTCGCCTTTTACGACCTGCCTGGCAGAACGGCAGTTGGCCTATTCTACAAAGGAGGCCGGGACCAACACGGCGAAAATACTAGAATATATTTAATAAACACCCAAACTCAGAAATACAAAAATTTATGCTCATCCCACAAATGCTTGTCCGCGTCGGGAATCGAACCCGAGCCCAGTCGATTGCGTAGTCAGAGTCGCTGACCACTCGACCAACGGGGCGGTCTAGTTGACTATTTAATAAAATAATTGCATAAGATTAATATATAATTTAACAGAATCAATATATTTACTATTCGTCATTTGAGAATGAGTAGGTACATACTTAAATTGTTTCTATACCACCGATAATTATATGGTAGACGAGACAGCATCAATGTTTGACGGGGGTTGCTAAGTTACATTTTTTTTTTTAATTTTCGTTGACTACTACAGTACCTAGTCATATACAGATATTAATACAGAAGAAAATAAGCTTGGCCTGGCTAGAGTCAATCGGGACTAGACCGCCCCATTGGTCCAGTAGTTAGCGGCCCTTACTACACAATCAACGGGGCTCGGGTTCGATCCCCGACGGGGACAAGCATTTGTGTGATGAGCATAAATGTTTGCATTTCCGGGTTTGGGTGTTTATTAAATATATTCTGGTATTTGTATATGTATTTCTATGTATTAGTATCGTTGACTAACACCCATAACACAAGCAAATAATTTGCTTACTTTGGGGTTAGATCAATAAGTGTTATTTATTATTATTAATTACATTATATTGACTTTAATTTTGACCTTTATTTTATTTATTTTATTTTATTTGGAAGAAAAACAGTAATACTTAAACAACATAAGAAACATATTGAAGAAGAACTTAAAAACTAACATATTTTGTTGTTATTGTTTATAACAAAATAGTCACGCTTTGCTATTATTCAGTTATGTAACTCAGAAATGCCTAGATTTTTACTTTCCCCTTAGAACTTCAGAATAAAAAGTACTAAAAAAACTATTTTATTCCATAGATTTTATGTAAACAAATACGAAGTGAATTTATTTGCATTTGGTGTACAGGCATGTGTGTGCATTTCGTATGTACGAAAGCTAAGTTTTTAGATATAAATATTAATAATATAATTTACGATAAATATCATCCACAATAACATCTAATCTTAATTTGGGGATATCATTATTAATCAATTAAATGTTAAAAGAATATATTCTCTATCGCATTATAATAAAGTTCAAAATCAAAGCCACACGTATAATTACATTGCCATAACCCGAAACGAGCGTATCGAAAGAAGTATGTCGAATGCTTGCGAACAGCAATGTTCCCACTCGTGGGTGGATGAATCTGTATCAATTTGATACGTTGTTCCTTGCGGTCCAGTGGTGTGATGTCCGTAGAAAATGTGTATGGGAAATCTGAGCCAGCTTGAGTTTAGGGTGAATATGGGTTGCTAAATATGTTTTTACTATTGTTTCTTTAATATATACCTTGCAGGATTTTTTCTTGATAAAATCTTATTTTCAAAAATTATATGATATGATTGACTATGACCTTGACTATTGGCTATGACTTTATAAAGTTCAATAAGGAATTAAAAAGAATATATTCTATACTTTCCATCGTCGGCACTTGGTGAAATTCCATTGTTACTAGACACTTTTACTATTCCACTTGTACATAAATTTCACTTTTACACAATTTTTATTATATTACTCGACCGGTTTCACTTTTTGATGCATCTTCAGGATATAAAATACTTAACTGATGTAAGTAGTACATCCTGAAGATGCTTTAAAAAGTGAAACCGGTCGAGTAATATAATAAAAATTGTGTAAAAGTGAAATTGATGTACAAGTGGAATAGTAAAAGTATCTAGTAATTAAAAAGAAATTCATTATAATGTGATTCTTCTACAACATGTTGGTCAAACATGTTGTAGAAGAATCACAGTTTTGTCTTCTACACATTCCGCCGTGTTGGTCCCGGCCTCCTTTGTAGAATAGGCCAACTGCCGTTCTGCCAGGCAAGTCGTAAAAGGCGACCGATTGGCTTTGTAAGTCACTACCATCGTGACTACTAGGTGGTAGAGTTCTGCATTGTCTCGCCCGGGTCTGGTACCACCGCCTTACCTATTCCTGCCGCAATAGCGTCAGTGCTTGTCGCTGTCATGTTCCGGTTTGGAGGGTAAGGTAGCCGGTAAACTTATGCATGTGGCATTAGATCTCGCCACAAGATAGCAATGCACCATTAACATCTTTGGTGTCTATAGGCGATGGTTGACCCTTTCCATCATGAGACCCATCTGCTTGTTTGCTATCTTATGATATAAAAAAAAAACAACATAGGGTAGTATGCAGCAGTACATGATCCTTCCTGCTAGAAAGAGACAATCTTTGCCTATAGACACTAAGTAATATGTTATTAGTGCGTTGCTATCCGCATAGCGGGATGCCTTTTAAACTGGAACATGACAATGACAGTCAGTCCGGTAACAATAAGTAAGGCGGTGAGACCCCAGTTTCACAGTAGCGGTCATTTGGACAAACTGCTAAAGCTAATTTCGAAAAAAAGGCGGTGACACCAATTTCCATGCTAGACGTTGCTGAACTTTATCATGAAATAGACACGATGACAATGACGTTTTGTTAATCGTAACCCTTTTATGAGCTGCCTAACAGAATCACAGCTAGGATTTCGGCTAACATATAGTTTTAAATATGCCTTCATAGAATCTTACAACGAAATCCATAGTAATTCACTGCATTTCAGTTAAACAATAAAATTAATTCAACTATTTACTAAAAAACATAATATTATAACTACCTACTAAAAAAATTGTTATTTTAGTAAAGTTTCTTTTGTTTTTGTACACGTTTTTTTTCTACGTTATTTTATTTTTTCTCTTATTTTGGGCTTGCTGGAAGAAAATTCTTTAAAGATAAGCTTGCCTTTTGTACTAATTTTGTCATTATATTTACTTTTTATCATTAACGTGCATCAAATGGTTAAATAAAATAAAAAAAAATAGATTGTTTAGTGGATTCTTATCTAACAATAAAATCATTAGTACTTCCTTACCAGTAACTTTTATGTCAGGAACGAGACTCGAGAACTTACGTATTCTTTCACTACATCTCTAACGCTCACGCCAACACAGGAGAAATATCTACATAAGTGGATAAAAATCTTTTATCAAAAATATTTCGTTTTTGACGTGAGTACATCTTTAAATTTGCTTTCATAGTGAGGAAGAGTTCAAAAACTGGTGATAAAATGGGGATATAGTTTGGTGTTATAGCTACATAACTACCATCCATGTCCAAAGTCTAATTATACCGCTGGATAGCCAAAGAATCTTGCTGCCATTTTTAGGTAATTTCGCTGCGTTACATAATTTGCAAATCTTTTGCAAATAATACGTCACTTAAGGGACTGACAAGACCTAATTAGTTGAAATTGATGTCTTTTATATTTGCTATAGCACATCACAAAAAATGTCAAAGACCGTGGCTGGACCCGATACATAATTGAACAAAATTGGGTCGTTAGAAAATAATTGCGAAGATTGGTCTTAAAATCATCATTAACGGTTCTATATCTTTATTTTTTGACATAACGGTCTGCAATAAAAAACATAAAGTCATCATATTCATACCTAAACCGCTACTAAATATAATTTATTTGACAGATAATGTACACTTTTTTTTAAATTTCAATATTTATTCATTTAAAGACCCTGGCCGCCCAGTTACACTGATAGTGAGGTCTCTTTTACTCCACAGCGCCTTAACTCGGAACAACCATGACGTTTGATTAAGTTTTATACATCTTTTGTAAATGCCACTCCCGTGGCTTAGATGAGCACGTAAAGCCGTCGGTCCCAGTTATTGCTAGAAATAGTCGATAATCGTTATCAGGTCTTGAGGGTTTTTTGTTATTCTCTTGATATACTTCTTTAAACTCACCCTGACTTATTTTCGTAACAAATTACCAAGAATTAAGGCATAATTTACTGTCACGGTTTACTGAAGACTTATTCTTTGTTTCTACTTATACTCGGGCTTTTCTGGTCACTCTCTGGTCTCTCAACAACGAAGACCTCAGTATTCTTAACTTCCAGTCGTTCGCACTTAATTATAACTAAGTAATACTTACATATTTTATCCTGACTCACTAAAGCGTTGCGTATTTTTACTTCTGTTGGCTAGAACTAACCCATTTTGCAACAATCTTTCATTTTTTTTATATCATAAGATAGCAAACAAACAGATGGGTCTTCTGATGGAAAGAGTCAACCATCGCCTGTAGACACTAAAGGTGTTAATGGTGCGTTGCTATCTTGTGGCGAGGTCTAATGCCATATGCATAAGTTTACCGGCTACCTGACCCTCCCAACCGGAACACGTCAGTGGCAAGTACTGATGCTATTGCGGCAGGAATAGGTAAGGCGGTGGTACCAGACCCGGGCGAGACAATGCAGAACTCTACTATTTAGTAGTCACGATGGTAGTGACTCGAATAGCCAATCGGTCGCCTTTTACAACCTGCCTGACAGAACGGCAGCTGGCCTATTCTTCAAAGGAGCCCGGGATCAGCACGGGGAAAAAAGCAATCTTTCATTCCAATATACTGAGAGACTCACGTTCGTTCTAATTATTATTAAATAAAATTAATAAATTAAATAATATTATTAATTTTAATGATATTATTATGGCGGTTTTTCACGCAACTCTCAACATTCAAGGTCCAAATTTGTAATATTTTAAACGCCTGTCATAAAGTCAGTTTGCTAATTTAAAGAAACTCGGAGATGCCTGAAAACCCAAAACTTTATTAGATATTCTTAATAAAGCTCGAGGTTTATATACTCAAAGTAAAAGCCCCTACCGCCAGCGCTACCGCTATACAAATTACAGATTTATAAAAAAGTAGGCTTTTAGCTTTTTAGGTAATAAGTCCACGATATCAATTAGCAGTTATAAAAAACTGACATACATATAATATTTATTGTACAATCAGATTCATGAATGTATCCAACATAAGCAGCATACCGACTTTGCTAAGAAGCGAGTAAAACTGAGCTCTGTGACGACAGGCGGGTACGGGACCACTATCAGCCGCTAATTTTTTTTTTATTTTCTTTTCAAAGAGTTTTACGTCTCAGTTAGTCAAAAGCGTCAGTGCTAACCACTTTTGTGTTTTGGTTTGAAAGGTAAGATCACCAGTAATCTTATATAAATGTAGTATAATATCGCTGTAACATAGATGTTATACACACCAATAACAGCTTTGTACTTAAAAACGAAGGTTATCTCTTTTCACCAAGAGAGCCATCTGCTAGTTTGCTACCCTATGATATAAAAAATACTACCCGATATTTGTTGCCTGAGTTCGAAATATATTTTTCTCAACAAAAGCTTCACAAAAAGATATCTGTATGATAGTTCACAGTCGTAAATAGTTTCGTGAAAGCTACAACACAGGGTGTTCAGATAAGTGCGAGGAGAACAATATTTTTGCTTGCCCGACGAACCGTGAGTAATTCAATAGAAAATATTCATATTGGGGACAGCGCCCCTCCCGTATTGCCTTATATAGGATGTTTAATACTTCACAAATTTCTTTTAATGTTGACTAATGAGGTACTGATCTGAAAAAGCAAACTAATTACTTAAGTAAATTAAATAGAATTGTAAAACTAAATAAAATGCGAGATTAAGAGACAACAATTGTTCAAACATTGCTAATAAAATAATAAAACACGTGAATAAATAAGTATACAATATCACGTGTAAAACTAAGTTATGCTTCATCAATATTTAAAAAGTAACTATTAAGCATTTAATACATGGATAATAAGTATGCTGTAATTTGCTTTCCATTTTTTCTTAAAATTATGTAAAGCAATAATTAAAGCTTTTTACATAGTCCCAACGATAAAAAGTGTAAAAAAAATGATTTAAAAATGGCATTGAAAGCTTATTCGGTAGTTGTGTGCTCTCAAAACTTTACTCAATTATTTTTAACTGACTCATGAAGCTCCATCATTGTCTTTAATACAAGGAAATTTTATAAAAATTTTCGCCCCTATTACATGTCCTTCGGATCAGCAACTTATCTGTAAAATTATAACGAATAAACAGACAGAGGGTCAGTATAAATTCCTCCAAGCAATGAAGTTAATATTTTAAGATTTATAAGCCTTGCCTGTGCCCCGTGTTAAAATTATTTTTCTTGAGTACAGTTGACATATGAAGAGATCATATCTATTATAAATAATATTCAAGAGTTTGTTACACGTTTATTACAATTCACAGTAGCTATCGCTATAGCTATCGCGAGAATCGCTATCCCTAGGGCATAAAATGTTATGAAAGTTTACTTATATTATAAATTATGTGAATTTAACTAAAACTATCATTTTTATTAATACCAATTGGTTATATCTAAAAACTAATACTGTAAATTATTTAACGTCGCAACTTAAAATATTATTGACAACGGCACAATACATTGTTTACCGAGAGAGTACCGAGAGAGTAAGTGCGAAAGCCAACTGTAAAATACACAAATACTTAGTCCAATATTTTTTTCATTATTTTTATAGTAAAATAGCATTTTATTAAATATTGATGTTTACCAACATAAGTATGTAGATCCATACTAATATTATAAATGGGAAAATGTATGTGTGTGTTTGTTTGTCCGTCTTTCACGGCAAAACAGAGCGACAAATTGACGTGATTTTTAAGTGGAGATATTTGAAGGGATGAAGAGTGACATAGGCTACATTTTGTCTCTTTCTAACCCCGAATTTAACGCGATAATAATATATTATTGTAATTATTTATTTTATTATGTAAATAAGAAAGAAAACAGAGATTTATTTAATTATAATTACCCAATTCTTAAAATCAGTTGCCACCAATATACTACATAGATAACGGGGTTTATTCATCACAAAAATACTTGTCTTGATGGAAAACAAATATATAACGATAATCGAATAAATATAATTAATTTCAGTGTTGTTTTATGTAAATAAAAATATTCAGTTATTTTAATGTGTACACCCTGTATAAAGGAACATGTTTGCAGACGCCAGCTCCTTATGACGGATGTGACCCGTAATACAGACCGAGCTACATTTGAATATTGCTCAGGACCCAATGGTTATGATACCAAATTATATTGGTACTTGTCTTCAACTTGTTTTACAAAGTTAGCTACATTCTATTCTACATTCACAATTTTAACTTATTTTGTTAAACTAATGATAAAAATACATTTAGATATTTTTCAGATTGCAACATAAGATAACAAACTTACAAACAACGGTATGGTTCCTAGTCAGTCTAACCCCTTTTGAAACTTAGAATATCTGCCTTCCTGCCAGGTAATTTTTAAAAGACGAACAATTAAACGTATCATCACTATCATCGTAACTTTTTTGTACTATTAGATACAGCAGATGGTCCTCGGGATGTAAAGAGAATCCATCGTCACGTGCGTCGCTATCCGTGTGGCGCGTTGGCAATGCCACTTGCAATACATAAATTTACCGGCTACCTTACCCCCCAAATCGGAACACTATAATGACAACATGAAACAAAGAAAACAAGTGGAAGTGAAGAGTGGGCGTGCCGCGTGCATCACTATTATGCGCTGTTACTCTAAATTGCCTTAGTGATACTACCATATCTTTAGGAGATAGTCGTCGTGCGAAAATCTATTATACACTGAATTATACCGTATTGTGCCATCCTTGAATGCAGAAATGATAGTAGAATACAGATGATTAAAAATGGAGATATTTCATATCATCCGAAAGTACAATTTTCATTTTATTTAAATTAAATTCCTGATTTAATATAATCTCTAATGATATAATAGAAAGTCAAGCTAAAATCAGCCGTACACCTTACATGTAACGTTCATTTTAGATTGACCTAATTTATCTAGAAAGATATACGTAATGACAGTCATTACATATATCGTTCTAGAAAGTTCTCTACTCAAATATGACCAACTGAAAACTACGGAAAAATCAATATTGCCATCTATTGTAGAATAGCGAAACTATTATGATTATAGTTTCACTATTGTACAAATAGATGAGTCTATTTTCAATAGAGTACAAAAGGACGTAAATACTCTTTTTTTTGTAGCAAAATAAAATTTATTGTAACGCATTTTGGTATATTTTTAAATGTTCTGTTTGTGTGTTTCGGATTATTGTTGTTTAAAATGAAAACGACCAATGAAACAATGTTTGCATTAGTAGTTTATATGCAATAATGCTTATTTTATGTGTGAGTATGGCGATCGCGGTCCTGATACAAATGTTTGTACTTGTCAATTCCGCTTGTTCTATGTTCCATGAATGACAAGCATTTAAGTTAATACGGCAAGAATAGTTATTTTAGTTATACCCTGACAAGACCTTGCGAAACTCCCACCTAATAGTCACGATGGTAGGGTCACGTATAGCCAATCAGTTGTCTTTAACGACCTGCCTGGCAGAACGGCAGCTGGTCTATTCCTTAGGTAAAGTAGCGACACAGAAAAACGACTACGTGGTATACATCAGAGTGCACAAAACAAAAAGTGTACACTCTCAAACATAAAAATAGTTTCTAAATCAGTTTATACATGACCGTGGTGTGAGATGACAGAATAAAAAAATATAGCCGAAGTAAAAGCCTCCTCATTATATCCTAAAATTTTATTTTTACTTAAACTTACTTTTAACACAATTAACAGATGTAAGAAACTAAAATTTACTTACACAACTAAACGTAATAAATGAAAAACTCAATAATTTCCGCTCAAATAGCTGTACAGAATACTGAAAATAATAAATAATGTATTTTGGAACGCATTTACAAGATTACAATATTAGTACGTCCTTTCTCTGGCGCTGCGTCATTACAAATGATAAATAGTCGACACACTTCGATAATCAAATTCAAATTTGGAATCTGTTACCCTCCTTATTTTTTTAAGCAAGGGTGCTCAGTCATACAGCCAGGATGTTTTGTATTGTGAGAAGATTGTGACTTTATTAAGCGTGAACGAAAGGTCTCTTTAAGCGATTCGTCGCGGTAGACACGTGACCCGGAACCGATTATGGTTCCGATTTGTATGTATTTGTATGTAAATGGGGGAGCTGGGGTGATGAGATAACCAGGCGTGCTTATTGATATCCATCGATCTGATTGAATTAAGTGTGTCGGCGTTTAATGCGTTTATCTGTCTGTTCTCATTCGAAATACTTTTGTGATGGCCAGTTACAAATTATTTCTTGACTAACTTGCAAAACAGAGCTCACTACTACCATTGTGTAAGTAGTGATTACATTGTTTTTCAATTCTTAAAAAAATTTTTTTTTCAATTCTTTTTCATTTAAAATATATACTGCCTTGTGGTTTAAGGGATAGCCAGATCATGAGGTCTCGTGTTCAAACCCCGGGTCGGGTAAAAGTGTTATAAAGGCTTTTTCTAGGATTTTCTCTAAAACATAAAATCTTCGTGGCAACTCGGATTCTGGTGGGTGGTATGTTACGACTATCATGCCTTGAATGAGTACGTAAAGCCGTCAGTCCCGGTTATCGCTAGAAATATTCGATAATTGTTAAACAGCGGCGATGGGATTCACCACTCATCTCGCAAACCGTCAAAAGGTTCAGTTTACCTCTCAAGGGAACCAAGCGTGATAACACTCTTACTTACAACATATACATACCTACATCCCCATTTTGATTTGAATCCCTATTAGTGAATAAATCAAGTACCTTACTAACAGGCATCTCGTAAACGCAGAAAAAGGCTAATACTTGTTGCTAACGTCGTAACTATTAATTAGAAGGAAAAGTTCTTCAACATCTCACTCGGATTTTGCAATAGAGTCGGTGTTTGTCGCTGTTTTGTTCTAATTTGGAGGTTTGGTAGTCGGTAAACTTATGCATTTAGGATTCTATCCCTGCCACTCGGCGAGCAACGTATTATTAACATCTCTGGTATCTATAGACAATGATTGTCTCTTTCAAATAAGAAAACTATCAGCTTGTATGATATTATAAAAAATGTGTATATAATGCACACATAAACACACTTATACTGTTTCAGAAAACATTTTTTATTCAATTCAAATCACCAACTGGTTTCGCTTTTCACAGCATATCAGGGCTATGTATATAATGGTTCTACTGATGGAAAGAGACAAATAGCTTGTTTGCTATGATAAGAAAAAAAAAAGCTATACGAGATGGATTAAGAACATGCTTTTTTGTTCGGGAAGCAGTACTTCAACCTAATACTGGAAATATGTTTTGAAATACCATCTATGGTAGCACGCTTGTACATAGAAGATCATTGATTGACGCGATCTTGCTGCGATTAGTGGATGAATTATTTTCCCAATATTGTACATAGAAGATCATTGATTGACGCGATCTTGCTGCGATTAGTGGATGAATTATTTTCCCAATATTGTACATAGAAGATCATTGATTGACGCGATCTTGCTGCGATTAGTGGATGAATTATTTTCCCAATATTTCGTTCCTTTACAAGCACCATGATCACGGGGAACGCTATTAATCCTTAATAATACTTGCGAAAAAAGACAAAAAATTACATTTTTGGTTTAGCTCTAAATTTTTCCATATACAGCGTTAGGAAATACTACCTGTCTTGTTAACAAATAAACTATGCAATTTAAATGAACTTCAATATTTAATTACATAACATTGATAATGTAATTAACAGCGCTGGCTTAAATATTTCTGGAATCTCATGTAAAAAATTGAACGGCTTTCTTAAGAGCTACGAAATTCATAATTAAAAATTTAAAAATCCCCCTGTAAATTTATTTACCATCAGATCACGTTCCCGTATCATGTCCATTATTTGGAGAGTAAAACATGAAAAGAGCTAGCAATCTTTAAAAAGAACCCAGCAGCATCAACTCCAGTTTATCATCTCATTGCTATATCATTGTAGTGACAGAATACCAAATGTTGTATTGATTAGACCTCTACAAGTTGCTTCATCCCCTTCATCAAGTAAAAAAGAGCTGATGATCTAAAATGGAACTAAAAATGGTAGCACGCTTGTACATAGAAGATCATTGATTGACGCGATCTTGCTGCGATTAGTGGATGAAATATTTTCCCAATATTTCGTTCCTTTACAAGCACCATGATCACGGGGAACGCTATTAATCCTTAATAATACTTGCGAAAAAAGACAAAAAATTACATTTTTGGTTTAGCTCTAAATTTTTCCATATACAGCGTTAGGAAATACTACCTGTCTTGTTAACAAATAAACTATGCAATTTAAATGAACTTCAATATTTAATTACATAACATTGATAATGTAATTAACAGCGCTGGCTTAAATATTTCTGGAATCTCATGTAAAAAATTGAACGGCTTTCTTAAGAGCTACGAAATTCATAATTAAAAATTTAAAAATCCCCCTGTAAATTTATTTACCATCAGATCACGTTCCCGTATCATGTCCATTATTTGGAGAGTAAAACATGAAAAGAGCTAGCAATCTTTAAAAAGAACCCAGCAGCATCAACTCCAGTTTATCATCTCATTGCTATATCATTGTAGTGACAGAATACCAAATGTTGTATTGATTAGACCTCTACAAGTTGCTTCATCCCCTTCATCAAGTAAAAAAGAGCTGATGATCTAAAATGGAACTGATTTTATTGATTGATTAAGAGACAGGGCTTTTGATTAAAAAAACTGTAATCAAATCGGATCCTCTGTTTGGGAGCTGCAATGCCACACACAGATATAAAAATATGTGAAACTCCTCGTTTTTGTGTCAAGGCTTAAAAATAAAACAAAAACGTAGACAGATCTTCCTGCTAAATATTTATTATTCCTGAACCTATAATGCATTAAGTGCTCGTCACTTCCGAGTTCCGGTTTGGAAAATAAGTGTATTGCTGCGATATACCTAATTGCATGTCATTAACATTTTTGGTGTCGACAGATAATGATAATTATTTCTTTTCAACTGATCAGGAATTATATATATTTATTTTATATCATTATATTGCAGGCAGGCAAATGGTTTTTCTGATGGAAAGAGAAACTGTCGCCTGTAGACATCAAAAATGTTAATGGTGTGTTGCTATCGTTGTGGCGGGATAGCAATGCCACATGCAAAGCCTCTTGGCTACCTTACCCTCCAAACTGTAATACGACAACGACAACATTGACGCGAGTGCCGCGAGAATATGTAAGGTGGTGGCACTATATACCCGGGCTAAACGTTGCGGAACTCTACACGACGTCACTATAATAGGGACGCTTAGAGCTAATCTGCCGCCTTTTATGACGTGCCTGGCAGAACGGCAGTTGGTCTTTTCTTCAAAAGATAGCCTAAACACGGGGATATAAAAAAACTATACCTACCGCGCTTGATTTGAAATCTAATAATTCTTAATTCAAAGATCTGATGTTCATTTATTTAAAATAGCAGTATTTAAATCTAAGAGATTAATGGTATCCGCGAAAAATAGAAATACTGAAGCAAATATAAACAATAAGATGTGATATTTAGCGGAGAACACTTCCTGCCTCGACATAGGGTGGAAACAATAAGCTCCACGAACAGACGGAAGTAATTGGTAACGGCCGCCGAGCAAGCTTGGATATTAATATGAGCATAATATAAAATAAATATTATCATCCCGGTTTCCCTGCGACATGGGCAGAGGAATCAAAATACTGTAAGACATTTCAATTCATTATGATTCATCAAATTGTTACGAGCACCTTGCTCGTAGCCTATAATCGATAACTATATAATATATGTGAAGCAAAAGCATGGATGATGGTACCCCTTACGCAGACGGGGAATCCGAAATTTGGCACAATTAAATATTGCGAAGGACCGTAGAAGCTTATTATTTTTAAATAACATGCACTATAAATAAACACATAAATTAATAGAATAAATATTACACATACTACGAACATAACAATATATTTTTAATATTTTTTTTATATCATAAGATAGCAAACAAGCAGATGGATCTCCTGATGGAAAGAGTCAATCATCACCTACAGACACCAAAGATGTTAATGGTGCGTTGCTATCTTGTGACGAGGTCTAATGCCACATGCATAAGTTTACCGGCTACATTACCCTCCAAACCGGAACACGACAGTGACCAGCACGGACGCTATTACGGCAGGAATAGGTAAGGCGGTGGTACCAGACCCGGTCGAGCCGATGCAGAACTCTACCACCTAGTAGTCACGATGGTAGTGACGCAAATAGCCACTCAGTCGCCTTTTACGACCTGCCTGGCAGAACGGCAGTTGGCTTATTCTTCAAAGGAGCCCAGGACCAACACGGGGAATTTTTTTTTTTTTTATTATAGGATTGGAAATTAATACTATTTTCTTTACATCTGAAGTCCTTTGTCGACTATAAAGAAATTTTATTGTGTAATAAAAAAGGTACCTTCACACCCATATCCCGGAAGAGGTAGGCAGAGGTAAAACCAGTGTATACACAATTAGCCGAAGATACTTAGTTCCAAAATGTGATAGGTGGTAGGCATAGGCGTACCCAGGTTCTGGGCCAGGGGGGCAAAAGTAATATTTTAAGACTATATTTTTTATCTTATTATATTTTAATCCCATATTCCAGGGGGGCAGCTGCTCCACCCTGCCCCCCCCCCCCCCCCCCCCGCTCGGTAAGCTTATGGTGGTAAGCCTATCGCCAACCGGGCACTAATCTAATCCCGGGCAACGTTATTTTTATCAGAAATCGAACCCGGGACCTGATGTGGTCAATAGCAACACCGAAAGGCGATGACCACAGAGGCGATGACCACGAACAAACTTTTTTTATTAATAACAAGCTGAATTTTCGTGAAAAGTTTCGTTTTGACGAGACAAACATCTTTTCTATCTTCAAAAAATCTTGAATCGGGTTAGTAACAAAGTTATTGGGCTTTGAAAATTTTGACTCGGTGAAGGAAAAATCTTTATTAACAACAATAATTATTTTTCGAATTTAATTTTAATAATAATTTAAATAATTTTAATAATTATATTATGAAAAACACGATGACATTTTTGTCCTATACATTCAATGGTTTTTCTGTCTCAGAATTATGAGATTTTTAAATTTATATTAATCAATTTGAAAAAAGCTATTTTCTTACAAAAGCTTGTTAATTATTATTTTAATTCAAGGGTAAATTGTATACTTTCCATCATCGGCACTTGGTGAAACTTCATTTTAAAGTAGGTATTACAAATAAACTCACTTGTACTTCCAGTTCAAGGGCAACTTCAAGGGTAGCTTTGTCCTACTTGTAAAATAGAGACTTTTCTTAGACCGACACTATAAACTTTTCTTTTTTTATCTATCTTTATTAGTTACCCGATTCGAGGTTTTTCGAAGATAGAAAAGATTGTCTCGTCAAAACGAAGCTGTTCACAAAAATTGAGCTTTTTATTAATCAAAAAAAAGTTTGTTCATGGGACCACGGTCTAATTCAAATTGTATTATTATTTTAAATTTAGTTAAATTTGATATCAATTTACTTTTAATAGGTATGTATGACATTCAATAATCTTTATATATATAAAAATCAATCCCTATTTTCCTTGGTCACGCCATCACGCCTGAATGGCTGGACCAATTTCGGTATTTTTTTTGTTGTGTTTGTAATTGTAAGGAGAAGGTTCTTATAAAAGAAAATATTAAGGAAATTGCGCGGCAAATTAAAAAATTTAAGAATACTTAACCACCATATAAAGTTTAATGCCATTTTGGCTGCGTGGAGGGACAATCCCGTAGTCTTATATAAATTACGTGTCACGTTGATTGTCAGCTACGGATTCCTAATATGAATGGCAAAACAACGTTTGCCGGGTCAGCTAGTAAGTGACAAAAATGTATCCTATTTTAAACAAGTCATTGACTGTGAACCATATGTATTTTAGGACTAATCATGTGCGAAGCAAAACTAAATTTTAACTAAAGTACATAATACTGTCGTGTTGGTAACTCATATAGTTACAAATACGAAATGATTGTTCTTAAAAAATGTAAATGGTCAAATACGCGTACACAATATATAGAACTTATAAAGCTTGACACTTCGACCAAGTTACAATGGCCGTGGTCACTAATCGGTTCACGAAAGTATTGATCAATATTATAAAGGAAAAATGTGAATTTCATATAAAACGAACTCATTTAACTAGTATATACTATCTGTATCTATCTAGCGATAAGTACAAATCAATCACAAAACAAAGAAGACATTTGTCATATTGAACAAACGACACGTAGCTCAGTTGGTCAAGCGTTGCCCGGCTTTAAATAAGGACACTGGTTTTAATTCCGTCGTATCAAAACATTTCTTTGTTGGGTTTTTAACGGAACTACCTATGAATATCTTAAGTAACTGTTATAACAAATAACGCTCTATTTAAAATGTAGTTAAGTAAGAAATATGTTTTGTCAAGCAATTGCACAAACTGTTCCGTATAAAAGCGGAATACGACAAAATAATGAATTCAGTGAATATTGCTGCGGAAGGCCGCTTATTATTTTCGAGTTACTTGACGATATGTTCCTTTTGTGCCTACGTATTTAATGCAATTTTTTATTTATAAAAATACAAACAAATCATCGCGTCAAATCTCGTAACAAAATATGTAGGGATTCATCACGGGTTTTTAGGGTTTAAAACTAAAAGGAAAAAATGGAACCCTATTACTAAGCTTCCGCTGTCTGTCTGTCCGTCTATCTGTCACCAGGCCGTATCTCACAAACCATGATAGATAAAAAGATGAAATTTTCACAAATTACGTATTTCTGTTGCCGCTATAACAACAAATATTAAAAATAAAATAAATTAAAATATTAAGATCCCCATACAACAAGCATAATTTTATTCCGTTTTTTTAGACGATTGTACGGAAGCCTTCGTGCGCGAATCCGACTCGCACCTGGCCGGTTTTTTAAACCATTAAATAGCATATAAACAAATGGCTCTCCTGATGAAAAGAGAAACCATCGCCTATAGACACCAAATACGTTAATGATGCGTTGCTATCCATGTGGCGGGATAGCAATGCTACATGCATAAGTCTACCAGCATTCATACTTTCCGAACCGGAACACGACGACAAGCATAGATGCTATTGCGGCAGGAATAAAAGGCTCAAGCGAACTTGCTTTTTAAAGTAACTCAATAAAAGGAAGAGAATCTTTTTTATGTATAATTTCCGATTACTCAAATGCACCTAAATAAAATGAAGTACTAAAACACATAATATATAGTTAGAAACACGAAAGTATCGATCAATATTATAAATGTGAATTTCGTCAGTAACAATTAAAACTCTTTGCGATCAGTACAATCGATGGAATTAATCACAAAGTAAGGAAGAATTTCGCCACGTTGAACCAGTCGATAGTAACTCAGTTGGTTTGTTTTATGTTATAAGATAGCAAACAAGTAGATGGGTCTCCTGATGGAAAGAGTCAACCATCGCCTATAGACACCAAAGGTGTTAATGGTGCTTTGCTATCTTGTGGCGAGGTCTAATGCCACATACATAAGTTAACCGGCTACCTTACCCTCCAAACCGGAACACGACAGCGACAAGCACTGACGCTATTGCGGCAGGAATAGGTAAGGCGGTGGTACCAGACCCGGGCGAGACAATGCAGAACTCTACCACCTAGTAGCCACGATGGTAGTGACTCGCATAGCCAATCGGTCGCCTTTTACGACCTGCCTGGTAGAACGGCAGTTGGTCTATTCTTCAAAGGAGCCCAGAACCAACACGGGGAGCATTCCGGCGAGAGCGAAATTCGTAGCTTCAAGTCCTGTCGTACCAATTTTTTCTTTGCTGTTTTTAAAGTTTTTCAGGTTTTCTCAAGCACGGGATAAATGCTAAAACACATACAAAGTTATTCTTTGTCAAATCACATCAATAAAACCCCAAGTAGAATACACCAGTTAATGCTAGAAGCAGCAGCATATATCCATACTAATTTCAACCATATTTCATTGTACTTAATTCATATGCTAATAGATGCGAAGCTTTCTTGTGCTTGCTATTCACAAGAAACTTTGTTCTTAATATTTCCGTAATTATTGATATTTAATTCATAATTTCTTAACAGCAACTACATATCAGCTACAACCACGTCTTCAGGTTGTCATCTATGTCCGATTTGTTTTATATATCACTAGCTGTTGTCCGCGACTTCGTCCGCGCGGTCTTTGTTTACTCCGCTCCTACTCGTCGTAGCATGATGTTATATAGCCTATAACCTTCCTCAATAAACAGAATATCCAACTCAAAAAGAATTATTCAATTCGGTTCAGCAGTTTTCGATATTACCGCGTACCACCAAACAAACAAACTCTACAATTCTATAATATTAGTATAGATAAGATAGCAAGCAAGTATATGGCTCTCCTGGTGGAAGGAGAAGTCATCGCCCATAGAGAGCAAAGATGTTAATGGTGCGTTGTTATCCGTGTGGCGGGATGGCAACGTCTCATGCATAAGTCTACCGGGTATTTTACTCTCCAAGCCGGAACATGACAATGACAAGCGTTGATGCTATTCGGCAGAGACGTTGCGAAACTACCATACACGTGGTACGTACCACATACATAACAAGGCAGTGAAAGATATTGACGCTATTGCGGCAGGAAAAGGTAAGGTGGTGGTACTAATTAGCCAGGCGAGACTTTGCGGAACTCTGCCATTTAGTAGTCACGATGGTAATGACACGTATCGCCAATCAGTTTCCGGAGTTTTACGGGCGCGTCGAGTCCGAGCAATGTACGTTATATACCGCATGTCATGAAAAAAAGAAAAAAAAAATTTAATGCAGATTTTGCAAGAAAATTTATTGCTATCATTATTAGAACGTAAAAATTGCTTTTTTTATTAATTTTTTGGTACACCGTTGTACTAGCCTCTAAACCGGAACACGACAAAAAATACGTATTGATGCTATTGCGGAAAAATAGGCCAGATATTTTATAGACTCGAGTGTCTGTCACTTTTTAAGTTTACTCGAAACTGGCAGAATTCACTGATAATTGCCACTCGTACAATAAATAAGAAGAAGACTCGAGTGTCACTTGCAGAAATTAAAGTATTTAATTTGCCACAATCCATGAACTGTATCACAAACTTACGTTAAGTCTGAAAATTCAAAGAGAGAAGCAGATTCATTGGCTATCGCGTCAAAGTTTGAAGTTTTACCTTCACCATCTCGATGTTTGGAAATTCACAACAGTGCGTTTCGGCACTTTTTGCCTTGTGCTACTGTGTTTCCGAACGAAAAAAACTTCGGGATCTTAAAGGAAAGAGCTCACTTATTCCAAAAAGCCGGCAACGTAAGACATTTGGTATTGCAGATGACCATAGACGGCGGTGATCACTTACTATTAGGTGTGGGGATACACCGTTCGCCTCCTCTTTTGTAAAAAACGACCCCAGCGATATAATAGGTTAGATAGTTGTATAAAACCAAGAAAGATATTGAACAACTTAATATATACTAATATTATAAATGCGAAAGTAGCTCTCTCTGTCCGTCTCTTCTTCACACCTAAACCACTAAACCGATTTGAATTAAATTTGGTACAACGATAGTTAGAGATCCGAGAAAGGACATAAAATAGTTTTTATCCCGGAAATACTGCGGAAACGGGAACTGTATATTTAAAACCCCGGTATTGTCGATCTTTTAAACCACTGTAATAAAGAGTAACTTAAGATACTTTTATTTTAGTTTTTTTCCACGCTAACGAAGTCGCAGGCACAGCTAGTCCATTAACTCTAAAGTTTACAACTACTTTTTATTTATATCAACTCATATATATACATTTCATTTAGTACAGTAATTAAGATATTTATGACCTAACCTACCTACATTAATAAAAATTCTTTCTTTTTTTCCATTTGTAAAATTCAGTTTTTCTGCCATCTAACACATCACCCAAAACCCTTTCATATTCAATATCTTGAAAATAAACAAAGCGAGTGACAAATAAGGGAAGACCCAACTAGCTTCCTGTATCCGGTGTGCAAGGTACATTGTTCTTGGACAAAGGGCCTCCAATATTCCCAACCCTTCCGAGGCGCTTTCTATTCTGAATAAATAGTTTTCACTTGTTTTAGTTAATACGTTGACAATTAAATTTGATACATGGATATGATATGAGATTATTCTAAGTTGATAGCATATTATGAACATATTATTAAACTTTGATTTCCCCCTTGTTAGTTCGGGCTTTTTTGAAGAATTGACCATCTGCCGTTCTGCCAGGCAATTCGTAACGGGCGTACCATTGGCTATGCGAGTCACCACCATCGTGGGTACTAGGAGATAGACTTCTGTATTGTCTCGTCCTTTTAAAAATGAGCAAGCTCTTCTTTGTTATAATAAAAAACAAGTTGTTTCTTTCCACGCGAATGAACTTCATATCTTATAAAAAATAGTGTTTTATAAGAAAATTGGATGACAGACTTACATACAATAACAAACAGACTTTTGGACAATATAAATATCTGTCCATATTATTTTTGTAAACAATTTTCGTACATCAAATTCATATATCATAGATGAAAAAAATATCGAACTTATCCATTAAGAATGAGTCGGGAGCGAGTGAACTAATCACAAGAAAACGAATAACGATGGGGAAGTTTGTCAAATAAACAATCATCTAGAAAGCTGCCGATTACCGATAAATCAAATCGTGAACCGGTAATCATATTTTCTATTAAGGGCAAGTGTCTATCTGTCATTTGATAAAAATTAAATTTATAAAATCACGCCTTTTCACTTGTGAAGTAAACAGCAAGATTCGATTGTTAATCCAGTCCAGTTACCTTTATTGCTAATTTATGTTTCTCTTATAAATTAACTACGAGTAAATTAAACTAGCAGCGCCGTGTAGCTCGCTGCATTATTACTAGTTTTTGATGAATCCCATAAGAAAACTTACTTTTCCAGGATAAAAATTACTCTATAATAATAATATTTACTCTATTATAATAATTATTAATATTCACGGGACAAATTACACCGGCTGATCTAACCCCAAAGTAAGCAAATTATTTGCTTGTGTTATGGGTGTTAGTCAACAATGCTAATACATATACTCTTACATACATAATAAACACCCAAACCCGGAAATAAAAACATTTACGCTCATTACACAAATGCTTATTCCCGTCGGGGATCGAACCCGAGCCCCGTCGATTGCGCAGTCAGGGTCGCTAACCACTCAACCAACGGGGCGGGGCGGTATATTCTTTACTAGCAGTAGAACATACGCCCTGAAGATGCTTTAAAAAGCGAAACCGGTCGAATTATTTAAAATTATTTATCTACTAGCTGTTGCCAGCGACTTCGTCCGCGCGGACGAAGTAATATGTAGCCTATATGTAGGACGTGATAATATGTAGCCTATATGTTGACCCGACCTGTTAGTAATATTCATGCAAAATTTGAAGTAAATCCATGCCGTAGTTTTTGAGTTTACCCCGGACATACATACAGACAAACAGACAAAAATTCTAAAAACTATATTTTTGTTTTGGCTTCGATATCGATTGTAGATCACGCCCCAAGTATTAACATACAGCTTTGTCGTTCCTACGATTTTATTATAGGTATGTATAGATAATGTTTTGTAATGTTGAACGTAAATGTAATGCTTTGTTTTTTTTTTTGTAATTTTACGAATCATTAGCAAATCTGCAATATTCAATTTTAATAAACTGATATTTATCATTATGTACCATCAGACGAGTCCCTTATGGGTTAGGCAAGGTGAGACGAATATTAATAGACGCTCCGGTTCTTTTAATCGGTTATTTTTATAAGTTTATCGGTTGGCGAGAGATACCCGAAAGAACAGATGCAACAATTACAGGTTATATTATTTACAAAAGATTTTAAGATCCGAAAGCGTTATAAGCCGTGAACACGCCTGCTTGCCTGCCTGCTTTTAAATTTTTACCCAACTCGCAGTAAAGTTCATGTATTTGACATATTTCATAATGAGCTAGCTTTTAAAAAATATTACTTATATGAGACACCGTCTCCTTAATAAAATCTTGGTAAAATGTAAAAGCCACTTCAAAGATTTCTATAATGTTTTACCACGACGTCTCTCCATACATCTCGATAATGTAACAGCCAATTTATGATCGGGAATCGAACCTTAATGTAATGGAAACCAATCGGCTGTAATTTACAGCAAAGTTTAAGGAAACAGATGAGACACTAACTTAAAATATTTTATAGTTTGCAATATCTTAGTTTGGTAAAGTTATTTTTACAGCGTAATATTGAATAACGTCAATACGTGACTTTGTGGTGGGTTGGTCGGGGTTGATTTTGGTTTCCTAGATAAATCGATATTCTTTCTTCCTCGTAAGTAGTATTTAACTACTGTTTCACTAGTATCAATACTATTAGGTGATAGAGTTCTGAAACCTCTCAGCCGGGTTTTGTACTACTTACTTTTGCTTATGATTTCACCAGCGTATTCCAATTAGGATTAATGTAGCAAGTACATGCATGTGGTATTATGCCTCAACCCTATGGACGCCAATACGACATTAACAATTAGCATTTGTATATTTGAATATATATGTATATATTTTCTAAATACGGTAGTTGGGACTGTCAGCTTTAAATATTCTTCAAATATGGCATAACAAAACCAGTAGATTCAAAAAACTACTGCGTTTATAATTAAAAAAATAACACTTTTTGTTTGACCCGGGACATAAATAATTCCCGATAACAAACAAACAGTACTAGACTATTAAAATATGTCGATTTCATGAGGAGTAAAGAATTATATATAATTAAACATTAAAAATAAAAAAATACACCATAAGTAAGTATCAAACAACATTTGAGGAAAAAATTCGCATAAATAATTACGAATTTTATATTCCAGCATTTCCTCTCCTGAGTTCCGTATGCCATAATTTTTACATCGTGTATTGTAGCGCGAGGGAAATATTGTTTAAGCGATATTATTCAAGGCTACCAACTCATAAAACCATCGGAGCATCGCACAGATAGTAATAAAATATTGTCAATGCAGCCAATATACTAACAAAGATATCGAAAATGTAAAGAAATATGGGAAGTCTCAGAAATGTATTGTTGTGTTACAAATTGTTTTGTGGATGTTGAATTTTTACGAATTTACCTTTAAAGTAAACTTAGTAATTGGATGTGTGGTCCAGGTCCTTTGAAGAAAAGACATATTCCGTTTGGCCAGGCAGTTAGTAAAAGTCTAACGATTGACCAAAGGTTACTATCATTTTAGCTACTAGATGGTGGAGTTCCGCAACGTGTCGCCCGGATCTGTTACCACCGTCTTACCTATTCCTGCAGCAATAGAGTCAATGGCTGACACTGCCTGCCTGCCGTTTACCAGGTAGGTCGTAAAAGGCGACCGATTGGCTATAACGGTCACTGCCATCGTGGTGGTAAAGTTCCGCGACATCTCAAATTCTTATCGTAACAGCGTCAATGCTTGTCACTGTCGTGTTCCCGTATGGAGGGTAAGGTAGCCCGTAAACTTATGCATGTTGCATTACCTTCTTGCGACATAGATAACAATGAACCAGTAACATTTTGGCGTCTACAGACCATGGTTTCTCTTTCCATCAGTAAAGCCATCTGAGTGCTAAGTGTGAGTTTTTCTTTTCGCATTCGATCGTGAGCGCGTTTGGAGTTTACTAGGAATTTGTATGTGATTTGTACAGCGCCACCTAGTGGTAAACTGGTTTCTCACGTTTACCACTAGGTGGCGCTGTACAAATCACATACAAATTCCTAGTAAACTCGAAACGCGCTCACGATTGAATGCGAAAAGAAAAACTCACACTTAGCACTCTGCTTGTTTTTATATTATGATATAAAAACACATCATGATAGATAATTATACTACTGTTGACTAGTTGATTTGATTACTGACTTAGTACCTACATTATAATATTATTGTTTAAAATATATTTTTATTTCAAAATATTTGGTGACGAGCCTAGATGATTCTTTAATACGCAAAACTGATCAATCTAACTCAATATAAATCAATCGCCCGACCCGAGATTTTTACCCAGAATCTCATACATCTATTCAAAAGCTGCTACCTCTGACTTATGTAAGTCTATATTAATCCTAATAATATTATAAATGCGAAATTTATTTAAGTGAATGGATGTTTATTACTCTTTCCCGCAAAAAAGCCAAATCTATTTCGGTGAAATTTGGCACTTATATAGATGATGACCTGGAATAGTGCCTAGAGTAGTTTTTATCCCGGAAAAATAAATTGTTCCCCTGGGATTCACCAAAAATACTAATATTATAATTGCTAAAGTATGTTTGGATGGGTGGATGGATGTTTTTACTCTTACACGTATAACGGCCAATCCAAATCGGTGGATGAAATTTGGCACACATCTAGATGATGACCTGGAATAGGGCATAGAGTACTTTTATCCCAGAAAAATAAGTTGTTCCCGTGGGAATAACAAAACATGTTATAATGCAGCGGGCTGCACGGCGCAGTTAGTATCTATACATATAATAAAATCGTAGGAAAGTCAAAACTGTACATTGAATATTTTTTTAAAAGAATACTTGGGGCGTGATCTACAATCGATATCGAAGCCAAAAATATAGTTTTTAGAATTTTTGTCTGTTTGTCTGTTTGTCTGTTTGTCTGTTTATCTGTTTGTCTGTTTGTCTGTTTGTCTGTTTGTCTGTATGTATGTCTGGGGTAAACTCAAAAAGTACTACATGGATTTACTTCAAATTTTGCATGAATATTAGTAACAGGTCGGGTCAACATATAGGCTACATATTATCACGCTATCACCTACGGGGGAGAAGCGGTGCGGAGTAAACGAAGTCCGCGCGGACGAAGTCGTGGACAACAGCTAGTTATAAATACGAAAGTTTAAATGTTCGGATGTATGGATGGATGTTTGTTACTCAATCACACAAAAATTGCTGACCGGATTTGGATGAAATTCAGTACAAAGCTAAATGATGAGCTGGAATAAATAGCATATAGGCTATTTATCCCGGAAAAACGAGTTGTCCCCGCGGGGTTCACCAAAAACTTTTGTAATGCAGCGGGCTGCACGGTGGAGCTAGTTAATTATAATTTAAACGCAGTAGAAATATCCAATTTTTACTAAATTTATATGAGACCAAACAGGAAGCATATTCTCATAAAAAATACAATATTTTTGCACTTCCGCATATACATCAAGGAGTTATATCTGTAAAACGGATTCATGTGGTCTGTAATGTATAATATACGTGCTCCTTTGGGATAGTTGGTTAATTTCTTTTTGTTTTGAATAGTAAACAAGCAGATGGGTCTCCTGCTGGCAAGAGAAACCATCACCCGTGGACACCAAAGAATTTAGTGGTGCGATGCTATCCGTGTGGCGAGATGATAATGCTACATGCATAAGTCTACCGGCTATCTGACGCATAAGCATCGACGCTATTGTGGCAGGAAAAGATAAGGCGGTGGTACCTAATACCCGGACTAGATGTTGCTCTTGTGGAACTCTACCGCTCTTTTAGAAAGAAAGAGAGAAATTATTTATTTGCCAGGTAATGGGAGTTACAAATTATTAATTTGATTAAGTTACCAACATATTCTACCATGATATGGTGAGCAAATATTTTAAAATTATAATTATTTATTATTAAACTAAGAATGTTGTGAGTCGATTTTTTACAATTACGCGACCACACACTGAGAAGATCCGGCGGAAGAAGTTCAGCGGGCTTGTTTTTTTTTTCAATTACAGTTACATAATACAAATTACAAACATTATTTCTTTTTTTTATATCATAAGATAGCAAACAAGCAGATGGGTCTCCTGATGGAAAGAGTCAACCATCGCCTTTAGACACCAAAGATGTTAATGGTGCGTTGCTATCTTGTGGCGAGGTCTAATGCCACATGCATAAGTTTACCGGCTACATTACCCTCCAAACCGGAACACGACAGTGACTAGCACGGACGCTATTGCGGCAGGAATAGGTAAGGCGGTGGTACCAGACCCGGTCGAGCCGATGCAGAACTCTATCACCTAGTAGTCATGATGGTAGTGACGCAAACAGCCACTCGGTCGCCTTTTACGACCTGCCTGGCAGAACAGCAGTTGGCCTATTCTTCAAAGGAGCCCGGGACCAACACGGGGAACACTTATCTCTATAATTTACAAACTTCATCCTTTTTTTAATTAAAATGTTTATTCATTTTTTATTTCAGCGAATAGCAAACTAGCAGATGGATTTCCTGATGAAAAGAGGTAACCAAAGATGTCAAAGCTACAATACTATCCACGAGGGGGTTGATATGCATAAGTTTACCGGCTACTTTACCTAGGATCCGTAGGATAGGACCAGATTACGACAGCATTAACGCTATTGCAGCAGGAATATGTAAAGCGTTGTTACCGAAGTCGGGCAAGACGTGGCGAAACTGTACTAAGTACCTAGTAGTCACTATAGTAATGTCTTGTTTGGCCAATCTTTTGTCGTTGGCATGTTTGTATAATATATGCATGTATGTGTATATATGTGTATGTAAACATCTTATAAGTTTTGAACGGCTTGACCGATCGAAACGTGGTTGTTAGCATTCGATTAGTTTCAGCTAAACTTAGACTTCCTAAATAACTGAACTGATTTGGCCCGAGAGTTCCGAAAAATATTGGAAATACCTCAAAAATTTCGGCAAAACAATATTTTTTTGTAATAATTTTCAAATTAATATACCAATTGATTACAAAATCTAATCAGCTCTTTTCCTTAAAATATGCGTTGATTTTTGCAAACTGCATAATCGGTTTACCCGTCCAAGAGTTATCGATGACGAAAAATTTTGAAATAAATGTTTTTTTTGCATAACTTGGCAATTTTTTACTTTCTACAATGTTTTAGTACTTAAAAAACTACGTCAAATGCCGTTTCTGAAAATAAAATCGTATCAAGGTTTCAAAAGTAGCGAACAGCTTTTTAAATAATAAAATTATGTTAATTATAACAAACGTATTTCATTTTTTTTTAAATATTTTTCAGACTAATATACCTTTGATTTTTAAATATAATCAGCTGTTATATTTAAAAACTGCGTCAAATACCGTGCATTGAATCAAAAATAGGCCGATTTATTATGCAGCTATAGAAAAAAATCGATTATGTAGCTAAAACCATTTAAAAGGTCATAATCGAAACACATATATTTTAAAATACATAGCTTTTACAAAATCAAATTAAGGTCATTTTTAACAAACTTTTTGAAAGAATTTATGCTTAGGTATTTTTTTTGCTCCTTTAAGCTAAAAATACTTTAATTTGACGGGAAGTTTCAGGAATGGCTTGCAGGGTAAATCGTTTTACAGATTTCTTTTCACAACTCAACCATTAAAACACGACATTTTTTTTAATCGCGATCTAATAAAACTTTTATATCCTGTTTTTAAAACATAACTTAGTAAGTAAAAATAAAAACTAAAATAAGCTCAGCATTATTTAATCATTGTAATACACATGTTTTCATCACAAAAACATTTCAGCAACATTTATCTTTTGAAACAATACACTGTTGCGAAATCTTTTTTCAGGTTGTCGCCGGATGTGCGCCGCCTGTATTCCCTGTGTATTTGTCTCTGTCTAGCGAGATGGGTGTGACAAGGAGAACAAGGGCATTTTAAAACGGATTTTGAGCGAGCGATCGGCGTTGTGGGCACAGGAAACAATACTCGATGCCCTGAATTAATGACCGCGACTTGTTTGCAGTGGTTGTCAGCTATTTGAAATGATTTGAGAAGTACGATTGTACTTCTGAAGTTATTGAGTACTTATTGTTTTTGTATTCAATTTATGATTCTGTTACATACAGCTCATTCACTTTATTTTAAAATAAGTGACAAAATTAAAAATAATAACATATTATTAAATAAGAAAATACATTTTTTGTAGTAAACTTATGACAAAATAGCCACATCACTTTTTAAATTTATAATACCTCATTTTTATCTAAAACCTAGGTTTCTAGTATTAATTATTAAACATGTTTTATTAGAACCGGGTCAGGTGTTTTAAGATCATCAGATTTTTTCTTTAGCTATTAAACAACTGGCACAGTCTTGATAGATAAAAAATTTTGGTATATTGTTACTTCAATAATATTGCAGTGATATGTTAACTTTGATCTAGGGCTGGTGGATTCCTAATTTAAGATCATCAGTGCCTTTCGTGTTTTACTCCGCAAAATATGCACATAGGGCAGGTCTTATGATTGAAAACTACGTCGGGTTTTAAACTATCAACTGTGATTACAATGTTTAGAAACAAATGTCAACTGTTAGATTATGGAAGGCTGACTTTTAGGCCAAAACAACACATCATGGGAGGCTAAGTGCTTTACTAGTTTTTATCTCTCTGATCTGGAGAATGCCTCCAGTAAATATATGTGTGTGTCATGTGTAACATAAAACTTTATAAAACTATGAAACTCGTTTTAAATTATGAACTTACAATGGCAGAAGTAGGAAAAAGAATAGTATCGTATATAGGATAGCAGTAGAATTCTATGTCTTAGTTTCTTAGTAAGAATAAACTATTCTCGCTTATAAGTCTCTAGACTAACTTTTCATAACTGTAAATAAAAAAAATAGATCAAAAAGCAAAAGAAAATATAGCCACATGGCCACCGATTTAAATCCAACTATGTAATTTTACTGTCGACAATGTACTGTGAGTCAGGCCTCGAAACTGATTTAAGAACACCAGTTTGTAGATGTTTTTGGCAGTTTTGTTAAAGGTTTTGGTCGGAGCGTATCTGAGTTGAAAGCGCTTCGTAAACGTAAATAAATGAGTTTAAGCTAAAACCGCGCAATGGTATGTCACGCACAGCGTGGACAAAAATTGAGAGCGGCGAAGACCAAAGAAATATTTAAAAAAAACCTCTAAAAACCGGTTTGTTGATTCAAAACCCTTATAATTTTGGTCCACCAGAAAAACGGTATATTTGAGGTTAAGGTAGAGCTACACCTAAATAAAACATTCCTTATAAATAAAGTTTAGACATTTTTGTTTTAATATTAGTGTTTTAACGTTATTTTTTCCGTTAACTATTGAGAATTAACATCCGTTTCTTCAAACTAAACTTTCTCGTTGACTGCTTTGTATTCAAGTAGTTAGCCTAAACAGTTCATATCATAAGGTCTTTGGTTTTTGATTCTTGGAAATCATCTAATTGAAACAAATGTTACTAACAATAAATAAACCAAAAGTCGGTTACCCCTGAACTTAGCAATATTTCAGACGAACAATGGAGAACGATGTCCCCACGCGGTTCGTTCGGATCTCACCTGCGGATATTAGTTAACGACCCCTGACGACCACGAACAATGATTTGATTTGTACGCAATTATATTTTAGAAATAATACCTACTAGATTTTGGAGGACATTAATAACACAGTAGTTTCGAAATAGACCTAAATCATTATGGAATAATTATCGTTATATTATATTTACTGACAATAAAATTTAGATTTAAATATATAGAAAGAATTGTGATACAAGTTCCCTATTTTAGTACAGAACCACTTTAAAGAATAGACCGTCAACCATTTTATCAGGAAGTTCGTAAAAGGCGGACAATTAGCCAAACGTGTCACTACTCTATATTTTAGGGTTCCGAAGTTAACTAGGAACCCTTATAGTTTTGTTATGTCTGTCCATCCGTCCGTAGTTTAGCTCAAAGATCCTTAGAACTAGAGATCTGTAATTTGGCATGAATATAAATATTAGTCACGGCAACAAAGTAGTAATACAAGATCTTAAATATATTTTTAGAGCTGAGTGCTAAGTGTGAGTTTTTCTTAGCGCATTCGATCATGAGCGCGTTTCGAGTTTACTAGGATTTTGTATGTGATTTGTACAGCGCCACCTAGTGGTAAACGTGAGAAACCAGTTTACCACTAGGTGGCGCTGTACAAATCACATACAAATTCCTAGTAAACTCCAAACGCGCTCACGATCGAATGTGAAAAGAAAAACTCACACTTAGCACTCTGATCCTCTACATGCTGTGGGGATTTTTTTTTCTCGTGTACCCCATAGTATGTCGTTACATAGGTTTTTAAAAAACATTTTCGATTAAGGGACTCGTTTGAGAAATATTAAGCGTTAAATTGCTAATTAACTTGACCTTTGCGACACTTGATCTTAAAAATTATTTAAGGTCAAGTGTCGCGCCCCAGCCCTGCTAGCTATATGGTTGGTTCAGGGGTGAAAAAAATTTACGGTAGTAGTAAACACAATGAAATTAAAAAGGAAAACTATGACGGTTTCTAAGGCATTACAAGTTTTTGAGTAGAATCGACCAACTTATAAAATGTACTTGGAGGCATTTTTATAGGCCGTGAATCTGTGGTGCGGATGTGAATAACCGCATTATTGACGTTAAATACGTTAAATATTCATAGTATGAAACAATAAAATTTCTCTTCTTAGTCCGCATTATTGTGATGGGCAACTTCGGAACCCTTTGCGCGTAGCCGGACACGCACATTACCATTTTATTTATCATGCCGAATAAGAAGCCGACGCCTATAAAATACTGGAATCATTTTATTTCATCGGTAATTACTATAACTCTGTATATCTTGGTCTAAATGCAAGCTACATTGTCAATCTAAGAAATTGCCTTAAAAGGCGTATTCAACTTTAATATGTGATCATTATGTTCCGTACTAGAATTTGTTATTAGTTTAAATATTAATCACTTTACGCTATTACTAAACGCTAAATAACAATATAGCAGCAGGAATAGGTAAGAAGGTGATACCAGCCCAGGCGAGATCTTACGGTAATCTGATATCTAGCAGTCAACTGCCTGATAGAATAATAGATAGTCTATTAACCAAATGGGGATCGGAGCATCAGGGATGACTTTACACCGTTGACTAATCATGAGTGTATTTACAAATCTGCCTAACTCTTTGCAGATATGAGCGGGATAGAATTTTAATATCTTGTAACACCTATATTCTTGCAAATAGCTTTACAAGTTTTTTCCCCGTGTTGGTCCCGGGCTCCTTTGTAGAATAGGTCAACTGCCGTTCTGTCAGACAGGTCGTAAAAGGCGACCGATTGGCTATGTGAGTTACTACCCTCGTGGCTATTAGGTGGCAGATTTCTGCATTGTCTCGCCCGGGTCAGGTACCACCGCCTTACCTATTCCTGCCGCAATAGCGTCAGTGCTTGTCGCTGTCGTGTTCCGGTTTGGAGGGTAAGGTAACCGGTAAACTTATGCATGTGGCATTAGACCTAGCCAGAAGATAGCATCACACCATTAATATCTTTGGTGTCTATAGGCGATGGTTGACTCTTTCCATCAGGAGACCCATCTGCTTGTTTGCTATCTTATGATATATAAAATAAATATTTTTCACTTTATTTCATTTTTTACATTTCATTTCATAAAAAAACAACTCATTACGATGACTGCAATAAGCAATAAGCAGTCCATTCAAATCCAGGTTACCAATACACATTTTTGAAAACTAATCTTTAAAAAACGTTGATCGTATTGAACAAAAAGTCTCTTAATTACATTCAACCGAACAACTCCACAAACTTTACCCAGACCGGGAGTCAAACTCCGACAACTCTCACGGCCCGCTGACTAGATAAAACAGAAGCGGATGAAAACCAAAAACTTTTGCTTTCGCCTCTACTAATTACTTTCATCGAGAGATTTATATTCATGTTAACCTGATTTACTTTAATATGCTTCAGAAACAATATATACCACAGTGAGTTAACTGCTGTTTGTTATATTTTACATGACCAAGTAGCAAAATACAGAGTATAAAAAGTACAACAGAGATTAACATCTCTGTTTTTTGTGAAATTGTGTGAATGAATTGTGAAAATTCAAATTTAAAATGAATTTATTTCGTAGGAATGATTTTTATACTTGAAACAAGTTAATAAGTTATCCATACTAATATTATAAATGGGAAAGTGTTTGTGTTTATTTGACGAATTGACATGATTTTTAGTGGCGATAGTTGAAGGGATGAAGCGTAACATAAGATACTATTTGTCACTTTCTAATTTTGCGATTAAGTCAAGCCAAGTCGCGGACAAAAGCTAATAGTTTATTACTGAAAAGTTATTACAAAATACGATATAAATTTAATATATAATTAACACATTATCCTAAAAAAACATTATTTTACACATCGCACAGATATCTCGTTTAATTTAACGTCAAAAACTTTTCGCCGTGTTGGTCCCGGCCTCCTTTGTAGAATAGGCCAACTGCCGTTCTGCCAGGCAGGTCGTAAAAGGCGACCGATTGGCTATCGAGTCACTACCATCGTGGCTACTAGGTGGTAGAGTTCTGCATTGTTTCGCCCGGGTCTGGTACCACCGCCTTACCTATTCCTGCCGCAATAGCGTCAGTGCTTGTTGTTGTCGTGTTCCGGTTTGGAGGGTAAGGTAGCCGGTAAACTTATGCATGTGGCATTATACCTCGCCACAAGATAGCAACGCACAATCTGCTTGTTTGCTATCTTATGACATAAAAAAAAAGTAAGATAACCTAAAGAGTGTAAGACGATCTTTGTCGCGGAATATATCTTATACAAGTTCACCTTATCCTCCAAATCGAAACACGACAGCAATAATCAATGACGCTAATATGTTAGAAATAGGTAAGGCGAAACAATCTAGTAGCGATGGTAATGAGAAGTTTGGTTAATAATATGCCTTTTATAAACTGCCTGGCGAAATAGAATGTTCCGTTCTTGAAAGGGGGCCCAGAACATCATAGGGGTAATCAAGAATAAAAAATAATAATTTGGTAGATAGTCCTAGTATTTGTACCAAAGAAGTTATGACGATGATTTAATTTTATCCCTTGTTGTTTCGAGCTCCTTTTGAAGAATAGATTAATTGTCATTAGAATAGAATAGAATAGAATAGAATAAAATAGAATAGAATAGAATATATTTTATTTGCATGAATATGGGTTACAATAAATAGGTCTTACATTTTTTCAGATCGCCATAATCTACCGGCAATGCCGGTGTGCAAATACATACTAATCTACTTAATCATAATTAATGTTCATATTTTATAAATTTAAGGTCATGAATTATCTTACAATTAATTAAACTCATAGAATCTATATAAAAAAAAATGTCCAATTACATGTTATTCTGCCAGGTAGGTCATAAAATGCGACTGATTGTCAATACGTTTAGAAAATAATTCTTTTTTGAATTGTACTAGTGCTACTGTCAAGAAATCTCTTGGGCTGAAAATGTATTTGACCAAACAACTCTTTCATGTAATAAAAATACATATTGTATTTTTTAGCGAAATTCCCCGAGAAGAGAATTCCATTTAAATAATGATGTGTAATCCGCTTATTATTAAATACCATTACAGCGTTACAGAGTGTACAAAGGTTATTCGTAGAGTTCTGCAACGTCTAGTTCGGGTATATGGTACCACCGTCTTACCTATTCTGCCGCAATAGCGTCAATGCTTGTCATCTTCGTGTTCAGGTTTGGAGGGTAAAGTATCCGGTAGACTTGTACATGTGGCATTTTCATCCCTAATAGCATCATTAACATCTTTGGTAGGCGCTTATTGGCATAAGTGATTGTTTCTCGCGATTGTTTCTCTTTCCATCAGGAGAGCCATCTGCTTGTTTGTCGTCTAATGATAAAAAATAGGTGAAAAATCCATGATAATGAGATAAGAAATGTAACTTTTTAAAATGTGTACACACGGCCCATTAAAAAGCAGTCACTAACGATTTATAAACGAAACTATTGTTCCGACTCGTTCAGAGCTATCTTATCGAGCGCAACGAATCAGTGAGCACGGGAGTTACGACTTATTCGGAACGCGCTCGAACTTCCAAATGTTCCGAATTCAAAATTTAAAAACTCATTAATTAAACCTTTTTGATTTATAATGGGCAAGTCAGTATGGCGTTAATTACTGTGTCCGTTCCATACGAATAATACATTTTACACGTAGGGGTGCGGTTTGCATTACACGTTTCTTCTAATGATAAGAAACAACTGAAATTTAAATACACCACGGCCGTTGCTCGTATGTTTGAACAGCGTGACATTAAAACAAAGCTATAAGCTAAGTTTATCACCTACTTTATGTTCTAATGTTTATCCAAGGTAAGGTAAATAACACAATACAGAGAATGAGACAGCGTCTAGCACTGACGATATAATTTTAAAAAAAAGTAGAGTGGTTATAACATATAAGGGCCGGCCATTGCAGAACTCCGCCATGTTATAGTCAAGATTGTATGAACACAACGATGGTGAGAGTCGTTTATGAAATAAAACATAATTTTGCTAACTACACCTGCAGGTACTATGTGGTAGAATTCTGCATTGTCTCGCCCGGGTCTGGTCCCACCGTCTTACCTATTCCTGCCGCAATAGCGTCAATGCTCGTCGCTGTCGTTTTCCGGTTTGGAAGGTTAAGGTAATCTTATGCATGTAGCATTAGACCTCGCCACAAGATAGCAACGCACCATTAACATCTTTGGTGTATAGGCGATGGTTGACTCCTTCCATCAGGAGACCCATCTGCTTGTTTGCTATCTTTAAAAAAAAGTTCGCGGCGTTTTTTTAAACCATAAAGTAACAAAATTAGCTTCTCTAATTAGCTTGCCATCGCCTATAAACACCATCCATCCACATCCATGTGGCGGAAGAGTTATGCGTGTGACATAAGCTTACTAGTTACCTTTCTCTTCAAACCGGAATACGACAGTGATAGAGACACTTTTTGTGGATATGTAAACTAAATTTGAACAACAAATCTTGTCCAAAATTGACTAGGATTTACGGCATCCAAATACCAACGATTTTTTTTGTTTGAATTTTGGCTCTGTGGGTGTGATCTGTACTATTGTACTGAATAGATCTCATTAAAAATAGATGTCACACTACATTATAAAACTCGGATGAATAGTAGTATTAGTTCCAGGTTATAAAAGTTTTTTTTGGTATCTCTTGTTCACTGTAATCACGAACTGTAATCATTACCTAATCACAGGCTATATTGTACCTAACAATTGAAATTTGTTTAAGATTTAAGTATTTTATGAACAAATCTATTGTTAATAACTTATTATTTCAACGGGAACATTATATATGCGAATTGTCACACCTTCACATTTTTAAAGACATACCTGTCATCAATTTTCAATACCGGTAATTTAGTCGAGGGTGAATTGACGCGTGTTCCAGATATCCTAATGTTGTGTTTGAATTGTTTTTCCGTCGTAAATGGCATGGAAACACACGCTTTCAAGTATAGTGAATAAAATTCTAGTAATGTGAATTTCGATTTACAGATGAAAGATTGACTAATGAAGAAAAAGATGAAGGGTTAAAAAAATAGCAACATCAATTTTTCTTAATTTATTTCCTCCGTGTTGGTCCTAGTCCCTATTGAATAATAAACTAACTCCTGCTCTGCTGAACTGCTAGGCAGGTCATAAAAGGCGACCAATTGAATATCAGCGTCACTGCCATCATGACTAACTAGATGGTAAAGTTCCGCAACATTTCGCCCGGGTGTATGTTACCACCGCCTTACTTATTCGTGCCGCAATAGACTTATCTTTGGTGTTTTCACGTTTGTTGTATGGGAGCCCCCTAAAATGTTTCATTTTATTTTATTTTAATTAAATTATTTATTTTTAAAGTGTAATTATATATACACTTTAAAAATAAATAATTTAATTAAAAAAAAATATTCTGTGAATATTTCAAGCGTCCGTCAGCAGTCGTTATTGAGATCGAGAAAAAAATCACGTTTGTTGTATGGAACATAATAATAGCAAAAATATGATAAAATGAATATTTAAGGGGGGCATTACATATTTATTTTATTCTATATTTAGTATTTGTTGTTATTGCGGCAACAGAAATACATCATCTGTGAAATTTTCAACTGTTTAGCTATAACCGTTCATGGGATACAGCCTGGTGACAGACAGACAGACAAACAGATGAATGGGATCCCGTTTTACCCTTTGGATACGGAACGCTAAAAAGAAAAGAACAAAAGGAAAAGCGACTATTTTTCAAAAGAACTTATTAAGTCACTTACACTAACTGACTCGCGCAGCTTCTCTCGCGAGTGCAGTAACAGGTCATCAGTATCATATTTGGGATAGGGACCGAATCCAAAACCTCATGATCTAATTCGAAGGCATTAGGTCTAAAATGTGTATTTTGAAACGGTGAAAGTCACGTAAAAATATTATTAATAAATATTTTGCAGGAACTGTCCCTGAAGATGACGCTGTAATGCAGTTTCCGTGGTGCGCTACTGTTAAGTATTACAAACGATAAATAGGGCTGCCACAAACACAAATTCCACTAAAGGTATATCATAGTATAAATGTTATTAAAGAGTATGATGCGAGTGGCAAGACTTTACCTAAAATAAGTTATTACAAATTTTATTAATTTTATGAACGCTACTTTTACAAAACTTGCTCTGAATTTTTAAAATTACGTAAATCACCTAAAACATAGCTTTCAGATGATTTGAACTGGATATAAAATTATTTTTGAAACAAAAGTTTAAAAAAGTTACTTAACTGTTTTAATAAAATACCCAAAATATACTTAAATAATATAAACACCATAATCATCATGATCCAATAAAGTCAAATGAAAAAAATATAGTCGAAAAAAGGGATTAATTAATTTATTGCCGGCCTCCAATTCTTGCCATCAATCCGCGTAGTGACAATTTCCATCCACACCATGTTGATGAGTAAAGTGGGTGAGATGGGATCTACCACTGTTCGATGTGGTCGTACTTTCTTTACACGAACAGTTTGACTCTGGATTAGCTTACCAAACTCTAGAATAGCTTCCGAACAGCTTTGATATTGGGATTTTTAAGAGGAGGGTTAATAATTCAAATTTGTCACTTAATACACTTGTACTATGTCACAATAAGCGTCAGTCACCTTATTGTGAAACAGCACAAAGTATATTAAGTCATAAAATATTGCATTAAAATGGAGTTTCGCTAAGTGCTGATGATGAAAAGCGTAGAGAGTCAATAAAATATTTGGAAGCCAACATCACATTGACAACTAACTTTTTGTGTTGCAAATATCCATGTACATACGTGTTGACTTCTTTTCATCAGGTGACCCACTTATTCGTAGCCCGCAGATATTATAAAAAAGGGACTATTTCATTCCAACAATCATCCCATATACGTGTACTTACTTGGCAAATTTTAGAATAGACAGTGAAAGCAGACGTTTTCTAAAATCAAAAACACCACATTATTTTATAATAATTAATTTTCGGAAGTTTTTTATATCTTTGCATATACATCATTGTCGTATATGACAATAAAAAAATATGTAGATTTAATCCTTATATTCTTCTTCTTCATATAAAATTTTTTGCGCTCTTCCATGTTTACTTTTTTCAAAACAACATACAACGTTATCGACATACATTCAGATTACGAGAGTTATAAAAATTCCAATATTACCGTTTTATTAAATAATTTCAAGCATAGACTTATTTATTGTTATTCTAAGATTTTAAGTAGCTATACTCAAACGTCTTAATTAGAATTTTTGTGTCACTCGTCAACCCTAGCGTCCCTAGGTCGTAGCCTAAAGGGTTTATTCCCCGACAAATTGTCGTTTAAAAACAATGTTATTAAACAAACCGCACGCTGATGCGTTTTCCGATCTCATAAATATTAAATAGACACTGTTTCTGTTCAAAATGGAGGGTCAGATTTTTGTAGAAAATGAATGAATGTAAATACACTATACGAACAAATTATTATTATAAAAACAAAAAAAATGGACTGTAAAAAAATTGACTAAAGAGGAAAATAATAGAGTGTCAAAATCAGTTACTTTAATTTTTATAATTTTAATAATATTATTAAAATTCTCACAATTTTTTTATTTAATTACATCACATAGATACATACGAAAAACATAATCCAGCTTCCGGCGTAGTCTGCTAATTATAACAATAATATTCTCTTGATAACATGATTAATAAATATATTTTTATGTTTAGGCCGCAGCGTCTCAATATCAAATCCTCCAATTTTTAAAAATCCAACGTAGAGAATATTGCTTCAGTTTTCAGTAAATATACCTTGTAGAAAATTTCATTACAACCAGCGATCTTTCAGTCTTCCGAAAAATATTGGATTTCTATGTGTGTTCTACCTGTATCAAGTGTACGAATTCACTGTTGATCTCCATTATTACATGTATTACGAGTGAGAGATTGAGCTTTTTATAGATTATTGTATTAATTATTGAGGGAGCCGTAGTGAGAGACCCCTTCCGAACCATGTTGATGGATTTATCATCTACGACTATTTGATTTGTTCGCTGAAAAGCTTTCTTCGCATAATTTTTAGGAGTAGCTTTATTATTTCGATTTTTAAGAGAGGTTTTTCAAAAAAATTTTCAGAAGCCAATTTTGCATTGTCAACTAACTTTTAGCATTGCAAATGCCCATAAGCTGTGGTGATTGGTTACAATCAGGAAATCCAATTATTCATACACTTGCAGATATAAAGAAATACTCCTTCGAGATACGAAGGTATTAAAACATCACCACTAAATTTTGAGCTACTACTAAAAATTTTGATTTTTGAAAGTAATCGCTAAAAACTGTATAAAAAATATATGCGTATAAAAAGTATTATAAATGTACCAAAGATTATATAATAATAATTCGACTACAATTGTAGTTTTTTATTAATAATAATTTAAAAAAACACTAAATTACACAACCATTTGCAATAGGAAGAAAATACGCGATGTAATTCAGAAGCTAATAAAAAATAATCTCGGTGAGTTAAGTTTTGTGGGCGTAATCGTGTCAGATTTGTACATACAGAAATCAGGACAGACTCGTTTTTTTTTTCAATCTGTTTTTTTATACTAAATAAAATAATTGTCATGTAAAAATATCAAATGCGTTAAAAGGAATATTTTTTCTTGATATACGTATATTTATATTATTCTATAATTGCATTATAAATATTATTGAGACATTTTTACTTCAGATTTGCTTGATTTTAGTAAGCCGACTACCCTCGAAGGGTACTACAATTATTTTATAGCAAGAAGGCCCCAGTGCCTGGAATAGGTAAAGGCATTGTGTCATGAGGAATTCTCTGGGGAAATTCTGCTGAAATATACTATATTTGTATTGCAGAAAAGAGCTATTAGGGTAATTTACAATCTTAGCCCGAGGGTTTCCCTGAGAGAAAAATTCAAAGAAATCAATATTCTAACTGTTATATCCCAATATATATTTGAGAACTTGATGTACGTTCGTTAAAATATTTGCTTTTTTTAAAAAAATGGTGACGTACACTCACTTAATACAAGGAACAAAAACAATCTTGTGCATGCATCTCGTCCCACAGAATAAGTAACTCTTTTATGGGGCAATGTATACGCTTTTACAATAAACTTCCCGAAACTATAAGAGATCTACCAGTCAATAAATTTAAAAAATGTGTTAAAACAAAACTGTAAAAAAGGATATTATAAAATCTCACATTATTTAGAAGACAAAAAAGCCTGGGATTATTTACTCCTCATACCGATCTCATATATATATTTTGTAATATTGTGATAATGTCAAAAAACCAATGATATGAAAAAAAAAGACAAGCCCGCTGAGTTTCTTCCGCTGGATCTTCTCAGTGTGTGGCCGCGTTTCCGATCCGGTAGTAGTTTTTAAAAAAATATGTTGACGTGTCAAAATAACTTGTAAAAAGTTTTATTGAATAAAGTATTTCTGATTTCTGAATAAAAAATGCGGGCAAGAAGTTGTGGAACTCTACCACCTTCTAGTGACATGCCCAGAAATCCCATGTCTTTCCGGTAACTAAATTATTATTATTAAGGGATATATTAATGTATTTTTATATCGTTATGTTTATCTTGCAAAACTCACATTCTTGCAAAAAATATACAATATTTCTTTGTATTTTCTCACTTCTTCACATTTTACAGAACGGTAACATTGATGTAAAATCCCATAAATCTCTTCTGCCGCCTGTCTGTCAGCGTAACAGTGGCCGGAGGCGCGGTGAGATTGGAATATGCAAATGTTTGGTTAACTTCGACAACTGCTGTAGCGGCGTTTATCGTAAACGAGATGAGTTTTTAATATTCTTCTATTGTGTCGGTAAATAACAGTCATATAATTTGAGTTCCAACAGTACATTTAAGTACTTGTTTTTTTAAAGTAGTTCGTTCTAAGTATTTAATTGTTTTAAATACTTGCTTCTTTGTTTTTTTCTCTGTGTCAGTCCCGGGTTCCTTTGAAGAATTGGTCAAATGCCGTTCTACCAGGCAGGTCGTAAAAGGCGATCGATTAGCTATGCGAATCACTACCATCGTGGCTACTAGTGGTAGAGTTCTGCATTTTCTCACCCGGGTCTGGTACCACCGTCTTATCTATTCCTGCCGCAATAGCGTCAGTTCTTGTCACTGTCGTGTTCCGGTTTGGAGGGTAAGGTAGCCGGTAAACTTATGCATGTGGAATTAGACCTCGCCACAAGACAGCAACGCACCATTAACATCTTTGGTGTGTATAGGCGATGACTGACTCTCTATCAGGAGACCCATCTGCTTGTTTGCTATATTATAATATTAAAAAATCCCCTTGTTGATTTGGACGCCTTTAAAATAATTAATCAACTGCCTTAGTACTAAACAACTCGTAACAGGTGTGGATAGGCTATTAGTATATTAGTAAATCGCATATAATGTTGTATCGTTAAAAATCGTAGCATAATTTTTGAACTTTTTTTTGGACTTATTTGAATACAATTTAAATGGCATACGCTAACGCTAGAACAAAATGGCCTGTATCAAAACACGCCTGACCTAAACGTCTTTTCCGATTCGACGCACGCTGAATCATATTTCATTACAAAATGAAATGCGCTCTCCATTGTATTAGGTTACGTGCACAACGTCAGATGAGAAAGAGAATATTTGTTGAAAGTTGATGCTTAATAACAGATTAAGTCTACATATAAACGTATTTTAATTATATAATTAAAGTGGTCTAGTGGTTAGTCTATTCGGCTCTTTTTCGTTTTTTAATGCACAGTCTCAGTACCACTTCAGATTAAAGTGGTCGGCGTATTACCACCCACGCACCACGTAGAGCTTTCAGTTACGATTATTGCCATAAATAGACAATAATCGTCAAGACGTCGATAAAATGCGACGATTGAAATCACCACTAATCTTGCTTACCGACAAACTGGTGAATCGTGAGAACTGAAAATTCTATAGACGTTCCGTTCTCTCTCCTTACCTGCCTGCCTACCTGCAAGAAAACCGACATGATGATTTCTTTTTATTTTGTAGATTTAGTAAGATTTGGTAGGTTTTTACTGCCTTTAACATTTCTGCCATAATAGCGTCACTGTTTGACACTGTCATACATTCTTAGCTACCCGCCTAAGTACCTGTTAAAGTTATTTGCTATTACTGCTACTGTAATAATAACACACTTGACATCTTTGGTATCTTTACGCGGTGTCTATGTCTTTCCGTTAGGAAAGCCATCTGGTTGTTCTACCTCTAATCTAATGAAATAAAATTGTAGTAATTACACTCCGTGTTGATCTAAGACCCTTTTTGACGTGCCAATTACCTTGCTACTTGCATCTTGCAAAAGGCAAGGAAATGCTACCATCATGACTACTAACTCGGTGGTAGGGTTCTTCAATGTCTTGACAAGGCTTGGTACCACCGACTATATCCGCTGCAATGAAATGAAATTATTTAAAGTATCTTCACGCCCGTATCCCCGAAGGGCTAGGCAGAGGTACAACAAGTGCACCCACGATTATCCGAAGATACTTGGTCCCACAAATGTGATAGGTGGCAAGCCTATCGCCAACCGGGCACTTTCCAATCCCGGGCAACTTTGTGTTTCTCAGAAAACTGAAAAAACACCTTTTATGTGCCCGACTCGGGAATCGAACCCGAGTTGGTGCAACTGGTCCAGCGTTGGCGTCGACCACATAAGGTCCTGCCTTATGTGGTCAACGCCAACGGTGGACCACTAGATCACAGAGGCAATTAAATTATTTATTTGGAATAATATGTGTGTAATATGTTATTAACAATTACCAATATATTGTACTATGATGGGTGGGTATGATGGTGGGCTAATATTTAAAAACTACAATTATATTCTACTAGCAACCTGCCCGCGGTTTCACCCGCGCAGCTTTTGTTCCCGTGGGAATATCGGAAAGGTTTATAAACTTAAACCTTCCTCAAGAATCAATCTATCTATTAAAAAAACCGCATCAAAATCCGTTGAGTAGTTTTAAAGATTTAAGCATACATAGGGACATAAGGACATAGGGACAGACAGAGAAAGCGACTTTGTTTTATACTATGTAATGATGAAATTAATAATTTTGTAAATCGATTTCTTTAGAATTACTACTGGATCGGAACGCAGACACTCAATAGTGTGGATGCTTATCTTTACGTTCGAGCTGAAGGGTAAGTTATCAGGCATATTTAATATGCATTTAGCACTCTAGCCCCGTCACATGTAACAAATGTCCATAGACGACAGTTATCTCTTTGCATCAAGAGAACCATGTACTTGCTTCCTGCTATAAAATAAAAAAAGGTGACATTATTTAAGACATAATTGAACGATCGTGTGAACTAAGACTAACACACCGTTAATCGCGGCGTTAGTGCGTTGTGTACCACCGTATACCACCCCCGCCATTAGCGGATGACGATGAACGGGCATCGATCATAGGCCAGCCAATTCATTATCGCCACTCGACGCAGATTGCGTGGACCATTCCATCTCTATATTTTTATATATATTGCATTTTTGACAAGATAATTTAATAGGCGTTTGATTCAGTACTTCCCAAATGATTCATTTACGCAAAATGCTGATGTTAGGCTACTTTTTCACGCTCAGTCGGGTGAAAAGTCCTGGTAAATGGAAGTAATGTGTATGAGTCATGCGAAGGAAGTCGCAAGAAATATCTAGTTATTTATATAAGTATCTTCACGCCCATATCCCCGAAGATATAGGTAGAGGTACAACAAGTGCACCCACGATTAGCCGAAGATTCTTAATTCCATATTGTGATAAGTGGTAAGCCTATCGGAAACCGGGCACTTATCCAATCCCGGGTAACGTAGTTTGATCAGAAAACTGAAAAAAATCTGTAAACTCTTCACACTGCAGGCCATCCCACCATTTGCACACCATATATTGGTAGAATATGTTAGTACCTTAATTTATTTTTAACAACTTGTAACACCCATATTCTTGCAAATAAATATTTTCTTTCTTTCTTTCTTTCCCTAAAACTTCCCACTATTAAGATATTTTAAGCACAAAGCAGTAAAAATATAAGTATATTTTTTTCAGTATAACATATATTTTATTAAAAATGGCAGTGTATTGGTTTTTTAAAAAAGCTGTATATTTTTTAATCGATGATTGATTTTAATCTTTTGAACGGCATTCAAATTCAATTTTTGGGATCTAAAATACCGCTTTAGTTACACAATCGATAGGTTGAAATATTTCGAACAATGTTAAAAAACACGGCTTTTTAAAAATTTTCGTAACTGATAAAAAATTATGATACAATTAACGATATTTGACGCAGTTTTTTAAGGAGAAAAGCTGATAAGATTTTTTTAGTCAATCAGTGTATACGCCCGAATTTTTTTTTCAAAAATATTAAGTAAGCTTGCTAAAAACAACGTAATTTTAATATTTGAAAAACTGTAACTTTTGAAAATTAAATTTGATTTTGATTTTTGGAACGGAATTTGACGTAGTTTTTTTAGTACTTTAAAATATCAAAGAATACCAAAAAAATATTGGTTTAAAGATTTCGAAGTTATGTCGAAAACTCACTTTTTTCAAAAAATTTCATCGACGATTACACCTGAATGGTTAAGCCAATTTTGACACTATTTCTGCATTAGACTTAGTTTTTTTAGGAATAGAGCCGATTAGATTTTGTACGCAATCGGTACATTAGTCTGGAAGTTATATTAAAAAATACTGCTCCGCAAATTTTTTTTTGAGTTTTTTTAAATTTCTCAAAATCTCCTGGCCCGGCTTGGTTAAACTTTTCATGAAGTCTAAGTTGAGCGGAATTCAATTGAACGCCATCAACCGCGTTTCGACAGGTCAAGCCGTTCAAAGCCATCAGATGTTTACATACACCCACACACACACACATATACACATACACATACACATACACATACACATACACATACACATACACATACACATACACATACACATACACATACACATACACAAACACACACACACACACCCACACATACACATACACAAACACACACACACCCACACACACACTCACACATACACACACACACACACACACACGCACACACATACATACATACATACAGACATACTGACGGCATCGTGAAAATAGTCATAAAAGGTTCCTAGGGCCTAAAAACGTAGAGAAATCTATTTTCGAATATCGCAGCAATATCAGTATCTTCCTTATCTACATACGTCGATTTTGGATTGCCTGCCCCGAGAAACGAACCCGGAACCTCATGCAGTAAACACCGATACCACCACTAGACCACAGAAGTGGCTATTTTTTATATAATTAAGTAATATCGATAAATAAAAATACAAAAATTAATCAAAGCTCACATTTAAGTAAGGAAATATCATTTTTAATGCATGGACGAGGTTTTCCTAAGAAATTGCCATGACAATATTTGTAGACCGTAGAGCACATTGCCAAAGTAAAGACTCCCGTCAACCATATGTGACAGCTCGCTGTGACATCATGCAATCTACCAAATTGGATTTAGTGACACAATATGCCAAGTCCAAAGACACACATTTTTAGATAAGCCAAAAATTACATTAGAAGTTTCATTTCGTTAACTGGTTAGTTTTGTAGATTTTATACTTTCAATCGTCGGCACTTGGTGAAATTCCATTATTTTTAGTTGAAACTAGTTTATCACTCACTTGTTTTCACTTGTCACTTTTATTTCACTATTATTATACACTAAATTATTTAATTTTATCGACCGGTTTCGCTTTTTAAAGCATCTTCAGGAAGTAATATTCTTTACTGACAGTTTAGTTTTAGATATAACATTAACAAAATATTTTTTTTAAAATGATAGTGGGTAAACTTAAAAATAAACACAATTTCTGTATTGCTAGCTTACACGGTTCTCCCTAAACATTTAGGTGTTTCCTAGTATATAATTTTATTCCCCTTTAAATTAACTGTAATTAGTTTTGTGTATTTTATTTGCATTCTTAACCGAATAATTTTAATTAAAAAAGTACTGAATATATTGCGATAGCAAAATTTATGATTGTGGTGGTACATCAGAGTGGGACATTGCAAAACTCTACCACCTCGTAGTCACTATCTTAGTTTAATGCTTGGTTAACGGTTCCTTTTTACAAACTGCCTGGTAGAAAGTAAAAGCACGGCAAGAAATTGCAGCATCGATGGTAATCGTGTTACTGATGCTCACCCTGCAATATGTATATTAGTTTAATATTTTAAAGTGTTCCGTCATGTATGCTCTGTTTCTCTGTGCCCATATTTCATAAGCTTGTCGTCTTTTGTTCTTGGCCCTATTCTGAACTTATTTAATATCGCCATGGGATTGGATGATTGTACTTTGAATGATTATTGAGTGTCTAGAAGTCTACTAATCTTTAGACAAGTCTCGATCGGCGCGAGAATAAAGTAGGCATTTATGTAATGAGCATTAGATGTTTATATTTCTGATTCTGAAAGTTTAGTTTAAGTAAAGTAAATTTACTTACAGGCAAAAAAAACAACTCGAAGTAAGTAAAAGGCGAGAAAACACATGTCACCAACATTGTGACTACTAAATAAATAGTAGAGTTCGGTAACGTATCCCTTGGGTTTTGATGTCGCTTTTTTTTCTTCTTGGTTCTGTTTTCGAGGGTGAGGTAGTTGACAAATTTGTGCATTTGACATTAAATCTTTATCGCATAAATAGCAAAGCGCAATTAGTTTCTAATAGGCGATGGATGTCTCTTTTCATCAAGAGAGCCATCTGCTTGCACTACAATGCAATAAAAAAAAATAACGCAGTAAAACTGCAACGACCGACTTAATATTTCTTGCATTTTCTGCATCTGATCTTTACCAAATTAAAATGGAAACAAAAAATATACCGACACAATACGACGATATACTACGACTCTTAAACAAAAACGATTTTTCAAAATCAGTGAAAAATGACCAAGTTCTGAGATAACAGTTGAAACAATGTATAAATCAGTTGACCTCGCAGGCCATCACTAAAACATCCAGCTAAATTGAGGCATTTTAAGCTCAAAAGAATAGAAACTACACATATAATACAATAGAAAATAGTCGAAAAAGGTTCCTAGGACCTCAAAACGTGGAGATCTGGTGAAAACTCGATTTTCGAAAATCGGAGCAAAATCAGTAACTTCCTTATCTATATACGTAGCGGGAAGTTAAAAAAAAACACGCTTTTTATAGAAAACCGAACTAAAAAAAATAGAAAATAAATTTTAATAAATTTAAATTAAGAATAGTGTTAAAAACTTCAATAATTATAAATTAATAATAGTGTGAATAAAAAAAATAATTTTATTTAAAAAAAAGCGTGGGGTGCATGGTGTCAATAGTTATAAATATTTTATTGACACATATGAGTAGAGTGATTATCATTTCGGTAATATCTTAAAAAGCACCCCACGCTTTTTTTTAAATAAAATTAATTTTTTTTATTCACACTATTATTAATTTATAATTATTGAAGTTTTTAACACTATTCTTAATTTAAATTTATTAAAATTTATTTTCTATTTTTTTTAGTTCGGTTTTCTATAAAAAGCGTGTTTTTTAGTTTTTTTAAACTATTATTTATTTTCTACTTTTTAGTTTGGTTTATTTATAATAGCTTGTTTTTTTTAATTTTAAACTATTGCACGACTCATAATGCGAAGCATCAGAGAGTCGTTTAATTACAATTAATAAAAAACGAAAACTACAAGAATGGATATCTATATATATCCATGTCAAATTAACATGGATGGTGATATATCTATATCTATAAATAATATGTACATTTATTTTGTTTTTTTTTTTTGTTTTTTTTTTGTTTTTTTATTCAGTCAATTAAACTCAGTCACAGAGACGGCGGCGGACTCTTCGTGGCTCGTGAAATCAAGTTATATGCGCAGACACTGTTGCAAACTCTAATGCGCATACCTAGTCGAGTGCCGCGGTAGAAGCAGAGAACTACACGCTTATAGACATATGTGTGTGTGTGTGTGTGTGTGTAAGTGTGCAAGGCGTTCCTGTCGTACTCCCATACACGACAATACGACGAGGCCAGATATGGGCCATGCTTGGCGCAATGCTGTCTATCTCTGGCCCATGCTTGTAAACCCGCTTTGGCCCAGCCTTGGTAGAAGTAGACTCGGTAAGATCCAAGAGCGTCTAGCGAATGAGTCTTTTGAGCAGAGAGCTATTAGAGTTGTTCTCATTATTGAGCGAACTAGCGAACTAGCGACTAGCGAGAGAACTACTAGCAAACGAGTCTGCCGAGCAGAAGGCTCATAGAATTGGTCTCATTGAGGAGCGTTTAGCTAAGGAGTCCGCCGAGCAGAGAGCTCGTGGATTAGTAGTGATACGAAACCGTACAGCAATTGAGTCTGCTCAGCCACGTGAGAACCGCCTAGCGGTAGCGCGCCAGACGTCACAAAGACTTCGTTCAATTACTGAGCGTAATTTTATAACCACCATAAATCAATATGCTGAAGTACCATGTACAATCTGTAAGAAATTATTATATCCAAAGCAACAGACGTCATTAGTTAAAGTACGTTTTAATTTTTTTTTTGCTCGACTACCATAAAAAAAAGAAAAGTTCCTTCTCAGGCCTACTGGAACAACATGGAAGTTATATCTTTACCTCTTGAACTGACCGACTTGACAGACGTAGAACAAAGACTTTTGTTAAGAGTAGTTCCTTTTACAACTAGTTTCCACCCGCACCAAAGTGCTCGTCAACACGAATCAAACGAGCCCAAACTCGATAGAGTTGTGTTATTTAATTGCTGAGCTCCTATGGTCACCTTCTGGCTTCATCATCGAACCCTGCAGGATCCTAGTTAGCACCAAGCACCAAAGTGCTTGTCAACACTAATCAAATGAGCCCAAATTCGATAGAGTTGTGTCATTTAATTGCTGAGCTCCTATGACCATCTTCTAGCTACATCATCGGACCCTGCAGGATCCTAGTCACCACCAAGCACCAAAGTGCTCGTCAACATGAATCAAATGAGTCCAAACTCAATAGTCTTGTTATTAACCGATTTTTAACCATTTAATTATTAAGTTCCTGTGGTCATCTTCTGATTCAGATTCATCAGATCAGCTCCATGTCATAATAAGGTTTCATTGTCATTCAATTAACATACGTATACAAAATTTCAGCTCAATCGGTAACCGGGAAGTGGATCAAATTTACTTGCGAGATTTGATTTCAGACATCGAGATAGGTACAATAAATAAAAAAATGCTCATAAAACAAAAACTGCTGGGCCTACCTGAATGAATTTTTTATGGGACCAATTCGAAACTATTCCGCATCAAACAAAAAAAGAATCACGTAATTCGGTTTAGAAACCTCGGAGAAATCGGTGTACATACATAAAAAAAATATACCAGCCGAATTGAGAACCTCCTCCTTTTTTTGAAGTCGGTTAAAAACGGAATAATTTTATCAAATTAGTGTATTGTCTTCGGTCCTCGATAAATCTACAAAGTTTGAACGAAATCTGGCCGTTAAAAGTGGGTCAAAATCGCGCCCAAAGAAGTCGGTTACAAACAAACATACAAACATACAAACATACAGGTGAAGTTAATAAAAAGCGTGTAATAAGTACTAAACAGGGCGGTATATTGATCTCGTATTGAGTTCGCTCGTTTTGGCCAGAATACCGACGTCGCCCGGTCCAGTTGTTATCATTCTGATTGAGATTTACAGCTGCATTGTGCAGCAGCAGAGGGCCGCCGTTATTTGTATGCCACTTTGATAATTAAATACCATCGTTTAGTTATGTTATTCCATTAATATTACACATGCAACATTTGTGTCTGTTTGTATGTATGTTACTTTTCAAAACTACTTCATACCACCATAAAGTAAAGTGTAAAGTCTCCGAATAGACTACCCATTCCGAGACTTAGTACAAGTGTTCTTTTCTATTTCCTCCTAATATTATAATTAAGGAGTAGGTATAACATTTTATATAATAATTATTAAATACAATTACTGTCGCCTCTGTGGTCTAGTGGTCCAGCGTTGGCGTCGACCACATGAGGTCCCGGGTTCGATTCCCGGGTCGGGCACATTAAAAGTGTTTTTTCATTTTTTTTGAGAAATACAAAGTTGCCCGGGATTTGAAAGTGCCCGGTTGGCGATAGGCTTGCCACCTAACACATTTGTGGGACCAAGTATCTTCGGCTAATCGTAGGTGCACTTGTTGTACCTCTGCCTACTCTTTCAGGGATACGGGCGTGAAGATACTTTACAATTACCGACAGGAGTTTTTCCGAACGGATGTGACTTGGGGACCTTTAAGAAAAGAGCTTACTAATTCTTTAAGGGTCGGACGCAACTAATGTCTTCTGATAATGTAGTTGTCCCTAGGCAGCGGTGATCCCTTGCCATCAGGTGAGCCTCCTGTCCGTTTGCCCCCTTTACTATTAAAAAAAATTCAGAATAATAATGAAATGTATAAATGTCGTTGGACAAATTACAAAAATTGATCTAACTGCAAAGATACATTTAATAAACAACAAACTTAGAAATACAAACATTTAACATGCTTGCATCACATTAATGTTTGTCCCTCTCATGGATTGAACTCGAGGCCCAACTATTTCATATTTAGGGTTACTAGCCACTGAACAAACGAGGACGTCAACGGTATTTATATTTAAAAAAAACTAGTTGTTGCCCGCGACTTCGTCCGCGCGGACTTTGTTTACTCCGCTCCTACTGGTCGTAGCAAGATGTTATATAGCCTATAACCTTCCTCGATAAACAGGCTATCCAACTCAAAAAGAATTATTAAAATCGGTTCAGCAGTTTTCGAGATTACCGTGTACAACCAAACAAACAAACAAATAAACAAACTCTACAATTTTATAATATTAGTATAAAAGTATAGATTAATGCGAAAGTTTAGATGTTTGGATGAATGGATGGATGGATAGAAGTTTGTTACTCAATCACGCAAAAACTACTTAACGGAATTGAATGAAATTTGGCACACCGGTAGATGATGACCTGGAATCGCACATAGGCTACTTTTTATCCCGGAAAAATTAAGTGATCCCGCGGGATTCGGCAAAAAAAAATATGATGCAGTGGGCTGCACGCTGCAGCTTGTAATATATAACTGTAGCGCCGCTGGTTACCACATTACGTGATGGGTGATGATCATAATACCATGGTGACGTGAATACTGTAAATGTTGATGAGGTCATGGAAAAACGTGGAATAATAAGAAAGATCTTCCAAGCGTGGCAAGGTATACTGCCTGGGGACCAAAGTCTGTTTGAGAAGCGTTGAAACTAATAACGAGCTTTGTGCGTGTAAAAATTTCTAAAATAAAAACCCGCATAGTTCCTGTCTCTATGGGATTTCCAGGATAAAAAATATCCTTTGTCTTTTGTCAGGTTCCAACCTATCTATGTACCAAATTTCATCCAAATCGATTCAGTGGTTAGGACGTGAAGAAGAGACAGTGTCACTTCTGCATTTATAATATAAGTATGGATATTAGTATGGATGTTATTAGATAAATAAATGTAATATTTAGGATTTTTCTCTGAATTTTTTTTTATTAATTTCTCTTGTAGCGTTTTTTGTAGGTTTGCTTGACAGACAATCTTTCATAATATGTGAAAGATAAAATATTTAGTTATAAGTTGTGAAACTTGGTAATTTCTTCCAGTGTAATAAATGAGTAAATATCACTGTCACGTCGTTCCCATTGCGGGATAGGAAGAGTGAATTACATGACAATAGATTCTCCGATTTCATCGATTTCTACTTTACTGAAATGGGTGTTGATTATCATATTCATCCAATCTATTTACTGCTATCACTTTTTTCTTGTGATAACCAGGCCTGACACTTTACCGTATTCACCCGAAGTATGGAGATGTGAATACCACACCCCAAAACTAAATATTCCATTAATAAATTCTCAAAAAATCCCAATAACATTTTTCTGATTAACCCAGGCTCTCGTGATTTTCAAATAAACTAACTCGATCATAAAAGATCATTTTAGGAATGCATTTTAAAAATCTGGTAATTTAGGGTTAGACAGCTTTACTGCAGATCATGATAACCCAGGTTCAATTAGGTTTCAGGTCGCCAAAAATGTTATTAATTTATTCTATCCTACTCCGCTACAAGGCTCCTAATTCTTGATACTCCTGAAAGCTAACGGAATATTTCTTCATGTTGTTGCGAAACCCTCTTAATGAATATTCGGTCTATATGTCGGCCAGGCAGTTTTTAAAAAACTAAGGATAGTCAAATATGTAACTGTGTTGGTCCCGGGCTCCTTTGAAGAATAGGCCAACTACCGTTTTGCCAGGCAGGTCGTAAAAGGCGACCGAGTGGCTATGCGCATCACTACCATCGTAACTATACTAGGTGGTAGAGTTCTGCATTGTCTCGCCCGGGTCTGGTATCACCGCCTAACTAATTCCTGCCGCAATAACGCCAGTTCTTGACACTGTCATGTTCGGGTTTGGAGGGTAAAGTAGTCGGTAAACTTAAGCATGTGGCATTAGTCCTCGCCACAAGATAGAAACGTACCATTAACATCTTTGGTGTCTATAGGCGATAGTTGAGTCTTTCCACAAGGAAACCCATCTGCTTGTTTGTTATCTTATCTATACATATGTATAATAAAATCGTAAGAAAGTCAATGTATGTCCGGAAAAAACTCAAAAAGTACTGCATGGATTTACTTCAAATTTTGCATGAATATTACTAACAGGTCGGGTCAACATATAGGCTACATATCATCACGTAATATGTAGTAGAGTAAACGAAATCCGCGCAAACGAAGTTGCGGGCAACAGCTAGTGATATATAAAAAATATGCAGTTACATACAAAAAAAGGTGTGCCTAAGTTTCTTCTGTCGTGTATTTCCAGTAGGTGGCCGCGACGATTATATATTCATAAAAAAACATAGATTCAGCAAATTTACCGTTAATTGTTTGTAGTATATAAAACAGAAAAAAATATACGCGTGCTGAGTTTCTCCCGCCAGTGTGTGTGATCGCGTTCTGATCTGGTAGTACATAATTCTAAATAAAGAAATCGACTCATAATATGTTTTTAATTGCATAGAATATAATATGATTACTACTAAATATTTGTAAACCATGTCATGGTAGAATATGTTGGTAACTTTTAATTTATATAATAACTTTAACACCCATATTCTTGCAAATAAATATTTTTTTGTTTTTATTTCTGTTTCTTAGCAAAGAAACTTCTATGATATTATAAAAGATGAGTAACAATATGATAAACAATCTTTTGTATAAAAAATATTACCAAATATACATATTGCAAAAAGAACGAAGTAATATTTATTCAGAAGTAGGATAAGCACTCCTGACTATTATTTCAACACCAAACTAATCACATAAATGCGTGTTCGATGTTCAGACGCGTCCAGATACGTTCCATATTTATGTCGCGACATACGGACTGGCTTTCACATGAGATTGGAACCGCATATTGTTTTGTAAATTCTTGGAAATATTGTATTTTTCTAGTTTTAGAATATTAAAGTATTAGTAGAATTTTCTCTTTTATTGTTATTGGCGATAGGCTTGCCATCTATCAAATTGTGGAACTTCGATCTTCGAATAATCATGGGTGTACTGGTTGTAACTCTGCCTACCGCTTCAGCGATATGGGTGTGAAGATACTTTAAATTCTACTATGCTTTTTAAAAATGCATATTATTTAGTAAATTCTTGTAGTAAAGTAAGGTTATATATAGGTACTGAGGAAGACCAAGACTGACATACCACAATTAGATAGATCGAGTGCTGTCTGAGGGTGATGTCAAGAGTATTCGCAACCGGCGTGTTTGTATAAAGAGAATATTGAATGTGTAGAAAACTTTAAGGATCTTGTCATAATAAATATGGCACTCGGTTCTTTCTACCTTCACCATAAGAAATATGTATGTGTGTAAAAATAACCGAATAATAAATATATACAAGATAACTCTAACCATTTCTCGTTATTCTCTCGTGTACCTGAAATATGCTATTACAATATTCCCTTCTAAATAAGATGTCTATCACACAGGCACACCAAGTATAGCGGACGCCCCACACACGCCTACCTATTACCTCACCGCCTGCGGCCACGTAAAAACATCAATTTGTACACAGATTAATGTCCACTAGAAATGATATGCCTAGAAAAACAGTGTTTGTGTAATTGTATAACGCAGCCATATATTAAACATATCTTAAACTAGCTGTGCCTGCGACTTCGTTCGCGTAGAAAAAATTTCTGAAATAAAAACCCGCATAGTTCCCGTTCCCGTGGGATTTTCGGGATAAGAACTATCCTATGTCCTTTCTTGGATCTCAAACTATATTTGTACCTTTTATCCAAATCGGTTCAGCGGTTTAGCCGTGAAAGCGTAACAGACAGAAAGACAGACAGAGTTACTTTCGCATTTATAATATTAGTATGGATAGTATGGATAAGGGATATGTATCTTGAATTGTTATATTTGTAGATACTAGTTGACCCGCGCATTTTCGCCAGCGAGTAATTTTAACATATTATCAATGTAGCTTTTTACACAAACTTTCATACCCTTACGTGGCTGAAATAGTTACGTAATGGTTTTGAAAAAAGATAGCCTACATTGGACGCTGGATCTTCAACTATTGCAATGCATGCAATTGCGTACCAAATTACATTAAAAACGGTTTGATGGTTTAACCGTGAAGCGTAACAAATAGACAGACTTTCCAATTTACAATACATATTATTATGGATATGTTTTATACTTACATCACCCTCTGGTTGAAATTCGAACATATGATATACTAAATAATACGATATTTTCTAAGTTTGAAAACAGACTTGATGATGTATCGTTCGTTTGGTGGAACATCGGCGGAAATGTATTTTATTTTTAAATCAAAATAATTATGACAATGATTGCTTGATTGATTGATTGATGTATTATGATAAAAAAGTGAAGTTTTTTTATAATACTAAAATACTATAACTATTGTTTAAATAAAAAAATAAGCATGAATTGCCATAATAAGACCATAAACTCATTTTAAAAAAATATACTGAAAATACGTAAATCTGTATCTTTTAAGTGTGTGGCCGTGTTTCCGATCCGGCAGTAACTGAAAAAATGTTGACTCGTCAAAAGTGCATATAAAGGATAATCTGAATAAAAATGTTATGACTTATATGATATGATAATGATTATGACTTTGACTCTGACTGACTTTGTAAATACGCCAATGTTCCACCAAATGAGCGGTATGTCAAATATATTTTATACAGCACATTAAATTAATAAAAATTAACATTACATGTAATGATTATTTTTATTATTTTAAGTTGTTTCTAATGAATTATTATTATTATTAATAATGCGTTTCTAATGAATATTATATGAAAACATTAGCTTCCTGCACTTTTTCACCGCTTAAACTTTAACTGTACCAAAATTTATACTCCTCCTTCTGCGTATTTGTCTTTAAAAGCTGCACAAAGTTTTGGCTTTACGTATTAATATATGGTCGAGGTGGTGTTGCCAACTTTGAAATATATATATATATATATATATATATATATATATATATATATATATATATATATATATATATATATATATATATATATATATATATATATATATATATATATATATATATATATATATATATATATATATATATATAATAATGGAAAATTAAAGGATAAATCAAAGTATTTTAAAATAACTATAACATTTTTATAAATAAAATCATTACATTCGTACATCATGATACAATAATCCATGTTAGTCCGCCTTCCTTTAAAGGCTAGGCCAACTGATGTTCTTCCAAGCATCTTAAAGGCGAAACTGCTGTGGCTGCTAGGTGGTGGCCTAGGTGGCTAGGTGGCCTTACCTGTTCGTACCGTGTAAAATTTCATACTCCGCTTGTAATTGTGTGTCTCAAAAGTGAGCAGAATGTTTTAGCTTCACATATCAATATATAGATTAACATACAGAAGTAACAAAAAAGTATATAGATAAAAACGAAAGGTAAAGTAAAGGGTATATAGGTAATAAGTAAAGGTAAAAACGAAAAAAAATAATGAAATGATTTTCTTTGTAAAAATAATATGGTTATTTTAACATACTTTTATTTATCCTTTAATTTCCCAAAAACCTAGCAAATATTTTAAAATGGGCAACACCAGGTCGCGCTAGCAAGGGTGTCCATTGTGTCCATGAAGCTGTATTAAATCTGGAGGCAGCACTTCTAATACATACTTGAAACACAATTTTAAATACTGCTGTCATCTTCTGAGGTTTTACCCTTTCTTTCTAACACAGCTATATAAAAAGAGGTGCAGATTTAACAGTCATTTCATTTAATTCAATTTAGTCACCCGCATAATCTTGTTACGTACTTCAGGTTCGTAATTGTAAGAAAACACCACTTATATTAAATCCGTGTATTTACAATACAAATACACACAACACAAGACAACACAGTGTAATACTAAATACTCTGATTAACACTAGTCACTCACTGTACTATCACTGAACTTTAGAACACTACACAATAAAATACTTCTCGCTTCGCACGGGTCGCTTCAAGTATCGCTCTCGATCGCTTGATAAAAACTGCCCTGTATTTGTCAACACATCTCTATTTATACCCAGGGTAAAGTTCTACCTGGATCCAGTAAAATCTAAATTTATCGGGAAACAATAAATCACTTCTTATTACTTCATATTGTAAACAAGTTATGAGTCATAAATCCCAGTACACGCTACTTTCAACCTTATGCCATATACCACAAAGTCCATTATGGCATAGCTTAGGTCAACTATTTGTTTGTCAATAGGAGTAGCTATCTCTTTCTTTTATTTCTAGATCTCTCCAGCGTTCCAATTCTACACGCTTCTAGATTATTCGTAACAATATTAATATGACAATTTAATAACGCTTCTTGTATTTTTGAATCCGTGCGCCATTAGCTCGTGTCGGTCAGAAATTTGAAAATCCCGACAAAATATGTATTACCCATATTGACGTAACATGTAGAGAACCCATATTGAAGACTCTTTAGTTTACTAAGAATATTTACAATAATATTGATTTTGACCACAGATTGAGTTAGATACACCTGTCAAGACAATCTCTCAAGTTGTCAGTATAACTTCTATTTAAAGTATCTTCACGCCAGTATCCGCGAAGAGATAGGCAGAGGTACACCATGTGCACTCTTTAGTTTACTCAGAATATCTATACTATATATGTATAATAAAATCGTAGGAAAGTCAAAATTGTACATTGAATATTTTTTTTAAAAGAATCTGCAATCGATATCGAAGCCAAAAATATAGTTTTTAGAATTTTTGTCTGTGTTGCGTATCTTGATATTTAAAGAAAACAATCTTCCATAAAAAATATTATATTATACTTTTAAATGTACAGTATGCGTGCGTATTGGTGGTACAAAAAGAAAAAAGTGCGTGAGTTGGCAAATTAAAGAAAAACTCAATAGGTTATTCGCAGCCACGCGATTGGCCCACGATGACGTGATAAATTCCTTTTATTGGCCCACGATGACGTGATAAATTCCTTTTATTGGACAACGATGACACTATAGTAAGCAGGAAATACAGATCGCAGTGCCCTCTAGTATTTAACCCTTTAAACATCCTCCCGGCCTTGGAAGCAGTTAGCCTTCCAACCTTCGTCCTCATTAACTGGTAACGGACATATTTTAGAAAAGGCACGTCGCACTATACCAGCCGATGTCTTGATGTCGGCTACTCTGGAAATGCCATCATGGCCAGGAAAGGTCTTTATAATACGCCCAAGACTCCATTTCAATGGCGGGAGGTTTTCGTCTTTTATAAGAACAAGTGTATGCTGTGAAAGATCGCTTGTATTTTGTTTCCATTTCGTTCTAATTTGTAATTCGGACACATATTCCTTGGACCACCTAGTCCAAAAATGTTGCCGCATCTGTTCCACCCGTTGGTAACGTGTCAGAAGATGGATAGAAGTATCAGCTAGGTCCTCAGTAACAGGAGCTGTCAGGGAGCGGCCGACAAGGAAGTGAGCCGGGCTAAGTGGTTGCAGGTCTCCTGGGTCTGACGATAAAGGACTGAGAGGCCGGGAATTCAATACGGCCTCAATTTGAATTAATGCGGTATTAAACTCCTCGTACGTCAAGTGAGCGTTGCCAACAACGCGTCGTAAGTGATGCTTGCAACTTTTTACTCCGGCTTCCCAATAACCCCCAAAATGACTAGCGTAAGGTGGAATGAAGTGAAATTTAATATTCTGAGAGGCTACGTAATCTTTAATGTGTTCTGAACACGAATTTAAAAATTTTGAAAAATCGCTTGCTAATCCCACAAAGTTTCTCCCGTTGTCTGAGAATATCTCGCTTGGTTTTCCGCGACGCGATATAAACCTTTTAAGCGCAAGTAGATAAGATCCTGAAGATAAATCGCTGACTAATTCAAGATGGATCGCGCGGGTGATAAAACATATAAATAGGCAGATATAAGATTTGATCATCCTGGCTCCCCTGCCCTTACGGTTAAGTATGAGTACTGGCCCGGCGTAATCAACTGCACATTTCATGAAAGGAAAGCCTGGTTGTAACCGTTCAGCAGGTAAGTTACCCATGAGTGGCGTTAACGTTTTCGCTCGCATGCGGGCACAAACAACACACTTGTGTACAATTTTCCGAGCCAGGTTTCTACCACCTACGGGCCACCACATTTCTCTAAGTGAATATAAAAGTAACTGTGGAGGCGCGTGTAATAATATGTTGTGTTCATGTCTAAAAAGTAATAAAGTGATGTCTTATTGATAATAAAATTGGATGTTTTTTATCAAAATTAAAATAAGTTGAATTGCGAACACGACCACCAACGCGTAATATATTTCTGTTATCTAAAAAAATATTCAAATTAAGTAAGTGATGAGTACTGCGCAACGATTTTCCTTTTATAAGAACCTCGTATACATCTGGATAGGCCTCGCGCTGCGAGAGATATGCGAGCGTCAGCAGGGATTCTCTCAACTCGTCCGCAGACAACGCACCGTACCGCCGCTCGTGGCGTTCTTTACTGCGCGAGTTGTATAGTAAAGCGAAGAGCGTATGCGGCGGCCCGCTGCATGCGACTGAATTGAGAGAACCTGGAAAATGTAAATAGTGTGTCGTTAGTAATTTGATTAGAAATTAGTACATTTAAGGCGTTTGATTTAATTTCTGGTAAATCAACAGGTTCTGAATTTGTAGTTGCGAAAGAAGAATCATAATCGGGTTCATGGAGGAATGATGGACCATTCCACCATAACCTTGATTGAGCCAATACGTCTAAATGTACTCCGCGTGAAATGAGGTCAGCAGGGTTGTCACGACCCTTGACGTGACGCCATAAATTGTCCATTGTAAGCTCGTGTATTTCGGCAACTCTGTTTTGAACATAGGTTTTTAATAAATTAGGTGACATGCGTAACCAACTTAAAACGATTGTGGAATCAGTCCAGAAGATCACCTTATCAAAATGACTTCTGAGTGATTCTTTGAGTTTGGAATACAGGCGAGCGCCCAGTCGAGCTCCACATAATTCTAACCTGGGTATAGTAGTGGGGGTAAGCGGTGCGACCTTGCCCTTTGAACTTAACAACCGCACTGTCACAGTTGATCTCTCGCTTACACAGCGAATGTAAGCACACGCACCATAAGCTACTTGTGATGCATCAGTGAATATGTGCAACTCCTTACAGCAAATAGCTTCCCCACAAAAAACATAACGTGGCACTTTTATGTTATTGAGAATAGAAAGATTATTTACGAAAGTAAGCCAAGCTTGTGCGATGTCGCTAGGCACGTTTTCATCCCAAGCTAATTTTAAAACCCACAGCCTTTGAAGTAAAATTTTTGGTAATATTATGGCAGGGCTTAACAATCCGAGTGGGTCAAAAATTTGCGATGTCACAGATAGAATTAGGCGTTTGGTAGGTTTGACGTTATTACTATTATCAAAATGTGTATGAAAGTGTAAATAATCAGATTTATTGTGCCAGCCTACACCTAAAGTCTTACTATGTGCGTGTTCACCTAGAGATAGTTCCTTTATAGTACCATTGGTGAAATTATTTCCGCAATCGAAGTTAAAAATCCACTTGCGGAGGGGAAAGCATCCTTTGTTTAAAGTCTTCGCAGTTTCCTCGCATAATAATAATAATTTATCAATACTTTCCTCTCCGCAAATCAAATCGTCAACATAAAACTCATTTAATATAACTCTTGCGATCTCTGGATTGTCGCACTCGTATGCCAATTGCTTTAAACATCTACAACTTAAGAATGGCGCTGAGGCGGTTCCGTACGTAACGGTGTTTAATTGATATATACCAATTTCCTCGGACGGGTTGTCACGCCACAAAATTAGTTGTAAGCTGCGTTGTTCAGGCTCAATAAGCACTTGTCTATACATTTTTTCGATGTCAGCGCAGGCGACGTATTTGTTTTCGCGGAACCTGAGTAAAATGGAAATTAAATCACCTTGTAAAGGTTCTCCTAGAAACTGCAAATCGTTTAGTGATATTCCGTTAGACGTCGCTGCGCTGGCATCGAATACTACCCTTAAGCGAGTTGTGGTACTGTGTTCACGGAAAACGCCATGGTGTGGCATGAAGTAATGAAGGTTACCATAGGCTGTAATACGAGTCATGTGCCCTAACTGTATATATTCGTGTATAAAATCTTGATATAGCTGTTTGAAAGCCGGGTTATTATGTAATCGTTTTTCTAACGCTAAAAAACGACGTTTTGCTTGCGAATATGATTCACCTAGCGTGTCAGGAGGTTTTTTAAACGGAATACGAACGCAGAACCTTCCGTCAGCAACTCGCCTTGTTGTTTGTATGAAGTGGTTCTCACATTGACGTTCGCTGTCACTGCGCGTATCCCCTGACTTGCGATCGCTAGGCAACTCTTCGAGCTCCCAAAACAAACGTACCTGCTTGTCTATAGCTTGCGTGTCAAGAGTGCTATAATTACAAGTTACGGCTCGTGATGGTCGCTTCCCCTGATAAACTGGACCGGATATCACCCAACCCAATTTTGTATTCTGAAGGAAAGGGCCGTTCGACAGCCGTAGCCTTCCTTCTTCTAAAATACTCCAAAAATGATCCGCCCCTATCAACATATCGACGGGTTGACTTTCATAGAAAGTGGGATCTGCGAGTTGAATGTGCGTAGGTATATATAGTTTACGTTTATTAATCGAGACAGTTGGTAAATAGGACGTAATGTGTGGTAAAACTAAACATGAAATACGCATGTTGAACGTTCCACAAATCGCCTTAAGTTGTACGTCACAATTTTGCGAGCTTTTAGTGACAATATTACCAACTCCATTTATTTGTGCAGTGGACTGTTTTAATTGAAGTTTTAGTTTATTACATAAGAGTTGTGAAATAAAACTGCGCTCGCTACCGCTGTCTAAAACGGCGCGAATATTATAGTAAGTGCCCTCTCCATCAGCTATTTGAACGATTGCAGTTGATAACAAAACAGGTTGTGAATGCGCGTGTGTGTGTAAGGTATGAGCCGCGGTTGCAGATGTGATGGTGTTTGCCAGGTGCGCGTGCGGCTGGATGCAGTCGCGATCACCCACTTCATTAGCTAACAGCAGCGACACGGGGCGCACCTCTGCGCCGCTCCCGTCGCCCTCACGATGGATCAAAGAATTATGTTTTTTATCACATTTCCTGCACGGACCGTATCGACATTCACTAACTATATGACCGGGATGCAAACAGTTTTCGCATAATTTTTTATTTTGTATGAATGTAAGTCTGTCTTGTAAGTTTAAGTTTAGAAATTGTTCGCACGAATACAATGGATGTAGTGCGTTACACATCAAACAAGATTTAGTGCGTGAATTAATATATTTTGAGTGCGGCTTCGATTTGTTAGTAACTACGTTACACTGTAGCTTTGAGTGTGTATTTGGAGTGATAGAATGACGTTTGAAATTAGATGAGTGTGAGGTTCCAGGCTTAAAGTGTGTCGCAGATAAAGTTTCTAACATATCAGCCTTGTTTCTTAAAAATGTAATCAAATCGTTTAATTTAATTTTATTAGCTATATCGGTGTCGGTGGTAGACGGTATCAACGTACTTTTATACCGTTCCCACTCGCGTTCTGTGGCGGAATCTAATTTGGTTACCACTAGATAAGTAATTAAAGTGTCCCAGTGCTCCGTGGGCTCACCGAGTAAGTTTAAGGCTCGAATGTTTTTTAATATTGTGTCAATTAATTTCCGTATTAACGATGGTGACTCCTGTTTTACATTGGGAATAGAAAATAGGGACTTAACATGATTATGTACGAGTAGCCTGCTATTATTGTATCTGCTTAACAGGAGTTCCCAAGCTATTGAGTAATTACGTGCCGAAAATTCAACTGAGTCGATGACTAGCTGTGCACTACTACGTAGCGAAGACTTAAGGTAGTGAAATTTTTGAATGTCTGATATTTCATGTGAGTCGTGCACAAGGGCCAAATACGTGTCACGGAACTCCAACCACTGGTCATAGTCGCCGTTAAAGGTAGGGAGCGCGATAGTAGGTAACTTTACAGATTGAAATGTGTGATTTAATGATAACGACTTGTCACATGGCGGTTCCTCATCATTTATCATACATTCGGTTTTTGCTACGATACTATAATAATTGTTTTCAAATTCCTCGCGAACTGATAACTGCGATTCTATCTCAGACACCGGGAGTAAGGATTCAATTTTGTTTTGCACATCGTTAAACTCATTATATAAATTTTTAGCCCCCTGTAGCCTTAACTTTAACTCTGCCCGTTGTGTATAGCCTATGTCAACTGCCACCAAAGAATTAACATAATTTTTAAAAACAGTTAATCTGCCTTTTATTGAACCTCTTAGTTTGTTTAAATTTTTAATAGTATTATCATCACTTCTATCGGAATCGCTTTTAGACATTTTGGAAGGTTAAAAAGCCGAAATACTTACAGTTTGCAATCACCAGAATTAACACGTTATAGACCACGACACTTTCCTCCTTGGACTTTTTTCAACTCTGCAGCGATGCTGAATGCTCTGTATCCTGGATCTCCTTGCGCGTTGGGTCACAGTTCACCGTAGTTGAGCAGCAGCAGTTGAGTTTCAGTTTACGGGAGATTGCTGCCTTTATCGTATATAAACTCCTCTTCTGGTTCTTTTTAAGAATCCGACTCGTAGGATCAAAAATGTTGCGTATCTTGATATTTAAAGAAAACAATCTTCCATAAAAAATATTATATTATACTTTTAAATGTACAGTATGCGTGCGTATTGGTGGTACAAAAAGAAAAAAGTGCGTGAGTTGGCAAATTAAAGAAAAACTCAATAGGTTATTCGCAGCCACGCGATTGGCCCACGATGACGTGATAAATTCCTTTTATTGGCCCACGATGACGTGATAAATTCCTTTTATTGGACAACGATGACACTATAGTAAGCAGGAAATACAGATCGCAGTGCCCTCTAGTATTTAACCCTTTAAACAGTCTGTTTGTCTGTTTGTCCGTTTATCTGTTTGTCTGTATGTATGTCCGGGGTAAACTCAAAAAGTACTTCATGGATTTAGTTCAAATTTTGCATGAATATAATAAATAAATATAAAATACAGTACCCGGCGATAAATATTGCACATCGACCTTTGGAAAGAGACAATCGACTAATTTCGGCTTCGTAGAGCGTTATCTCTGTCGCACAAAATACAAACAGTCCGGTACCTATTAGGAGCTGTTAAAACAAGTATGATTTGCTTCTTTTGATATTTTTATTCTTTGTATAAAATACACTAATTTTTCTATAAGTGATGGCTTTAGGTTGGGGTAAAATAAAATAAAAAAACATTTTTACATTATGTTTACGTATTTAATTATTTTGGAACATTACAGCTTTAGTGTACATAATAAACACCATTATACCTATTGCTAAAATGAGACATTGCAATAAAAATAATAATAATTCTAATTCTCAATTACCTCCATTTCACTATCTATGCTCTCAAAGAGGTCAATATCACTGTCACTATCAGCCGTATTTATTACTAATCTATCAGTGTAATTGTCTAAACTGTGTTGAATGCTTCTATATTCATTCTCACATTTGATTGAATGATCGCAAACCTTTTTCCACTCTTCAGCGCCGATCATGTTTACTTTTTCAGTCAATAATGTTTTTACTGTAGTTAAGTTCATACCCACATTTCTAGAGGCTACATAGCCTTTCAGTTGAGACCATATATTTTCAATTGGATTAAAATCCGGATGATATGGTGGCAATCGCAACACAGTGTGCCCATGTTCGGCAAGTATTTTGTCCACAGAAAACTCTGTATACCTCTCCTTGTGCTGACATATAATAGCGTAAATCTGGGTTTTTGTTAATTTTGGATCAACTGGAATTTCATGTCTGTTTAACCAGTTGATCATTTCCCGTTTAATGGTGTTTGAGTTGGGGGGTCTCTCAACATACTTGTTGTGATAGGGTGCGTTGTCGATAACTAGAACAGAATCACTGGGTATATTTGGGATTAATTGGTTAACCAGCCATTTCTCATAGTTATCGTTATTCATTTCATTGTGATAGTCACCTGTAGTGTCCGTGGATTTATATGTTAAAAAAGCACCGGGTACAAAGCCTTTTTCATTTCCCGCATGAACTATTATCAAACGTTGACCTTTTGAAATTGGCTTTTTTACTCCTTTTTTCTTATCGTCACTCCAAGATTTCCCTTTAGTGTGGGATGCATGTATATATGACTCATCCATGTAGACGATATTTTTTCCTGTTTCGCGAAATTTGCGTATTTTATCAAGGTATTCCATTCGTTTGAGACTAACGTCGTGCTTTTCCATTAGAATTTTTCGATTATCTTCCATTTTAGTGAACTGAAATCCCATGTCATGAAGTATTTTTCTCAACGTTTTTTCAGACCCATTGTAATTAATAGCTTCAGATAACTTAGCTTTTAATGATTTTATTGTTGGCAGTTGATTAAATCGTAAGTGAAAATCATACACCATTCTTCGAACAACATCGTAATCAAAATCGTCCATATCCAAACGAAATTGCTTTTTTGGTCTCCCTTTTTTTGGAATGCTGAACTTAATTTCAGTCGAATGTGTTTCAGTACTGACTTCGTTTAATATATTGTTCAAAGTTCTTCTTGAAATTCTAGTGGCATTTGCAACTCGCTCTTGAATCTTCTTAAAATAACAACTTACATTTTCATCTACTTTTTTTTTAAATCTATCAGCTTCGCTTACAAAGTATTTATAAACATTGTAGATAATTTCACGTGACTGACCTCGTAAAGGTTTCCCTCTTTTTCCGAAAGATGCCATATTACAACTTTAAATTATTTAAATTTGTGGGTGTTATCAACTCTAAATATATATTTTTTTCGGGACGCGACTGCACTCTATCGTACTTGAACAACGACTGACTAAACGTCACATAGGTAGTGTGGGACAGAGATAACGCTTTACGAAGCCGAAATTATCCGATTGTCTCTTTCCAAAGTTCGATGTGCAATATTTATCGCCGGGTACTGTAAGTATTGACATGGGAATGGGACAAATTACACTTACTGAGCTAACCCCAAAGTAAGCAAATTATTTGCTTGTGTTATGGGTGTTAGTCAACGATACTAATACATAGAAATACATCTATAAATACTTTTACATACATAATTAACACCCAAACCCGGAAATACAAACATTTATGCTCATCACACAAATGCTTGTCCCCGTCGGGGATCGAACCCGAGCCCCGTCGATTGCGTAGTCAGGGTGGCTAACCACACGACCAACGGGGCGTTCACAGGTATATTACTAACAGGTCGGGTCAACATATAGGCTACATATTATCACGCTATCGTCTACGGGGGAGGAGCAGTGCGGAGAAAACAAAGTCCGCGCGGACGAAGTCGCTGGCAACAGCTAGTTTACAATAATATTTAATTTGACCACAGGTTGAATTGGATACGCCTGTCAAGACAATTTCTTAGGTTGTCAGTATAGCTTCCATTTAAAGTATCTTCACGCCAGTATCCGCGAAGAGGTAGGCAGAGGTACAATATGTGCACCCATGGTTAGCCGAAAATACTTCGTCCTACAATGTGATAGGTGGCCAGCCTATCGCCAATTTTCAAATCCCGGGCAAACTCATTTGTATCAGAAAACTGTAAAAACCCTTTCTGATTTGTCCGACCTGGGAATTCAACCCGTGACCTTGTGTAACAAACCCCAACACCGGACCACCAGACCACAGAGGTTAGAAAGGTTATCGACGAGATAGTCACTCCAGGCTTCGATCAAAGACCGAAACTGCCGAAACTTAAGCGGAAACCAAAACTTCAGGCTTTGTTCCAGTTCCGGCAGAAATCGAAACCGTAACATTTTAAAACTATATTTTTATCGACAACAGTGGATAGTTAGTAAGGAGGTAAACAAATTTCGGTACACCCATGTATGTGGCATTAACACCCCGTATGTGACATTCAGACTCATACATGGATTCAGCGCACCATTGACATCTTTGGTGTCTATAGGCAATGGTTGTCGCTTTCCATGAGGAGACCCATCTTTTTATTAACTATCTTACCGCAAAAAAATTCATTATGCTGGGAAATCAGGACTTCTTGTTACACAAATGAATTGGTTAACTTTTGAGTAAATCCAAGTTGTATTAAAACTGACAAATATCTATACTTAATAAAGAAAAGACTTTCCTCTATAAAGCTATCATTCAAAATAAAATTACACTTAGCAATCAAATATTCCCATGGGTACACTGGCTCCATAGATTTTATCCGCGAATAGAAAAAACCCCGTATCTTCTGATTGACCATATAAAAAAATGGTGATTTATCATTTTTATTGCGAGAAAAACATGTTTATGAGCATCTTAAGAGGGACGGAGTATAGGCGGAGATGGAGACTATTCTTGAATATCAAAATTTTCATTTTCGTATGATGTTTCCAGCTGCTGAAGAAGTTTATTTATTATGAAAAAACATTTTTTTTCGGAAATACAAATACTGCTCACATAATTAACATACCCTAAACAAATATACAATATAAATAGGTATGTATTTTTTTTTAGTGTCGATACGGAAGCGCTTGACCACGATCTCGCCTGATGGTAAGCTATGATGTGGCCTAAAAGGTTTCCTACCTGTTAACCTGTTAACTCTTCTCTTGAAGATCCCTAGATTGTACCGATCGGGGAACACAGACACAGGAAGCATTTTCCATTCCCTTGCGGTTCGAATGAAGAATGTCGAGTTGAACCGCTTTGTCTGGGTACATGGGACGTCCACCGTATGACGGTGTATGTTGTACCAAAGAAAAATTTGTACCTTCTGTTTACTACATATGGTTATCTAAAGTCTTCCAGAATAAATATTCTTTAAGAGATCGGAGCTTTTTATACAACAAAAGATAAATAGGTAGGTAGGTTACATATAATTCTAATTGAGCACCAAGAGAGATATTATCTGTACAATGCAAGGGTAAACTTAAGATATCTTTGAAAAAAAATTCCATAGATAGGTTTTTATAGAAGTAACTGTAAACGGGTAGAAATTTAAAGTCACGAACACCCATAATATACAACAAAAAAGTCTTACGGTAAAAAATTGCGTTGTATATTGTTGTATTGTATGGTAATCTTCGGAATTAAAATAGAGGGATTAGTATCAGGTATTTACTGTCCAGATATGGAAACCCTACTCAATTAATGTATGCCCTAATTTAGGGTTTATAAAATAGTAGCTATCGGTTATTGAAATATAATAATACATTACTCACTATGTTTAGGAGGAATCTCCGCAATAAGTATAATTCCCACTTAACCCAAGGTATCGAGATGTCTTCTTAGATCCTGATCTGTGAGATTTTTACCCTCTACAACACTTGAGTTTTATAATGTTAGCGTGATTTTAGGGCTCTAGCATATCTACATATTTTCTATATTATTATTCTGCTGATAAATTAAATTATACAACTGATTAAATTTAAACACTATTGTCACAAATAAATTTAAAAAATAAGACAGGTTTTTTAATATACAGCTAAAATTAATAAGATAAGGTGACTACTGAGATGATCAAATATGGTGGTCCTGCCGTCTGGGACTCTTTTTGGGTCCTCTGCAATACATGTTGGAGGACCGGCAGAGTACCCGAAGACTGGCGGCGCGCGGTCATCGTGCCCTTGTATAAAGGCAAGGGCTCACGTATAGACTGCAACAGCTATAGGGCCATCAGTTTGATCAGCTTAGCATCGAAGGTGCATGGTAAGATCATTGAAAGGTGAATGCAAGGGAAGTCCGAGGGAATGTTGTGGGAGGCACAAGGGGATTTCAGATCTGGAAGAGGATGTATGGATCAAGTTTTCTCACTCCGCAACATCGTAGAGAAGCATCTGGCTGTCGGCTATAAGGTTTTCTGCGGTTTTGTGGATTTGGAGAAAGCGTTTGACAGAGTTATGCGAAAGAAACTTTGGGACATTTTACCCAGTTATGGGATAGATGGGTGTCTGCTGCGTGATTTGCAATCCATATACTGGGATTGCAAAGCATGTGTGCGGGTGGACGGCAACATATCGCCCTGGTTCGATGTCAATATCGGCGTCAAGCAGGGTTGTGTGTTGTCAGCTCGTCTGTTTATTCTATATCTGGATAAGTGTCTCCAAAGATTGAGGTCATTGAATGTGGGAATGCGCATGAGTGATCTAGTGGTGAACTGCCTGCTTTATGCAGATGACGCTGTACTTCTAGGCTCAACTCCATCTGAGCTGCAAACACTGATCACAATTATGAATGAGGAGTAAGAGTATGGGCTTACATTTGAATGCGAAGAAAACTAAAGTTTTAGTATTTGAAAGAGAAGCAACCAGAACGGACGTAAGGGTTGTGGTAGATGATGTAGTGCTGGTACAAGTGGATGAGTTTGTATATCTTGGATGTGCTTTTAGCAGGGATGGAAGGTATACCGCTGATGTTGAAAGAAAGTGTGTGCAGGGAACAGAGTGAATGGAGCGTTAGGGAGATTACTTAATAGCACAATTTTAAGTCAGGGTGCTCGTCTAGCTCTGCATAATCATGCGCTTATCCCAACGCTATTGTATGGAAGTGAGAGCTGGGTATGTCAGAAAGGGCATGAAAGTAGAATCAACGCGGTTGAGATGAGGTCGCTAAGAAAAATATGTAGTGTGACACTCGCTGACCGGGTTCGTAATGTCGAAGTGAGAGAGAGGTTAGGTTTGAAAGAAAGTGTCGGTGTAAAGATGAGAAAGGGCATGCTCCGTTGGTTCGGACATGCAGAAAGAATGATAGATGAAAGGTTAACAAAACAGATATACAATGCGAATGTGGAAGGATGTAGGTACCGGGGAAGACCAAGACCGACATACCACGATCAGATTGATCGAGTACTGTCCGAAGGTGGTGTCAAGTCTTCGCAACCGGCGCGTGTATATGAAGAGAGTGATGAATGTGGAGGAAGCGAGACAAGCCTGCAAGGATCGTGATGTATGACACTCGGTTCTCTCTACCTACCCCGTAAGGGACCTGGCGTAAAGATATGTAGGCTAAAATTTAAAAAAAACTCTCCGACATTCTAACAATTATATAAAAAATAAGTCAATAATATTGGTGATAAATCTCGCTCGTTCTATTTTTAACTTTTTTAAATAACATTTTGACAATAGACCCCCACGGAACGCAAAATAATCATTGGTTACTTATAATGTCCTCGGGGGGATTGTTTCCTAACTATAAACGAGATATCGCCGCTGATACCGCCCCTACGCTGGATGGAGCGCGTTTTTTGTTTATTACATACACTAAAACGAAGGGACTCCGTCACTGTTCGAGGAAACTGAAACTGATTTACTACGAAAAACACCGGATAAAGGATTTTTTACAAGACTAATGCTAATTTTAATAGTTTGTGAAATTTATGAATGCACACAAAGGAAGAAATGAGAAGATCTACTAGTCCGCCTATAAGGTAGCTGATAGTTTAGACAACACATCCTGTATTACTAAGCATACATACATATATACATCTTCAGATCCCTTACGGGGTAGGCAGAGAGAACCGAGAGTCATACATCACGATCCTTGCAGGCTGGTCTCGCTTCCTCCACATTCATCACTCTCTTCATACACACACGCCGGTTGCAAAGACTCTTGATACCACCTTCGGACAGTACTCGATCAATCTGATCGTGGTATGGCAGTCTTGGTCTTCCCCGGTACCGACATCATTCCATATTCGCATTGTATATCTGTTTTGTTAACCTTTCATCTACCATTCTTTCTACATGTCCGAACCAACGGAGTATGCCCTTTCTCATCTTAAACCGACACTTTCTTTCAAACCTAACCTCTTACTTCGACATTATTACTAAGCGAAAATCCATAAACTGACTCTCACATATATATCATATCAAAGTTGATATGACGACGACGTAATGTTAGAAATTTCATATAATATTTCACTTCCTATTTCATCATCTTAGGGGATGAATTTTAAAAACATTCTGTCTTGTTCCTTGTCAACGTCATAAGGGCAACTCCTTCTAAATTTTCAGCCGTTTTGGTCTAGGTGTTTAGGCTAGGCGTTGATGTGTTAGTTGTTAGGTAGTGAGTGTGGACTTTTATTTTATAACAATTTCCCATAAGGAGGAAGTCATAAAATCATACTCATTTAATCAGTATCTCATAATGAAAAAATGTCCGTATATCCGTTTGCGAAGACCACGAATTAAATAGATACGCCTTATAAGAAAATTTTTTAGTTTGTCAGCGTAGCTTGCAATTACATACAAAAATACAGAGTTATATTACTTACCAATGTAATAAAATTATGTCAAGGATAAATTTTAAACTTTGTCATCTCATTCGGTACGATAAAACAGTACAACATGGTTTGTTTCTATTTTTCACGATAATATAACCTACAAATGTATGAAAATTTTGACAGTAATAGGAGCGTTTGCTTATATGCGTGGCGACACGTTTCATTCCCAATGGCGTGTTTATTAGTATTTATGTGGTCTGGAATCAAAAACCTTTTTCTCAGGAACGCGTAGAGGTATCAAGTTGAAATTTATATAAAACTCGCTGCAGCGTACAGCCCGCTGCATTATAACAGTTTTTGGTGAATCCCGCGGGATCAATAAATTTTTCCGGGATAAAAAGTGTACTGTGTACCAAATTTCATTCAAATCCGTTTAGTAGTTTTGGCGTGATTGAGTAACAAATATCCATCCATCCATACGAACTTTCGCATCTTCTTATATATAAACATCAATTGCTGTTCGTTAGTCTCGCTAAAACTCGAGGACGGCTGAACCGATTTGGCTGACTTTGGTTTTGAATTAATTGTTGAAGTCCAGGGAAGGTTTAAAAGGTGAGAATATATAGAAAAAAAATAAGAGTATTTAACAAGGCCAAACAACGTTTGCCGGGTCAGCTAGTTTACAATATTAATATAGATATTCGGGTCTACGGTTCCTCTCAGCTGTAAAAATTTGTAACGAACAAATTTGTAACGAACCCTTGGTGTGCTAGTCCAACTCGTACGTACGGAACTCGCAATACGTGAAGCTAATTCGCACTTGACTATTTTTAACTTCCCGCTACGTATGTAGATCAGAAGTTACCGACTTTGTCCCGAATTTCGAAAATCGAGTTTTCACCAGATCCCACGTTTTGAGGTCCGACTTTACATTTTACTTTTCCGACTTTATATATATATATATATATATATATATATATATATATATATATATATATATATATATATATATATATATATATATATATATATATATATATATATATATATATATATATGTGTGTGTGTGTATATAAACACAACTTTTGAACGGCTGGACCGATCGAAACGCGGTTGATGGCATTCGATTGGATTCCACTCAACTTAAACTTTCTGAAAATTCGAACCAAGTCAGCCCAGGAGTATTTGAGAAATTTTAAAAAAAACCCCAAAAAAAATTTTGGCGAAACAGTATTTTTTAATATAAATTCCAGATTTATGTACCTATTTTGAAAAAGCTGTTTTTTGACACTGCTTCGAAATTTTTCAACCTATCGGCTACTTAGCTAACGCCATATTTTAGATCTCAAAAATTGAGTTGATCGCTAATCGAAATATCAAAATCGTTCATCTTTTCCAAAATATACAGCTTTTCAAAAAATCAATATATTGCCATTTAACAAAATTAATGTTTGAACTGAAAAAATCTACGCATCTATGCTCTTTTGAACTTAAAATACCTTAATTTAGCGGGAAGTTTCACGGATGGCCAGCAGGGTCAACCATTTAGAGATTTTTTCTTATGTTTTTACTTCAAAACTCAGAATTTATGAAACTATTAAATATTAAAATTTTAATGCAATATTTTATCACTTATACACTTATACTGCATACACAAGCATCATCAGGGCAATTTATAGTTACAAAGTTTGTAACTATAAATTGCCCTGATGATGGTTGTATAAGTGAAACCGGTTGGTAATAAATGATAATAGTTTTATTGTGAAACAGTACAAGTGTATAAATGATAAAATTTTAATGATAAATTTAAATTGCATTTAAATAGAGTTTCACCTAGTGCCGACGATGAAAGGTGTAGAATATATTAAAATTTTAAATTATTTTTTCTTTGAGGGATGAAGTATATTCATGTGTAAAGATTTGGTGCACAGTTTTAGATATACAGGAAATAGGAATTCGGCTGTTGCAGTTTTGTTGCGTGTAAATAATTATATATATTGACTAGCTGTGCCCGCGACTATGTCCGCGTGGAAATTTTTTTTTTAATCCCCTTAGTATGTAGTGAAAAAAACTGGGAGTTTCCCCACATAGTTCCCATTCCCGTGGGAAATCCGGGATAAAAACTATGCTATATCCTTTCTCGGGTCTCAAACTATATAGTAAATTTCACTAAAATTGGGTCATTGGTTTAGGCGTGAAAAAGAGACAGACAGACAGAGTTACTTTCGCATTTATAATTTTAGTATTTGGACTATGACAAAATATAAGCATGTAAAGTCGCGATCTCTGCTAGTTTCGATAATTCTGTAGCATTTCAATTAAAACAAGATAACACGAAGAGCCAACCAACGGTTCTGTTCGTGGTAATTAATTTATATAAAACGATAAGGTTTAAAAGCGGGGAATATGCAAGACGCGAGCGCGTTTCGCGGCACGTGATCTAGATAGAGATGCCTTAGTTTAGGGTTGTTTTGAGAGGGTAACAATAGTAAAATAACTAAAAACCTACTTTGTTTTTTTTTCTTCCTTCGTAAAAGGTTTCCGGTTTCGGTACCAACACCTTACCATTTTCTACCGCAATAGCATTAGCTTTTCTCAACGTCTTCCTGTAGTTTGACCACTCTTTATTACGCCTTTCAAGGAAATTTCTAAGTTTTTTTTTTTTATATCATAAGATAGCAAACAAGCAGATGGGTCTCCTGATGGAAAGAGTCAACCATCGCCTATATACACCAAAGATGTTAATGGTGCGTTGCTATCTTGTGGCGAGGTCTAATGCCACATGTATAAGTTTACCGGCTACCTTACCCTCCAAACCGGAACACGACAGCGACAAGCACTGACGCTATTGCGGCAGGAATAGGCTAGGCGGTGGTACCAGACCCGGGCGAGACAATGCAGAACTCTACCATCTAGTAGCCACGATGGTTGTGACTCGATAGCCAATCGGTCGCCTTTTACGACTTGCCTGGCAGAACGGCAGTTGGCCTATTCTTCAAAGGAGGCCGGGACCAACACGGCGATAATTTTTTTTTATATATTTATATTTAAATAATAAGATTTTTTTTATATCATAAGATAGGAAACAAGCAGATGGGTCTTCTGATGGAAAGAGTCAACCATCGCCTATAGACCCCAAAAATGTTAATGGTGCGTTGTTATTTTGTGGCGAGCTCTTATACTACATGCATAAGTTTACCGGCTACCTTACCCTCCAAACCGGAACACGACAGTGACAAATACTGACGCTATTGCGGCAGGAATAGGTAAGGCGGTGGTACGTGTATCAGACCCGGGCGATACAATGCAGAACTCTACCACCTAGTAGCCACGATTTCAGTGACTCGTATAGCCAATCAGTCGGCTTTTACGACCTGCCTCGCAGAACGGCAGTTGGCCTATTTTTCAAAGGAGCCCGGGACCAACACGGGGAGAAGTTTGTCGGTTAAACTTGGATTTTTACAAAGAAATGCAGAGTTACGAGTATATTGCTTACCGATAAGCGGGCGTCCACAATTTACGTGAGATGTTTAAGAGGGAGAGGGGGTCGAGTCAAATCTCATCTAATCTTACGTTGGGGAGAGGGGGGGTCTCGGCAAATATCACGCAATTTTTTTCTGATTGAAACAAAAAAAAATTATACTATTTTGGTATATTATCCAGATTGTAAATGCTTAAGATTTCTGTCACCTCCGTAACCTATCACTCAGGTTGGTTTGTTGGTTGTCCGAAATTGTCACATTTGACAATTTCGGGCTTTAAAGAGCATGACGGAAAGCCATTTGCTCCATTTCTAATATTTTTATTACACTTATAACTCTCAGCAATATTGATTACTAGTCTTAACTAGTCGTAAATAAAAGCACGAAGCAATTTTTTTTCTTATTAAAATAACAATCCAACGCGTTTACATATTTAAGAAACCCACATTTTGAAAAATCTCATGTGAGATTGGGGGATGGGGGGATTGGGGGATTGAATAAAATCTCACGATATGTCACCAGGGGGAAGGGAGAGATAGAAAATTAAAAAAAACACCTCACGTAATTTATGGACATCCCCTAAAGTAAAATCACTCCAGACGTATTTTATAAGCCATGGCTTCTTATTAGACACGATAATATAGCAATTATCATCGCCTCTGTGGTCAAGTGGTCCGGTACCCTTGTTGACCACATGGGCTCCTGGGTTAGTTTCCCGGGTCAGGAATTTAAAAATGATTTTTTCCGGTTTTCTTATAAAAAACAACGTTGCCGGGATTGCATTAGTGCCCGGTTGGCGATAGGCTTGCCACATTACATTGTTCGACTAACGGCCGGTTTCCGAAATGAAAATTAATTTTAACAAGCAATTAATCTGTGCTTTGTCTGTTAAAAATTATGTTAAGCACAGAATAATAGATTGTTAAAATGAATTTGCGTTTCGGAAACCGGCCGTAAGTATTTTCGACTAATCGTGGAGGCATTTGTTATACCTCTGTACCTTTTCGGGGATACGAGTGTGAAGATACTTATTTTAATAACTAGTGGTTCCTTGCGACTTCGCCTAATCGTGTGTGCACTTGTTGTACCTCAGCCTACCTCTTAAGGGATATGGGCGCGAAGAACCTTCTTCGTGGCTGGTTTCTTTAACACGAATTAAATCTACAATCATCTAACAAACTGTCAAAATTAATACTTGTTGACAATCCGTTAGTTTCTGGTACGCCCTTTAACGGATAATTAATTGATCGTTAACAGTTGATTTTATTATTTCGGCTGGTAACATAATACTCGATTATCTGCAATTATGTTAACGAAGATTTAACATATTGTTATCATAATAAACACCTTTTCAGAAACTCATAATGAAGGATACCGGCTGTTGACAGATTGTCAAAAAGTTTATTCAGAAACTCAATCTTCTGTTAAACATAGATTAATTGTGTGTTAAAATTAATTTCCTTTTCTGAAACCGGCTGAAAGAATCTTTGACTAATCGTGGGTGCACTGTTTGTACCTCTGCCTGTCTTTTCGGGGATACGGGCATGAAGATAGCTTTTTAAATAGCACAACATGACATATTTCTATTTTTTCACGATATATCTACAATCACTTGACATTTACAAGCATTTGCTCATATGAGGGGCTAAACTACACATTTCCCGCACAGCACCATGTCTATTGGTATTTGTGTGGTCTATGGGTTTGACGAATAGTTGATAAAATGCCATAAGCTTAATGGTTATTGAATTACGTCACTACCGTGAAAGTTGATGACGTAAATAAATATGGAAAAGGGAAAATGTTTCCAGCCACGCAAGGTGTACTGAGTTAGAACTGATGGCGATGTCCCTCTGAGAAGCGTTGAAACTTATACGTAATATTTTATGATTAGTAACTATTATAGTGCTATTTAAGGTTTGCTTTATCTATAGAAAGTAAAATCGCTGTTTGTAAACAATGAACTTCGAGGTCTACGAGTATGTACGGGTTTCCATGCACAAACAATAAGTCTCGCCTTACCTATTTCTGCCGCAATAGCGCCAATGCATCATTAACATCTTTATTATCCATAGGCGATGGTTTCTCTTTCCATCAGGAGAGCTTCAAATAATTATTCAAAAAGTATGGTCACCACGCGGCGCACTAACGAGTCTGGTTAAAAATACAGCAAATAGCTGTTTGTAAACAATAAACTTTGGTATCTGTGCACGGGTATATACATGAATTAATGAATTATATTATTAAATAATTAGATCAAAATTTAAATGCCTATTTTTTGCATATTTAGTATCAGAATCGGGTACTGATACCCTTCCCTTACTTCGGGTACCCTTCTTCAGTGTATACTAATCAGTCTTAAAAAAAAAAACAAGTTTCGTCTTTTTTAATCTCACAACCCTTACAGCAAAACACGTTTCGCGAATCTTGGTCTAATAAAACATGAAGAACCCGTTTAAACATCTATGTTGTCGCGAGTAACGACTGAGAACACCTTCTGAGCCTCAAGCACGAAATTTAAGCGTTTTCGTATCGTTAACGTATCGAGGGCTCGATACGTTAACGGAGTATGACGATAGTAGGAAGCACGAAGCACCTTCTATCGACTCTCGAGACCTCGATACGATTACGCTAGTGACGTCATCCTAACGTAAGCAGGAAGGTACTAGTTTCGTTCAAAAACTTAATCTTATATTATCGGTTTCATTATATTCCATATAGAAATATATTTATTGATAACTAAAATCATACCTAACTCAAGCATAATTAATAAAATACACAAAAATAAAGAAATACATTCTCTACTCTAAGAAAAATCAAATTTATTTTGACGAAACCATTCTAACAACGATCTTACGTTGTTCTACGGTTTTTGAACGAGAAGACCGCTTGTTACTTGACGTAGGTATACGTCATACGATGCCAAACAAAGACAAGGTCAAGTTTGTTTACGTATAGGCTCTCGAAAACATTACATTTAAATTGTTTCCTCGTATTAAATATAAATAAAATATTATAAAATGAAAACTAGACTAGCTTTATGCAGTACATAACTATGGTGAAGTTCATGGAAAAGTACCTCCTGGAAGTTTTATGTAACTTATTTATTATGTGCAGTTTTTTGTTTCGTGATGTGAAGTGAAAATTGGATCCTTTCTTCCAGAAACAAGATTCCTCTAAGGAAATAAGCTCTAGAGTTATCCTGGAACTCAGTCTTAATGAAGTTTTTCGGCGGAGTTGCTCACAGAGAAATGTAAGAGCCTCTTTGTTGAGGCGATATTTATTTTTAAATTCGGTATCATTTAAATCCATAGGATCAAATATTTTTCTCTGTTTAGTCCTACATCTAACTTCTCTGAAAAATAATCTATACATTTAATAAAATCGTGGGAAAGTCAAAACTGTGCATTGAATATTTTTTTAAAGAATACTTGGGGCGTTATCTACAATCGATATCGAAGCCAAAAATATAGTTTTTAGATTTTTTGTCTGTTTGTCTGTATGTATGTCCGGGGTAAACTCAAAAAGTACTGAATGGTTTTACTTCAAATTTTGCATGAATTAAAACTAACAGGTTGGGTCAACATATAGGCTACATATTATCACGCTATCACCTACGGGGGAGTAGCAGTGTGGAGTAAACGAAGTCCGCGTGGACGAAGTCACTGGCAACAGCCAGTATTGTAATATAAATGTAAACTGTGAAAAATTACCACAAATAAAAATGTGAGAATAAAAATTGCTTACATCGAATCTATTATTTTCTTCATCGTGAAGTAAACTTTCAATGAGAATAGAATAGAGAATTACGTTGAAATATAGGTGGTATTTGCATTTTTTAGCTTTCCGTTGATTGTATTAATATCCGGAAGTAACTAAAACTACTTAATTTTTAAAAAAACGAGCGTAATAAATGATTTTAAACAACTCGAAACTTTTTTCACCGGCAAATTGTAAGTGAAAAAAGATTCGTAACCTCTCGATACCCAGCCTTCGAAATTTGCGATACGATACTTCAAAACGCCGTTCGTGCTCGCAATTTTGTTACGTTTCACGTATTTCTCGATACGTTTGCGATACAAAAGTTTAATATTTTGCTTGTGCTTCGAAATTTAGTTCCATTTACGTACGATAGGGGCGCTGATCATTTTTCATACGTTTATTTCTCGATGACGATACGAATACTTTTTCGCAAGGAGTTCGTGCTTGAGGCACTGAATACCAGAACGGAGATAAACGCTGTTACGAAATTAAACACAAGATAAGGAACTCCGTAATGGCGGCCTTGTTGAAGAGCTGTTTCAAATTTTAAGTTTAGTTTAAAATATCCCGTGTTGAGGCTCCTTATTAAGAATAAATCATCTGCCTTATTACTAGGCAATACGTAAGAGGCGAGGGAAGACTAACGGCAGTTCCCGAAACGCGAATCAATTTTAACAAGCAATTAATCTATATTTAACACTAGCTGCGCCCGCGGCTTCATCCGCGTGGAAAAATTTCGAAAAAAAGTAGCCTAAGTTACTCCCTGTCACATCAGCTATCTACCAGTGAAAGTCCCGTCAAAATTGGTCCAGCCGTTTCAAAGATTAGCTTCCGGCTACAGACAGACAGACAGACAGACAAAAATTGTAAAAAATGTTATTCTGGTATATGTACCATGTATACATCCATATGCATTAAGTAAAAGCGGTTATTTTAATATTACAAACAGACACTCCAATTTTATTTATTTGTATAGATGTATAGATAATTTTTACAAGTCTCTTAAACACGGATTAATTGCTTGTTAAAATTAATTTGCGTTTCGGAAACCGGCCGTAAATCCATACTTACTTACTTACTAATATTATAAATGCGAAAGTAACTCTGTCTGTCTGTCTGACTGTCTGTCTGTCTGTCTGTCTGTTACGCTTTCACGCTTAAACCACTGGACCGATTTTGATGAAATTTGGCATAAACATAGATAAGACGTCAAGAACGGACATAGGCTACTTTTTATCGCGGGAAAATATTTCGTTCCCACAGGAAATAAAATTAATCGAAAGAAAGCGGAGCATAAAGCGTAACGTAGAGCACATTAACTAGATGTCGCTGCACGAAAATACATCGCGCTAACGTATTGAAACACATATACATGTAATTAAATCGTTGAGTTTAGAATTATCTCCGATCCTGACGATCCCATAACGACGGCTATAGCCGTAAATCCCTTACAAAACACACACAACACAAACACACCGTCGCCGCCGCCGGTCACAACGGCGTCGAAGACTTCTATTCCGCCCCGCGCCTAGCGCAGAGCGAAATGCCACTACTCCTCCCCCCCCAACTATTAGTCAAAACAACGCACTAAGCCGAGGTCCGGTCTCGCAGGAGACAACCCTTAGCGCGGGTGTTTATTGCCCAAATTTAAACTTAAACTCTGGCTGAGCACTTTGCTCGCCCAAAAAGCCCGGTTACGCAGTAACGACCCTTAAGGTCAACTGCAATTGTCATTTCGAAAAAAAAAAAAAAAAAGAATTATCTTTATTATGATACTAGCTGTGCCCGCGACTTCGTTCGCGTGGAAAAAATTCTAAAATAAAAACCCGCATAGATCCCGTTCCCGTGGGATTTCCGGTATAAGAACTATCCTATGTCCTTTCTTGGGTTTCAAACTATATTTGTACCAAATTTTATCCAAATCGGTTCAGTGGTTTGGCCGTGAAAGCGTAACAGCCAGAGTTATAGATATATACGAGTATTTTAACGTTTGTTTGTTCATTGAATGCGCTAAATGCTAATTCCTGGAACTACAAGTCGGATTGAAAAAAATTTTATGTGTATGTTTAATGATAGCTACATTCATGAGGATTACGTTACAATTATTCTTAGCGTAGTTAAAATATCGATATTTGTAAAATAAGTCGGAAGAAAAAGCGGTATCGAACGGCTGTATCCGCGTGCGCTTGCTGGCGTAATGCTTAAGTACACGTAAGTACAATGTACTACAAATATATTGGTTTTTAGTAGATGCACAAAAAAGTCATTTACTGGTACTGGTGCATCTACTAAAAACCAATATATATATATATATATATATATATATATATATATATATATATATATATATATATATATATATATATATATATATATATATATATATATATATATATATATATATATATATATATATATATATATATATATATATATATACAACACACAATAAAGATTTTTGAGTCGAAAAATTATAGAAAATTAATAGGTGAATTTTAATCCTTATCATATTAATCCTTACTAACGAAAAGTACTTCATCAACACGAAGATCTTAGGAAGACAAACTTTGGCTCTTATACCACGTTATTTAGATGCATAGTTTAAAAAAATGTAAAACGAAAATAACTCAACATACCTAGGTACTATCTAGGTATTAACCGAAAGGCTGTGTGCAGTGTGCACGATGCGGCGCACTACTCTGACCGCCGAACGAGAACCGAACATTGCCGAGAAGAGCCGAACTGTGAGAGCGTTGGCTTTACTATACTTTTTAAGGTTCCATACTCAAAGTTTAAAACGGGACCCCATTACTAAGACACCACTGTCCGTCCGTGCGTTTGTACGTCTATCTATCTGTCCGTCACCAGGCTGTATCTCATGAACCATGATAGTTGAAATTTTCACAGATGATGTAGGTATTTATGTTGCCGCTATAATAACTAAAACTAAAAAAAAGAATAAAATAAATATTTAAGGGTGACCACCATACAACAAACGTGTTTTTTTGCATAAACTCCCTTTTGCATTTGCATAAAATCACTTTAAAAATAAATAATTAAAATAAAATAAATATCAAGAAGGCTCCCATTCAACAAACGTGATTGTTTGCCGTTTTTTTATAGATTATGGTACGGAATCCTTAATGCGCGAGTTCGACTCGCAATTAGCGGTTTTTTGTATGTAATGTACCTTACATGAGTGGAATCATATACCTTTAACCTCTGCGGCCCGCGCGGAGTAGACATGTGACCGGCTCCTTTCGCAATAGACTTATTTGATACGGAACGTTGGATTTTCCTTCTTTGAAAAAAATCACTTTACTTTGTAGTAGTTGAATATTCGATCTATTTTGTGTATTTTACGGTGTTGTTGAGGGATACATGATCGTTCGCTTTGGCCTGATATCTGTCTAATTCGTTAGTAAGTAGGTATAAGTACTGTATTTGTATAGCTACTTAATAAGGATTTGTAGTTATGATATTATTAAATCTTGCTTTAAATCTTCCCCATTGTGGAAAACTGTTTAATTTTTGAAGCTGTAGGTATACCAACATGAGCAATCATTTAGGTAGAAGAAGCACAAATTTTCCAAACAAGATCATATTGATTGGTTAGTGGTTACTTAGGGGAAAGTTCCTGAATCAGGCTACAAAAAATTTTTACATAGGTAAAGACCTTCGTGAAATCGTAACCAACATTAAAGACTTGATATTTAAAGTGTACCCGGAATTCGGATATGATAGATTTATCAAAAAAAAAATCAATTGATGTGTGTAAGGGCAATTTTATCTGCAAGAAATGCAAGCGTTGACGCCATCTATACAAATAAATAAAATTGGGGTGTCTGTTTGTAATATTAAAATAACCGTTTTTACTAAATGCATATGGATGTATACACGGTACGTATACCAAAATAACATTGTTTAGAATTTTTGTCTGTCTGTCTGTTTGTTCCGGCTAATCTCTGGAACGACAGGACCGATTTTGACGGGACTTTCACTGAAAGATAGCTGATATGATAGCGAGTACCTTAGGCTATTTTTTTTTATTTTTCCACGCGGACGAAGTCGCGGGCTCTGCTAGTGTATTATAAAGAGACTAGGAGTAAATATAAGCCTTACATTATTCGCCACGAAAGACCAGTTCCTATCGTTTCTTCCAAGTTCAATTCTTTAAAATATCTGGTAATATATAGTATATCTGGTAATCAGTCAATTCTTTAAAAAGGGCTCATACCAACATGGTGAAAGTGCTAAGCAAACAATTAAACGGGTTCCTTTTGTAAAGTGACAACCGTCGCTTATAGACCCCAAAAATGTCAATGGTGCGGTACTCCCATTGTGGCGGGATAGCAAAGCCTGTTCTACAAGCATTCCGACTACCTTAACAACCATACCGGAATACGACAGTGACTCGACTGACGCTACTGCGACAAGAGTAGGTAACACGGTGATATTAGACCTAGGTGAGACTATGTAGAACTCCACAAATGACGCGCACACCCAATCGTTCGTCTCTTACTGCCTACCAGAACGGCAAATTGTTTATTTTTCAAAGGGTGTCCAGACCAATACAAGGAAGTTTAGCACACTTATTACATACTAGCGACCTGCCCGCGGTTTCACCCGCGCAGCTTTTGTTCCCGTGGGAATATCGAAAAGGTTTATACACTTAAACCTTCCTCAAGAATCAATCTATCTAATAAAAAAAACCGCATCAAAATCCGTTGCGTAGTTTTAAAGATTTAATCATACATAGGGACATAAGGACATAGGGACAGACAGAGAAAGCGACTTTATTTTATACTATGTAACGATGTATCTGTAAATTAGTCAAATAAGTTCACCTTTGCATTTCAAATTACTTATAAATCCAACTAAAACAAACTTAGGATACTGGAATCAGTAGGTACCACAATGGATTAGAGGTAAATACATAATTTGAAATGAAATGAAAGTATTTCACCATTGCGTTAACACGAAGAAAATAAAGAAAAACTAGTAACTTTCTTCATTGCGCCAGTGAAGAAAGTTACTAGTTTAAATTCAGTTACTTTAAATTTGAACCAGTTTTTTTTATTTAGACATATGCCATAAAACCTCACTGCACCAAAAATGAAGGTTTGAATTGAAGGTTGGATTTGAACTAGAAATCCAGTTACTTAGTTTAAATTTGAACCAATTTTTTTCAATTAGAAAAATGCCGTAAAACATAATTGTACCAAAGATGTAAGTTATAATCTCAAATCCACGTAATTTAAATTTAAACCAATTTTCTTTTATTTAGAAATATGAACTTAGAACATTAGGTGTGCATTGAGGCGAGGTTTAAATTCAGTAATAATAATTAATAAGTTGTATAAAATACAAGAGTACTGCTTTACCGACTCTAGATGACTATTGTAACTTTATTTTTGCGAACTACAAAGCAAAACAAAAATATAAGATCCTTAGATATTCCTCTAAATATTTGCAATGTCTTCACCTAAACATAAACTTATTTTCTCCAGTACCACCGCTCACAACATGTGATATAACAATTTATATCGGCAATAAATCGCAGTTATACCGCAAGCGGAATCAGATTCGATGCGTCGCCTCCTATCTGGTAAAGTTTGACGATAAATACGCGGAATCTGCATAACTCCCGAATATACGTCAAGTTACGTCCCTCGATTGTATGTACCGCGGAAATCGTGGGGATCCACGAGAGCATGGATAAGGTATTTTTCAATGCTTTGGGATTAAGTTTAAACCAGAATAATTTAAATTATTTGCGTTTTTATAGCTTTTATTGAATTTCTCTATGTTGGCTTGGGCCTCAATGAAGAATAGACAATCTCCCGTTCTGCCAGGCTATTCGTAAGAGGTGAATGATTGGCTAAATGTGTCATTGCTATTTAATTGTGATTACTAGGTGGTAGAGTTCCGCAACATCTTGTCCGAGTGTGGTACTGTAACGAAATTCCGATCGTTACGTGGGAATTCTTAGCTTGGGTGCTTCTAATTTATATTTCGAGGTACCCAGGACTTCAACTTTAGTATTGCTTCATTTATTGGACTTCCCGTCCGCGTGAGCTTAAAGAACAAACTATATATGACAACTTTTAAAAAGATTACACATTCTACAAAATTATATTTGAAATTACTTAAAACCCGACAAGCTGCCAGCATCGCTCAAGTATTACCATAGTGGTATTACAGTACCACCGCTTTTTCATTTGGAGGGTAATTCCAATTTGGAGGGTAAGTTAGCTGGTAAACTAATGGCAGTGGCATCCAGCCAAACGTCCCCCGTTTTGGTTCCGGGCTCCTTTGTAGAATAGACCAACTACCGTTCTGCCAGGCAGGTCGTAAAAGGCGACCAATTGGCTAAAAGAGTCACTAACATCGTGGCTACTAGGTGGTAGAGTTCTGCAATGTCTCGCCCGGGTCTGGTACTACCGCCTTACCCATTCCTGCCGCAATAGCGTCAGTGCTTGTCACTGTCGTGTTCCGGTCTGGAGGGCAAGGTAGCCGGTAAATTTATGTATATGGCATTAGACCTCGCCACAAGTTAGCAACGCACCATTAACATCTTTGGTGTCTATAGCGATGGTTGACTCTTTCCATCAGAAGACCCATCTGCTTGTTTGCTATCTTATATTATAAAAAAAGCAACGCGTCATTAACATCTATGGTGTCTATAGGCGATGATTGTCTCGTTCCGTCAGGAGAGCCATTGCTTGTTTGCTGTCTCATGATTAATTCAAACGAACATTGATTTTATTGGGATGAAATGTAAGAAACTTTTCTGTCTTTTAACGATCTTATTCATTCTTAAAAGGCCGACAACGCAGCTGTAGGACCCCCGGTATTGCAGATATTCACGAACGTCGGTGATCACTTATCATAAGGTGCACGCCCTGTTCTTTAGCTCCCTCTATTACAAAAAAAAAATCGACAAATTGGGCACATATCTAGCCTTGAGCTTGTGTTTTTAAGAAAATTTAATAAATTATAAAAAATGAATTTACCTTTCTAGGAATTGAACTCCTTTCACGCAACCGAATGTGCTAGACCATTAACTTTTCTTTATCTTTCTTGCGTTGTGAGTAATTGTTTACTGTTAGTAAATCCTAATGCGATTTGGTGACTTTAACGTTTGACTGAAACAATATTTTAAGCGCTGTGAATAACTGAATAAATTTTAATGCGAATATGCTTGTGTATTGATTCTAAAACAAATATGACGTAACCTTACTATTAATTATACTAGTGGATACATACAGTCCGCGCGCGAGCTCCGAGGAATCGGGGACTGAGGTGCGGGTGGGTGTGCTCTGTGTAATATCGACTAATTCACTGCACGTTAACATTCCGCAAAATTCCTCGGAGTTCGCACGCAGACTGTACATATGTCACGAAACCTCTGTACCCGACTTGTTACGTTACGTTTACAATGATTTGATAGAAACGTATACCAAATTATGAAACAATTTGATAACAACAAAGCTCCGTATAGGTACTTTCTCTTGCCAACTTGATGTTATATTGAATACCAACGATTATAAAATTAAGGAGGAATAATATAGAAAACTATGTTTTTAGCTGTGTCCCTATAAGTTGGCATAGCAAAAAAATCGTAATAATATCTATACACATAATAAAATCGTAGGAAAGTCAAAACTGTACATTGAATATTTTTTTAAAAGAATACTTGGGGCATGATCTATAATCGATATCGAATCCAAAAATATAGTTTGTAGAATTTTTGACTGTTTGTCTTTTTGTCTGCTTGTCTGTTTGTCTGTATGTATGTCCGGGGTAAACTCAAAAAGTACTGCATGGATTTACTTCAAATGGAGCATGGATTTACTGCATGGATTTTACATGAATATTACTAACAGGTCGGGTCAACATATAGGCTACATATTATCACGCTATCACCTACAGGGGAGGAGCAGTACGGAGTAAACGAAGACCGCGCGGACGAAGTCGCAGGCAACAGCTAGTTATCTATAAAGTTTAACACATTCGTGGTATGAAATCTAGTGTGTAGAATATAGAAAGCGATCGTGGGGCGCTGTTGTTCTAGCGAGGTTCCGGCGTTACCTTTGCTAGAACAACTGTTTGTTTGCCTGCACGGGAAGTGGTACACGTACCATTACGGCGTACGGCGACTATTTACCTACTTATGAGATCATTACTTTTTAGTACTTGGAAAAGTGAGGTTTGGTTTGACAATTTGTACACTGAGTGGAGGTTCCAAATAAATGGAATTATTTCAAAGTTGTTTTTTATTTTATGGAGTGAATGGATGGCTGATGGAAAATATAACCATCGCCTATGTACACGGATGATGTTAATGGTGCGTTGCTACCTGTATGGTAGAATATTAAAACCACATAATATATAAAGATGGCTATCAACACTATAAACCAAAACACGACTGTGACAGGTACTGACTTTATTCTACTTCTTTCATTTTATTTTCTTGAGAAAAAGATAAAATTAACTTAAATGCGACATGTGTAGTTTGGTTGTAAAATATTTTAAGAGGACTTGATATATCTTGAAAAGAAAAGAAAGACTTTTTCAAAGCAAAGATAGTCAGAACTTCAAATTAACATAGATGTTGAGGACAATAGGAAAATTTGTCATATCTACAATTTATCACATCCGCGGTGATCTAGTGAGTATAACATAAGAGCGCGAGCGCGGGACCCTCTTCCGGCGTTACTCTCGCTAGAACAACTGTTTGTTTGTCTGCACGGGAATTGGTACACGTACCATTACGGCGACTATATACACATGAGATCATCACTTTTTAGTGCTTTGAAACGTGAGGTTTGATTTGACAATTTGTATGTAGAGCGGAGCTCCAAAATAAGTGACATTACGCCGAATCTTTTTTGGATAGCAAACAAGTAAATTATTTTACTAATACTTGTGGGATAGTGAATGAAACAGCAATATATATATATATATATATATATATATATATATATATATATATATATATATATATATATATATATATATATATATATATATATATATATATATATATACTGGGTTATTTATTTGGATGGAAATAACACCAGATTCAAATGCCGCTATTTAAAAGTAGAATATAATAATATGTGATACATTTTTAAGTTATATAAAGCATACATCATTTATATTGACAAAAGCTGACTTACGGCCGGTTACGCAAATTAATTTTAACAAGCAGTTAATATGTTTAGCATTTTTCATAACCAGCCGAATACAAACAGTATAACCAGAGATGTAACTACAATTTTTACTTATAAAATACTAAAAACTCTTTTGTTCAACCTATTATTTATATTTATAATTAAAATAATTAAAACTATATGCAAAACATAGCTATAGATATACTATTATCATTAGCATGTCGGTGACGCGAACCGAGGATTTTACCCTCTACCAAAACGCTCAACGCGCCTAAAGAAGTTTTCACTTCAAAAACAGTAGCAGTCGTGGGACTGCCGATAGAAGTGAAAACGGAACTATTAAGTTGAGAGTAATTAAAACTATATGCAAAAATTATATGAAATTTTTTATGTTTTATTTATTAGTTACATATGATGGGTTAAATAATAAAATACAGTCAGAAATAGTCGATGTATTAGTGTATACGTGTACACAGGCTACTGCGCGTGCGCTAGTCTGGCTCTCCATAGCTATAGATATACTATTATCGTTAGCATGTCGGTGACGCGAACCGAGGATTTTACCCTCTACCAAAACGCTCAACGCGCCTAAAGAAGTTTTCACTTCAAAAATATTTATAATTGATAAAATAATCAGTGAAAATGTTTTAAAGTGACAATTGAAATAACAAAAGTTTCTAATCGTGCCTAAATATTACACACACATGCTTTAAATAATAATAGGAAATAAAAAACAAAATTTTGACATGGAAATTTTAACCTAACATTATTTAATATAGGATCTATGTCTTAAGATAGCAAACAACCAGATGGATTTATCTTACGCTTCAAACCGAAATATGGTAGTAACAGGCAATGACATTATTGCAACAGGAATAGGTAAGGCGATGGTACCAACCTTTTCAACCATCTCAATATAACTATCCAATCTTTTAAGTTGGACGAAATAGTATCTACAAAATTTCATTGGAATTGGTTTAGTAGTTTCGAAGTCTATCGTGGACAAACAAAACAAGCATGTCGCTCGGATTTGTCGCGCCCGCAGAACTTTTGAACCAGCCGTGATGAAGCTCATTGCTAATTTTGTGTATTTCCTTAAATTTTACAATGTTTTAGAAAAAATGCCTCAACGCATGTTTTACTTCGCAACCGAAGCATCTTTAGCAGAGTCAAATAGCACTACACTCTATGAAGGGTGAATTATTGAAGAACATAATTTGTATGTTACCTTCTGCCTTTGCTTCTGACGTGGAAGAAAGTGTTGTGGAAGTGGGTGGACTATTGTATCGCTGTGGTCTTCACTAATTTTCAGGCCTTGGATAAGTTTGCCCCATTCCTTAAACTACCTTTCGTTTCAGATGCATCACAGCAATTCCATATATGTTTTCGCGGAAATTTTGCAAATTAAATACCACAATTTCTTCTTTGATCATGTTATGTTTATCAAAACTAGTCCAGTATAATATTCCAAAAGTTTTTTTTTACAATAAACTGATTTGTCATTTTAAAACTTGATTGCAAGTTAATATTTACCATATAGAACGTGAGCGCAATTTTTCATTTATAAAGGACCTTGAAGAATAAGAAAATTACATACTCCTTCGTATTTGAATATAATAGATACCCTTTGATAAATTATGCTTATATACGCTTACAAAGCACACGTTATGCGCTATTGGTCATGCCATAAAAACAATCGCTGAGTTATAGCGGTTACACAAAAATAACCTCTAAATCATGCTTTTCCTTGACAGTTGCCAATATTCCGTATACCTTATCATAATAATGTTATTTTTCTCCATCTTTATAGTAATTATTTTGTTTTCGTTCTTAGATAACTAATTTATTTATAAAGTTGACTAATTGGCAAGCAACAATTATTAAGTTGGAATGATTGGTATAAATATATAAATTTTTTTAAAAAAACAATATTACAAAAGGATATACCTACCTATTTAATTATCTTGATGCCAAAAAGAACTGAAGAAGTAATTTAAATGCCGTAAAACTACAATAACTGAATTCCAATCGCGTACAACATTTGAAGAAGTCCCTCGTCTTCTCCTAGATCATCATTAGATCTTTACTTGTTTATATCCACTATAGACCTTGGTCCCGCGAACAAACTTTTTTAAACAAACAAAAATTCAGCTTGTTATTAATCAAAAAAAGTTTGTTCGTGGGACTACGGTCTACTAGGAGTTCCCAATGGATCGTGATCTCAACCGTACCACCTGGAAAGTTTAGTCTTTCAAACAAACGAATTAATAATCTTCGAGTAGGCTAGGAATATAATAATTACTCATTCCAAAGAACGTACTCAATTTTTAGGGTCCCGTATCACATGAGGAAAAAACGGAACCCTTATAGGATAACTTTGTAGTCCGTCTGTCCGTGAATCAATACCCTTTTTTCTTTAGAACACGTTTAGGTATCAAGTTAAAATTTATAACTTGGGTCTACAGTTCCTCTTAGCTGTGACAAAATCTAAATTGTAAGTCAAAGCAATCAATAGATATGACCATTTATGTTGCATGTTTTGAAATATTTTGCGATTTCAAAAGGGAATTAAGACCTATAGCGTAATTTCTGTTGACCTAGAATTATAAAAGGCAACAAGCAATATCATACAGCACGCGCAAAGAAAAAAAACCAAACCTGTACATCTTTAATTACATCACAAAAAAAAAAACAAACAAAAGACATGACCGTTTATGACGCATATTTTACGATTTCACATGGGAATCAAAACCTATAATCACATGGGAACTAAAACTCCCCATTGACCTAGAATCGTGAAATTATGTGTAGCTGAGGTGACCTACAAATTTGTACGGAAATCTCGATATGCTAGTTCAACTCGCACGTGACCGTTTTTTTTTTAATCCAGCCAGTAACCTGATGAGCAAATTAAGGTAATTTAATAAAAGGACAGTATTCGTATCTACAATTTCACTGAGATAACCGTTCAGGTTGAGGTCAACGTAAACGTAACTACCTAAATTAAAACGCACTGCTTTTGCAACATTACTAGATGGTAGAGTTCTGCATTGTCTCGCCCGGGTTTGGGACCACCGCTTTACCTATTCCTGCCGCAATAGCGTCAGTGCTTGTCGCTGTCGTGTTCCGGTTTGAAGGATAAGGTAGCGGGTGAACTTATGCATTAGACCTCGCCACAAGATAAAAACGCACCATTAACATCTCTGGTGTCTATAGGCGATGGGTGACTCTTTCCATCAGGAGACCCATCTGCTTGTTTGCTATCTAATGATAAAAAAAAAGCAAACAGGAAAGCACAAACACAAGGCGCTACGCAAACGAAGCATTCTCAGCAGTAATGGATTAAAAGTACTGTACATAACGAAATCTCAGTCAATCGCTTGCCTAATTACGTAAAGTTGCAAGTTATTATGGGTTGCTCTGGACCCTTTTTGAAGAATAGACCATTTGCCATTCTGCCAGGCAGTTTGTAAAACAGGTGGTAGAATTAGGCAACGTCTCATCCAGTCTGGTACTTCTACAGCTTTACCTTTAACTGTCGCAATAGCGTCATTGCTTGTCGCTGATTTGTCTCGGTGTGGAGAATAAATTAGCCGATAAACTTATGGATTTGGATCCACATCTTGTCATACAGATAACAACGCAATATTAAAATCTGTGGTGTTTTTGGTATTAATAAAAAATAGGTAAATTTATTTATTTATTTGCAGGATAGTTAAGTTGTTTTCAATTTTGGTCTTTATATACAACAAGATAATCTTAAACGAAAAATAAAACAAATTATATATTTTAATCAGTAGCTGAAATTAAATATTATGCTTTGTTTACAAATAATCTTTATCTATCATCTTTTAATTGGCTGAAATAAAAAGAAATTGCAATGAGAGATGCAAAATATTGCCAATCGTTAAAAATAGACGACGTGAATGTTTAACCCAACTCATTACACCTAGATAATAATTATTATCAATTGTCCGAATTCACGTGGTAGCTACATTCGTTTTAGGTTTTTCGTGTATTGTAACCAAAGAATTAATAAACGGTATTTTGTGTGAATTAACGTTATAGTAGGTATATGGTATTATGACGTTGTCTTCTAGCGCTATTTGTCGTACAAATCACGAAACAACATGAAACATGGCGAACCAATCACAAAACAGCATAAAACGCTATATTATAACGTTATTTAGCGTTAACAATTTGCTTCTGTTATTTGAGTAGCGATATTTAGTGTTTGAAAATAATTTTGTTACTGAGGTATCGCTACAGTAATAACGTTAAGTATCGTCAAATAAGTTATGTTATCTAATAACGTTTTAAATGCTTGATGGTAACGTTTTGAAAAGTGTCCGTGATGCAAATCACATTTAAGAAGACTTTATTAACTACTAGCTGACCCGGAGAACGTTGTTTAGCCATACAAATTACTAGTATTGAATATTTTGGTGTACTATAGAGGAGGGAGGGAGTGGGTTAATTGAGATAAAAACTATCCTATCTTTTAGGTTAGACCAAACAGTAGATATCTACAAAATTTCATTGAAATCAAACAACGTGACACGTAATTTATATAGGTATATTAAGATTTGTAAAACTAAAGCATCTAGTAATATGCGTTGGTATCTAAGCTAACTTAGTATGGACAATTATCATCTTTCTTTCGATCATTAATCATTATTTCTTTTAACGTAAAGCCATTAATGTTTTTAAATACTTTGTTTTCTATAAGCACTACGCATTCAGAAATGTGATTGTAATAAGCAATGGTGTAAGAGTTCCTTTTATCAACTAGTAAGAACAAAAATGACAGAATAACTAGCAATATAAAGTCTGGTTCAATAATGGTTATTATAAGGGCCTAAGGTTTTGTTTCTTATAAAAACAAAACCCTTGTGAAATATGATCTATATTCTCGATAACGCTATAAAAACCCTCCTAAAACTTATTACCGAAATCGCAAAACTTTAATAAACAATACAATAAGTCAGACAAACGTTGTGTCGTAAAACAAAAATTAACGACAAAACAGTATTAAACTTGTTTTTGTTGACGTAAACTTCCCACACTATGATAGTTGTTGTCTTGTATTTTACGGGGGTTTGGTACTGCTTTGCGTATGATTTTGTTTTATCAAGTAAGTAGGTTACATGTTCGATATTTTGTTTTAATGTTACGTGGGGTACCTAATTGAATCAATTAAAATATTTGAAGTATAAATATTGACCGCCTCGTTAGTCGAGTGGTTAGCGACCCTGATTACGCAAACGACGAAGCTCGGGTTCGATCCCCGACGGGGACAAGCATTTGTGTGATGAACATAAATGTTATATTTCCGGGTTTGGGTGTTTATTAACTATATTCTAGTTTGTATATGTATTACTAATACATAATTAGTATCGTTGATTAACACCCATAATACAAGCAAATAATTTACTTATTTTTCGGTTAGATTAGTAAGTGTCATTTGTCCCGTGAATATTTATTATATTTATTAATATTATAAATAAGTTTCTAGGATTATAAAAATATTATTTCAGTAACGATAAAAAATAAGATAGCCTATGAGTAATGTAAGTGAAATTGAAAATTAGCCGCTTACATAACCTTTTTACTATGCCTACGCCGTCTTAGTCTGAGCTCCTTTAACGAAAAAACTAACACTTTTTAACAGTTTGTAAAAGGCGACCGATTGGCTATGCGTGTAACTACTATCGTGACTACTAAGTGGTAGAGTTCTGCAACGTCTAGTCCAGAGTGCTAAGTGTGAGTTTTTCTTTTCGCATTCGGTCGTGAGCGCGTTTGGAGTTTACTAGGAATTTGTATGTGATTTGTACAGCGCCACCTAGTGGTAAACGTGAGAAACCAGTTTACCACTAGGTGGCGCTGTACAAATCACGTACAAATTCCTAGTAAACTTGAAACGCGCTCACGAACGAATGCGAAAAGAAAACTCACACTTAGCACTCAGGTATTTGTTACCACCGCCTTACCTATTCCGGCCGCGTATTGTCGTGTACCGGTTCGGAGGGTAAGGTAGCCGGTAGAGTTATGCATGTGGCATTGCCATCTCGCCACATGGATTAATGCCATTAAGATCTTTGGTATCTATAGGCGATGGTTGTCTTTCCATCAGGAGATTCATCCTGAAGATGCTTCGGTTTCGATGTGAAACTTACTTTGAGCTGGTAAATTGTGTGCTTTTGTGTTTGTTGTACAGCTGACGTAGGCGAAAGGCTGGTGGATGTGGGTGAATAATTGTGCCTCTAGGGTCCAGATATTCGGTATGTTTTATCCATTTATTAAATTATAGAATTAGGTTCGAATCGTCGACGACCAGGCTATTTCTAATCGGCTTGACTCTTTGGCGTTACGCAGAGATGTAAGCTCGCTCTGCATCTTTTACCGTATTTATCATGGGGAGTGTTCCGACGAGTTGTTCGGACTAATGCCTGCCGCTAAATTCCACCATCGGACATCGCGTCAAAATTTAAAGTTCCATACTCACCACCTCGATGTCTGGAAATCCACAACCGCGCGCTTTTGTCGACACTTTTTGCCTCGCATTACTCCTTTGTGGAATTTATTACCCTCGGGGGTGTTTCCGAATGGATACGACTTAGGGACCTTCAAGAAATGAGCTTATTTATTCTTAAAAGGCCGGCAACGCAGCTGCAATACCCCCGGTATTGCGGATGTCCATGGGCGGCGGTGATCACTTACCATCAGGTGCACCATCTGCTCGTTTGCCCCCTCTACTATAAAAAAAAAAAAAAAAAACGTTGTCTCGGTGGCGTCGTGAATGTCACATAAAACAGTTCGCGTGAAATAGAAAATTTAATTAATGTTACCTTTCAATTGTGGATTTCCGTAAAAACAGCGCCTGATTCAAAAAATTAAAATAAATAAAAATCGCCACCCCAATAATTTGCTTTTTTTGGGGTGCTTCAATTCATATATATTACCCAGTGTCATTAACAAATTATCGTTTTTTCTATACTAATATTATACAAAGGTAAAGTTTATAAGCTTGTGAGCTTGTTTATCTGCAGTAATATCTGGAGCTGCTAAACCGATTTTAAAATTTTTTTCATCACTAGAAATTTACGTTGTTCTTGAATGATTAAAGCAACATTTATTTAAATTTTCTCGCAGAAAGGGACATACGCGGAGCATACCACGGGAAACGGATAGTTATTTATAAAGAGAACGCAGAAGAGAGATTATATACCTACTTATTAACTAACACGCCCAGCGTCATCAAGATTACAGACTTTACGTTAGATTACTTAAGATTACAGATTTTACAGACTCTTAGGGGTTGATTTTGGGACAAATAAGTTGCCTACATTTAACCCCAGTTCTCAAACTATTTCCGTGCCAAATTTTATTAAAATCAGTTTAGTGGTTTAGTCCTGAAAGTATAATATACACCAACAGAAATTCGCTATAATATAAGTATAGATTCCCAGCCATATTATCAAATGTACCTTAGAACTCCTTTTAATATAAGCACAAACATTTTTATAAATAATCCAAATAATCCCGATTTATATTAACGTGACGTGGTTAGCGTGGGTCGAGAGAAGACGCTGTGATATAGCCAAAGTTTAATGATTATCACTTTATTATCCAATATTGAAGAGCGGTATTGTCGCGAGGCCGGTTAAACTGTACGCAGTTAATACTGTTAACTGGAGGTTAATAACATGGCCTAATACCAATCTTTCCACAATTTTTTGCAAAGCTCTTGTGGGCAAAGATACTTTTGAGTAACACTGACAAAAAATGATTTACTGAATACTCAAGCGTTAAACAATAACTATTGATACTACAAAAATGACAGATGTCCATGCTGACTTGCTTATCCGCTCACATCACTTTGGTAACTAATGAGACCTCTGAGAAAATTCCGTTAATACACTATGGTCTCTATAGGGACCAATGCTTACTTCATCCAAAAAAACAATATTTTCACTATTTACCAGTTTTAATACAATACTCTATGGTATTTTATCGTTTTCGAACGAAACATTTCACAGAATAACATCAAATTGGCATTCTTTTTTCAAATATGCTCTTGGGGAAAAATAAAAGAACTTAGACCGCCATTTTGATTCGTGCTGCGTGTTATGTGTTGGTTGCAGTTTATGATACAGGTTAATTTAAAAGTGTTTTGGCGTATTAATCAACAAGTAAACTTTATTTATAATCAAGATTAGTTCAAGATCTAACAGTTTAGATAATAGTTTTGTCAAAAAAGCATAAATATCAATTAATAAAATATAATTGCCTTAACGACCAACTTGATGATACCAGCGCTTTGGGTATGACAGTACCCATTTTTATTTATTTTCGTAAATTTTAGTATTGATATCTATGATATCAAAAAAAATCATACGATGTGAATGTGACATATCCTAAACAATATTTAAAAAAAAATAATATAGGTGTAAAATTGAAAAAGAAATAAATTATTTAAAAATTACGAAAAAAAACTACGTATTAATTATGAAAAAAAATATATTAATATTTATGTAAATAAATATTTTTAAATAAATATATGTTTTTCATTTTTCTTTCCGTATGTATATGTTTACCAATTATATAAAAAAATATAAAAAGCATAGGTCTTCGATTTACTTTTTGAATTAAAAATCCTCGACTAACAAGTAGTCATATTTTTCTCAAAGTGTCGTGTTACACCTGAATTATTTTGTAGCTTAAGCCATTTAAATTAAACAATTCTCACACCAGGGTATTGCAGTGCTCAAGACCTCTTAAAAATATACGCTTTACAGTATCGGATTCAATCCAAACAACTCATAAACCATTTTTATGATCACGGTCCACCGGACCGTGTGCGCGTAAGGGACCGTGTTTTTAAAAAAAAAATCGAAAATAGCTGGTGGTGTGAGCGGTTATCATTCTCGGAATTATAAATCCAGGATCAATTTGAAAAAATTACAGATTTTCCTTTTTAAAATTTGGGTGATCGCCCAGAATTATCAAATTTTCAAAAAAGGAAAACCTGTAATTTTTTCAAATTGATCCTGGATTTATAATTCCATAATAAATAGAAACTATTGTTTCTAATAAAAGCAACCTTAATTATCTGTAAGGTCGAAAAAGTGGCAATGAAGGACACTACCAATTTCACCTGCTAAAGACCAATGAATCGTCGTAAGATAATTGTCTAGGGACACATCACTTATTTCATATTTTTGCTTATAAACTTACAGTACATTATCAACTAGCCAATTCAATGCGCGTCATACTAATTAGGATAGGCGCAGACTAGCGCCGTGATACGATTTGGCCCTTCTTTGAAAACTTCAAAATTTTAATTTTTTACTTCACTTACTGCTTGACTGGCAGAAAATCCCGTTAAGACATTAAGTTCAACTTATGTGCATAAAAATAAATAAATAGAAACTATTGTTACTTAAACCAAGTCATTTAAAAAATATCTACCTTCACATCTGTTTGTTCATCTTTTGAGATAGATTTTCCGGCCATAATAAATATTGTTTTTATATACTTTAAAACAACAGGTTTTTGGATAAAATTCTTGACTTAAACCATTATCATTACACCGGTTACCCATACTTTAAGTATATCTTCTCTCCGACGTATAGTGAAAAGCTAATTGAGACGGCTAAATCTAATTATTTTAGTCACTTTAGAGACTTTCTTATTTTTTTTAATGATATAAGAAATTGAAAATACTTTTAGATGCTCACGTAACAAAAAATGTTTTTACTGACAAAAACCAAATTACTTTTAATCTACGTCACTCTGTATTAAGCCACAATTAAGTTTTCTGTGTATCCGTTTGAAAGCGCCCCAGGGACAAACAGTTAACCGAGGCGTCGCCGCTTGATTGGGTTCCTCATAAACCAATCCACACCGACTGCCAGCTAGGCATGTGCTTCGACGTATATCGACACATTTATAAAAATACCGACCACTGAGAGCGAAATCACTACTACACAATTACCTTTGATACAGTACATACTAGTCTTATTATTTTCTTATGAAATAACAAGAGCAATAAGTTTGTTGAAATATTATATAAATATTTATAATATTATATATATATATATATATATATATATATATATATATATATATATATATATATATATATATATATATATATATATATACAGGGTATAACAAAAATAAGCACTAACTTTCAAGGGTATACGTGTACATGAACTAAACAAACACCTGGTAAAATATTATACCAAAAGGCACACATTTTTTGTTTCATATAAATTTAGTAAAATAAGAAATTAAAGTTTATTTTCACACCCCTACCTTGAAGATGGAAGTGATGTGACGTCAGCAACACGTTGAATGAATAGCGTGACGCACACATAGACATGAAGAATACCGCGTACTTGTACTTACACACATTTAATAAGCAATTTTTTACATATCACTTTCGTCACTGATTAATTATTATACATTAATCCAAATTCACTATTTACAGGCAATAATAAAACAACACTGTCTTCAAATTAATTTATAAGTAAGGTTCAAAATGACCACCACCCTTCTCAATGCAAAGAGCAGTTCTGCGTAACATTGATAACCTTACATTATGCAACATATGTGGGGTTATGGACCTAAATGCTGCATTAATTTTACCTTCCATCTCTTCACGTGTATGACATTCCACAGAGTAAACTTTATTTTTCACATAACCCCATAAAAAGTAGTCTAGGCACGTGAGATCTGGAGAACGAGGTGGCCAAGGCACCGGGCCACTTCGACCTATCCACTCTGCAAATCGATCGTTTAAATAATCACGCACAGGGCGTGCAAAGTGAGCGGGTGCTCCATCGTGCTGAAAAATTATATTACGATATACATTCAGTGGAAGATTTTCCAGATGTTCTTCTAAATCCTCTCTCAGGTGTTGTAGGTACCTTTGAGCGTTAAGACCCTGAGGTAAAATAGTCGGCCCCAAAACATAGTCCCCAACGATGCCTGCCCAGACATTAATTCTCCACTGGTGCTGAAAGCTACTTTCACTCGAGGCATGCGGGTTATTATGTGCCCACACATGCTCGTTGTGCAAATTGAGCACACCATTTCTTGTGAAAGAAGCCTCATCTGTCCATAAAATATTAAAAGCAAATTCGGGATTTGCTTCAGCACGGTTCTGGTACCACCTACAAAAGTCCATTCTGGGCATATGGTCTGCAAGTCCTATCTCCTGAGTCCTTGAAAAATGGTAGGGATGTCGTCCATCATCCTGCAGAGTACGCCACACCACCATATGGTTTACATTTAACATAGCACTGCATCGGCGTGTGCTGGTCCGAGGATTCTCGTCAAAATGATTTAGAATCCGAGTCTCAATAGCAGTACCTACTCTTGAATTAGGACGTCCAACGTTTCGTTCGCGGTGGAAGGAACCAGTACGCTGAAGTCGTAAACACATGTTACGGAATACTGAGTACGGAGGTAAATGACGTTGTTCTGCTGGTGGCCTTCCATCAATAAACCGTTGTCGGTAAATCTCCCTCGCTTCATTAATGCTACCATTCCTAGCAGCACCAACACATAGCATCATTTCGTAAAATTCACTATTAGTGTAAAGGTGACGGTCATTATTATTTCTACGTGGCATTTTTAAAATCGCGATTTCCAATCAATGGGTATTAAGTAAGATTTATAAAAAATCGGCAATAATAGCAATAGTTACGCTCTCCAAAGACAAACGGCAACTGAATAAAAAAATAAAAATTCCTTTACAATTATCTAGGTACTTTTCCGAACTAATTAGGGTTCAGTGAAACAAATTTAAAAATAATCTTCTTCATCTTAGAGTTTATTCCGGTTATTCTCCACGCTTGCGCTAGGAACGAGTTTGAGTTTGCCGTAGCGACTGTCGTCTAACCTCCGAACCTCTCTGGAGGAAGCCGGTGCCAGGACCTCTTTCATTGTACAGCAGTCAGGTTGTCTTGGGTCCCGAAGGTGGTGGTGGGACCCCTTGCACCATAAATAAAAAAAAATCATTTCCCGTGTTAGTTTGAGTGCCTTAAGAAGAATTACCCTCCATTCTACCAGGCGAACTGAGAATCGAACCCAGTACCTTACGAAGAAACGCCTAAACCGGCATCACTCTTATCATAAAAGTGACAAAAATGTTGACTAAAACTATACGGAACTACATATTAGTATGATTTTACATAAAAACAAAATGGCAGAAAAAAGGGAGTGTCTTGTCTCTTTCCGAAAGTGGTCTTTTCGCCAATCAAAGCGTTTCGTTGCACTTTGTATAAGCCGCAAAACACGTGTAAGTTCTAAAGGCCTGTACAAACGACCGGCGGCGGCTTTAAAGTTAACTTAATACTTTTACATTTCCAGTATGATAAACAATATTTTGATGAAAAAGATTAATTTTTCTGAATGAATGAACAGGTTGATATGTAATCCCGGCAATCGCTAAAATTAGCAATAGTTTTCGTTGGTTTCGCTTGCGTGGTTTATTTTTGACATTCACAAAAAACTCTAACCACGCGTGCGAAGCCGCGAGCAACGGCTAGTATTTTATAAAATCTTTGATCTAAAATGTAATCAAAAAAACGTAGTCAAAAATTATCTTTTTCCTGAAATAACTACTACTTAGAAAGGTCTTGCCAATTTCTCCCGTGAAACAGCTTTGCTGTGTTTCGGAGAGAAGGGCAAGACAGGCACTGTAATTACTGGCACCGAGACTTAACATCTTATGTCTCAGGATCTTAACATCTTATGTCTCTAACACATGAATGGAATACCTGGGCTAGTTCCAGCCCAGGTATCCCATTTTTGTTCATTAGCGACGTCGACCACTTACCATCAGGTGGCATGTCTGCTAGTTTGCCTATCTCAATAACATAAAAAAAGGTAAGAAGAGGCGCACCTAAAACAAACTTTAGGTAGGTACTAAGTTCCATCAGCCATGTAGTGATAGTGACAAACGAGCCTATCAACTCACCGGGAACATTCCGATTCTTGACATTTTTTTAGCAGTGCTAGCCATGTCAAATTTCATATGTAACGAAAATTAATTTGCGCAATTAAAATTCCCGCGGAAAATATTCAGTAGTGTGTGTGAGCAAGGCCTTAAGTCGGGCGCTTGGTTGAGACCGCGTTGCGCCGCGTTGAGACGCCTAGCGCGATGTCGGTAATACTTCAAATCAAAGGACTTCTAGGCTAATCAATGCGTAGGTTTATTTGTCAAAAATGCTTATAAAAGGTTGTGTTGTGTCTTAATTCTTAATGATAATGCATATTTATTTTGCGAAGTGTCGTGTTATCAACGAGAAAGTTTTACTAAGTTTTTAGAATTGTGTGTAAAAAAAGTGATAATAGCTATGATTTACCTGCTCAAAAACTAATTACCTATTTAGACACCTTGTTATGTGAAGTTAGAAGCAAACAGGGTAGGTACTAGAGGTAAGTATTATGCCATTAAAACAGTTTGTAAGTTGAAACCATGCCAGATAATACATTGTAAAATGCCTATGAATCACGGAATAGATTTAGGTACCTACACTGAAAACACATGTGAATAGTTGACTTTGAAGGTGGATATTGTGTGATGAAGTAATTTATGTAATGTGTTTTCATAACAAAAAGATACCTTAATTAGTTATATTGGATTATTTGCCACGATTGTTTTAGAATGTATGTACCAAACTAATAGTTTCACTCAGAGTTAGAAATAATAATCCAGGTCACAATAAATTTTAGGTACACAGCTGATATAATTTTGTTGCCAGGCGGGAGATTTTCCTGCATGAAATGCCTAATAGCCGCAGGTTTGCCTTACGTAAACTAGGTATGAGACTACTAGGTAGGTATTTACGATTAATAAAATTTTATGAGATTTTTTTTATTGAATATGAGTATAGTAATTAATAATTATTTTAATATGATCGTAATATGCTATCGAGTGACACCAATAGTCGGACAGTGTTTTTTTTAACATAATGTAATAATTATGGCTATCAAAACCCAGTTAAGTTACCTATGAATCAAATTGTCCAGCCTGGTAATCAAACTAAGGACCCTCATGGGTTTATTCCAACATCAGTCCTGGTAGAAAAAAATATAAAAAAACTCTTTAAATAATATCTACATTATTTACTCTGTCAAGTAATTAGTACTTTGTTGTGCGTCTAGCAGTTCATTGACATCTATCATATGATTGTGACCTTTCATAGCTGCGTAAACCGTGCGCGTACGTTACTGCGTGTTATACTTCAGGGCTGCCACAGATCATTTTGAAAAAAAACTTTGACATTCATTTTCTCAGAAATTTCATAGTTTTTATTTATTAAAAATGTATAATTAAAGAGCTAACCACACATCCTGAACGCTCCTTCAGTATTAGTGCTTATTTTTGTTATACCCTGATATATATATATATATATATATATATATATATATATATATATATATATATATATATATATATATATATATATATATATATATATATATATATATATATATATATATATATATATATGTATATATATACACACACTCATAATACCATTTTTATATTTCTGATTTTCTCTAAAAATCGAATAGTGACATCACTAGAAGGGCGGTCGGGTTTTAATTTTTTTGTGTCGACGACTAAACGGTATATCGGATCCCCTTTAGATACTGTGATAAAATATAAGATTTTGGATAGAGTTCTGCATTGTCTCGCTCGGGTCAGGTACTACCGCCTAACTTATTCCTGTCGCAATAGCGTCAGTGCTTGTCACTGTCATATTCCGTATCGGAGGGTAAAGTAGGTGGTAAAATTATGCATGTGGCTTTAGACCTCGCCCCAAAATATCAACGCACCATTAACACCTTTAGTGTCTATAGGCGATGGTTGAATCTTTTCATTAGGAGACCCATCTGCTTGTTTGCTATCTTATGATATAAAAAAGTAAACCTGTATGTATACCATTATCTTACGTGAAAACTGTACCACATATAGACTTGCTGGAGCCATTAGAAAATTCTTTCCAATTTAACCCAAATTATACAACTATTTTTTTTTATTTTTTATAGTATAAGATAGCAAACAAGCAGATGGGTCTCCTGATAGAAAGAGTCAACTATCGCCTCTAAACACCAAAGGTGTTAATGGTGCGTTGCTATCACCGACCACACAGCCCATAGACACCTTATAATAGGCGAGTGACTCGTGTCAACTCGTGTCAACACATCTGACTTATAGTTCCGATGTAAATGTCCACGCGCCAATGAGTAGTGATTGGGTAATCAGTGTCGACCAATCAGATGCTCTGTACATTACTATCTTTCACTGTGGCCTTGAGTTAGCCAATTACGGCATTGCAACCCCACTTCGTCTTACCTCAGCTAGTTGTCAGAATGCATTCAATACGGAAAATCAAACATTAGCCGTCTATAGGCTGTATAGTCGGTGGTTGCTATCTTGTGGCGAGGTCTTATGCCACATGCATAAGTTTACCGGCTACCTTACCCTCCAAACCGGAACACGACAGTGACAAGCACTGACGTTATTGCGGCGGGCGAGACAATGCAGAACAACTAATAGATATTTCAGTTTTTGCACCGTAAAGAAAAAATAATATTAAATATTAGACTATTGGCGTTAATCGAGCAAGACTAAGGAAACAGTACTAAACGAGAAATTTCCTTTGCTGCTAAGCAGACTTTAGTTTTTAACTTCCCGTTATGTATGTAGATAAGAAAGTTACTGATCAAGCCCCGATTTTCAATAATCGAGTTTTTTGAGGTCCTCATTTTGAAGTCCTGGTAATCTTTTCAGACTATTTTCACGATGACGTCAGTATGTCTGTATGTACATATGTATGTGTAATATGTCCAAAATTCTATACAATGTAGCCCCGGTTCACGGTGATTAACACGTCTTCGCGGTTTCTTCTAGGCCTTCTGATATAATAGTTAGCCAATGATTACCGTATTCTGTTCATGTCATGAGGTTGTAATTGATTTTTAGGAGGTATTTAGAAATACTCAAAATCCTCTCAGTTTTTTTTCAAAATTGCAGATTTATACATTTCCAGAAGAGTAAATATCATGCCACATGAAATTTTAAAAACACAAACATTAAAAACACAGCATATGCATGGGCGTACCGAGGGGGGGGGCAGGGAGGGACAGCTCCCCCCCCCCCTGGAACTTGATTACCTTATTAACTATCTACTGTAGTAGATAACAATATAATAAGATAAAAATAATATTTTTATACTATATTATAGTCTTAAAATGTTACTATATGCTATACTTTCCATCGGCGGCACTTGGTGAAATTCCATTGTTATTAGACACTTTTACTATTCCACTTGTACATAAATTTCACTTTTACACAATTTTTTATTATATTACTCGACCGGTTTCACTTTTTAAAGCATCTTCAGGATGTAACATACTTAAATTAAGTGTATTACATCCTGAAGATGCTTAAATTAAGTATATTACATCCTGAAGATGCTTTAAAAAGTGAAACCGGTCGAGTAATATAATAAAAAATTGTGTAAAAGTGAAATTTATGTACAAGTGGAATAGTAAAAGTATCTAATTAAAATGTTACGGTTGGGCCAGGGGGGGCCTGGCCCAAAACCTGGGTACGCCCATGAGCATGGGTCTTATATTGTAACGTGCACTCTGGTTCCAGTAATCGTACCCTGATCGTGTCGTGTGCTGTGAAAATATGTAAATAAATGTTTCAGCCACGGGTAGAGTCTCGTAAAATGTGTTTAGTTTGACAACTTACTGGCGTAGAAAGTGTTGGCTGTTTTCATTATTTGTGGTGTTCGCTTTACTGCTGCCATTGTTGTTTTGTATTTTACTAAACAATTTTAGAATACAATCCTTATTTACTTTGACTAACGAAATATATTATTGCTTGTTTCACCCAGTATAATTTTTTTATAGAAGAAGAGGGGGCAAAAGAGCAGGAGGTGCAGCTGATGTTAAGTGATCACCACTGCACTTGAACATTCGCATTGCCAGATGTCTTGTAATTACGTTGCCAGCCTTTTAAAAATGAGAAAGCCCTTTTCTTAAGGGTCTCCATATCGTATCCGTTCGAAAACACCCCTGCCAATAATTGATTCCAGAGCAGAGTAGAGCGAGGCAAAAAGTGTCAAGAGAAACGCACGGTTGTGGATTTCTAGACAATAGACATCGAGATGGTGAGGATCTCTGTTGATAAATTTCGGCGGCAGGAATTAATCTAAATAATTCATCGAAACAGTCCCCATGATTATTACAATAAAAAAGCAGAATGAACCTACATCTCTGCGCTGAATGCAACCAAAAGGAAAAAGCTGGCACTGGGGAATTCCGACCCAGAGATGAGGACAGTACTCTATGTGAGGCCGAGTTTTTGCCTTATAAAATTGAAGGCGATGGGTTGGCAAGAAGTAATGTCTCGCTTTGCAGCGCACTCCGAGCTTGTTGATGGCTAATTTAGCTTTACCTTCCAAATGACCACAAAACCGAACGTAATTTAATATTTCGACTCCCAGAATTCCAATACTAGCTGAAGCTCTTTGTCATATCACCTCGATTTGGGGATACTACCCTGACAGAGTATCTCCAAATCGAGGTGATATGACAAAGAGTGTCTTTTTAGTAGTCAACATGCAAAGCTGTGTCTTCTAAGGGTTAAAAGTGACCAAGTTTTGACGACTCTATTCCGAGACATCGGTAAGTCGATTCTCGACTTCAGACACAAGCTTGTTTCGGCACTCTTCGATGTGTTGCCAAGAAATACTGCGATAGCCAGAGTATGTAGCATCACCAGTACTATCATTGCAATGTATGATGCGAATTCACATCATGTCATTGGTATGCAGAAGAAATAGTCTCGGTGATAGCACGCAGCTTTGGAGAACAGCAGTATTGACTGGTTAAAAGTCACATCATCATGCATCTTCGACTATGACCTTGATACTCTAATTAGCCAAAATACTGGTGATCTCCTTGCATAATTTCTCGGAAAGCCACTAGAAAGGCAGTTTCGCACGATAATGATTGTCTCCATAATTTTGGAGAACAATGAGGTTATGACTATAGGCCGATTGTTAGACGGATTAGAGTGATCTTCTTTTTTAGGGATGGAATGCTCTAAAGCAGTCTTCCATGAATTCGGTACCACGCTGAGTGAGTAGGAGAGCCGGCACAGGCGTGTGTGTTAATACTGGCGCTCACTTTGGAGCACCCACTTTAAGCACAATCGAAGGGTTGCCACCCGGCCCACTCGACTTATTGTCGTCCAAGGAAAAAAGTGATTTATGCATAGGAAACTGCAGGAATTTTAGTTCCATTATAAAACTATAGCATTGCGGGATGTTAGACGATGCGTTTCGACGAGGCCAGGCGATCGGCCTTCTCGTTTGCGGTATGGGCCAGAGAGGGCTGTGAGAAATTTCCCAAGACAGCCTTGGCCTGAGACCAGAATGCACGGGATCCTGAAGGAAGGCGAACTAATTTCTCACCAATTCTGCCAATGTGTTTTGTCTCGCCGATAGCTCGTTTGAAGAACAACGAGGCGGAATTGTACTCCTTACGTAACGCGATGGTTTTTTCATCATAAGATGCCGACGCTGCAGCCCAGGCCCGGTAGCATTCCTGCTTTCAGTGTGAAGCCGTTTTCAGGGACGACCAAAGGCCGAGACATTACCACCAATTGGTACCGCAGAAAACAGAGTGACAAGTTTTATGCCCTGCAGCACCACATCAGCAATAGAGTCAACGACGATACTCGGACAATCCGAATGATACTCGTATTATTAAATTCAATAACAATTTAATCTATACATATAATAAAATCGTAAGAAAGTCAAAACTGTACATTGAATATTTTTTTTTAAAAATACTTGGGGCGTGATCTACAATCGATATCGAAGCCAAAAATACAGTTTTTAGAATTTTTGTCTGTTTGTCTGTATGTATGTCCGGGGTAAACTCAAAAAGTACTGCATGGATTTACTTCAAATTTTGCATGAATATTACTGACAGGTCGGGTTTACATATAGGCTACATATCATCACGCTATCACCTACGCGTGAGTAGCTGTGCGGAGTAAACGAAGTCCGTGCGGACGAAGTCGCAGGCAACAGCTAGATTGATTTGATTGATTGATTGAGATTGATTGATTGATTTATTGAAAATTGTCATGCGGATTGCGGTGAGCAATACACTATTTCGATCATGCTGATTAACGTTAATTTGTTACCGTCACGAAAGTCGACTGTTTTTTGCGATCTTAAGTTATGAAAAATTCCAAAATAACGTAACATAAAACAATACAATTATTATTATATACTAGCTGCTGCCCGTAACTTCGTCCGCGCGGACTTTGTTTACTCCGCACATCTCCTCCCCCGTAGGTGATAGCGTGATAATATGTAGCCTATATGTTGACCCGACCGATTAATAATATTCATGCAAAATTTGAAGTAAACCCATGCAGTAGTACTTTATGAGTTTACCCCGGACATATATACAGACAAACAGACAAAAATTCTAAAAACTATATTTTTGGCTTACATATCGATTGTAGATCACGCTCCAAGTATTCCTTTAAAAAAATACTCAATGTACAGTTTTGACTTTCTTACAATTTATTATATGTATAGATATGTCGTTGCTACATTCAGATATTCATGTTTCCGTTATCTATACATATAATAAAATCGTAGGAAAGTCAAAACTGTACATTGAATATTTTTTTAAAAAATACTTGAGGCGTGATCTACAATCGATATCGAAGCCAAAAATATAGTTTTTCGAATTTTTGCTGTTTGTTTGTCTGTTTGTCTGTATGTATGTCCGGGGTAAACTCAAAAAGTACTGCATGGATTTACTTCAAATTTTGCAACTAACAGGTCGGGTCAACATATAGGCTACATATTATCACGCTATCGCCTACAGGGGAGGAGCAGTGCGGAGTAAACGAAGTCCGCGCGGACGAAGTCGCAGGCAACAGCTAGTATTGGAATACGTTAAAAAAATATAAAACGTATTGCACACATATTTACTCATTTAAATTATTTATATATTCCTTGCTCACTTGAGGAATAGGCGATTTGCCTTCCTGCCAGACAATTTGTAAAAGGAGGATGATTTTTACTACTATTGTGACTACTAAGACTAACCTTTAGATTTCTGTCACATCTAGCCGTCAGATGTTACACATTACATGCGACTACTGTATAGTCCAGTAAAAAGTTTAACGAAACCATGATCGACCAGTTTTAGCGCAATGAGTAAAAATGTATTCATTAATACTTAAATAATGATATTATGAAAGAAATTTTGATTAAAATTAAGGGGAAAGGGATGAAAAAAATAAAAAACAGGGTTGAAAAATGTCTTTTTTTTTTAAAATAACTTAATAACGGTAAGAAATAGAAAAAAAAGTTTCAAGTAAAAGTTGTAGAGAAAAAAATTCTACACAAAAAGTTCCTCTTCATTTTTTTGTTATCTGCTTTAGTTTAGCTCCAAAAAAATAAAAATTAAATTTACTTTGTAATTAATTATAAAACCTTACCAGAATTATTACGGCCCTGTACCACAAGCGCGCGCATCACATTAGTATGTACTAACACTACTACACATGTATTCCCATATTTATATATTTTTACATATTTTACTACAAATTTAATTTTTATTTTTTGTAGCTAAACTAAAGCAGATAACAAAAAAATGAAGAGGAACTTTTTGTGTAGATTTTTTTTCTCTACAGCTTTTACTTGAAACTTTTTTTTCTATTTCCTACCGTTATTAAGTTATTTAAAAAAAGGCATTTTTCAACCCTTTTTTTATTTTTTTCATCCCTTTCCCCTTAATGTTAATCAAAATTTCTTTCATAATATCATTATTTAAGTATTACTGAACACATTTTTACTCATTGCGCCAAAACTAGTCGATCATGGTTTCGTTAAACTTTTTACTGGACTAGTAAGGCTCACTCTTTTTTGTTTTAAGAATTCTATTGGTTTCTGGTGGCCGCGTTTTCGATCCGATAATAGTTTACAAAAATATGTTGATGTGTCAAAATAACTTGTAAAAAGTTTTATTAAATAAAGTACTTCTGATTTCTGGTTTCTGGATGCTTTTTTTATATTATACGGTAGCCAACAAGCAGATGGGTCTCCTGATGGAAAGAGTCAACCATCGCCTATAGACACCAAAGGGGTTAATGGTGCGTTGCTATCTTGTGGCGAGGTCTAAAGCCACATGCATAAGTTTACCGGCTACTGATGCTGTTGCGGCGGTGGTACTTGACCCGTGCGGGACAATGCAGAACTCTACCGCCTAGTAGTCACGAACGATAGTGACTCGTATAGCCAATCGGTCGCAATTTACGACCTGCCTGGCAGAACAGCAGTTGGCCTATTCTTCAAAGGAAAGGAAGGAAAAGGAAGGAAAGGAAAGGAAACAACCGACAGATTTACATACTACTATGTGACACGGAAGTGCTAAATTATGTTTTTAGAAAGTGAATAATTTTATTTAGAACAATTTGCTCAACTTAATATTCGAACCCAGACTCTCATGCGTCTATACCGCGGCCAGTAGCGCTTTTATATAGTAGTGTTGGAGTTTTGTAGTTCTAAATAGTCAATGCACAGAACTGTGGAATATGTGCTAGGAGACTATTGTTATAAAGAAAATACATATTCTGCCATCTAGTAACAATTTTGTACATTTATTTTCTTATAAGAGCGCCATCTAGTAATTACTTTAAAAACTTACGTGAGATCATTCTAGGTATGCTCCATGTAGTTGTGTGTTTATATCAATAGATGTCACTAATATTAAGTGCAAATAAAAGCACAAAATATATTACTTAGATAGGTAGGTATATTATTTTAAAACCAATTATGCTGGCAAGTGGCAACTCTGAAAGTGGCGCCAGCATAGCTAGTACCTATTTTGTATGGAGTTCAAATTGAAATAACAAGTAACAACTGACAACAGTGACACAAATGACAATATTTAAACAGTACAATCTTCACGCTTGTGCCCTCGAAATGTAGGCAGAGATACAACAAGTGCACCCGCGATTAGCCGTAGATATTCAATCCCACAATGTGATAGGTGGCACTTACCCAATCCCGGTTACATTGTTTTTGTCAGAAAACTGAAAATACATATTTCTATCTATCTGTGGGTATACCACACTTAGCCACACTACGGACTATTGTGCACGTAGGTTATGGTGGCTAATCCAGCTACCCCAGCTTATTCTAGAGGAGGAGATTTCGAGGGTTCTCAAAGATTTTCTTGTCACCGAGGATCTTGAGCGCTTTAGTTCACTAACCCGTCACACTCAGGCAATAGGCACGCTCTACAAAGTGGGCCATCCATGATACCAAATGTGAACAAATGTTTGTTCATTGGACAGTGTCATGTTATTGGACTATATATTTTTCGGGTATAGGTCGGGTCAAAATATAGGCTACATATTATCACGCTATCACCTACGGGGGAGGAGCAATGCGGAGTAAACGAAGTCCGCGCGGACAAAGTAGTTGGCAACAGCTAGTAAATAATTAAATATTTACGGGACAAAATCCACTTGCTGATCTAACCGCAAAGTAAGCAAGTTATTTGCTTGTGTTATGGGTGTTAGTCAACGATACTAATACATAGAAATACATATATAAATCTTAGCATATATTTTAATAAACACCCAAACCGAGAAATACTCAAATGCTTGTGGAACCGAACCGAATCGAAATGGAATCGAACCCGAGCCCCGTCGATTGCATAGTCAGGGTCGCTAACCACTCGACCAACGGGGCGTTCACTACCTGCTAATTATTGTAACACAAAACATAGAAATGATTTGTAACATATCTATCTATACATATAATAAAATCGTAGGAAAGTCAAAACTGTACATTGAATATTTATTTAAAAGAATAATTGGGACGTGATCTACAATCGATATCGAAGCAAAAAATATAGTTTTAAGGGTTTTTGTCTGTTTATCTGTTTGTCTGTTTGTCGGTTTATGTGTTTGTCTGTTTGTTTGTTTGTCTGTTTGTATGTATGTCTGGGGTACACTCAAAAAGTACTGCATGGATTTACTTCAAATTTTGCATGAATATTACTAACAGGTCGGGTCAACATATAGACTACATATTATCACGCTATCACCTAGCGGCCAGGTGCTGTGCGGAGTAAACGAATTCCGCGCGGTCGCAGTCGCTGGCAACAGCTAGTAATGCAATAAAACGATAGAGTATTGAGTATTGTCGGATGTCGGTCGGTTTGTCGGATGGGTGGTGATCATATCCCACATTTTAAGTAAGAGGGAACGCTGCGGTCGTGAGAATTAAAAAATAGGTATTTGTAAAATCTGTTGCTGTTAAAGATATTAGTTTTAAAGGGAAAGACTACTTGAATTAACATAATGGACTCAAATACTAACATGTATTTATTTTACTTCCTAACGCTTGTCTTTTACGCTAACTCAGACCGACAGCCTTTAGTGCTTTACTAATTACTGCCTGTTATAATTTCTATAATAAATAATAAATATTCACGGGTCAAATGACACTTACTGATCTAACCCAAAAGTAAGCAAATTATTTGCTTGTGTTATGGGTGTCAGTCAATGATACTAACACGTAGAAATACATATACCGCCCCGTTGGTCGAGTGATTAGCGAACCACAGCAATCACACAAAAACTACTTAACGGATTTGAATGAAATTTGGCACACCGGTAGATGATGACCTGGAATCGCACATAGGGTACTTTTATCCCGGAAAAATTAAGGGATTTGCCAAAAAATTTTATGATGCAGCAGGCTGCACGCTGCAGCTAGTAATATATAACTGTAGCGCAGCTGGTTACCACATGACGTGATGGGTGATGATCATAATAGCATGGTGACGTGAATACTGTAAATGTTGATGAGGTCATGGAAAAACGTGGAAAAAAAAGAAAGATCCTCTCTACTACGCAATCGACAGGGCTCGGGTTCAATCCCCTATGTGCAATTGTGTGATGAGCATAAATGTTTGTATTTCCGGGTTTGGGTGTTTATTAAATATATTATAGTATTTATATATAAACTTCTATTATTATCATTGACTAGCTCTGTAACACAAGCTTTTACAATAAACTTCCCGAAACTATAAGAGATCTACCAGTCAATAAATTTAAAAAATGTGTTAAAACTGTGTAAAAAAGGATATTATAAAATCTCCGATTATTTAGAAGACAAAAAGCCTGGGATTAATTGCTCCTCATACCGATCTCATGTATATTTTTTGTAATATTGTGATAATGTAAAAAAATCAATGATATGAAAAAAAAAGACAAGCCCGCTGAGTTTCTTCCGCCGGATCTTCTGTGTGTGGCCGCGTTTCCGATCCGGTAGTAGTTTTTAAAAAAATATGTTGACGTGTCAACATAACTTGTAACAAGTTTTATTGAAGAAAGTATTTCTGATTTCTGAAATAGTTTGTTTACCTTGGAGTTAGACCAGTAAGTGTAATTTGTCCCGTAAGTATTTAATATTTATATATTTCTACGTATAAATACTTTTACATACATAATAACCACCCAAACCCGAAAATACGAACATTTATGCTCATCACACAAATGCTTGTCCCCGTCGGGGATTGAACCCGAGCCCCGTCGATTGCGTAGTCAGGGTCGCTAATCACTCGACCAACATAACAAGTAGATAGCTATAGATAAGAAATGCTATCACATGCGCAACTTTATGAGCGACCCTACCCTTTAAATCGGAACAAGACAGTGACAAGAACCATGAACGTACCACAACACCGTTTTTCCCGCGTTGGTTACAAGCTTCTTTGAAGAATAGACCAACTGCCGTTCTGTCACGCAGGTCCTGAAAGGCGACGAAGGCGACGCGATTGGGTATGCAAGTCACTATCATCGTGACTACTAAGTGGTAGAGTTCTGCATTGTCTCGCCCGGGTCTGGTACCACCGCCTTACCTATTCCTCCCGGAATAGCGTCAGTGCTTATCACTACCACAGTGCTTATCACACCATTAACACCTTTAGTGTCTATAAGCGATGGTTGACTCTTTCCATCAGGAGACCTATCTGCTTGTTTGCTACCTTATGATATAAAAAAATACACATCTTTGCTATCTCATGATTTAAAAAACATATAAAGATGCTGATAAATTGATAACCTCATTCTGTCAAGTCGGTTAACAAGGCAAGTAAAATTAAAATAACTCGTTCAAATACTTATAAACACAACAGCTTGTAAACAAAAACCCTATAAAAACCCATTTGTTCGATAATCGACAGCATAATAATATTTACTTGATGTTTAGAAACTATAAAATCGATGTTTGGGTGTAAAGGTCGCTCCTTACCTATCTGAAACCAACATTTTCCTGTACCAAAAGGAACATAAACATACATATCTTCACGCCAGATCCCTTACGGGGTAGGCAGAGAGAACCGAGTGCCATACATCACGATCCTTGCAGGCTTGTCTCGCTTCTTCCACATTCATCACTCTCTTCATACACACACGCCGGTTGCGAAGACTCTTGACCACCTTCGGACAGTACTCGATCAAACTGATCGTGGTATTACAGTCTTGGTCTTCCCCGGTACCTACATCCTTCCACATTTGCATTGAATATCTGTTTTGTTAACCTTTCATCTACCATTCTTTCTACATGTCCGAACCAACGGAGTATGCCCTTTCTCATCTTTACACCGACACTTTCTTTCAAACCTAACCTCTCTAACATAAAAATATTTGTAAACCGGTTGACTCTGCAAGCTATCCCTGAAACTTTCCACTAATTTGAGATATTTTAAGTGCAAAGCATTAAAATATAAATATATAGATTTTTGAGCTCGAAAAGATCAAAAATGTAAAGTTAGTTGAAAACGACAAAATTTTTATTAAGTCGTAACTTTTAAACACGATAGATTTTTCTTTTTGGAACGGCATTAAACGCTCTGAAAATTTTGTCTTGTTTACTATGTCAACTGGTTGAAAAATCTTGAAGTTATGTCGACAACATACTTTATTAACGTTTTTCGAAATGATAGCTGGCGAAAGAATAAACAAATTTTTGAACCAATTTACGGCAGTTGACACAGATTTACAAGAAAAAGAACTGACTAGGTTTTGGAACCAATCAATATTAATATTATTAATTAATCTTTAATTTTACAATCTATATATCTTCTATACATATAATTAAATCGTAGAAAAGTCAAAACTGTACATTGATTATTTTTTTAAAAGAATACTTGGGGCGTGATCTACAATCGATATCGAAGCCAAAAATATAATTTTTAGAATTTTTGTATGTTTGTCTGTTTGTATGTTTGTATGTATGTCCGGGGTAAACTCAAAAAGTACGGCATGGATTTACTTCAAATTTTGCATAAATATTACTAACAGGTCGGGTCAACATAATACCTACATATTATCACGCTATCACCTACGGGGGAGGAGCAGTGCGGAGTAAACGAAGTCCGCGCGGACGAAGTCGCTGGCAACAGCTAGTCATTAATAATAGCAAACAAACAAATAGTAATTAGGGAGCTCACGTGAAATAAAGTTCAAAAACCCTACAACATGTCAAATTCCCCCATATTTTTTTTTGGGTTTTTCACTAGATTTTTTATTATAGCATTTTTGTCGCTTGAAAAGTATCATATTTACTAATTTTATTTAAAATCAGTCATTTATATAAATTTACCTATTTAGAATTAGATGACATCTCAAATTTTTTCACCTTAATGCAAAGATAGTGTGATGAATTTTTAATAAAAAGTGCTTTTCAATCAGTAAATATCAATACACATAGTGTACACAAATAAACTACGAAATAACCTACGTAGCTCAAATTTCCCAAAGCGTAAATTGACAATTTTTTATTTTAAAAAGCGAATATATAAATACTTTAGGAGTATTATTAGGTATCGTATATCAAGAAATCCTTATACTGCAAATGTACACGATCACTGGCTTCTATTTAACACCAGTTAACCCACTTGTTTATAAATTAGCTGATTCTATGAAAATATCTGTAAACCGGTTGACCTTTAAGGCCACCTCTGAAATTTCCCTCTGAGTTGAGGTATTTTAAGCCCAGAGTAAAAAATATACCTTAGCATGGATTTTTAAATACAAAATAGGTTTTTATTTCGTTTTTTGAATATGTTCAATTATTTTTCTTTTCCCAAATCCTTTCCTATATTCTGCCCTTCAAAATAAAATAAAAAAATGGATTTGAGGGAGCACTCGTGCAAAACATTGAATAACAGCGCGAAATGCGTGGCGGGTCGCTAGTAGATTATTGAGACGTAGCCCTAACGATGTCTCGATCTAATATCGACCGATGCACTTCCGTATTCACGTACAACTTATCGCCTTTGAACGTCCATTTAAAATTAGAACATGCGTTCTAGATTTCGCGCGCACTCCTGCGGTAACGCACCGGAAAGTTGCATTTTACCTAATGCCCTGTATATGGAACTATGGTGTTTTTATAGGACTTCCTCCGGGTTGTCCTGGACACCCCTTAAAGCCTTTGCAATAGACCATCTGCTGTCAGGCACTTCGTAAAAAACGGATAAAGACCAAGTGCATACTAGGATGTAGATTTCAACACGTCTTGCTTGGATTTACCCTTTACCCTGCTTACATTCCCGGTAATAGTGTTAACAATTATCTTTGACTTATTCCGACACGAAAGTGTATTTAGTAATTATCATAATCTTACTCGAGAAATAAAGTAGCTGGTACACTTAAGCACGGGACCTTTGACATTACATCTAGTTGAATGGCAACACGCCATGAAGACCATTGGTGTTTTCAAGCGATGGTTAAATCAAATATTTCTATTAGAAGAGCAATTTGTAATAAAAATTACGAGATGCCTAGCAGTAAGACTGTTGATATTTTCAGAGGCGGATCCAGGGGAGGGGGCTAGAAGACTCAAACTCTCCCCCAAATTTTGAAAAATTTGATGATTATCTTGATAAAGTCTACCCTCTGTTTCATCAATCCTATCCAATATCCAATCCTCCTATCCAAACAAAAATGCTGAATCCGCCATTGCTTAAAAGGGTTCAGATCAACAGGAAGAAATGATCTATATTTCAAACAAGGTCCGGTTAAATATTTGCACACCACAATCTGGTAGAATAAACAAGCATCTTTGAATTTTATATATTATAAAAATTATTTATATATTATAAAAATTTGCAAAACCCATATTATATTATATATATATATATATATATATATATATATATATATATATATATATATATATATATATATATATATAATATATAAGGGTTAATGCAACATCATGTTAGAGAACTGGCAGTCAGTAGACCTGAATTAATATAGAAAGATTTTAATGAAGTGTTGCCATTCCCAGTTATTGGGATATATTGTCATATCATCACAGGAACCATGTTCTTATGTTTTAAACAAAAACCTAATGATTTTCATCACAAAATAGGTATAACTGCTTTAATTAAAAAGCAGTTGTGTGTTTACCCGATACCGGAACCTACCAGCCCCAATAAGTCCAGGAGATGTCACGTCGCCGGTGGCACTGCCTTTTGTGAGCCGTCACTACCCCAAAGGCAATAAATCAACTGAGTACTTAATTATTTTGATTAAAGGCGATCCTTTGTATAGTCAGTATAAGAAAAATCTAACAATTTTCGGAGATCGAAATTATTACATGCTAAAATAAGTTATGAAGTTTAGTCACAGTTCCAAATCAATATTAATATTAAAAAATTGTTAATTCGTAAAAAGCCAACTAAAAATAATTAAAATTCAAATAAATTGATAACTAATTTTCATGTAATTTGTAAGTACGTACAGCTTTTTATCATATGATGGTAAAAGCGTCCGTTCGTATCTGTCTAGCCAAACAGAAATGCCACATGCATAAATTAACCGGCTATTTTACGACAGTGACGAGCGAGAGTGGATAAGTAAAGAGATGGTAACCAACCCGGACGAAAGGTTTCGGAAATCCACAATATAGGAGCTTTTTCTTCCCTTTGGAGAACTTACAAAGTTTGAATTAGAAAGATGGTTGTGTCACCTAAATAAAAAAAATGTGACTTGACAATATTTAATACTAGCTGTTGCCAGCGACTTCGTCCGCGCAGACTTCATTTACTCCGCACTGCTCCTCCCCCGTAGGTGATAGCGTGATAATATGTAGCCTATATGTTGACCCGACCTGTTAGTAATATTCATGCAAAATTTGAAGTAAATCCATGTAGTATTTTTTGAGTTTACCCCGGACATACATACAGACAAACAGACAAACGGACAAACGGACAAACGGACAAACGGACAAACGGACAAACGGACAAACGGACAAACGGACAAACGGACAAACGGACAAACGGACAAACGGACAAACGGACAAACGGACAAACGGACAAACGGACAAACGGACAAACGGACAAACGGACAAACGGACAAACGGACAAACGGACAAACGGACAAACGGACAAACGGACAAACGGACAAACGGACAAACGGACAAACGGACAAACGGACAAACGGACAAACGGACAAACGGACAAACGGACAAACGGACAAACGGACAAACGGACAAACGGACAAACGGACAAACGGACAAACGGACAAACGGACAAACGGACAAACGGACAAACCGACAGACAAACAGACAAAAATTCTAAAAACTATATTTTTGGCTTCGATATCGATTGTAGATCACGCCCCAAGTATTCTTTAAAAAAAAGACAGTGTACAGTTTTGACTTTCCTACGATTTTATTATTATGTGTATAGATGTGTATGTATATGTATAGATAAAGTCTGTTCGTTTTGCGTGCACATTTGAAATGTTCAATTCATAAATTCTGAACACCGAGAGTTCTTAGCATACATATAACAATTTAAAAGTATAATATCTTTTAGAGTTTAGGGTTATATTAATATCTGAAAAGTATAAACGCGTCACTTCGTGACTATTACTACAGGTAGTAGAGTTCCGCAACGTCTCGATCGGGTATTTGATACTACTGCCTTACCTATTTCTGCCGCAATAGTGTCAGTGCTTGTCATTGTCGTATTCTAGTTTAGAGGGTAAGGTAGTTAGTAGATTTGTGCATATGGCGCTCTCAATCCGCCACACGGATAGCAACGCACCACTATTTTTGGTGTCTATAGGCGATGGTTTCTCTTTCCAATAAAAGAACCATCTACTCGCTAAGTAATATTTTACCACTAAATGACTGATCATTTCATTAACTTATTAAAATTCTGAAATCCTAATCGACTTGATGAAACTCAGAAACTTAAAATTTAGCATGAAGTAGATAGTAATTTGCAATTATTGACATTTTAAAGTTTTTGGTTACAAAAACTTTACCTCTGCTAAAACACATATATGAAGAAGTTTTTTTTAAACATTATTCAGGTAAGTCGTTTTCAAACGACACTCCATAAAAGTTAAATACCTCATATGTTTATAATAAAAAGACATTAAAAAAGTAATTTAATTTCCAATATTCCCCGAATAATTATTATTACTTTTCCCCGTGTTGGTCCCGGGCTCCTTTGTAGAATAGGTCAACTGCCGTTCTGTCAGGCAGGTTGTAAAAGGCGACCGATTGGCTATGTAAGTTACTACCCTCGTGGCTATTAGGTGGCAGAGTTCTGCATTGTCTTGCCCGGGTCAGGTACCACCGCCTTACCTATTCCTGCCGCAATAGCGTCAGTGCTTGTCGCTGTCGTATTCCGGTTTGGAGGGTAAGGTAACCGGTAAACTTATGCATATGCGTTGCTATCTTGTGGCGAGGTATAAACCTCGCCACAAGATAGCAACGCATCATTAACACCTTTGGTGTCTATAGGCGATGGTTGACACTTTCCATCGGGAGACCCATCTGCTTGTTTGCTATCTTATGATATAAAAAAAATACGTTTAAATCATAGTAAGTAAAGCATCATTAACATTTTTGGTTAAACACCATCAACATTTATATTGCATGCCTGCAACATAAAATACGTATTGTTGTTATCTAAGTCTTAACACTTACCTTCTTCCATCACTATGCCAGTCCCGTTTTTTCCACAAGATCCCTGGACAGTTCTTTCTCTGTAACTGTGAAGATGTGATATCCAATATCTAAATCTAAGTTACATTTATTTACTAAATAAGTCTATAATCAAAATTTAATTAAGTTCATTCATAAAATAAGTTAAACAAATGATTTTCTTATATAAGGAAAATCACAGAACTTTATATAACAGTAGATATAACATATAATATTAATTAAATAAAACCGAATATAGTATTTGTTTTACGAAATAAATAAAGTATAAGAGTATATTCACGTCCGTATTCCTGAAGAGGTAGGCAGAGGTATGAGCAGTGCACCCATAATCAGCCGAAGATACTTACGGTCAGTTTCCTAAACGCAAGTTAATTTTAACAAGCACTTAATCTGTGTTTAAGAGACTATTTGCTTGTAAAAATTATGTTAAACAAAGATTAATTGCTTGTTAAAATTGATTTGCGTTTCAGAAACCGGCCGTTACTCCCACACCGTGATACGTAGCAAACCTATTACCAACTGGGCACTTATCCAATTATTTTTGTGTTATAGCACTCACCCCGTGCTTGGGAATCTGGAAAAACCTTAAGAACAGCAAAGAAAAATATCGACACGCGGGATTTGAACCTGCGACCATTTCCCTAAAGCCGGGAAATGGTCGCAGGTTCAAATCCCGCGTGTCGATATTTTTCTTTGCTGTTTTTAAGGGCACTTATCCAGTCCCGAGCAACGTTGTTTGAATTGTCCGAACTGGGAATCGAAGCCGGGACCTCACGTGATCAAAACCAACACCGGACCACTGGACCACGGATGTGAAATAAAGTATAGATAATTATTTTCCTGAAGAACTGTACATTCTCAGTGTACTCATTTCTGGGGCAAATTCTTTGAATAAAGCCAAGCTGTGTGGTCGGTTTTGGGAAATTGATTTTTAATTAATCGTAATATCAGTTTAAAGTTAATTACAATTGAAAGCAGATCGCTAATCTAAGTTAAAGTGGCCAAACACGGTCACTCCAGTGTCCCAAATAATGTGATGTGCCAAAATATTCTTAAGTCCTCCATATTTCTACCACAGTTTAAGTATACGCTATAATAGTTACAAATCGTTATACAAATGCTTGAAATCAACGCATACACTCGTGTTTAGCCTGTGTTAGTCCGGAATTTTTTTGAACAATCCAACATGCCATTTGGCCAGGCAGTTCGTAAAAGCCGAACCAGTGGCCAAATGTGTCACTACCATAACTACTAGTCTAGACTCTCGGGGTTTTGTTACCAACGCTATATCTAGTTCTGGCGAAATAACGTCAATGCTTGTCACTGTTATGTTCTGATTTCGAGGTTAAAGTGGATAAAGATGGAAACTTATACATATACATGTGACAGAACCATATCGCCACACGAATAGCAACACGCTATTAACCTGTTTAGTGTCTATCTATAGGCGATGGTTTTCTCTTGTTCTCTCAGGAGAGCCATCTCCTTGTTTGATATCTTATGATATAAAAAAATGCAAGCAAACATGGCAGCTCACTTTTACATAACTACTCTCTTTGCGCCCCCTAGCTTAAGCGGAGGTAGTCACTATGACTCCACCGTTATTTTAGACATATATATGGTTAGTATAACTTGTCACAGATATAAGTAAGGCTCTCCTAATGGAAAGAGTAACATAGCTTTAATACAGCCAAAATGTTAATGATGCGTAGCTATCCGATTGGTGGGTTGGCAATGCCACATGCAAAAGTCCACTTGCTACTTTACCTCCCAAACAGGAACACGACAATTACAAGCATTGACGCTATTGCGTGAGAAATAAAACTTGTTTTTTTCCCATGTTGGTCTCGGGCTTCTTTGAAGAATAGGCCAACTGCCGTTCTAACAGGCAGGTCGTAAAAGGCAACCGATTGGCTATACGAGTCACGACCATTATGGCTACTAGGTGGTAGAGTTCTGCATTGTCCCGGGTCTGGTACCACCGCTTTACCTGTTCCTGCCGCAATAGTGTCAGTGCTTGTCATTGTCGTGTTCCGGTTTGGAGGGTAAGGTAGCCGGAAAACTTATACATAATATGGCATTAGACCTCACCACACGATAACAACGCACCATTAATATCTTTGGTGTCTATAGGCGATGGTTGACTCTTTCCATCAGGAGACCCATCAGCTTGTTTGCTATCTTATGATATATAAAAAATTGTTATAAAAATATAAAATATATTGAATCTGAAAGAAAGCAGAACGAAGAGAATAAATAGATTTTTTTGTTGTAATCCGATAAGAACGTTTGTGCCTTGTGCCAAAACAACTGTGCCTGAAAAACTATCAAAGATAAGTTTATCAAGATAATCCAATTGACGCAATGTGAGCTCGGGTGTCACTCAGCTTTTTATTTTACATTTGTTGATTCTAAAGATAGCATACACATATATGTAGGAATATTATATATATAATATAGTTTTCGTCTACTTATCTAACTTAATAGTAACACCATCCCTAATACATATTAAACACTTTTTTACAGCCTCACAACGCGTACGGGAAAATAACCCTAAAATCAAGAATTATATACTTCATTTAAAAACAAACGAAGCCAGAAAGCAAAAAATAATTATGGGGAATATTTTTACAAATTGTACGGATTAATTCCTGGATTCAAACATCCATGTTGAACGTCTCGATGTTTGGAAATACATAATTTTTCAATGTTGACTCAGGCTTACTTTGAATAATACAACATCTGCCATTCTGCCATGCAAATCGTAAGAAGCGTAGGATTTACGTGTCACTACCATCATGACTACTAAGTGGTAGAATTCTGCAACAGCTTACTCGGGTCTGGCACCACCACCTAAGTTATTCCTGCCGCAATAACATCAATGCTTGTCATTATCGTGTTTTGATTTGGAGGATTAGGCACTCGTTACATCCCGCCACGCGGATAACAATGCACCATCTTTGGTGTCTATATGCGATGGTTTCTCTTTCCATCAGGAGAACCATCAGCTTGTTTCCTACCTAACGATTCAAAAAACTTGCGAATGAGATTTTAATCATTCTCACTCATAGGCCAGTTTTTTATATATCAAAAGGTAGTGAACAAGCATATGGGTCTTCTGATGGAAAGAGTAAACCATCGTCTATAGACACCAAAGATGTTAATGGTGCGTTGCTATCTTGCGGTGAGGTCTAATGCCACATACATAAGTTTACCGGCTACCTTACCCTCCAAACCGAAACACGACAGCGACAAGCACTGACGCTATTGCGGCAGGAATAGGTAAGGCGGTGGTACCAGACCCGGGCGAGACAATGCAGAACTCTACCACCTAGTAGCCACGATGGTAGTGACTCGATAGCCAATCGGTCGCCTTTTACGACCTGCCTGGCAGAACGGCAGTTGGCCTATTCTTCAATAGAGGCCGGGACCAACACGGCCAAAAAGAATTAAAAGACAAATCCTTCATTTGTTCAAGTTGGTTAATAAATAAATAAACATACACGTGATTACGGGGACCGCCAGCGAATTGCAAAAAGTCACAAAACTCCGCGAAAGCCTTACAACTCAATTTTGGAGGCACACCGTGCTGGAAATAAGGTGGAAAAAAATTGTGAGAGCATTTGTTGCTGTGCCGGTTCATATTCGCTCGAGAATATTTTGTTTGAAGGCTTGCTGTTATTTGCGGCTTTGCTCGCGGAATTAATTGAGGAGAAAAAATTATTAATTGAGAATAAAAATCCTTACTCCGGGTCCGCTTCAGAATTCATATATTCGTACTGGACTAAAAGTCATTTGATGTTCCTATTCAGATACATTTATCGAATTTTTAGGCTAAGTTGGGTGACTTTTGTGTGTCTTCTACTTATTTATATTAAATACTTACTTGTTGACTTTTAGTTGCATAGGTGACGTGCCAGCAGCTACTCGTAGTATATGCTAAAGATAAAAAGGTAAAGAATAATTGAAACCATTTCCTACTACAATGTGTAATTAAAAATATTTTGACTGTGTTAGTCCGTACCAGGCAATTCCTAAAAGGCGAACAATTTACCAAACGTGCCACTTCTATTCTAACTACTAGGTGGTAAAGTTCTGCAACACGTCCGGGTGTGGAATCACCACCTTGCCTATTCTTGCCCTAATTGCCGCGCCGCGTCAGTGCTGGTCATTACTATATTCCAGTTTGGAGAGTGGGGTAGTTGGTAAATTTTACGTGTGATATTTTAATCTTGCCATATGGATAGCATTGCATCATAAGCATCCTTGGTGTCTATAAACAATAATTATGTGTCTTTCTATCATGAAATCCATGTGCTTGTTTTCTATCCTATCATATAAAAAGTGTTACTAAATAGCGTTAATTTAAATCCTCTGTATTTATTTTAATCTACTCCATTTCAAGACAGGAAAGTTGGTTATTTACTAATAAAAAAAACAACTACCGCCTAAATATACTAAAGACTTAAATGTTCATTCTGTATAATTTTTGTCTATCTGTATGTATTATTTTTTGTCAATGAACTTACGCCCACTGAAGTGGACAGCTATTAGTTTACAAAACAAATATATTATAGTTTGTGATCCATGGCAAGACAGACATTTTGCAAAGTGGACCGTTACTAAAAGGTTAACAACCACTGATGTACAGTAATCGTTACTCCCTATAAAGCAGTTCGCTCCCAGATTACAGAGCGACGCCGCACGCTCCGCGGTGGTCCTCAGCCCCCCAACCCCTCCCCCTGGCCCCTCTCACCTAACGAGCTGCGAGTGAGGCCCGATTAATTTACAAATATGTCCCCTATCAAGGGACTGCTATTTACTGTTTCAAATGCTATTAAAAGGTGTCTTTATTAATTATCTGAGTCAATGTCAAATTTTAAACAGGTTTTGACCCAATTATATTATTTCAGTTAAAAAATAGGTATAGTAATAACTTCCAATAATGAAGTCACTAGTGATTGTGACATAGGACTATGGGTTTTCCTCCGTGTTGGTCCGGGCTCCTTGGAAGAATAGACCATCTGCCTCTCTGCCAGGAAATTCGTAAGACGTGAAAGATTTTTTTTAATTGACTATTACTAACTACTTATTATTACTATTACTAACTACTAATTTAATTGACTATGGGAGTCACTATCATTGTAACTACTAGAAGATTCTGTTGATTCTGGTTTACAAAAGTCACAGTGGTGGGAATGAGAGGTGGGCCAATTGCCCTTTTAAAACTACTAGGAGGTAGAGCTCTGCATTGTTACGCCCGGGTCTGTTAACCACCGCCTTATCTATTCATGCTGCAATAGCATTAGTGCTTGTCCCTTTCTTGTTTCAGTTTGGAGAGTAAGGTAGCTGGTAAACTTATGTAAGTGGTATAAACACCTCGCCACATTCGCAACGCACCATTATCATCTTTGGTGTCTATAGGTGATGGTTTCTCTTTTAATCAGTAGAGCCATCGACTTATTAGCTATCTTATGATATAAAAACATTAAAAAATCTTCATTAGGAGTGACTTGAGAATAGCTCCGATTTTTTCAGATGCTGGAGCCGCACTTGCGTCTATCGTCCCGAAGTTATATGCGCGGTAAGGCACACGCAGTCCGGAATGTATGCGAAAATAGCCGATAATAGCAGGTTTAAGTAACTTTATTGTACACCTTAAAATAATTAACACAAAAGGCGAACTTAATTGCTAGTTGCTTTCTCCTCGTGTCAAATTTTAGGCCAACAGAGAGTAGGTATTCGGTGCCTCTAAATTATAAGGACATAATATTATGGAGCTCTTATCAAATCCTAAAAAATACTACATACATTATACATAATATAATATATAAATAATGGTTTTGAAACCAGCCAGATACAAACCGTAAAACCTAAGAGATTTTACTGCAAATGCTTATTTTTAAAATACAAAAAACTTTTGCCTCGTCTTATAATTTGTATTTACAATTGATAAAATTATTTGCAATTGAGAAAAATTATTTCAAAAGTGAGAGCAGTAATAACAAACTTTATTTAAAAGAAAAGTTATAATTTAATCGCACGTAAAGATTATAAACATTTTTTAATGTCCGTCATTTTGAAAAAAGACATAAATTAAGTAATACAAAAAATTGCACACACAATGTCAAAATTTTTTTCTCAATGTATATATGCTAAGATTTACTTTTTTTGCTTTTTTATAAAACGCATAATATATTTAATACAGAAACATCGACTCTTCTGTGTAGCTAATGTCCGGAAAACAACTCTGTTACCCGATTTTACTAATAATTTATTTAATATATAACTATTACTTTTAAAATACGTCAAACATTTTTCCTATCATATAATTTTTATTTACAATATTAATAAAATAATAAATAATAATTTAGAAAAAAAAAGAAGAAAAAATTATACTATAATCGCACGAAGATTACACACACATACACACACAAATATTTTTATATGTCCGTCATTTTGAAAAAAATACATAAGTAATCCAAAAACGTAATTGCACACAAAATATCACAATTTTTAATGTGTATGTATATGCTAATATTTAAATTCTTTGCTTTTTTTATAAAATGCATCATTATAAAACATCGACTCTTCCGTGTAGTCTATGTACGTAAAACAGCTCTGTTACCCGATTTACTTACGCGAAATTTAAAAATTACCCATCTTTAACATAATTATGACATTATAATTTAATTTAGTTGATATAATATAGTCAACCTTTTTAATATTATAAACATGTAATGTAATATGTAACCTGAAATAATAATTTATTCAGAAAATGATTTGTTTATGTATTTGTTTTTAACCTATATACTTAAAGCTTTTACTGCGACTTTTTGCATCTAGAATACGAAAATAATTTTTCCTCGTTTTATATTCATCCTATAATTTATTTCTCATCTTTCTCAATCGTTCTTTCCTATTCCAATCGAAAATTTCACTTCTACTGCGTTTGAGTCTGCACTCAATTTTTGACTTTGTAACATAATACCAAGTTTCGTATCAAACTGCCCCGTATAAGGTGCCCAATCTGTTCATTAAATTGAAAGGAGCTGTTGATTTTGAAACGGCAAAACGGGTTTTATTGAATCGAAGCTACAAATCAGTGCTATCGATGACAAAAAATTTATACAAAGCTTATCATCTGTTCGCATGATGCTTCAGACAAATACATGAATTATACACAAGCGAATACACGTTAAACTTGTAACATTATTATTGCATTGGGGATTAAAAATAGCGAACTTGCATATCGTTCTCAATGAAATAGACAACAAGAGTCTAAAAGCTACTGTACATATTATATTTGTTTTAACACTTGGCTTAAATAATTCTTTTTTAATTAACTAAATAACAATGTAAGAAATTATATCTTTGGTGTCTATAGGCGACGACTCCTCTTTCCATCAAGAGAGATATTCGCTTGTTTCCTGTATTATGATATAAAAAAATATACCGGACTACTAAAATTATATCCATACTCCATACTAATATTATAAATGCGAAAGTCTGTCTGTCTGTCTGTTACGCTTTCACAGCTAAACCGCTGGACCGATTTTCATGCAATTTGGCATGAAAACAGAAGAAGATCCAGGGTCAAACACAGGTTATTTTTTTTCAAAAATCCTCCCCTAAGGGGCTGAAATAGAAAATGAAATTTACGTGAAAAACTATATCGACGACATGGTAATCTACTCGCGGGCGAATCTGGGTGGCTCAGCTAGTATTATCATAAATCCGTGAATCGAACACAGTACCTCGTGATCTGAGGTAAGCATACTAACTAATAAATCAATGCGGAAATCTAATTATATATTTAAAACATCATTTAATATCTCAAAACATTAGTGTCGTCATTTTTGGTAACCAAACGTGCCTGCACATCTACTTCGGGGATTAAACAATAAAATGCGCCATACTTTTATTTGACAAAAGGTGTCTAATATTGAAAAAGACACGTCTAAGGTGTGGAGGTGTCTTTGATGGTGGTTTGCGTTCTCGTTTGTCGGAAGTCACGCATTTATTTCGTGGGAATCGAATTTGGACGTAATCTGACTAAGCAATATACTTTTTAAGAAAGGTAGAAATATGTCTTAATGGTTTAGGGATAACAGCTTCAGTGTAAGCGTGTAAGGTCTTGGGTTTGAAATCCAGCTCCAGCCATTACTTTTATATATAATAATTGTTACTTGCGACTTTGTTAGCGTAAACTAAAATCATTACTTCCTATTGTTCAGTCGAGTAAAAAAGTAGCCTATATTGCTCTTAAATAGTTAAACTTTGTAATGGTTAAAAAAAAATTAAGATCGGTTTAATAGTTTGAGTTTATTCGTTATAAACCTACAAACAAAAATTTACAAATGAAACTAACCTAAATTACTAAACTGCACTAATAAATGATATTATTAGTTTCCCCGTGTTAGTTTCAGGCTCCTTTGAAGAATCCAACTGCCGTTCTGCCAGGCAGGTCGTAAAAGGCGACCAGTTGGCTGGTGGTAGAGTTCTGAATTCCAGACGAGACGCTACCGAGCGAACGTCTCTGGACCTCACCCTGAGGAAGAACCTCATATAGGTCCGAAACTAATCGGAACTTACGCCGATAAAAAGTTAGTGTAGCCGATTTTAATTAATAATATACAAAGCAATGCTGCAATGTTGGAACATGAGCTTAAGTACCTATTTATCGAGATATAGGGGTTGTCAAGAGGGGGTAAAAAAATATATAGTACTACAGACCTCACAAATACTAATAAACACGGTTTTTGACGCAAATACGTCGCCGCTCATATGAGCAAATGTATGTAAATGTCAAACGCTTTTAGATATATTATATCATAACAAATAGAAATATGCCAGATTGTGCTATTTTATAGTGGCATATAAAAGATAAGGCTTCAGGAATACTCCTGTAGTGATTTTATTTAATCGGTAAGTATTATAACTCTGTATTTTGTGTGCAAGCAACATTGACAACCTAAGAAATTGATTTAAAAGGCGTGTCCAGTTTAATCCGTGTTAAACTGTGTTATCTTAAGTTTAAAGTTTGGAGCACGTAGTTAACATAAGTCCTAATATTTAACTTTGCTAAATTAACAATTGCATAAATTATTGGAAGAAATAAATAGTTGTCGAGTCGAATCTGTTCACGAGCACAAAGCGAGATTCGCCTTATACGCACGTACGTTAGGCGCATATTACGTATGCGATAGTATAATATACGGACCGTGTCCCACAGCCCACTGGAGGTTGTGAGACTCGTCCTAACTCCATTCGATGCAAATTCTCATCGAACGTCTGTGCAGTGGCGTGAGTTATACGCGGAGCGATATTATTGTTTTACTTTTATTAACTGGTAAAATAACAGAGTTTTACTTTTGTACAAAATGACATATAAAAATTGTTTGTAACTGTTGTCTAAACTAATATTACAAATAAAAAATACTTTTCTTTGTGTTCTCTTATTTTGTGTATTTTTGCGTGGACAAATTATTTTCAAATTCAAATTCTTATTGATGAACCACTTTTAATTTTAAAAATACTACTCTTACTTTAGCATTTTAATAAAATTATTTAAAAAACAGCAGGCCTGCACTGTATGGCTGAACATAAAATAAAACTTCAGGACGAAGACGCAAGTGCGGCTCTAGCATTAAGGGCGCCCACACATGGCGTATTTTAAACGCGCAGAAGACTCGCGTTTCAGGAACGCGCGTTTTCTGCGCCGTAGATGCTCATTTTTTATACGTTTTCATAGATTCAAACACGCGTAAAACGAGATGCAAATGCGCGTGTTAAGTATGTTTGAAACTCGTTTGATGCGCGTACAAAGGGCTGGAAGAGGGGTAGAGGTGCGGTGTGCGATCACGCCACCGCAGACGCAGTGACATTTTATTGTGTGCTGCGCGTGTATTTTGGTTTAAAATTTAGCCTTTCGACACTGACCGCTTTATAACGGAAATAAACAATCCAATAGGTTCGCTTATTTTTACGTCTTTTATGTCGTGTTGTCTGAACCGAAGCCACTGATGAGGAGATCATGACAGAAACGCTAAACGAGCGACTACAGCGCTATCTATATTGCTATATCTGCGCATATACGGGCAGTGGATGCACTTTTCATGATCACCCCGTGTGCTTAGTTTACAAGATTGCGTTCAAAATTCGTTTGAAGCCCATACACGCACGTCACCTGCGCATCATCTGCGTTTAAAATACGCCATGTGGTAGGGCCCTAAAAGAACAAGAAACTTAGAGGAAATTTCAATAAACACAAAAAAAATGCTTCAAAAGTTGTCGTGCAAATTGATTTATGAAGTAGCGGGTTTTTTCAATAAACAGCAACCATTTTTAGTAGGTACTTGATATAATATTTTCAAAATATGTCTTCCTATTTCAATAGCACTGAAAAGTACATTACTATTGTAAATATAAATTGAAATACTACTCAAATAGTCGTTGCTCGCAACTTTGTTGCGTAGAACTTGGATTATTATGAAAAACATAACAATACAAAACAAATAAGTCCACTGAGTTTCTTCCGCCAGATTCTCAGTCTGTGGTCACGTTCCGATCCGGTGCTTGTTCTGAAAATGTCGACTCATGGTCGATTCATCCAAATTGTCAGTAAAGGTTTATGTACATAAAATATATTTTGACTTTTTGATTTGATTTAGTTCTTAATTAATATTTAATTATTGATTTATTTTTTGCGGTAAAATTGAGTCTATATTTAAGTTACACCTTTTAAAATACACAATAGTTTTTACGTGATATGCGAACAAGTATACATACATACAGATACACATACAATTCTTAAATCTGTTATTTTGTCTTATATTACATTAATTTTTCTGCAATATCTGCAATAAGTCAAGTTAATAAAGTTTGTAAACTTCGACCTGTTACAATTTTATTATGTGTAGAATTGAGCAGTTATTAGAATTTTTAAAACAATGGAATTACGGATATCCTTTTAAATTAGACCACACTATAAGGTATGTTCGGAATGCAATATTTGCTTCTGTGGTGTAAGAGCCGCCTTTAAATAGCAATGTTAGTCAATGAAGGATTATGTGATCGGGGGCGATTGTTTTGGTCGCGATATACGTGAAGAGGACTATAGAGTTATTAAGAAGCTACCATGCACACTATTTCCACCATTTGAATTATTATACCACACGTAAGAATATGTTGTCACGGGCCTCTTTTGAAGACCGACCGCTATTCTGCCAGACACTACATAAAACGTCAATTTGATTTTTTAATTTTAATTTATATGATAGTAAACAAGCAATCTTTATCATAATAGAAAGAGACAACCATCGTCTTTAAACAGCAAAAATACTAATTACAGTTACCTTACCCTCCAAACTGTAACACGACAGCAAAAGACACCGGCGCTATAGTAGCAGCGTAACAACAAGCGGGAGGACAGACTTTCGCATTTATAATATTAAAGGTGTTTCATACAATCTTTCATTCGTTATTTCAGCCTTTTAATTGATTTTCGAAAAAAAAATAGTCTATTATGGCTCTGGATCTTTAACTGTTTTCCTGCTTAATTTGGTTAAATTCATTTCAATAGTTTACCCATGAAAAAGCAACAGACGGACGGACAGATTTTCGCATTTATAATTTAGTATGGATTATAATTACTAGTGATCGTCCTCTAGTCGAAACTTGACTGTAAGTTATATAATGGTAAAGCATAACTATGTATAAAACAAATTATAGAATAAATAAACAATGAACAGTTTAATCATAGACTATATATATTTTTTTAAATTTACAATATAATTAGAGGTCTAAACCAGTCGATAAAAACTAATTTTACAAATAAATCCAAATAAAAAAATGTAATAACCCCCTCGCACACACACGTATTCCATTATAATTAGACCATTTTCCTGCTTCATGTGCATCATTTGCAAAGCAAAATATAGTTAAGAGCTGACACACTACTAAGTAACAGTGGAAACCATAACAAACGGTCTCGATGTTTTACATGTTTTTTTTCTGGTTGGATTTCACTTTTTTTGTAAGTTACTTATGAAAATATTTTGTTATACATGAATAGTTTAATTGATAATAATAAGTCTGTATTTGTATAATTTACATATCGCTAGTATGGTATCAAGTTTCTATGGAAAGAAAACCCACAAAAACCCTAATTTTCTACCCCGGGAGGTAATAATCTAAAAATCCTGAAATACATTGGCTAGGTCCGTACCTAGAAGGTAAAACGGAACCCTATTACTAAGCCTCCGCTGTCTGTCTGTATGTTTGTGACCAGGCTGTTTGCATGTTTCTTATAAACCGCGATAGCTAGAAAGCTGAAATTTTCATAAATTATAGTATTTCCGTTTCTGTTATAACAACAAATACTAAAAATAAAAAATATTAAGGGGGATCCACACATTTTTTATGCTCTTTTTTTTATTTTTGCTATGATCGTACGGAACCCTTCGTGTGCGAGTCCGACTCACACTTGGCCGTTACAGCTCACTCAAAAAATATTAATTCAATTATTTTATTTAAAAGCTCACTGGACTGTCCTTGCGTTCCGATTGGGATATCTTTTAAGATCTATTAGTCTGATATATTAACAGAAACGTTTGTCTATAATACGTCTCTAGTCTGTTTACTGAATGATCTAGTACAATCCAAATTCGAGCTATGAAGGTTAAAAAAAACGTGAAGCGCTTCGAGAAAAGATAGCTAGTTGCGCTTCGCTTGGCTTGTCATGGCGGAGCACTACTGGTTCTACAGATACATAAAAGTAAACACACACTACATACACGTATCTTCATATTTTTTACGGTTAAATTCTATCACACTTAAAAAATATGTTATTGTTTAGTCTTTGACCGAATTTCGACCACAGTGCAATTACTAGTCTATATAGGTATAAAAATACGTGAAGTGAACCCTTTTTTCAAAAATTACGCGAATTATAGCACAGTTAAAGTATACATTTTCCGGTGTTGGATCCAGGCCAGGCAGGTCTCAGGTTCTGCCAGGCAGGTCGCAAAAGACGACCAATTAGCTACGCGAGTCACTACCATCGTAGCAATTAGGTGGTAGAGTTCTGTATTTTCTCGCCAGCGTCTGGTACCACCACCTTAACTATTCCTGCCGTAATAGCGTCAGTGCTTGTCACTGTAGTATTTCGGTTTGGAGGGTAAGGTAGTCGGTAAACTTATGCATGTGGCGTTAGACCTCGCCAAGATAGCAATGCACCATTAACATCTTTGGTGTCTATAGGCGATGCTTGACTCTTTCCATCAGGAGACCCATCTGCTATGTTATGATATATAAAAAACTACATTGCGAAGTAGTGTATAAAACTAATATTTAAAAATAAACATTCCATGTTTGGAATTGAATGTAGTGTTCTACATTCAATTGCAATAAATGTTAATGTAAATACATGTATATTCTTGTATATATTGTTTACATTTAAAATCTTTTATCAAGCTTTGAGAGAATTTATTGTTTTATCTATCGTTAAATTTCAACCACACGACGTTAGTTTTTAAACATCGAAACCCAGAAATACAACCAAAAAATGCTCATCCCACAATAGCTTTGTCGTCATCTCACCGATCTCCACCGATTACGTAATCTGTCAATTAACACTATCAACAACTAATAAAATAAATTGAGCATTCTAGTTCGACCAGACATTGTCTCTAGTATCTTAGGTATGAAACAGTCGGCGCCACGTCGCCTGACAACGCTTGGCGCCTTCTCGACTATCACGTCTGGACTTCAGTCATTAAACCTCACCAAACTGCACATAAACAGATTCAACCCTTAGCTAAAACCGTCATTTCGCAATATGACTATTACGATGCTGCACATACTATTATTACTGTACTAAAGTATCTTCACGCCTATATTCTTGAAGAGGTAGGCAGAGGCACAATAATTGCACCCACGATTAGCCGAAGATACTCGGTCCTAAAATGTAATAGATGGCAAGCCTTTCGCCAACCGGGCACTTTCCAATCCCGGGTAACGTTGTTTTTACCAGAAAACTGGAAAAACACATTTTTTAATTGCCCGACCCGGGAATTGAACCCGGAACCTCACGAGGTGAACACCAACACTGGACCACAGAGGCGACTCTACTAAATTAAAAAATTATAAAGATACATACGTATATGTATGTATCCTTATAATTTTTTGGGTTATAAGTATAATAATATTTATTGTTCCAATAACTCATTCTAGATCGACCGCTGACCTCTATACTAGTTAATATTCTACTGTATAGAAGCCAGCCCCACTCCTTATTAATGTCTTAAAAAAATCTATACATATAATGAAATCGTAGGAAAGTCAAAACTATACATTGAATATTTTTTAAAAGAATACTTGGGGCGTGATCTACAATCGATATCGAAGCCAAAAATATAGTTTTTAAAATTTTCGTCTGTATGTATGTCCGGGGTAAACTCAAAAAGTACTGCATGGATTTACTTCAAATTTTGCATGAATTACTGACAGGTCAACATATAGGCTACATATTATCACGCCATCACCTACGGAACTGTGCGGAGTAAACGAAGTCCGCGCGGATCAAGTCGCGCGTAACAGATAGTTCTTAATAAATGTTTTATTTCATTCTTTATTACCTTGTGAATATGGCTGTGTTTGTGTGTGGATGTGCAAGTGTGTTTTCGTGTGTGCGTGTGTTTAAAACTTAACAAAAAAGAATTCGACATGAAAGGATTTGAACCTGCGACCTTGCCTCTGGCCGACACGCTCCCACCAAGTGAGCTATTTTCAGCTGGTTCAACGTGACGAAATTCTTTTTTGCTTTGTGATCGATTCCGTAGATTGTAAATACTGATCTGCACGTATAGAGTAGCTTAGTTCGTTAGAGCGTGCGGGCCAGAGGCAAGGTGCAGGTTCCATTCTATCGTGTCGAAATTTCTCTTTGTGAAGTTTTTAAGATTTTTCCGAGCACGAGATAAGATCCAAAACACATATATAGTAAGAGATGATGGAATATTTGTTTCTTCATGAAGCAAAATTTATAAAATGATTTTGATGAAATTTTACAGCATTTCGTAATAATATAAGCAAAAATACATTATTATACGTTTCATTTTCAAAATAATGTAAGAAACTTTTTCTTACGTTATATTTATAGGAGTCTGTGAGTGAAAAAAAATATCTATAATAAATAAATCATTATAATTATTACTAACTAACTAACAAGTGTGGCGCAGTGAAACCAAATGAGTCTTGGACTCCGATAAGCCAAAATTGCATTGAAATAGGTTCATTACTTACGCGGACAAACAACATGACACGTAATTTATATATATTAAGATAAAATATTATTAATATTTTTATTAAATGTAACATTACCTTTTTTGGAAATGTCATCGACCCACCTGCAAAACTCTTTCAGGTGGCATTGGGTTTTTTCATCGTCCCGTGACCATCATGTCATGGAACTCCACTGGCTAATTATGAATGTACTGCACATCTGTATACATTTTTTCGTAAGGGCACGATGTTATTTTTTTCATATAATAATCCAGCAAGCGATGCACTTATAAACGAATAAACCCATATCTGTACATCTGTTATCTCTCGCCAATCTACCCCTGCGCTGCAGACCGTGTCGTCGGAGATTCGTTCCCATAGGACTCCATTTCCAACTCGGATATGGAAAATGTAATTAAAACGTTAATTTCTTAGCAGAAAGAGGCGTTACTTCGCTATATAACAAGAAAAGTATCCCTTGGCTTGCAAATTTAAACGCAGGTGAAACGCAATGACTGACTTCCGACCAGTGTTTGAAATTTGCAGTGTTTTATTGCAATCTATACTAATATTATAAAATAAGAGTTTGTTTGTTGGTTGTACGCGCTAATCTCGTAAAGTACTGAGCCAATTTGAATAATTCTTTTTGAGTTTGATAGCCTGTTTATCGAGGAAGGTTATAGGCTACATAACATCACGCTACGACAAACAGGATCGGAGTATTAACGAAAAATGTGGTCTAAACGAGGATTTTTTTCCTTTTGAGAGCTTTTGTGGCGTGCGCTGCATTAACGGTTAAAGTTACGCAAAAATCATGTATATGTCCACAATAGTGTTCATCTATTATTAAGGTTCACATTTTATGACCCTTTTTATGGTAGTCAAAATTGTTCTAAAATAATTGCAAATAATGCATTATTTGCGATGGTGTTTTAATAAACATGGAATTAATCTTTATTTAAATAAATTAGTTATTCATCACAAGTATTTAATTTTGAATGAAATCGCCCGTTGCTTCATTTAATTTCAACCAATAACTTATATACCATATATAACCAAATATCACAGTTTTAAGATATAACATTATTATCAAGCACCGTGCGAGGCGTGCCTGCGTGGGGAAAATGCGTGGTAGCGAGGTCAGACGATAGACTGCCCTGCGGGATAGCACGCTGCAATATAGTCGAAGTAGGAAACAAAGACTACCAGTGGATGTGTCAAGGGCAACATTGGCGGCTAGAAATATTAGTGTTGACGAAATTAATGACAGAATACTGAATAAACTTCCAGGAGATAGCGCAAACTATACATTGATTGACACCCCAGTAGTGTTACCCAACGTTCCTTTAGGTATTACTCATGTTCCCGTGCCATTTTTACTATAGTTTCAGTCTTACTGATCACGATCATAGTGGAATGACTATATAATAGGCTTTGTTCTACTCTTACCGTAGATATTAAAAAACATAATCAAATTTCTAATGAATGTACCGACATAACATAGCAGAACTAGGTACCAACTCTCCTGGTTTTAATTAGCACTATACGTATGATTGTTTGTTGCAATAGTTTTCGAGTGGTTTGTGGATTAATTAAAGAAAGTCACAGTTCCTCTAGAATGGTATTATAGGTCCCTATGACCCACTCCCTCTTATGTGACGTGGAGGAGAGTTGTGCAGGTCAGCTAGTAGGTAATAATTAAATACCATGATGTCCAGTATCAGATTTTAGACGACAAAATAAGAAAAAGTGCCTAAGACAAAAATTTTAGATTTTTATATATTTGTCTTCGGCACTTGGTGATACACCATTTGTAATTAAGTTAAAATTCGCCTGTAGATACTGTTTCATAAATCACTAATTTGTTTATATCGCCTATTGCTTTCGATTTTTAGCTATATTTGAGTAGATAAAGGGCTTAAGGGGTAAGTAAAAGTTTCCTCGTGTTGGTCCCGGGCTCCTTTGAAGAATAGACTACCTGCCGTTCTGCCAGGCGGGTCGTAAAAGGCGACCGATTAGCTATACGTGTCACTTCTATCGTGGCTGCTAGGTGGTAGAGTTCTGCATTGTCTCGCCCGGGTCTGGTACCACGCACTGCCTTACCTATTCTTGTCGCAATCGCATCAGTACTTGTCACTGTCATGTTCCGGTTTGGAGGGTAAAGTAGGCGGTAAACTTATGCATGTGGCTTTAGACCTCGCCACAAGACAGCAACGCACCATTAACACCTTTGTTGTCTATAGGCGATGGTTGACTCTTTCCATCAGGAGACCCATCCTGCTTAAATTTTTGTGCTTAAATTTTTTTGAAGAAAAAAAATTTAAGCACAATTTAGAGTTTTTGGTGGTTAGCTGAGAAATAATAAAAATAGCATTTTCTATTTCTATTTCGTAGGATAGCAAACAAATAGTTAACGGTACTGATACATAAAATAAATATTGAAAGCATTTAATCAACAGCCAAGTCCAGAAATATTAATATTATGTGATAAGTATTTATGCTTATCACATAATATTTATTTACAATAAACATATACAAATATTGCGTACCTACTTATATCATTTTTAAAAGTCAAATAAAATGGTAAAAAACTTACAATTAAACATTTTTTGGAAATAATCCAATATATAAAAATCTCGTGCCATAGTTTTTGTTACCATACTCCTCTGAAACAGCTAGACCGGTTTTGATGAAATTTTATATGTATGTACAACTAGGTCTTGGAATAGGTTTTTATCTATTTTTATACCCATAAGGGATAAGGGTAGTCCACCCCAATTTTTTAACTTCTCGCTACGTATGTAGATAAGAAATTTACTGATTTTGCTCTGATTTTCCAAATTCGAGTTTTCACCAGATCTCTGCGTTTTATGGTTCTATAAACCTTTTCCAACTTTTTTTCGATGACTTCCGTATCAGAAATCAGAAATCAGAAGTATTTTATTCAACAAAACTTTTTATAAGTTATTTTGACGCGTCATCTTTTTTTTAACTTCTACCGGATCGGAAACGCGGTCATACACTAAAAAGATCCGGCGGAAGAAACTCAGCGGGCTTGTATTTTTTCACGAACATTTTTTACATGTCTGTATGTATGTACGTTTTTATATGTAAATGTCAGTATGTATGTATTCAGAAATTTTTCCACGCGGACGAAGTCATGGTCACAGCTAATTCGAATATAATTTAACATTTTTTTAATCCGCGAAAAATTCAGTTCCCCTGTAATTACGATGATTACAACAACGCCGAAATATCAGGAAAATAATTCATCGTCTAATTATGATAAGAAACCGTTAATTTTAAATAACTTTTGTGAAAAAGGAAACCTTAAAAGCTTCTTGAAGTTAATAGAGATTTACTAATCAAACAGTTTAAATGTTTTAAAACAAAGCTGTTTATAAATGGTATAATTTAAGACTGGAGGATAAAAGTTCCTTGATCTTTAAATGCTTGTGACACAAATCTTATATACATATCACATATTTTCCTATGATTTTAAATTTTGCGAAAAAAAAAGAATGAACCGTTGAATTTCTTCTCTAGGTTCTCTCCACGGAGTAGTTCTCTCAGTGTGTGAATTGCGAACAATATTTCTTAACTGATTTTTTATATCACAGAATACGAAACAAACAGATACCTCCCAGATAGATAATCTTAGCGAACAAAAGCGTTTATAGATGTTTGATGTCTCTCTGATTCCTTTGCAAATGAACTGGTCTGATGATATTTATTTAATTTTGTCCTGCTAATCCGGGGCCCTCTGAATAATAAATCATCTGCCATTCTACATACGGTTTGTAAATGGCGATTAATTAGCTATAATTGTCGCTAAAATTGTGTCCGTGTTCTCGACGGAAGTCTATGTGGTAGAGTTCCGCAACGTTTTGCCTGGGTTTGTTTCCACTGTTTTATTTGTTCCTGATACAAATTACCAGTCGCGTGATAGCAACGCACCATTAACATCTATGTTGCCTTTAGATGGTGGTTACCACTTTCCGTCAGTTGAGCTATCTTGCTTACTATCTTGTGATATAAAAAATCTGTAAAATTCAAGTTGTCGTTAAAAGAAATGCAAATAGTGTATGTTTATTAGGCAGTTTTAAGTAATCGAGATGTCCGTTACGGACGGGTCGGTCCGCCGTGAATGTTATCGGTGGTAATTAGTACGTCTTGTGAGTGCCGTGGAGCGTAGCGTGTGGACTTGACCTTAGGCTTAGGGCGTGACCACTTAATAAACTTCTAGTTGATCGAGACGCTTGAAATTTCCACTGTTTCTTCCGTATTAGTCTGAGCTCATTTTATAGCGTCGGTGGATCTAATGAACCACCATTCACCGATGAATTATGGTTCTAATTAACCATAATTCATCGGTGAATGGTGGTTGTGCACACTTATGATTTGTGCCATGTGGACCCTCAAACTTTGGGAATGACCACTTTATTAAGTTCCGGTTCAACATATAAGTCACCACGATCCACCGATGAATCGTGGTAACTTATATTCATAGAAACTTGTAAATTGTGGAGTGTGGACACGGTTCAATTTAGGTTTATTAACGCTTTTGGTCAGTGGTGTGTGGACTCAACCTTAGACTTGAGGAACGTTAAGTTTATGAACTTGTAGATGAGATTTAGTTTACACTTTTAAATTATGTTAAAATACACTTGTACTTCAGAAAATATATTTTCTTTTTTCAACCGGTTTCACTTTTACGGTAAACACACACTTACACTTTTTTCCCCATATCAATCTAAACCTGGGCGTTTTTAAAAGCGCCAAATTATGTCGTTAAATTTTGAACCGTCTTTGATCATATTATGGTTGGACACTATGTTTTCTCTGCACAAGAATTGGCTTTTTTGGGATTTTTTTTAATTAGCGTTGTCTTACTCAGATAATAATATTGAATTGTACATAGTACTTGTTATACCTTAAAAAATACTTGTATTTATCTTAGAAACCGTCATGAATGTTATTGTTACGTCAAAGATGTTAATGTTTCTTTGCTGTCTGTGTGGCGAGATCGAAATAATATTTTGATCGCGACGACGTATAATCGACGACGCAATAACATAAAATCTTATCACTGACGTGTTCACGTTTGAAGGATTTGGAAGTTAGCCAGTAAACTTATGCATGTGGCATAACAATCCTGCCACGTATCCGCAGCACCGCACCACTAACATCTATGGTGTCTATAACGATGGTTTATCTTTCCATCAGGAGAACCAACTGCTTCTTTGCTATCTAATGATATAAAAAAAATGTTCCCAACTACTTAATCTTTTCTTTATTTGTGGTGTAAAATCAAGATGAGTTTATCCAACTCCAGAAGCTGATCAGATCAGTTTTAGAGTTTTTAAATATTTTATTGGTATAATAATTATCAATTGTCATGTCTGCGGTCATATAAATAATTATACAGAATAATCTGTACCGTAACGACTATTATCTGCTTATTACAGCGACAATCAGAGTTATTGGTTTAACCTGTTTTCGGGGATCAACTGGAAATAACAGACAGGCAGACAGATATATATTTAATAACCTTTATATAATAACCTTTATATTTACTGATTAGGTTTTTTTTGTAAAAATAACATTATTTTGAAACATTATTGTTTTTCTAATTGGTCTCTAACCACTCGACCGCCCCTTTGGTCGAGTGGTTAGAGACCCTGACTACGCAATCAACGAGGCTCGGGTTCGATCCCCGACGGGGACAAGCATTTGTGTGATGAGCATAAATGTTTGTATTTCCGGGTTTGGGTGTTTATTATATATATTCTAGTATTTATATATGTACTTCTATGTATTAGTATCGTTGACTAACACCCATAACACAAGCAAATAATTTGCTTACTTTGGGGTTAGATCAGTAAGTGTAATTTGTCCCGTGAATTATTATTATTATTATTCAATATTTACTTTTGTGTTGTACAATTGTGTTGTTTGTTGTTGTGTACAAATCCTGCATATAATATGTATGTATAATGTAAATCCATAACTCGCCATTAGCCCCAAGCTACGCTTTGTATGTATTTTGTTGTTATGCGCTGTGGATTTTGTTATATAAATAAAAAATAAATTTTAAAATAATCATATTAAAGTCGTTGCGCTTAGACTAAATACAATATGAAGATGTATTCTCAGTTTTCTAACAGTTCAGCCAGTTTTCTAACAACAAATCAGAGAAATTGGTGAGTTATTGAGGAATATCGGTGACCTAGAGCATGATTGAACTCTGCCTAAAAACAGCAAGGGAATCGCCCTGATGATATTTATTTATAATTCAATTGTTACAATTAATTAAAATTGTGTATTCATACGTCAACAACTTTTTCTCTTTTTCAATCAAGTATCTAATCTCCAAAAACACGTCTGCAATATTCACAGTCCCTTAATTAAAATACTTTGTTGCAGTCACATAAATTAACAATTATTTATAGGTTTCTTTATAAGACCTTTTATTTTTACTTCGTTGGTGGGCGGGGCGTAAAACCTTGGTGTTTTTCATAAATTCCAATCAAAAAACTTTATAAATTGCTATTGAATTTTGTTTCTATAAGAAATGGCGAACAGTGATAATGAATTATCCAAAGTAAACTTATTATACAGTGAGTAAAAAAACCTGTCCGATCGTCAACGGAATTATTTGGTAGTTAATACAATCATATATTATGTGTAATTACTTAATGGATATTGATAGATAAATTATCAAAATATTTGCTTGATTAAGGGAAGTTCCTCAAGTTTAGTACTAAAATGAGATACTTTAAAATACGATGTTTTTTTTTATGTCATAAGATAGCAAACAAGCAAATGGGTCTCCTGATGGAAAGAGTCAACCATCGCCTATAGACACCAAAGATGTTAATGGTGCGTTGCTATCTTGTGGCGAGGTATAATGCCACATGCATAAGTTTACCGGCTACCTTACCCTCCAAACCGGAACACGACAGCAACAAGTACTGACGCTATTGCGGCAGGAATAGGTAAGGCGGTGGTAGCAGACCCGGGCGAGACAATGCAGAACTCTACCACCTAGTAGCCACGATGGTAGTGACTCGATAGCCAATCGGTCGCCTTTTACGACCTGCCTGGCAGAACGGCAGTTGGCCTATTCTACAAAGGAGGCCGGGACCAACACGGCGAAAATTTTAATAAAAATAATTATTTTATTCTTTCTTTAATAATGTCATTGAAGATATATACCTCTCGGATCGAACAGGCTTTTTTACACATTGTATATTAACATGTTTATTTAATCGTATTAATTGTAGACAATACAGAAACATAAAACAATATTATATTTGTTGTTTTCTCAGTAATGGGAATCGGAGAATAATAGATCATCCGATATTAAGCCAGGTTAGGCAGCATGGCGCCTTGGCTCGGCTAGGTTTGGTTTCCAAACATACACCATAGCGTCCGCACAGCACAACACATTCGATCGAGTTGGGCGGGTTAAGTAGCCGACAAACTTACGAATGTGGTATTTGAACTCGTCATATTTATAAATTATAAAACGTAATAATTTAATCGTAGTAAAACTGACATCCCATTTCTTATATCTCCGAAATTCAATCCGGCATCAGATTTCCACCAAATTAAAATTGGGCCACATTGAGGATATACTCTCCCAAACATACAAGGAATTTTCAAAATCGGTTCATAAATGACCGAGTTCTGAGGTAACAAACATAAAACATACAGCCGAACTGAGCACCTCCTCCTTTTGGAAAGTAGGTTGAAAAGTATTTTTATAGTTATACTGTTCATACAGCTAAGTGCAATCGCTCTCTTTATAACTGACTTGCCAAAAAAGAGAGAGTTTTTTGACAAGCCGGTTGTGGAGGGAGAAGCATTGAAGACAATACAAATATCTGGTAGAGTTCTGCATTGTCTCGTCCGGGTCTGGTACCACCGCCTTGCCTATTCCTGCCGCAATAACGTCAGTGCTTGTCGCTGTCGTGTTCCGATTTGGAGGGTAAGGTAGCCGATAAACTTATGTACGTGGCATTAGATCTCGCCTCAAGATAGCAACGCACCATTAACATCTTTGGTTTCTAGGCGATGATTGACTCTTTCCATCAGGAGACCCATCTTCTTTTTTGCTATGTTATAATATAAAAAAATGTTTTTTTCTCAAAATTCGGTAACTTATAGGTATTTACTTATATATTTAATTTTCTAGCTACATATATATTTTTTATTGTTTGAGAGGATACTACTTTCCACTTTGTGCCCTACAAAGTCGATGAAGAGTCTCAGGGTTATGGGGATGCAGTAGATTAAAAGTAATCTAATAAAAGTAGATAAAAGTGAAAATAAATATAAATAATAAATATTCACGGGACAAATTACACTTATTGATCTAACCCCAAAGTAAGCAAATTATTTGCTTGTGTTATGGGTGTTAGTCAACGATACTAATACATAGAAATACATATATAAATACTTTTACATACATAATAAACACCCAAACCCGGAAATACAAACATTTATGCTCATCACACAAATGCTTGTTCCCGTCGGGGATCGAACCCGAGCCCCGTTGATTGCGTAGTCAGGGTCACTAACCACTCGACCAACGACCAAGAGTAGTAGAAGTTCAAGATCTTATTAAAAATAGATTCAAAACCCACGTGACCATAAAGATCCGGAGTTTTGGAATCAGGATCCGCTTAGGAAAAACGGATGTAATTATAACAGAGTCACATCGACAATTTAGACACGTTCACAGATGTCACACCTATCAGAATCTAGGGGTAAATAGAGAAGCCAACAGCTGCGGTTATCTAAGCGCAATATCATAGTTTCCAAGAAATTTAAAGCTGTAAAAACCAGACAAGTTAACAGAACAACCACAGCTATTCCGCCGTGTTGGTCCCGGCCTCCTTTGCAGAATAGGCCAACTGCCGTTCCGCCAGGCAGGTCGTAAAAGGCGACCGATTGGCTATCGAGTCACTACCATCGTGGCTACTAGGTGGTAGAGTTCTGCATTGTCTCACCCGGGTCTGGTACCACCGCCTTACCTATTCCTGCCGCAATAGCGTCAGTGCTTGTCGCTGTCGTGTTCCGGTTTGGAGGGTAAGGTAGCCGGTAAACTTATGCATGTGGCATTAGACCTCGCCACAAGATAGCAACGTACCATTAACATCTTTGGTGTCTTTAGGCGATGGTTGACTCTTTCCATCAGGAGACCCATCTGCTTGTTTGCTATCTGATGATATAAAAAAAAACCTAACACTAACACTAGTCTGCTGAACACTACTTTTTTTACTTAGTGCCGCTACTTTCTCTCTGGAACAAGAGAAGCTTTTTAAATAAATTTTCGCTTGCCATGTGCTGGAAAACGATTAACAATCCCACAACTTGGCAATCGCCACAAATCTTGACTGCACCAATTCACACTTACTATATCGCCGCCGTACGCCTCGGCGATGCTACAGCCTACAGGGATTATTTTTCACAATAGAATTAATAATCAGTATAACATAAATAGTTTAAAATAATAAATAAATCAGTCAACCCATAAGGGTATGAAATGACGTCACGATCATTTTAAATGCTTAAAGAATGATATATTTGCAAGAATATGGGTGTTACAAGTTATTAAAATTAATTTATAGTCAGCAAAATATTCAACTATGTAAATATAACAACCTCGATTAGAGTTCACTTAAAGACTTTTTTGGCTGCCATTGTTTGCTACATTCCATAACATTATTATTCTTAATTAATACGAAAAAATTTGCACTTAATTAAGTAAATAATTTGCGAGCAAAAACCGTAAGTATTATAAAAATGTGTAACATTATTTAAATAACTTGAGTTCATAAGTAAAATAAAAATGTTTAATGTTTCTACTACCTTTTGGTATAATAGCTTAAATTAAATAAGATCATGAGGTCTAGAATTCAAAACCCAGATCAAACAAAACATAGAATAATAGAAATTTTCACATATGAAATATAATAATAATTAAATTTTCCCCATGTTGGTCTCGGGCTCCTTCAAAGATTAGGCCAATTTCCGTTGCCAAGCAGGTCGTAAAAGGCGACCGATTGGCTATGCGAGTCACTATCATCGTGGCTACTAGGTGGTAGAGTTCTGCATTGTCTTGCCCGGGTCTGGTACCACCGCCTTACCTATTCCTGTCGCAATAGCGTCAGTGGTTGTCACTGTCGTGTTCAAGTTTGGGGGTAAGGTAGCTCGTAAACTTATGCATTGGCATTAGACCTCGCTACAAGATAGCAACTCACCATTAACATATTTGGTGTCTATAGGCGATGATTCTTACTCTTTCCATCAGGAGACCCATCTCCTTGTTTGCTATCTTATAATATAAAAAAAAGTAGAAACCCGAAGTGTGGAGTGTGCCTACCATACTCCACACTTCAGGTTGCTACTATTAATTTTCCCGTGTTGTTAACGTGATAAATTGATGTGTTGACAACCGCATGCTATTAATCAAGGTTATCGTAAGTAACAAGCTATAGTCGTAAAGATTAGGAAATGCCATGAAGGTATCACCAGCCTTCTCATTCGCCGAAATACACGAAAAAGGTAATAGGCGCTTGACGCAAACGCTTCCATTTTTTTAAAATGCAGCACAAAAAGCTGTTCTCGCCCGTATGGCTTTTTTGAAAAATAGACCAGCTGCCGTTCTGCAGGCTGGTCGTAAAAGGCGACCGATTGGGCATACATCTCATCGTGACTACTAGGTGGTAGAGTTCCGCAATGTCTCGCCCGAGTATTTGGTACCACCGCCTACCTATTCTTGCCGCAATTGCCTTAATACTTGTCATTGTCTTGCTCCGGTTTGGAATGTAAGGTAGCAGATAAACTTATGTATGTAGCATTGACATTTCGCCATATTGATAGCAACGCACCCTTAATATCTTTGGTATCTTTAGGCAATGGTTTCTCTTTTCATTAGGAGAGCCATTTGCTTGTTTACTATTTTATAAAAAAGAGAGCTCTTTGAAAATCAGTGCTATAACAAATATGCTGTGGCGTATGATGAGATGAGTATCCTCTTGGTATCACTGCCTGTATTATCTCTTTTTCTCAAGAGAGACATCTGTTTGTTTTGATATCCTGTGATATAAACAAATAAAAACTATGGTTTAAAAAATAGTCACGGTGGTGTTGTAATCTAAAATCTCACACTATGTACGATGATGTAAAAACAGTTTGTTCACCTTTCACGCGATACCTGGTAAACCAATGGGTCTTTAAAAAAAAGGAATATTGAGGTAAAAATGTACCTCCAAAAGTATAAGAATAATAATAATAATAATCTTCTATACAAACAAATAAAATTGGAGTATCTGTTTGTAATATTAAAATAACCGGTTTTAACTTTATAGACATATGGATGTATACACGGTACATAGGTATACCAAAATAACACTTTTTACGATTTTTGTGTCTGTTTGTTTGTTTCGGCTAACCTCTGGAACGGTTGGACCGATTTTGACGGGACTTTAACTGGTAGATAGCTGATGTAACAAGGAGTAACTTAGGCTACTCTTTTTAAAATAAATCCCTCGCGAACGAAACCGCGGGCACAGCTAGTTTAATAATAATTTATTTATTTAGTCGTCACAAAGTCAGTACATAGTACAATCATCGTGCCAGTTTATTCTTTTAAAATATTTCTAACTTTGTGAGAGTCTGGTGCCTGAAAAAGGTATTTAGTAAAAAACCAGTTACACAGGAATAATATTTCTCCTGGTCTATGGGTTAGCGTATCCGCTTTATACCATGAAGTCCCGGTTTCGATTCCCGGGTCAGGGAAAATTGTAATTGAAGGTTTTCCGAAGTTTTTTCTCAAGAGTCTGGCGGGTGGTGTTTTACCATCCCTGTGCCTCAGATGAAGACGTAAAGGTCATGGGTACAAATAGGCGGTAATTGTTACCAGGTCACTCATTTCGCCAACTGACAAACGGGTAAATCGAGGTAAACTGGAAAGTCTCTAAATGGTCTGTTCACTGTGTCCAACCCGCAACATGGGAACCGGCATGATAATACTTTTTTAGGTAGTTAGTTGATGATAATTTGGCGTGTCTGTGAATTCATAACTAAACATTAGCACTTTTGCTTCACCACTACCATTGGTGCGATGGATAAATAATAAAATTTATTCATCGCACCCAGGTATTTTTTTTAAGTCGATTAAGGTTACGTGCGCACAGACAGGCGGCTTTTTAGTGCCTAGAGTCTAGCGAACCACCTAGCGAGTAGTTTACTAAAACGAGCGTTCTAGAATGTTTGCGAGTTACGAAAGTCCGCACTGTTTACTTCGATAGGTCGCTAAGAAATTAGCTAGGCACCAAGCTCGCAGTGCGATGGATCCCGAACATTCCAGAACGTTCGTTTTACTAAGTTACTCGCTAGGTAATTCGCTATGTTCTGGCGCTAGCGGCCTGGCTACGGGAAATCCGCGCCTGCGATTTTTCGCGCGCACAGTGTATCGCGTGGAACATGCTAGGTGGACAATATTATTTTATGTTATATAACGATGCTCTTACTTATTTCAAATATGGGTAGTCATGTTTTTGTAATAAAAAACGAAAAAAATTATGATAGCAAAAAAATATTTTCAAAAATAATATATGAGCAACAATTAACTTAGCGAGTACTATGAATGCTGTAAATTGCATGCAGTTCAGATCGAATAAGTATCAAGAGGTATGTACAATATAAATCTAAATACATAAAATTACAAATAGTAACAAAACAATCATAGGTTTATTTACAATAAAAGAAAATATATGCATGAAAACTAAAACTAAGCAGCAAAGATAATATTTCATAACGTAACCTAATAATCATCATCAGAGTCTTCTGATGAATCGTTTACTGTGTAATCGTCATCATTTTGTGGAACTGTGCGATAATATGATGACGTTTCCAGTCTTGATTCTACTATACTAGGGCTTAAAATTAACTTTAAAACCTCTGAACATATTTTTTCCGGCTTTTTTTGGGGAATCTCTCGAAGGCTATTGATCAAGGGATCAGATGTTATAACCAACATTGACAGCAAGTCTCTGTTCGTGGCAACACGCGAGCACTTGCGGGTGTTGTACTCCCTAAATCTGCGGCAATCTTTATTACGTGCTTCCTGAGCCTCTTCGGAAAGCTGCCCAATTGGAAGCAATGCAGCTTTGATGACCTCTGTACTATGAATTAATATTTTATGTACAGTAGCAGGCATACAGTACCACGAATAGAGACTTAGATAATGTCTTCTGGTTTCAAGACAAAATTTATTAAATTCAACTAAGTTTATCTCGAATCCAGAAGACAAAGTCCTCAATATTACATCGAACTGTTTGATGATTTCAACATCCAATCCCGTGATCTGAGCACTCATCTCAGCATTCTTAAAAAACCGACGAGCCGTGTTTCCATCGTTTGAAGAACCAAATCCTGGCTTTGGTTTATCTTCTAGCCTGCCATTTCTTAATATTCAACTTGTAGCTGATATGTAAAAGGCATTCGAAGCAACGAATCCAAGCATGAAGTGTAGATAAACCAAAGCCAAAATGATCTTGGTTGCTGTTGAAGTTCGCGGGTTCATCATTCATCGTCTTGGGGGTGGCGCCACAGATGAAACACTTTTGAGTTGAACGAGTTTCCGTTAAAGCGTTGCATACCTTTCCGTCTGTCATTGTCAGCAAAAGTTCGTGTTTCACAGAGATTTGAGAATCACCAAAGTCGATACGTGTTGGAAGAAGAGCGTTAACTTCTTCCAACAATCTATTTGTCTCCGTTAACGTGAAGTCATTCGTTTCTTTAGCAAATATTAATTTGATTGGGCGACAATACAATGTTGATGAAGACCGAGGATTTTGCCAAACAATTTTGGCCCCATCATATAATCTAAGGGGAACTAAAGAAAATACGAAAAGAAATTCGTCCGTATCTTCAGTGTTCTCAAATCTCTGTTTGTATGTGCTGTGCCCAGAACTTCCATCACATCCCCATTTACTTACAAGTGTAAAAGACGAACTTGTTGCGAGGACACTGCTGATAACTTCATGCTGGGCTAATACTAAACGTTCCACTGTTTTGTTTAATAATGCTTGCAAATTTATTTCAGCACGTGTTTCTGTTACAGCAATGTGCTCCTGTGCAGGATAACAGGCCTGTTTAGATTTTGTCAAACTATAATATGATGGAAACACATTATGTCCTGCCTTCATAGACCACTTTCTTGTTTGTTTGTACGCATGTGTTGTTGACTTAGAATCTATATAGTAAGCTAACGCTTCGTCACTACTTAACTGCCTAGGATTAACATTACTGGTATCCTTAGACTTAACATTAATAACTGAGCTTTCACTAATGTCTCTAATTACGCTGGCAATTTTCCGTTGTCCTGCTGAACGCGCAGCAATTTCGGCAGCTGTCACCAATTCACTGACACTTCGCGATTCTACGAGATCCACGACTCGACGTTTTTTGGTTTTAAACGACGATTCTTCGAATTCTTTGCGAGGCCTTCCTGCTGAAATCACAGCCTCACTCGAAGTTGATGGTTGTGGCTCAAAAGAACTCACAGTAAACTGTATATCTTCTTCATCCAGCCAGGTCTTATTTTTAATTAAAAAACGCTCCTTCGATTTTCCTGAAGCCAACCATTTGACACCAATTTTATTGGAAAAGTTGGATATCTTCAACTTTATTTCTTTTTGGCTACATTCAGTAATGTTACCAAAGTGAAATTTTGAAGAAAGGTACTCATATATACCCGAGTTCTTTTCATTTTTTGTGGGTTTCAACCACTCTTCAAAAAATTCTACCCTAGAAATAGAGTATAAGCGTTCTGAAAAAAAAAAGAAAAGAATATGTTGTACTGAAGTGTGCTAAACAATTTGTGTATTTTTATGAAGAATAAAGTATTTCCTATGATATATCAAAGAACTAGCCCGGATAAAGGTGAATGTCCGCAAAATTAACTCTTTAAAACTATTCTTTCATAAAAAAAATACGTTAAAATATATAAGCTATGTTAAAATTATACCTAAAATTCATTTGAACAGATTCAGATTTTAAAAAAGGTTTTTTAAATAATAGGACTTACCCTCCGTGTTGATATCCATCACAAACACTCAAAATATAAACTATAAGCCACTATGGATGTGTACGAAAGTGTCACTAAACTGCAACTGATTGACTGTAACGATTTCATTAAACTCAATACCTGACTTCTAACCACTATTCCTTATCAGTTAAGCATTTGACAAACAACCGATTCTTGGAATCTGGAGATTAGGGGTGTTGTTTACGTTTTGCAATTAAGATTTCCTGGAAATGATAACATGAATTTTGTCCACCTAGCATGTTCTAGGCGAAATACTGTGGCGCGGCGCGAACGGCGAAGCGTCTGGCGTCCAAAACGTGTATTTGGAAGTACTAAATATGCTACGCGGCGAGGCGATGGAAGGAAGCTGCCCGCCTGTGTGAACGTTGCCTAAATGACAATATTATTTTTGTGTTATAGCACTCACCCCGTGCTTGGTAAAACTTGAAAAGCTTTAAAAACAAACAAAGAAAAATATCGACTCTCCTTTTGGAAAGTTGGTTGAAAATTCTTATCTGAAGCATTTGTACCTACGGAGATATTTTATTTTGTATTTTTGCATGCATTTAATTGCTAAATATATCCAAGTTGTCTACAGGTTAACTACCAATTATACAAGTAACTGCCTAGTCTGTGGTCTAGTATTCCTCTGTTGGTGTTGACCATTAGTTTCCGGTTTTGATTTCCGGGTCGAGCAAATCAAAAATGTGTATTTTCAGTTTTCTGATAAAAACAACGTTGTTCGGGATTTGATAAGTGCCCGGTTGGCGATTGGCTTGCCACCGTTCACATTGTGGGACTAAATATCTTCAGCTAATCATGGGTGCACTGTTTGTACCTCTGCCCTCCACGTTGGGGATATAGGCGTAAAGCCACTTTTTTCTTTTTTTATACAAGTTGACATAACATAGTAAACATTTGTATTTCTAGGTTCTGGAGCTTACTGAACAATTTTTAATAGTTAGATTTTTGCAAATAAGCGAATGAATTTATTTAGTTACGTCTTCCTATATATTAGTTTGGTTGACTATCGTCCATTTCACAAAATAATAAGGATATAGTTTTGAATCTGTAGTGTAATAATTACTATACCTATGTGTATGTACTATTATCAAATTTTAATATGTATAAATTATGTGTAACTTTGTTTTCCGTGATGGACTCCGAAACTACAGAACCGATCTCAATGAAATTCAAATGAAAAAAATGATTCAAATGAAATTTTGTAGATATCTACTGTTTGATCCAACTTACAAGACAGGATAGTTTTATCTCAATTAATCCCTCCCTCCTTCTCTCTCTCTATCAACTACACCACCAAAATATTCATTACAATTAATTTGTATGAGAAAACAACGTTTGCCTGGTGAGCTTACTAGCTCACCATCTAGATTTTATATAAAAGTGTTTGTCCGTTCCAGTCATTACCATTTTTTTAATTTGGTTAATTTTGGCATTTGGTTAATTGCTAATTAAAATCTAATAATAATGTAAAATATAATAAAGTAACTTAAAAATAGTGAGCACATAATCAAAAATATATTACTAATTTCTTAAGCATAATTGTCCTCCTTTTTGACTTCCTTTTTAGGAAATTGATTGAAAAGGACATTGGCAGCTGTTCTCGCTAGTTACTCGAACTCGACCATGAAATGCCGTTAGTAGGAGAGGCGGCGGCCGACAGAGCTATATTTATTAACCGGCGTGAAAGAGATTAACCATACTCGACTTATCCACTCAATACCAGTACACGTAGGTGTAGTCTACGTGTGATGTTTGAATATTTCTCTTGCCTATATATTTTAACTTTTGTTGAGTCTTATGATTTTACCGACTTTGGTCAGGTCAAGGAGTTAAATGCAGCAGTGATTTCTTATACTTCCCGTATTATGTATTTCTTCCGTGATGGTCCAGCTCCTTTGAAGAATAGACCATCTGCCGTTCTGCCAGACAGTTTTTAAGAGGCGAATTATTGGCTATGCGATTCACTTCCAACGTGGCTATGAGGTGGTAAAGTTCTGCATTGTTTCGCCTGGATCTGGTAACACCGCCTTACCTATTCTTGCCGCAATAGCGTCAGTACTTTTCACTGCCGAGTTCTCGTTTAAGGGATAAGGTAGCCGGTAAACTTATGCTATTCCTATTTCCATCCATGTCTAACGACATCAACAGCCACAGTCATGACATGTTATCGATTAACGTAACCCCTACAGTTAAATTTCCATAAAAATAAAAAAGTTGCTGGTTGTTTGAAACAAATTGCTAATATGTTAATAAAATTAATAAAATGAGCTAATTGGGTATTTTTCTAACGTTTTTATCCTATACGGAACAAGCAAATGGCAAGAGACGACTACTGATGGAAAGAGATAACCATCACGATACCACGATACGATGCAGATACCAGAAATGTTAGCTTTGCTATCCATATAATAAGATTATAATTTCACAATATTACGCCGCCTGTAAACTTTTGTTTACCGGCTACCTTATCCGTGGTATCCGTTCGGACGCACTCCCGCAAGTAATTGATTTTACAGATGAGTAGGTGTAAGGCTAGACGTTACAGAACTCTACCAAGTAGAAGTCCCTGTGATAGTTAGACGTGTATTCAATCGTTAATCTTTTACGAACGCCTAGCAGAATGACTGTCTATTTTCAATGGAACCCGGACCAACACGGGGAATATATTATAAGTGCTAAATTATTCAAATTAGCGATCGCCCTGTGGTCGAAATTCTCGTTAGTCCCGGACTCCTTTGAAGAATAGGCCAACTGCCGTTCTGCCAGGCAGGTCGCAAAATGCGACCGATTGTCTATACGAGTCACTACCATCGTGACTATTAAGTGGTAAAGTTCTGCATTGTCTCACCCGGGTCTGGTACCACCGCCTTACCTATTCCTGTAGCAATAGCGTCAGTGACCTCGCCACAAGATAGCAACGCACCATTAACATCTTTGGTGTCTATAGGCGATGGTTGACTTTTTCCATCAGGAGATCCATCTGCTTCTTTGCTATTTTATGCTATAAAACAAAAACACTATTTAAAAATATTACGTTTCTTCAGCCCTCTGCCATGTAAACTTTAACTATGCCAAATTTTACACTCCATTGTTCGCATAATTTTAGAAAAGGTGGTACAAAATTTTCTACTTCACGTATTAATATATAGATAGAATCTGTATATACTTTTAATATATAAGTTTCAAGTTTCAGATGATGGTGAGGAAAACATGAAATATAGAAAAAGTGCAAATGCCCAAAATAATACCAACATATTTTTTAAAATACAGCCTTAAATCTAACGGGACAGCCGTCGATAAGAATTATAATTAAGAAAGCCGATAAATAAATATCGATGCCAGCCATCACACGGGTGGAATTATGACAATTTTGACAATTACACGGCTAACGAGAAACGCCGACGAGGGTGGCCGCCTCGCACGAGGAGAACTTTGCTCTATATGCTCATAGAGAACAATAATAGGTATTTTAACTTTCAATAAAAAGAGATTCTCAATTTTTTGTAATATAATACATATTATACATGTTTGGATCTACAAGCACCTATAGAGTGTACAAAGAACACCCAGTTCTATCAACAGGTCAGCGATTTATCACTGAAATATTTTGCAACGTCTTAGCTTAGCTTTCCACTAGGTTGAACCAAAAACTAGAACCGAACTTAAGGCTTAAGTTTACATTTAAAATATTTTAAACTAGCTGTTGCCTGCGACTTCGTCCGCACGGACTTCGTTTACTCCGCACTGCTCCTCCCCTGTAGGTGATAGCGTGATAATATGTAGCCTATATATTGACCCGACCTGTTAGTAATATTCATGCAAAATTTGAAGTAAATCTATGCAGTACTTTTTGAGTTTACCCCGGACATACATACAGACAAACAGACAAACAGATAAACAGACAAACAGACAAAAATTCTAAAAACTATATTTTTGGCTTCGGTGTCGATTGTAGATCACGCCTCAAGTATTCTTTTAAAAAAATATTCAATGTACAGTTTTGACTTTCCTACGATTTTATTATATGTATAGATTACATTCAATTTGTGACAATATTGTATCCTATTGTAAAACAATATTGTATGTAAAACAACTGCAAAAGATGCAGTGTAACAGTAAACAATATTTTTTTGTCATCGTTTAGTCATTTTATATATTTTAAACTAATATATTGACATGTTGTACATTGACCATAAATTATATTCATTAAAATTTATGGTTAATGTAATTTAAAAAATATATCTAATTATTTGTCAATTCATCATATTTATACTTATTCAAAATTAATCTATTTTACGTTTGTAATTTACAATATATTTTCAATTTTACAGTTTTATTAATATCAATATTTCCTTACTTTGGAGAAAACATTTCACATATAGGATAACATATCTTACGTTTTTCTTATATAAATGTACCCACTAAAGAATAACAAGTATTATTTTTCAATTAGTACAATTTCGTTCAGCTATAAGTCCTGCATTTGCGAAACCAGTAGACTTTACTGTTAAAAACATATTATGCAGGTTGACTGTTAAAATAGTGTTGTACTGAATTAGTATTCTCAGTACTCGATTCTGATACCGAATATGTAAAAAAGTAGGCACTAAAATTATTGTCACCTGATTACCCTGTAAAAACATGTAGTACGGACACCCACGTACAAATATCGAAGTTCATTGTTCACGGACAGCGATTGCCACCATGACACGTGTCGATCTAAGGCAGCTGGTTTTACTGTCACGCTGACCGCACAGTGACGGTCGACGCTGTTGGTTCAGTGTATATGTAGTCAAAGGTAGCGTTTTTGAGTTGCGCTGACCGCTCAACGCAGACGGCAGGCCGTTAGACTACATACATATATGTAGATCCATCAGCACCAAGCGTCAGCGTGGGGTCAGTGTGACAGAAAAACCAGTCTAAGCTCACGCTTATTGTCCGCACTAAACTAATTTCTTTGAGGTTTATTATATCATTTAACAATAGTACCTGTTAATGATATTTTATTGGTTACGTATGACTATTAACTATCCTTTCCTTTCCTTTTTTTTTCCTTTTTCCTTTCCTTTCCTTCAATATGCAGGTACATTATTTTACAACTCACCTGTTTAGTTCGACTAGTACAAATGTTTCCGTAATTAAATTTGAAAAACAATTGCACCAAATGCCGAAAATTAACAGTATAAAACTATAATTTATTATTTTTGAAAAGAAATAAAATGAAAATATTTATTTGCAAGAATATGGGTGTTATAAGTTGTTAAAATGAATTAAGTTACCAACATATTCTACCATTATATGGTGTGAAAATATATAATATTAAAACATTTTAAACAAATATTTAAAGCTTTGTATCGATTTTTTAGAGTTACTACCGGATCAAAACGCGCCCACACACTAAGAAGATCCGGCGGAAGGAACTAAGCGGCCTTGTCTTTTTTCTCTATGTACTTATTTCATATATACTTATTTCATTTATATAAAGTTTCATTTTTTGTGTAATCAAAATGTTTATAATTTCCAAAGTTATTTCAACATTTACAAAATTTTATTACGTTTAAATGTTTTGAAAGCGTATTGAACCAATTTAAATTTCTATCTATTAACATTTAATTTCATCGACTAAATTTCTTTAATATAATACTAAGTTTTATCTAACAACAAATCAAACAAATATTTGCGAAATTTATTTATAGGCAATGATTTAAAACTTTCAGGAATGTGATTGTATATACTTATTAATAGAAAAACAATACACGCCGTGTTGATCCCGGCCTCCTTTGTAGAATAGGCCAACTGCCGCTCTGCCAGGCAGGTCGTAAAAGGCGACCGATTGGCTATCGAGTCACTACCATCGTGGCTACTAGGTGGTAGAGTTCTGCATTGTTACGCCCGGGTCTGGTACCACCGCCTTACCTATTCCTGCCGCAATAGCGTCAGTGCTTGTTGCTGTCGTGTTCCGGTTTGGAGGGTAAGGTAGCCGGTAAACTTATGCATGTGGCATTATACCTCGCCACAAGATAGCAACGCACCATTAACATCTTTGGTGTCTATAGGCGATGGTTGACTCTTTCCATCAGGAGACCCATCTGCTTGTTTGCTATCTTATGACATTAAAAAAAAAAACACGATTTATTTTTAATATTTAATTTTTGGTTAGACACATATAATTCCTAAAATATGAGTTACCAGTTTGTTTATTACTATACATGTTAAATAACGTTGGTTATTATACATTTTAAATAAATACAATTATTATACATGTTAAATAACGTTGGTGCTTTTACAAACAAACAAACATGGTAAGGGAAGTACCTAAAGAGACTTGAAAAGTGGTTTACAGGAATGTAACTGATTAGCACCACATATTGTTCAAATACATTTCTTTTGAAGTCTAAAAATTCGTACCAATTCAACAGAGTTTTCCCAAATAGGAATTTTATATTGTAAATTAGAAGAGACATATCCATGATATGCTAATAGGGAGGCGTTTACGTTTCCTACTGCTCTTAATCTTCTCAAGACATATACAAATCTGTCAATCTTATTACATAGAGATCCAATCTTTTCAATCACACTATAATGTTGGTTTATTTTTCATACATAATTTTTTCAAAAATTTTTGAAATGTCTGGAATTAAAGTAATAGGTTTATAATTGTTCATATCGCACATAATATCTCCTTTTTTAAACAAAGGTCCGACGATACACTTTTTTAATAGTTCCGGAAATTTACTTTCCGAAAACAAAAAATTAATTATATGGTTAAGAAGTCTTGATATTACACTAGCAACATTTTTGAATAATTCTGTGCTAATATTGTCATAGCCAGTAGTTTAAGCATTTTTAATTATTTATAAGAAGAGCATCTTGCAATACAGACAGACCACTGCTGTTCATCTCGTACTTTACATAATATTCAGACATTTTGCATCACATAATTACAAGCACGTCGCAATGAAGACATTAACAACATTTGTAATAATATATATTATGTACTGTAAAGGTCGAATATGCATAAACGTTAAATACAAACCATCTACTTACTGGGTCATATCATTGTGGTCGAATTTCGACCAAAGGGCGGTTGCTAGTTGTAATTATTATGAGAGATCAATCTGTCATAAACATTAAAAAATTACAACAATATTTAGAACCTCGTAAACATTGTTACCTGCATTAAAGATCTGTTTACCTGCTGTGCAAATTGTTATCTCCTGACAATGGAGTTAACTAAAACATATAAAATCCTTTGTAACGAGGCACAAGGAGCAATTAACTCAGCTGTGGGAATATTTTTTTTACTCGTTCCCAGTTGTGCTTTTCAGAATAATGGAAACATACGTTTTTGAACTCGAGTTTAATGAATGTTAATTTATCTGATTGTATTTATGTGATAAAGTATTCCCATTTTACATGCTCAGTGGTAACTAAGACAGATCACTTGATAATAAGAAACGGTATCATATATTAACATTTGGTTGATGTACGTGTCACTACCATCGTGACTACTAGATGTTAGAGTTCTGCTATATCTCGCACGGGTATTTGGTATCACCGCCTTACCCTATTCCTATCGCAGTAGCGTTAATGATTGTCATTCTTGTGTTCGGTTTGAAGAGTAAGGTAGCCGATAGACTTATGCATGTAGCTTATGCATTGCCATCCTGCCACAAGGATAGCAATGCACCATTAACATCTTTGGTGTTTATGGGCGAAGGTTTCTATTTATATATATATATATATATATATATATATATATATATATATATATATATATATATATATATATATATATATATATATATATATATATATATATATATATATATATATATATATATATATATATTGATGTGAAACATCTATTGGCGCAGATTATGTACTAAGGTAGGGTACACAGCGAAGTATACAGTCCATATTTAGTAGCGTGTACGATGTGGCGATGTGTCACCATGGCAACCAACTACGCGACCCCGATGTTTCACATCTGTCAGGAGTCCCGTGACGGCTCAGGTTTTTTTTAATTAGGGGAGCTATCTGCTTGTTTGCTATCTTATGAAATTAAAAAATCCACCGGTGGACCACTCCGAATGCTTCAAGAGACTACCAGTAGTTCGCAAACTACCGGTTAAGAACCACTGGACTAAACACTAAAATCATTTTTAAGGTTCCGAAATAAACTAGGAATCCTTATACTTTCGCTATGTCGGTCCGTCCGTCCGCACAACATCTCAGAGATCCTTATTACTAGAACCTTATTACTACTAAGCTGTAATTTAGCATATAAATCACGTCAACAAAGTGGTTACATAAAATCTTGAAAAATATTTTTTTCAGGGTAGTTCCCCTACATGTAAAGTCTGGATGTTAATTTTTTTCTCACGCTTTACATTGTTCGGGGTATCGTTGAAAGGATTTTGTTAAAAAATATCGTAGGTTTGTAGAAAAAATCTTAAAAGGCCGGCAACGCAGCTGCAATACCCCTGGTATTGCGGATGTCCATGAGCGGCGGTGATCACTTACCATCAGGTGACCATCTGCTCGTTTGCCCCCTCTACTATAAAAAAAAACAATTATTCGAATAAGGGACTCGTTTGTAAAATAATAAGCTTTTAAATGTTAACTTTTGTCAGAGTCAAGTATCTTCCCTTCCCCCCCCACCCCGCCCGCTCCGCAGGATAAACGGTTGGTTTTAGGGATAGCAAAAAATCATGGTAGTAGTAAATATAATGAAGTTAAAAGGAAAACTATCACGGCGTAGAAGGCTTTACAAGTTTTTGAATAATAGTCGACAAACTTATAAAATGTACTTAGAGAAGTTTTTATAGGCGGTGCACCTGTGGTGTGGAGATATATTTATCATTGACGTTGAATAGCTTAAATGTTCATAGTATGAAACTATAAAAGCCCTGTTCTTAGTCCGTATTATTGTGATGGGCAACTTTGGAACCCTTCATTACGCGTGGCCCGATACGCACTTTACTAATTTTAACTTTGACTACAGACTTTAGACATAAAATTAATAGTATACATATGTGTATATTTTGCACCCTGCAGCCCGCTACATTATAAAAGTTTTTAATGAATTTCACGGGAACACCTATTTTCCGGGATAAAAAGTGTATGCTAAGCTAAGTCATCTATATGTGTGCCAAGATTTATCCAAATCCAAACATCGAAACTGTCACTTTTATAATATAGATAATCTTCAAAGTCAATGTTAAATATCAGTTATCACAGTAATGAAAATGACAGTAATGTAAAATTGTCAAATCCGTTGCATTAACATTTGTAGCTATATATGTGCCAAGTTTTATTCAAATCCAACAATCCAAATTGTCACATAAATAATATAGATAAAAATAATTCAAATAAATAATTCAAAGTCAGTGTTAAATATCAGTTGTCACGGTAATGAAAATTAGAGTAATGTAAAATTTTTAAATCCGTGTGCATTAACGTTTGTAGCAACCAACGTTAATGCACGCGGAAGAAGTATCTTTTTGCTAAACTTTTCAATTTTAGATGAAATTTGGTACACACGCGGATTAAATTCGATGCGCCTTTCAAAGCAATTTCTTAGGTTGTCGAATTCGCTAGCATTTACACAGAGAAATACAGAGTTGCAATACTTACTGATGAAACGAAATCACTCCACAGATATTCCTTAAGCCTTAGCTTTTTATTCGACAAGATAAAATAGCACATTATGACATATTTCTATTTTTTATGATATAATACATTTTTACGATATAATACAAGCGTTTGACATTTACACACATTTGCTCATATGAGCGGCTACGCATTTTGCGCCCAATCTGTGTATATCAGTTTGTGGGAATTGTTGGTATACAGATAGCCTATGTGGCCTTAAACGTAATAGGGCTATAAGAGATAATATTTCTGAAGTTATAATTCTTTTGAGGCCTTTAAGCAAAATTTACACATGACAGCCAACAACCAGAAAAAGACATAATGAATTTAGCTGGTACATATTACAATGCGCGCGCGGTGGCGGCCAATTATACAAAATTAGCTGTTATTACGATGAGCGCGCATACCGGCAGCCAGCGATATGAAGTTAGCTGTTATTACGATGTGCGCGCATACCGGCAGCCAGCGATATGGAGTTACCTGTTATTACGATGTCTGCGCATACCGACAGTCAGCAACATGAAGTTAGCTTTTATTACGATGTGCGCGCATACTGGCAGCCAGCGATATGACAACCTGCGCTATGAAGTTTACAGATCTGTAAATCTACGGCGAAATTTTATATACGTATTTTTCAAATGCGAGTCAGATTTGCGCACGTAAGGTTCCATACTACTGAGCGATATTTATACCGCGGTTTCTTATATGGGGACCCTCTTTGGAATAGAGGCCATAGTATCATGCATTCTATGGAATAAAGCCCTTTCAAGAGATAAAGCTCTGTGACATACGGACTAACAGCCTTGGAATCCGTTGGATCCACCACCGCTGTCTCTAATATGGGTCAATTTGTCAATCATTGGATACGGAAGCCAAAAAAAAGCGGCTCACAATGTCAGGATTATGTTACTAATTAAATTTTATAACGTCTTATCATTAAATAGTATATTTTATATGTAATTTTATTTTTATTGTTGTAACATACCAAAACTTTTAACTCTAAATAAAGAAATTGGTTCACAGAATTAAAAAAAAAAAAAAACAAATGAGTCACCTACAAATAGACAGGCTGCGGTGTCACAAAGAACCACGTAACGCACGTACGTACACTGTGATTTATACCCATTTTATACCTGTCGGCTTTCTCATGACTAGATCTTAACACCCATCAGTGAATAATAAACTCTATCATCCACAGTTTACAGTGCAAAATTATTGTCTTTTCAAAGTTGACTTAACGAAATTGTTTTACATAGAAAAAACGTCGGTCATTCATAACAGAGTATGAATGAATGCTACCTGAGATAAAAACTTATTTAGGGGTGTCGGAATTAGGTTGTTTCCGTTTTTAGGTTTTTGTTGTTTTTTTTTTCTAATATTTCCGTCCGGATGTTCGGCAAATTGGCGATGACCGTTAGGTGCTTCATTCATTAATGTTCCCAGACGATGTAATTGAAGTGTGTTTGAATAAAAGTTTAAATATTACGTAGTTTTAAAATATTTTGGAGTTTGAGAGACAATTAAAAATTCCATAAGATATACTTCATGTTGTTTCATAAATTTTTAATATTATGTGTTTATAGCGCTCTTTAAATATTTTAAAGTTAGAGAGTTGTTTATAAGTATAATATTTATAATATATTAATTTTACTTATTGAAATTATTACTTATTTTTAATTCTTAGAAATTGTGACTAGGCTTCTAGTACAGTTGAATAGTAATATTTTATATTTTACACAGTGGTTTTCAAATTTATGTCATCTAATAATTAAAGTATAGTAGGTACATGTTTTAGAAACATACCACCTAACACTTAAACTTTCAAAATATTTTAAATACATAAAACATTCACGGGACAAATTGCACTTACTGATCTAACCCCCAAAGTAAGCAAATTATTTGCTTGTGTTATGGGTGTTAGTCAACGATACTAATACATAGAAATACGTATATAAATATTAGAATATATTTAATAAACGCCCAAACACGGAAATACAAATATTTATGCTCATCACACAAATGCTTGTCCCCGTCGGGGATCGAACCCGAGCCTCGTCGATTGCGTAGAGAGGTTCGCTAACCACTCGAACAACGGGCGTTCAAATTTATTAGTGTTATGAAAACTACTTATTAAAAGTACAAGTGTGCTACTTAATTATTTTTTAAATAATTGCATAGTTTTAAGTTTAATGAGAATTACTTATTATAAATAAAGTACGTCGTTTGATAATAGATACAGTGCTTTCGAGGAGAGAAGATATTAACACACCGCGCACTGACTCTGGGCTACTATTGAGATTTTTATAGACACAAAAAATCCATAAAAAATCTGATCAAGATTTAACGTCTAAGAACTAAAAAAGTATCTTCACGTCCACATCCCCTAAGCTGTAGACAGAGGAACAACCACGATAAGCCGAAGATACATAGTGCCATAATGTGATAGATAGCAATCTATCGCCAACCGGGCACTTTCCAATCCCGGGGAGCGTTGTTTTTATCAAAAAACTGAAAATATACATTTTTGAGTTTCTCAACCCGAGAATCGAACCTGGGGTCTCGTGAGGTCTACACCGACACCAGACCACTAGACTACAGACATAATCGTCTCTGTGGTCCAGTGATCCGGTGTCACTACTCCAAGAACTTCACCCAAAAAAGTCTTGGCTTGTATAAATGATGTGGTAAACGTATGTATGCATTTATATTTCATTCTACTCATGGCAACATAACTTCTCGTTATTATAGTCGGCTAAAAAGCTGGCAAATAATCTTTATAAAAAGTAATTGAAAGGGGAAAAAATATAACCACAATAAAAGTATGGTACTCTTCTTATTTCAAATTTCAAAAGCGTGGGAAATATTTTTGTCTCATCGTTAAGTTGTTAAATAAAGCAAATGAATGCATTGTACACAGATACTGGGTATTGTAAACTTGTATACGTATTGTATAATGAGTAATATCAAGAACAAGTAACTGTATATATTGTTTTAAATATGCGTTGCTAAGATATATAATATGTATATTTAAAGGCGTAGGATAGAAAAACAAAAGAACTGTCTTCTTACCAGTCAACTTATAAAGAAGTAAGTATAATTTTACTCCTATGTGATATACCTCTTTCTTTACTATAATATATATTACTAGCTGAACCCGTGACTTCGCCCGCATGGAAAATTTTCAGAAATAAAAGTAGCCTAAGTTGCTCCTTAGCACATCAGCTATCTGCCAGTGAAAGTCCCGTCAAAATCGGTCCAACCGTTCCAGAGATTACCTGGAACAAACAGACAGACATAGACAGACAAAAATAGTAAAAATAGTTATTTTGGTATATGTACCGTGTATATGTCCATGCGCATTTAGTAAAAGGCAGTTATTTTAATATTACAAACAAAAACACTCCAATATTATTTATTTGTATTGATAGATAAGATAACGAATACAAAAATATAATTACGATATTAATTACCCGTTATGCCAAATGTTTGCCTTTTCTGAACTGTTTTGACTGTTTGGCAGGATAACCAAATATGGTTTATTCTTCAAATGGAGCCCAGACCAATATAGGATTGATGATATCCTACCCAGATTTATTATTACCATCTTGCCTATTTTTCTCGTTAGAATTTATTATTGTTATGTTATTTTATAATATTTTATAGATTCAAACGTTTAAGCGTCTTCACCCTTGAATATTTTTATACTAAACTAAAAAAACACATTTTTGAATTGCCCGACCCGGAAATCAAACCCGGGACTTCATGTGCTCAATTCCGATACCAGACCATTAGACCGTAGAGGCGATAATCCTTAACTTTTGCTTGGTTTTGCGGAAATCCATAACTCATCTAAGAAAAAGAGTTAATTTGCAAAGTGGAGTAAGAGATGAAAAAACTCGCCGTAGACTTGAAAAGTAACCACGTCCACCACAATTTACACAACGACAGTACCTAGCAAGCACAAAAGCACACAATATACAACTCAAAGGACGTTTCACTTCACAAACGAAGCATCTTCAGGAGACACGAAAACTACCTATTCACTCAATGAAATTAGTATTACTCTGACCTTGTTCCAGCTCAACTAAATAAAAAAACAAATAATCTGTAAGCCAATTGATCCTGTAGGGCCATCCCTGAAACTTTCCGCTGTGTTGCAGTATTTTAGCTCAATTACACAAAAACTACACGTGAGCATAGATTTTTGAGCTCAGAGTACAAAAATCTAAAGTTTGTAAAAATGATAGTACTTTAATTTTCAAAAATATGTACATTTTCAAAATGATCATTGACACTAATTCTATCGAGTGGCATTCAATGCAATTTTTGAGCTCTAAATTAATTTATTAGATACAAAGTCGATAGGTCAAAAAATGTTGAAGAAATGCAAGTTCTTTTAAATTTTGGCCATTGATAAATCTCGGACAAATCAACCGGTTTTAATCCGATTTACGGTTTTGAAACAGTTTTTTAGGTAGAAGAGCTGAGCAGACTTTTCAATAAATCGGTTAATTATCCTGACAGTTATTTTAAAAATACGAAGTAAGTTTGCTGTGGCGTAATTTTATTATTACTGTGTTATGCTGTAACTTTTGAAAATTCAATCAATTTTCATTTTTGAAACGGCATTAGACGTAGCTATTTAAACACTAAAACATCGTAAGAAATCAAAAGATGTTTGGTTGAAAAATTTCGAAGTTACATCGAAAATACATTTTTTTTTTTAATTGTTCGTCAAGGACAACTCCCAAATAGATAAACCGATTTTGATGCAATTTACGGTATTGGACGCAGTTTTTCAAAGAATAAACCTGATTAGATTTTATATTCAGCCGGTAAATTAATCTGGAAGTTAATTAAAAATATATTGTTTCGCCGAATTTTTTCTTTGAGATTTTTTCAATATTTGTTATAATCCCCTCAGCCGAAACGGTTGATATTTTCATGAAGTCTAAGTTAAGCGGAACCCAATCTAATGACATTTCACGTTTCGATGGTCAAGTCGTTCAAAAGTAATAAGATTTTTATATACACACATCCATACATTCATACAATCATCATCGTAAAAATAGTCGGAAAAGGTTTCTAAGACCTCAAATGATTTTCGAAAATCAGGACAAAATCAGAAACTTCCTTATCTACATACATAGCGGCAAGTTAAATATGTATTATGCTATATAACGGGACTAAGTATAAATATAATAAGTATAAATATTATATTGGAACAAATTTTTATATAATTAGATAGCAAACAAGCAGATGGTTATAGCGCGATGTGCGTTACTATTAGTGTGGCGGGATGGCAAATGCCACATGGACAAGTCTCCCGGCTACCTTATCCTCCAAACTGGAACACGACAATGTCAAGCATTGACGCTATTGCGGCAGGAATATCCGGGCGAGACATTGCGGTACTCTACCACCTAGTATCTAATCCGTTGCTTTTTACGACTTGCCTGGTATAACGGCAGTTGGTATTTTCTTTAAAAGAGTCCAGACAAACACAGGGAAAACATCGTAATTGGTTTATTCTACTTTAAAAGGCTACTTGCAACGGATTAATATATTCGTATAATTAATTGACGACTAGCTGAGCCCGCGACTTCGTCCGCGTGGAAACATTTCGAAAAAAAAGTAGCCTAAGTTACTCCCTGATACATCAGCTATCTGTCAGTGAAAGTCCCGTCAAAATCGGTCCAGTCGTTCCAGAGATTAGCCGGAACAAACAGACATACAGACAGACAGACAGAAATTGTAAAAATGTTGTTTTGGTATATGTACCGTGTATACATCAATATGTATTTAGTATAAAGTGGTTATTTTAATATTACAAACAGACACTCCAATTTTATTTATTTGCATAGAAGATAAATTTTAGGGCAGAGAATTATTCTATGGCTTCATAACCTGGCTGTGTTGATATCACCCCGTATTGGTCCAACCACCTACTTTTACTAGCGTAATAGCACTGTTTGCCCTGCTTGTTGCTGTCATGTGATGTAAGGCTGATAGCAAAGCATCATTATCTTTCATATCTCTATACAGTGGTCATCTCTTTCTGTCAAAAGAGCCATCTACTTGAGTTCTGATAGATATAAAATACATACTCTAAAATTTTGCAAAAAGCAAAATAATTCTTGTGACATCACAGATATTATTAAGAGGACATAACCATCGTCTATAGCTAGTGGAAAAAATAAAAAATAAAGTGCAATGGGCCCACCTCTCGTTCCCACCACTGTAACTTCTGTAAACCAGAATCAACGACAATAGCTAGTGGAAACAGGAATAGATAAAAATAATATATTATTTCATCAGTATGTGGACTAGTGGTCCGGTGTCGGTGTTTACCACCGAGAGTGAGATTCCGGGTTCGATTCCCGGGTCGGACAATTCAGAAAAGTTTTTTTTCAGTTTTCTGATAAAAACAACGTTGTTCGGGATTGGATAAGTACCTGATTGGCTTGCCACCTATCACGTTGTAGGACTAAGTATCTTGGGTGCACTGGTTGTACCTCTGCCTCCTTCTCCAGGACACGCGCGTGAAGATACTTTTTTTAATTTTTGTATAATAAAACGTTATTAAATAATGGTGATATACGACTTAACAACAATACAATTTATTCATTTATTAAAAAGCTAATTCTACTAATGTAATAATTGTTGTAAAGGCTACGCTAGATCTACGCGCTACAACATCGTAGGTGTAGCTACGACGCAATACTTATTTTACAGGCCAGTAAAGTACATACTTGAAGCAAGATTATTCAATTATTCTTTATATTTTTTTATTATGCAACATTTCTTATCTAATTACCACGATACTATTGAAAATAATATTTTCACTCATAATATAGTATATATACCGTGATATATACCTACTGTTCATTTTTCAAATCCATCTGATAATTTAACCTCTAATTTTTAAATTTTAGGGTTTGTTATTTAAGACGTCTAACGAAGTTTTTACTGACAATAAAACCACAACCACTCCTTGTAAATGTGATCTCTAGGGTAAGAGGTTAATAAGATAGGTGAAGAAAAGAACATACCATACCATTCTTATCTAAGCCACAGGAATGATAAGACACCACTCACCAGACTCCAAATGACTACTGAAATTTTAGATAAAAAATCGCAATGACACTTTTGCCTGACTGAATCGAATCCCGGACCTCATAATCTGAGCCGAATAGGCTATCCCCTAGACCGCGAAGCCATTTTCAAAAAAGATAAATAAATATATTTGAATTATTAACAACCATGTAAGTATATAAATAAACATCAATTTTCATAACATAAATATTATTTTCATAACATAAACATAAATATCAAACATAAATTATTTGGCTGTCTCGTTGATCTAGTATCTGCTAGATCGAGTCTCAGTTTAGTAGTTTGGTCGTAAGCAAATCCATGATCTTTGATTCCCCGGAAAATATAATATTGATATTTTATATCTAGACAAACCTAAATCTGTCTCTCAGAGTCTGTTCAATGGTGAAGCACTAACAAATAAAATTATCAGATGAAGGTTGACAGTTGCAGTATTGATGAGGATCATTATCTATCTCACCAGCCAACCTGAACCTAAATATCTAAAGACGCTCGCCTTACTCAGCCTACATTCAAATAGAGCTAGCATTTTTACCGAATTAATAAGTTGAAACAATTTATTTATATGACAAATTACCGCACACTCAGAAATAATATTGTGTGTAAAAAGTTTATCATTACTTAAATGAACAAAAAAATATGGCAAAATCCCTATCATTAATATAAAAGCTTATATTTTTTATTTCGAGAAAATATTACATTTAATATCTCTGGCACTAAGATATGTATGTATGTAATATTAAAATATACATAACATAAAAGTGGACCTATAATAGATCGATTATTTTTCGATTTAAAAAATTGTAGATGTTATAGGCAAATTTAAATTGGTTGTTGCAAATTTGTTGGTTTTTAATTATTTTGATGGAATTTTAACAACGACACCTACTACCGTGAGTAACAACTAGGAAATATCCAGTTGTTGTTAAAGTACAAAAATATAATCAAAATTGGTTAAACCGCTCATATAAATGTAAACATGTCATTCTAAGCTGCTTCGTTGATTAAAAGTCTATATTATAAAATACTTGTCTATATAGTTTAGTTTTAGTTTTTCCATTTAGAAAGAGTTCAGTAATAACCCGAAGTCACATAGTAGATAATATAAAACTCTCATGCGCCGGAAAATCAAGTAAGCTCTAATATTGAGTTGAAAAATCATGAAAACTCTAATGCATAAAAAAGCTGGTTAGCGTCCTGATTACCAAAAATTAAAAAGAAATAAAAGGTGGGGGTGATAGTCACCAACTATTTAAGTAGTTGGCAACTAGTGAATCGTGGTAAATTTGAACGTCTATTGAAGTTAGTTTTATCCTCCGTACCATAAAAGAAAAATTGTGTTAAAATTTATTTACGTTTCTAACTAGGCAACCTACATTATATACATGACTTCTTATTAATAAATCAGATTCTTATTGAATCTGGCATAATTAAGCACTATGACTACACAAAGTTCAAATCTTTCTTACCCGTAATAAGTGGCACCTGGTTCTTTCGGTCTATCCTGATACAGATGTAAAGATATGAATTAAAATAATGATTCAATTCAATTATTTATTTACTTAAAACCTAAAACTTTGGAAACTGGGTCATATTTGTTAAATATAAGCCACATAGAAACACTTAAGATATCCCGTAATAGATTCCTAGAACTCTAAATAATTTAATACACCGAACAATCCATTAGTCATATCGAAGATGGACTCAGCACACATTTTCATAATATTATAATAACGACTCACACGAATAAATAACATTTCTCTAAATTGTATAAAGATTTGACCCATATCATTTTGATAGATATCCGATTCAGCCATAATAAATAATAGTCATATTAAATAGGTTTTTATGTCATAAGATAGCAATCAAGCAGATATTTCTTCTAGTGGAGATAAATAAACATCGCCAGATTATATTAGTAATCTATCTACAACCTCCGTGCAGGTTCTGGCCCCCTCTTTCTGCCAGGCAGTTGGTAGTGGTAACGATTGGCTACACATGTTACCGTAGCTACTAGGTGGTAGAATTCTACACTGTCTCGCCCGGGTCTGGTACTATCACCTTATCTATTCCTTTCGTAATAGTGTCAATGCTTGTCATTGTCATGTTCCGGTTTCGAGGGTAAGGTAGCCGATAAATTTATGAATGTGACATTAAGAGTTTGCAACGCGTCATTAAAAAGTTTGGTGTTTATAGTGCGATGGTTGTTTCTTTCCAGCAGGAGAACTATATGCTTGTTGGCTATCTTATGGTATAAAAAAATAGATTATTAGAGGATCGATACGGATATTGCATATCAAAAAGTCTCTTGAAAATATTTTTAAATGACTTACCAATATGCAGTATTAAAAGTTCAATTTACTAGTTCTTACAGGTAACAAATTTAGGAACGGTCTATCTCACATGATTTTTCTAAGAAGAAAGTATGAAAAGAGCCCCTTATAAGTCAACATCCCTTGGCAATGGACTCACTGTGTACCAAATATACATAAATATATACCACCAGTGGACTTTTCCCTCGTGTTATAAAGTAAACTGCATCTGCGTTTGTTTTTACATATTATAAGATAGCAAACAAGTATATGGCACTCCTGATGGAAAAAAACCATCATCGACTTCAGACACCAAACGTGTTAATAGTGCATTGTTATCAGTGTAACGTATGACCACATGCATAAATATATCGGCTACCTTACCTTCCAAACTAGAAGCGCATAAGTAAACTTGCTACGACTATTATATTATATTTATATTTTTTCATATTAAAATAATTGTAGTAGAGTAGTGTAGAGTTTTTAGTATTTTACTGGGAAAAACATTTCTAAATTACAATATTCGTACAAATATATATTATATATTTTAAAACAACCTTATGTATTAACAATAATATCATTGTATATTTTGATTATTTATGTAATAGGTAGATTAAATATTTATTAAAAAGGTTCAATTATCAAAACTTTAAAGTATGTCAAAACTATTTTTATCCAATTTAATGGTTATTAGCCTTTTTAAATATTGTTAATGCTCAAAAACGTTAATAATAAACACTATTAAAAAATATAAGTAATATTATTATTTAATTATGTGGTATAATGAGTTATTATTCTTCGATTTTCATTGATAACAATTTAACAATTACCAAAAACTATTTACCTACACTTAAAATTTTAAATTACTAAGTTTTATAAATTACAAGTAAATTATTGAAAACCATAAAATTTTACATAAATTAGCTACATGTATGCATAAATGTATGTATATTAATATCTTAAGAGAATTAAATGTATATTTATAGTGTATTTTAAAATTTTAAGCCTCTATTATCTGTCTGTTATACATTTTAAGCGTAAATTATTTTTGTTATATTTTTTTAATTTTGTTAGAAAAAAAAACGAATTATAAAAAACATATTAAACACAATTTACCCTAATTTATAAATGGGAAAGTTTGTTTGTGTGTCTTTCACGGCAAAATGTAGTGAGGAATCGATGTGATTTTTGAAATGAAGATATTTGAAGGGGTGGAGAGTGACATGGGCTACTTTTTGTCTCTTTCTAACCCCCCGCTTCCCTAAATAGAATTAGCGCGAGCAAAACCACAGGCAAAAGCTAGTACAACGTAGTTAAATATACTATCTAATAATATATTATACATATTTTTGATAAGCGTTTATTATTAACACTTAATTATTACTAATGTTTAAAAACCTTGATAAAAATTTTATTGGATAAAAATAGTTTTGACATAACTCAAAATTTTGATAGTTGAACCGATTTAATAAACATTTAATCTGATTATTACGTAAATAACGAAAATATACAATTACATTACTGATAAAATAAAAGACTTCTTTTAAAACTAATATGTATTTGTAGGAATATCATCATATCATTTAAAAGTGTTTTATTCCAGTATTAAAGGAAATGAAATGACTCTACCCAACTCTACTAGACTGATTTTAATACGAAAAATAAATTAAAAGTGTTAACTTTTGCAGTGTTCGCAGTTTTTTATCACTGCAAATGAATATAATTTAATATTTAGAAAAAAGTGTACGCATAATTTTTTTGAAACCAGCGCACACGCTCATTTGCAAAACTTAAGTGTAAATAAGCTTATGTTGGTTGGGTTCCCTTTGAAGAATCGAACATCTGCCATTATGTCAGGCAGTTTATAAAAGGCAAATGATTGACGATACGTGCTATTACCAACGTGACTACTAGATGGTAGAGTTCCGCAACGTGTCGACCGGCTTTGGTACCACCACTTTACCCACTCCTGCCGCATAAATTTGAACAGTACAGTGAGCTTAAGCATATGGTACTACCATTGCGCTACATGGATAAAAATGGACCATTACCTCTTATGACATCCATAGGTGATGGTTGTCTCTTTCCATCACGAGAAATATTTGCTGTTTTGCTACCTTTCAAATTTTATGGTTAAAGCGTCATTGAGCCAGAAACATAAAGGCAGTAGTGACACCTCTCCTAGACGAGGTATTGTAGAATTCTACCACCTATTGGCACTATCCTATCTCCCTATCGACACTAAAAAAACTGCCTGGTTGATGCTCTGCTAATAAAAGACCATACCGAAAACGGATTTTTCTTAAGTCTTAAGCATCCAAAGCATATCTTACCTTTTAATCAATGCTGCAACTGACTGGAAAGCTCTTACTTACGTTGATTACTGTCATGCAAGTCTTGTGGTTAGTTAAGATGTAAAGCGTTCGCACCGCGGGTAGAGCCACCCCTCGCAGGCGCTAAGCCGCAGCTAATTACAATCGAGCACTCGCAAATTAATCATCGCGAGATAAATCGGCGCGTGCCCGCTCAGTATCGAGACTATTTCGGTGTAGGCGGGGCGAAGCGCGTGAATCAGTCGCGCGCCGGCCGCCGTCGCGTGAGGTCCGTGCCGAGAATGAGCGCGAGCGCTGCGATGGTGCGATGAGGAGTGGGCGCGCGGCGTTCTGCTGGGCTCTGCTGTGCCTGGCGGGCGGGCTTGCGGCGCCGCGCCGCCCGTACTGCGAGCGCGCCGACGTCGCCTGGCGGGCCTACCGCGCGCCCGCCGCCTTCGAGGCGCGCGTCACGTCGCTGGCCGCCGCAGACGGAGCCGCCAGTGTCAGAGTCCGCAGAGTATTACGCCGACAAGGCCGCTGGCCCAGAGAAGACGACCTTCTACGCCTCAAGCTGCCGAAGGAAACCCTCGAGTGCTCGGGACGGTTCGAAGTCCCGCTTCAGAACCGACAGAACTATATCGTGTTCGCGGAGCGACGGGGCCACGCCGCCGTGGCCCTGGGTCCTCCCCTGAAAAGGACTGCAAAGTTGATCAGGAGGATACGAGCGGTCTACAAGCCGGGTTACAGTGAGTGTTTTGTGTTTTGTTGCATGGGAGTTCCTCGAATTCACGCTCAAAGGTATTCCACTCGAGTTTCGCGTGACGACTTCTTCAGTTGCATGTTGGTGCATTTGTTGTACAAAAGGTCATCTTAAAACGTTTAATTGAAATTCTTTATTAAACTCGCGTTTGTACAAAACAATCTGTAAGTACCGTATTATTAGTGGCGCTCATAAATTAAATTGCCAACGAATACAAGGCAGGTGTATCGTTCGAACAAGTAGCTATTAGGAATCCATTTTAGGTGCAGTGTAAATAGTGAACTAGCGTGGTCACTGTAGCAAAACATCGTCAGACACTGCATACGGCTAGTCTTCATTTATGCACCCTTCATAAACGGTCAGATGCATAAAAAAGCTTTTAATGAAATGATTACAATTGTATCTATTGTTGCAATCATGTTATGTTACGAACGAAAGCTCAAATAAAATAATAATATAATTAAAACATTACACATGTGAAACACATACAAAATATTTGAAGCAAACAACAAGAATGACAATTGATTAATAAATCTTAATCAACGTCTCTATATATTATGATATCATACAATTTTATTTTTCAATCATCATAGTGTAATTTATAATACATTACCGCCAACTCTACCAAGTCTAACTTTAGTTCTGCTTTTTTATTGTTTTTCCACTGTCTTTAGTTGTTATATTTCAATAATTTAAACTTAAAAAATTAAAAAACAAATAATAATTACAAAAATATTAACGAAAGTATTTCTAGAGGTAAGGTTAAAGTAACGCAAATAGGTGTGCAATAATTATTTTACGTTCAATCGCAGTTTTCATCAAGGAAATACAAATAAAGTCACTAAAGAATTTTTATAGCTTTGGGATAACCTTATGACATATATTCACTAATAAATTATTATTAGCTTTGGTCCTATATGAATCAGGTTATGTACATCAACTCTAGTAATTCAGACGTACTTTTCAATTCATCGTATTTTTCAGACTCTACATTAATTTAATATTTGCAATTTTGATTACAACGCAATTAACATATACAATATAATACTTATATTTATTATCTATTGTTATCCGCCGTGTTGGTCCCGGCCTCCTTTGAAGAATAGGCCAACTGCTGTTCTGCCAGGCAGGTCGTAAATGGCGACCGATTGGCTATCGAGTCACTACCATCGTGGCAACTAGGTGGTAGAGTTCTGCATTGTCTCGCCCGGGTCTGATACCACCGCCTTACCTATTCCTGCCGCAATAGCGTCAGTGCTTGTCCCTGTCGTGTTCCGGTTTGGAGGGTAAGGTAGCCGGTAAACTTATGCATGTGGCATTAGACCTCGCCACGAGATAGCAACGCACCATTAACATCTTTGGTGTCTATAGGCGATGGTTGACTCTTTCCATCAGGAGACCCATCTGCTTGTTTGCTATCTTATGATATAAAAAAAAAATTCTATATATAAGTATTACATATAAGAATACTTGTGTCAAACAATAAAAATAACTATTAATTAATAAAACTTAATCAACTCCTGTATCATTATATATCATGATATCAAAAATTTTGTTTTCTGATAATACCATAGAGTAATTAACTATACGATTTATGTTTTTCTGCTATTTTAACAACCACGTGGTTACTGAAAATAATTTTAAGTAAAATTGTAATTCATATAGAGGGAAAATATGAATAAAACCGCTAGAATTATAATTCTTAGACAATTTAGAAAATAGTATAACCACAATCTATCCTAGGGGCAAAAAAGGTGTTTTTATATCAACCTTACATGTTTATTATTAAGTCCCTTATGAAGTAGGTAAGTTTCCGGTCTATTCACAACAGTCAGGAAACCCGGTGGTGGTTAAAATGTCTTTTGCCAGCTCTGCTATCTCCGATGAACACGTGGAGCTTGAGGTACTATTATATAATAATGTTGCATTAAAGATTGCAGTAACTCTAGAAATATCACAAATGAAAAATTTGACATATCAGTTGTAATATCTTGACTTCAACAATATTGTGTATATTGAATAAGAAATGTGCCTTATAGGACGATGTGGTCGCTCAGCGACAAAGTCCTTAAATTAAATTTAAAAAAAAATCCCCGTGTTGGTCCCGGGCTCCTTTGAAGAATAGACCAACTGCCGTTTTGCCAGGCAGGTCGTAAAAGGCGACCGATTGGCTATACAAGTCACTACCATCGTGACTACTAGGTGGTAGAGTTCTGCATTGTCTCTCCCAGGTCTGGTACCACCGCCTTACCTATTCCTACCGCAATAGCGTCAATGCTTGTCACTGTCGTGTTTCGGTTTAGAGGGTAAGGTAGCCGGTAAACTTATGCATGTGTGTGACCTCGCCACAAGATAGCAACCCACCATTAACATCTTTAGTGTCTATAGGCGATGGTTGACTCTTTCCATCAGGAAACCCATCTGCTTGTTTACTATCTTATAAAAAAAAAATTACATAAAAACGTATAAAAGCACCTTGTACTAATTTTTACGTAATTTAAGGCATATATCACAATTTAAAACTATATATCTGCATGCTTTCGGGTATATTTAATCTGTTGACTCTACATTTTTTCATATCTAGAAACTTAGTGATTAATTTTAGTTTTAACGCATCTTTTTAATTAATACTTGTGCCAAGTATACAACTGGTTATCTATATACCAGATTATATTATGTTATATAAACATTCCTTCTTCGTGAAAAATTAAGTTTTCTTCTCTTATAACGCTTACTATATATATAGTTATAATTGACATTTTCAACGATATCTAAATACAATAAATATTTCAGATTTATCTTTATTATCTTTTTCTGAAAATCTGTGTTACCGAAGGTGAAAATGTTTATCGATATAGGTACTTTGCTTCATGTATTCACAAGCTTCCACTGACTTTATAATTTTGACATCTAAAATAATGACGTTTTGGTGGCTAAAACCAAAAGGGATTATTTTTATAATCTATACATTTAAATTGTCTCCCCGTTGGTCGAGTGGTTAGCGACCCTGACTACACAATCGATGGGGCACGGGTTCGATTCTCGACGGGGAAAAGCATTTATATAATGAGCATAAATGTTTGTGTGTATTTCCGTCTTGGGTGTTTATTAAATATATTCTAGTATTTATATATGTATTTCTATGTATTAGTATCGTTGACTAACACCCATAACACAAACAGTTTGCTTACTTTGGAGTTAGATCAGATCAGTAAGTGTAATTTGTCTAATAAAAAAATAAATACACACACACACACACACACACATATATATATATATATATATATATATATATATATATATATATATATATATATATATATATATATATATATATATATGTGTGTGGGTGTGTGTGTGTGTGTGTATATATATTCTGAAATGGTTAACGTAAAGTTCTGATATTTAAAAAAACTTATAAAAAAATTGTACCAAATTTTACAAAAAAATTGGAGCTTAATCGCCGGAAATGTCAGGACAAGTGTCAAAAAACCTCATCGCTGGAGTTCACGTGAGACGTAACGCTACATTTGATAGTCGAGCACCGACATGTCTCAACTGGAGCGTGTAGTGACGTCACTGCGGAGGAAGACCAACCCAGCACCTCGGCAATACGCGAGACAAAACATAGATATGCTAATAACGTGAGATTTGTATAATCTTGTCTTATTCATCTCGTTAGCTTCCTGAACAACTTTATTAATTACATTTTAATTGATACAATAGAATTCAAACGTTACTTAAAAATGGTTCACAGACAATTTTGTAAAGAAAATTGCTTGATGTACATTAGTTTTTGTAAAAAAAGTATATTCACACCCGTATCCCCGAACAGGTTGGCAGAGGTACAATAAATGCACCCACGATTAGCCGAAAATACTTTAGTCCCACATTGTGATAGGTGGCAAGCGTATCGCCAATCGGGCACTTTTTCCAATCCCGGGCAACGTTTTTTTTATTAATAAACTGAAAAACACATTTTTCAATTGCCCGACCCGGTATCGATCCGGGACCTCATGTAGTCAATTCCAATACAGAACCACTAGATCACAGAGGCGATAAGTTTTTGTATATCATAGAAAAGGCATTGCAAATAGATTTTAGTTCTCTCTGCATCTTTTACCATTTTTAAAGTAAAGAAGAGTTCTAAGGGTATGGCTTAACTCCAGCCGCTAAATTACATCATCGGGCATCACGTTAAAATTTCAAGTTCCACTCTGCCTATATCGATGCCTGGAACTCTATAGCGCGATATCATTCCGTCAGTGAAAACAATATCATCACGCCAACTCCCTTGCGAGGTAGGCGGAGTACATTGGACATTAATAAATGATCCTTTTCACTACAATTTATCATGTTTCTTTTTATATCATAAGATAGCAAACAAGCAGATAGCTCTTCTAATAGGAAGAGAAACCATCGCCTATAAACACTAAGGATGTTGAGAATGCATTGCTATCCGTGTAGCGAGATGGCAATGCCACATGCATAAGTCTAGCGCCTACCTTACCCTCCAAACCATAACAACCGTGACAAGTATTGACGCTATTGCAGGAGGAATAAATGAAGCCAAATCCGTTCAAAACGTTGCAGAACAGAGTGCTAAGTGTGAGTTTTTCTTTTCAATAAGTGTAATTTGTCCCGTGAATATTTATTTATTTATTTATTTATTCTATATTTTTGGTCAAATACCTTATTACACAAAGGATAAAACGAGATGCCATTACTAAGACTCCGCTGTCCATCCGTGTATCTGTCTGTCTGTTATTAAGCTGTATCTCATGAACCGCGATGGGTAGACAGGCGACATTTTCACAGATGATGTATTTCTTTTGCCGCTGTTACAAAAGTCCTAAAAGCTGAATAATATAAGAATTTAAGGCTCCCAAACAATAAAAGTGATTGTTTTACAATTTTTTTTCTGGATCTTAATAACTACAACTTGTATATTCTTGAAATATTCACAGAATATTTAGTTATATAGGGTCATTCACTATCACAGCATTCGGTACATCTTACCAAAGATATCCAGCTAAAAACAAACGTCATTCGAAGATTTAAAAGTTTTTGATTTTTGTGAAATTTTATTCGTATACGAAATTTTATTCGTACAAGTCAAAAAGTTTTACACCCCTGAATGACATCTGTTTTTAGCTGGATATGGCTGGATAAATATTTTCACCTATTACGGTATGACCTTATATATTCACTTTAAAAATAAATAACTAAATAAAAATAAAATAAATATTTAAGGGGGGCTCCCAGATATCAAACGTGATTTTTATCGTTTTTTATAGAATTGTAATATACGGAACCACCATACACTTGGTCGTTTTTATATGTTTTTACTGCTATTCCTTTTATTGTGTAGATTTATATGTACGTGAAACTCTATTTTCAGATTAGACTACACTTAACAAATCATAATTTAATGGATCTTTCATGTGCTTGTTTTTAATCTGCAATAACGCGCGGTTGATTATCAAAAGCTCTCCGGACAAGAGTGGCGCTAGCCTTTTTGTTTACGTTCGTGGCTCAAAATGTTTGTCTGGATATTATCCGTCGTTTTCTCTTTGTTAATGTTCGTTATCCCATTAACTCACTGTGCAGCAAGCTGATATTCAATGATATCATGTGTGTAGTCCGTACGATACACAACACTAAGCCTTTTCAACAAAAAATATGCCTAATGTTCTAAATGTCACAACGAAAATAAAAACTTTAATTCTACTAATATTGATAATATAAATAAAAACTGGTCAAGTACGAGTTGGACTCGCACACGAAAGGTTTTTTTTATAGATACACGTACCTGTATCTATAAAAAAACGCAAAAAATCACGTTTGTTTTATGGGAGCCCCCTTAAATATTTATTTTATTCAGTTTAAATACATAAATTACGAAAAATGTATAAAATATTTTAAAAAATCTATTAGTATCACATTGTTGTCAAATAAATAACATCACGCTGATTCCTTTGTGACAAAGACAGATTGATACCAACAAAATGATAAATAAATAAAATGATGTGGTGTCGCGGGACACCAGGTAGGAACGAACTTCCTTCGGTTAAACGGCACTACTCGCTTGTGTACGCGACTATCGCGCCTGCGCACGTCTCATTTAACGCTTTTATTCCACGCATTTTTCTTACTTATCACATTTTTTTCAGTTCGGTCGCGCAGCAAAATCCCTATCCCCTCCAAGCCTGCCGTAAGGAACTTCGTTCCAAAACTTCGTTCCAATAAATAAATATCGTTGGAGAAATTACACAAATTGATCTTGCCCCAAAGTAAACAAATTATTTGTTTGTATTATGGGAGGTAGTCAACCATAGTAATACATAAAAATACTTATATAAATACTGTAATATACATAATAAAATAATAAGTGATGTAATACATAAATATCAATAGGTGATGATTCCATCACTTTATTTATTAGCCATAATTATGATTTCTCGCTACCATTAACAGGAACTAAGAGATTTACTAGCCCTTAGATACGTGGGGGTGCAAACATGTAAATGATACGGGCCTCTTTGAAGAATAAATCATCTGCCGTTCTGCCAGGCATTTTGTGAGAGGCGAACGACTGGCTATACGGGCCATTGCCAACATGGCTACTAGGTGGTAGAGTTCTGCATAATCTCGCCCGGGTCTGATACCACCGAGTTTCCTTGTACTGTCGCAACAGCGTTATTGCTTGTCACTGTCGTGTTCCGGTTTGGAGAGTAAGGTGATCCGTAAAACTTATGCATTTGGCATTAAGACCCCGCCACAAGGATAGCAACGCACCATTAACTTCTTTTCTTCTTCTTATAGGCGATGATTTCTCTTTCCATCAGTAGAGCTATTTACTTGTTAGCTATCTTATAAAAGAAACTGGGCGAAACGTTGCAAAACTTTACTATCGATTTATCGAATAGTCATGATAGTCGTGACTCGTATAGCCTAACTGTCGCCCTTTACGAGCTGCCGGGCAGAATAACAAACAGTCTATTGTTGAAAGGTAGCCATTTTTTAGGGTTCCGAAGTAAACTAGGAACCCTTTCGCTATGTCCGTCCGTACGTCCGCACGATTGCTCAGAGATCCTTAGTACTATAAAGCTGTAATTTGGGATCAATATCCATATTCGTCACGTCAACGAAGTGGTAGCTCCCCTGCAAGTAAAGTGGGGATGTTAAGTTTTTTTCTCACGTACCCCATTTTATAGGGTATCGTTGGATAGGTTTTTCAAAAGTATAGGTCCTTGAAAACAAGTTTTCGATTAGGGACTCGTTTGTAAAATGTTAAGCTTTTAAGTGCTAAGTTTTCAATTCGGGAGTCAAGTGCCTCCTCCCTTCTAAAGGCTAAACGGTTGATTTTGGAGGTAAGAAAAAAAAATCATGGTAGTAATAAATATAATAAAATTAAAAAGAAAACTATCACAGCTTAGAAGGCATTACAAGTTTATATAGACGGGGAACATGTGGTGCAGATATATATTTGTCATGGACGTTGAATAGCTTAAATTTTCATAGTATGAAGCTACAAAAGACATCTTCTTAGTCCGCATTATCGTGAGAGGCAACTTCGGAATCCTAGATTGCGCGTGGCCTGACAAGCACTTTACAAATTCTTTTTTTAATTTATTTTCAAAGGGAGCTTTAAAAAACACGGTGGTAATTTGTGGCTAGCAGATACATTTTCATTCCAAGAACTAGACGTTTCTCGAATAGATTTTTTTTCTAAAATTCAACGATACTTGTGTACACCTGTTGCTAAGTTTTCGTAGTCGTGAATTCCATTTGCAGTACTTATTTAAGATTTTTCTCGTTAATTCTTTAGTTATGATCGCAAGCTCGCGCTTATTCCAATTGCAAAAAACACCGTGTGAATTGTTTCTCAATTAATAGAACAAGTGCCAATAAACTCATTATTATAGTGTTAATTACCATCATATTATTGGGATAAAATTAACACTGTTTTTATTTCATTTACTCTAGGTACGATTTTTATATTACTAATTCTGTTTATGTAATTTAACTTGTCTGAGAAGAACTCTTTGCTTGGTCTCAAGTTAGGTTAGTTAAAATATATCAAGTTAAATCATCAAGTTAAAATATCTCAAGTTAAAAAATATTATGTTTATTCGGATTACTCTTAAACGTGAATAGGTATTCACAATTTAAGAGTAAGAAGTTCGGGGTAAAACTAGTTAATTATTAAAATTTTGAAACCTTTGAACTCCTCCCATAACAAAACTATAGCTACAGCTATGACACGATATATATGCGGGCAAGAGGAGACATTTTGTCCACGTTAACTAATTTCTTGCTTGTCTAAACCAAAGTTATAAAGTGGAAATATTTAATTTTTTGTTTGTTTGATACGAGTACGTTTTAACTTAAAAACGAATTCACCGATTTTAAAAATTCTCTCACCCTTAGAAAGCTACATTATCTAGAAATCACATAAGCTAATGTTTTGCCTGCCTTGGGAATAGGGAAGTAATGAATTTAGGTCACGCGAACAAAATCGCGGGTAACAGCTGGTTGTAATATGTAAACCAATTTGTGTTAATGTCAGTATTCAAAACATGTAAACCAATGTTTCCCTATGAAAGTATCCATATTATATTCTGAGTTTTGTGTATTATAAGTGCAATCAAGTTGTGTTTCACCATTATTGCTTTAACCGTTGCAATTACAATAATATCTATATTGATATTATAAATGCGAAAGTTTAGATATTTGGATGGATGGATGTTGGACTGGACGGATGTTTGTTACTTAATCACGAAAAAATACTGAATGAAATTTGGCACACAGGTAGATGACAACCTGTAATAGCACATAGGCTATTTATCCCAAAAAATTGATCCAAATCTGCTGAAATTTTGAAGTAATAGAAATTGAAAATAAGAACATACATAAACCGCATTAAATTCCTCCTCCTGGGAAGTCTGTCAACAAGCCATCCAATAGAAACAAAGCAAAGAATCCATTAAACAGCGATATAAATTATTTATGTAATAACATTCAACTTGATAAATACAAATATGAGTGGTTTGTTCTTATATAATAATTTTATTTTACGAAACGAGACTCTTCCTTATTTTTCAACAATTTTGGTAGAGGAATAATCTTGTGTGGCGATGAGAATTGTGATAACTACTCATTTTGCTGACCACCCAAGAAAAATGGCATGGTTATTCCTGCCCCAATAACATCTATGTGTTTGTAGTCATGTACCAGTTTGAAGGATATGATAAATTTATCCATTGGTTCTCTAACCCTGCCAAACGAATCGCAACACACCAATAGCATCTTTGGTATCTATGGTATAGGCGATGTTTATCTTTTCCATCAGGAAAACCTTCGCTTTGTTATCCTTGGTTACAAAATATAAATATATAAAAAATAAAAATTTATATTATTTATATATTTTTTATATTTTTTATAAGATAGCAAACAAGCAGATGGGTCTCCTAATGGAAAGAGTCAACCATCGCCTATAGACACCAAAGGCGTTAATGGTACGTTGCTATCTTGTAGCGAGGTCTTATGCTACATGCATGAGTTTACCGGCTACCCTGCCTTCCAACCAGGAACACGACAATGTCAAGTACTGACGCTATTGCGGTAGGAATAGGTAAGGCGGTGGTACCAGACCCGGGCAAGATAATGCAAAACTCTACCACCTAGTAGCCACGATGTTAGTGACTCGCATAGCCAATTTGGTCACCTTTTACGACCTGTCTGGCAGAACGGCAGTTGGCCTATTCTTCAAAGGAGCCCGAAACCAACACAGAGATTCCGGGCTCCTTTGAAGAATAGGCCAACTGCCAACAACCAATTGAAACACTCTAACTCTCACTAAAACGATTATCGATGTGCAACATTTTTGTTCTCGCTTTCCTGAAATATGTGACAGTGATTTCATGAAATGCAACGGAAGTATGTAACAGGAAGCCGGAGAATCGTGCGTTATTTGAATAGACCACTGACCCGGTAGAGTAGACGGTAGAGACGGTCATCAAATTGTCTCAATCACTTATATATTACACATCATATGCGATTACTGTAAGGCTCGCTCGTTTCTTACAATACGGTAGCAACAAATACTCCTAATACTCATAATAGAAATTTTCCTTCATCGCTTCCAATCATTGTCTCGCCCAGATCTGGTATCACCGCCTTACCTATTCCTGTCGCAATAGTGTCAGTACTTGTCGTGTTCCGATTTGGATGGTAAGGCAGCTGGTAAACTTATGCATGTGTCATTAGACCTCACCACAAGATGGCAACGCACCATTAACTTCTTTGGTCTATAGGCGATGGTTGACTCTTTCCATCAGGAAACCCATCTGCTTGTTTGCTATCTTATAATATAAAAAAATAACCATTCGCTTGGGAAATCACAGAAAATAATACTTTATTGCTATCGGTGTAACTAATATAATGCCAAGTGCATATATTAATGCTATCTTATGCTCTAAACCAGCACACGTCAGTAATTAGCACTGATGCCATTGAAAAAGTTAAGACAATGGTATCAAACACATGTGAGAGGTAGAAGAACTCTATCATAGTATCAATGATAGTAACATGTTAGCATCAGTTATTATTTTTTATGATCTGATGAGAGATAGACAGACGAAAAGGAACCCGAGCAACGCTTGGTTAAGACATCCATCCAGTAACACTCCTCTATGAAACCAATCGTCGGTAAGGATGTTTTCAAACAAATAAGTTGAGACCTTTAGAAAAAGATGTTGTTAATTTAAAAGACCGGAAACGCATCTTTTTAGAACACGTTTCAAGGTCTTACAACCACTAGGTTTTTATGAACACAGTTTTTATGAACGAAGGAGCGAACAGACAGACAACTATGTCTGTCTGTTCGCTCCTTCGTTCATAAAAACTAATAAAAAGCTAAGACCGACACTGAGTACAAAATATTCTGCAGTAACAATGCACGGAAACATGTTTATAAAACAACCGTCATTCCCCAATTTGATGTGCGACGTGGGCATCAAAAGAGCAATAAATCCAATTAATTATTTAACGTAAAATAGGTTAATTATACTGAACCAGAATAGTATCTAAATCTAGTCAGCGTCAAGCTACGTCTTCATTAAGTGCGGCAGTCGCGATCTTCTGCGACAAATTAGTTTTCCCCGCAATATTTCTATGATACGCATGTATTATACATTTTTTTTATATCATAAGACAGCAAACAAGCAGATGGGTCTCCTGATGGTAAGAGTCAACCATCGCCTATAGACACCAAAGATGTTAAAGGTGCGTTGGTAACTTGAGGCGAGGTCTAATGCCACATGCGTAAGTTTACAAGGGCGAGACAATACTGAACTCTACCACCTAGTAGCCACGATGGTAGTGATTCGCATAGCCAATCGGTCGCCTTTTACGACCTGCCTGGCAGAACGGCAGTTGGCCTATTTTTCAAAGGAGCCCAGGACCAACACGGGGGATATCATATAATTATATTTTTTAATAAAACACACACAGCAAATTGAGTATATATTTGTACAATAATTTAGGTTATAATTAGTTAAAAAAAAATTAAACGACGGTAAAAATTATGAGAATTGCCAACCTTAGAAAATTTTATTTTGTTGCCTACCGCATTACATATAAATAATGTTGCCAACTTCAAAATATTTAAATTTTCAAAAATTTATATTATACATTTTGGTACATAATCTTTTTTTTTAATAAAGAAATATGATAAATTGGTGGGTGATGCAACCTCTTTTTCATTTTTTCCTTCATTAGGGCACCAAATTACGCAGGCATTAGTTAAAATTATCGAAAAAGTTTTTAGGTTGTTGGTCTGTGTTATCATTTATTATCTATTTTCATGCCCTTATTGTTGAATTTAAAAATAAATTAAATGGAAGCACCCTCGGGGTATACTCCTTCCAATGAAAAAATAATTATCAAAATCGGACAACTCTGTAAAAAGTTATGCGTGATCTAATATAAAAATATAAAACGCGTCGAATTTGTTCCTCGTTCGTTTTTTCGTCGGTTGAAAATGCACTTATACTGTTTTACCATAAAATAGAATTTATCTATATATTAAGATACATATATATTTTCACGCCAGATCGTTTTCGGTGTTAGCAGAGAGAATGAGTGCCATATATCATGATCCAGACAGACTTGCCTTGCTTCTTGCATATTCATAACTCTCTTCATACAAACACGCTGGTTTCAAAGACTTTTTACACCGTCTTCGGACAGTACCCAACCAATTTCATCATAGTACGTCAGTCTTGGTCTCCCCCCGGTACCTACATCCATCCACATGTCCGAACAAACGTAGCATGCCCTTTCTCATTTTTTATATTATATTAACATGTAAAGCAAAAACTTTATAAAAAGTTACTTTCAAACTGGAACACGATTGCGAAAGCACCGATGATATTGCGGAAACGTATAAAGCTTTTCTCGCCTTTTCGTTATCTATAGAAAATGGTTGTCCACTATCTAGTATCCTATGATAAAACAGAGTTCATTAACATTAGTTCGCAAATCAATATATAAAAATATAAAGGTGTGTCCGACCTTCGGTTGCTCCCAAGTCATGGCGTCTTATTAAAAGCCTCTGTTTCATAATAGCGGCGGACGTTACGGGTTGCCGGCTCACCATTATTTTCGTTGCGCTCTGCCGGGTTTACTGTCCTATTAGGAGAATTAACGTACATCGCTATATTATGCACTAATATATACGATTATATTCTATTAACGAATCGTTTTCGACCAACTACAGAAAAGAAGGAGGTCCCAAGTTCAAGTTCGTAAGATCTTTTATTTAGTTTTTATTATATGTAGGCTATTTCAAGGTTTTCCTTCCAGCCGTTCGGAGTATTTACAATCAAAAATCAAACAATGTTTTATTCAAATAAACGTTTACAGGTACTTGACGAATAGACATTTTTAGAATTACCATTGGATCGGAACGTTCGGGTGGTGGTATGTCGCAACCTAGTACATAAACATGTAAGAAACAAACGATAAGGGTTATCATTTTTTTTTGTGTTATAGCACTCACCCCGTGCTTGGGAAAACTGGAAAAACTTTAAAAAACAAAGAAAAATATCGACACCCAGGGATTGACTTGATTGATTGACGTCGATCGACGTAATCGATCATATAGCAAAGAAAACTTTCGCCACGTCGAGCCTGTCGACACTAGCTCAGTGGGAGAGCGTCCCGTCTTTAGACAGATGATCGCAGGTTCAATTCCTATGTGTCGATATTTTTCTTTGTTTTTAAAGTTTTTACAAAGGTTATCATGTCAGTAAAAGCGACGCCGGTAATAACCAAGTAATTACAACTTGACTACCAAGTAACCGATAAAGCGTGGTAAAATGCTGTGATCTGTGTAAAGTACCCACGTGATGATGATGTATCTCTCCTAATAACTTGAAGACGGTTGGGACGATTAAAGAAAACCTAGTTTTTGTTTAAAGGGTATACTTTGCGGTGGTCTTATTGTCATTAGCTAATATGTGATGGTGAGATTCTTGAATTTTCCAAGGGACCTTATGAGGTCACTTCAAGGAAATTTTTCAGAAATTATATAAGTGAATTAACCGGCTGGTAAAATTATGCACGTGGCAAAATATCCATCACACTGATCACAACGTGTCATTAACGTCTTCGGTGTCTATAGGCGGTGGCTGTCTCTTACCAACAAGATAGCCATTTGCATATTTGCAAAAAAACTTTTTTTTATATATTATAAGATAGCAAACAAGCAGATGGATCTCGTAATGGAAAAAATAAACCATCGCCTATGGACACCAAAGATGTTAGTGGTGCGTTGGTATCGTGTGGCGAGGTATAATGCCACATGCAGTAATTTACCGGCTACCTGATTTTGCAAACCAGAACACGACAGTGACAAACACTAACGCTGCTGTGGCAGAAATAAGTAAGGCGGTGGTACCAGACCTAGGCGAACCGATGCAGAACTCTACCAGCCACGATGGTAGTGACTCGCCAATCAGTCACCTTTTACGACCTGCCTGATAGCCTATTCTTCAAAGGGGCCCGGGACCAACACGCGGAAGATTCTCTGATATGCTAGTATAATTTTGATTTGCGAGTATAACTCCACCAAAACCTTCATTTTCCGGAATATGGGATCGAACCCAAGACTTTATAATTCAAGCCAAAACGCTATCAAACAAACTACCAAAACAAATAAACTACATTTCATATGTAAGATAACCAAATAGCACACTGATTAGCAACAAGCATAATAGATTTCCAATTGAATGTGTTATCTAATAGTAGCGTCCTTGTTATATGTAACCCGTGCATCCGCAGTACCCAATATAATCGTTGCCGGCTCATTGATGCGTTCACTAATTGTGTTTCATTATATGTTTGTGTGTATGTACGACCTGTAAATGGCCTGATCAGTCAAGGTTATGGAAATTAGAGCTTAAGACTCAGGTATTAATCAGCAAAAGGTACATCGTTGAATGTTGATTATAGTGATATTTATCATAAGACTAGCTGACCCGTCAAACGCTGTTCTGCCTTTTTAACTACTCTTTTTTTTTCTATATTTTCTTACCTTTTAAACCTTTTCTGTACTTCAACAATTAATTCAAAACCAAAATCAGCCAAATCGGTTCAGCTGTTCTCGAGTTTTAGCGAGACTAATGACTGTTCATTATTGCTGTCAATTGATTTTTATATATATAGATAGCAAACAAGCTGGCAAGCTAAAAGCAAGGAGCCCGACGATACTCCCGACGTATAGTCAACCGTCGCCTATAGACACCAAGATATTATCTAACGATGCGTTGCTATACATATAGCGTAATGTTTCTTTTTATAATATGAGATAGCAAACAAGCAGATGGGTCTCCTGATGGAAAGAGCCACCCATCGCCTATAAACATCACAGGTGTTAATGGTGCGTTGCTATTTTGTAGCGAGGTCTGATGCATAAGTTTACCGACTACCTTACTCTCGAAACCCTCCAAACCGGAACACGACAGTGACAAGCACTGACGCTATTGCGGCAAAAATTTTAGGCGGTGGTACCAGATCCGGACAAGACAATTCAAAACTCTACCACCTAGTAGCCACGATGACAGTGCCTCGAATCGCCAATCGGTCGCATTTTACGACCTGCCTGGCAGAACGGCAGTTGGCCTATTCTTCAAAGGAGCCCGGGATCAACTTGGGGATGATAATATATATTATAAGCGCCAATTTTTTGACTTTTACGAACTGCCTGACAGAATTGCAGATGATCTATTCTTCTTCAAAGGCGGCCCGGTATGTTGGTATAATATTATTTAACGAAACGAAGATCATTACGCCTTAAGTGAATGGGTTTGTAATTAAACGAAGATTCTTATAGCACGTTAGGCGGATGGGTTTATAATGAAACGAAAATCCTTATAGCGCGTTAGGCCTAAGGGTTTGTAATGAAACAAAGATCCTTATAGCGCGCAAGGAGAATGGGTTTGTAATGAAACGAACAATATGTTTAGCAATGTAAGTTATTTGTAATGAATATTTTGGTGGGGTGGGGTTTAAACTAGCGACCCGCTACGGCTTCGCATGGGTAATATATACAAAAAACCTTGACAAATTATACACTTGAACCTTCCACATGAATTTTTCTATACATAGCTGAAAATCGCATTGAAAATCCGTTTATTCGTTTTTGAATTTATGGCGAACAGACAGATATAAAGAGGCGCTGGGGGATTTTGTCTTATAATATGTATAAATTAGTATAAAGCAAAAATAGCATTAATAAATTTTCCTAATTTTTTCCTACTGGTTTGGTGGAGACCTAGTATGCAAGGTATCCCACCGTTAGTTAATCTGCCGCGCTGAAGTAAATCCCAAAATCCCCTATTAGGCTCCCCCACCATAACGTAAACAAAAAATAAATGTCCCCCTTCAAGAATAAAGCTTCATCGTCACGATTGATTGTTGTTGAGGCATATTTTATTGCCAGTATTATCGTAGATCTTAAAGACACGCAAACCGTTCCAGCTACAAAAATACCATAACGACATTTAACGTCCAACCAGAATTTCGGACGGCAGATATATGTGACTATACGGATAGAAAAAAATTAATGATGCATTAAAATAGAAATTTTGACGTGTTTCTAGATTTTATACGCATACTGTCAGCATTAAAATGTTTGATTACTTTTATTTCTTACGCTTTAGAATAAGTTTATTTTCTGTTATCCATAATAATATAAATTCGAAATTGTGTCCATCTGTCTATTTGTCTGTTACGCTTTCATGATTATACTGATTCAATTTTGATCAAATTCTAAGGAAATAGTTTGAAATTCGGGATCATCTACATCTCAACCCCAAAAGAACTGAATTAGGAGACGAAAGATTACCTTTTAATTTACTCGCAGACGAAGCTCCGTGACTTAGGTAACAATTAATATAGTTATGCTTGTATTTCTAAAAAGTTAGGCAGAGATACGATGCAGATGAATGCACATATTTGAATTTCATCTACTAATCTACAATTTTTAAAATAATATCCTTATTATACAAACAAGCAAATCGCTCTCCTTATGAAAAGAAACCTATAGACACCAAAGATATTAATGGTGCTAACCTTGACGCGGGGTTAATGCCACATGAATATGTTACAAATTGAAATACGATAGGAACAAGTACAGACACTTTAAGAGAGGTGGTGATATCAGACCCGGGCGAGACATTGCAGAACACCACCTCTACAGTAGCTACGATGGTAGTGATTCGCATAGGCAATCGTTCTCTTTTTACGAACTGCCTGACAAGATGGTCTATCCTTTAAAATGAGCCCAAACCAACACGCGAGTATAATTCAATAATAGCCGAAATTCTACCATAATTTATGTATTTCTTTTACCACCTCCAACTATCGCGCGAATTGTTACCTAATTGAATTCAAGACAAGTACAAATAGATATTAAAGGACTTAGATTGGGCTTAGCACAATAAGTCAGGCTAATTAAAAGATGTTAATTAAGTGTTTGGCAAATCGTTTTTACTAGTCCATTCTCAGAAACGTGCTTGGACCAATACCAGTTTTTAGTAATTTTGCAAAAGCACTAGACGGAACAACCCGCTAAGTACGTTATAAGGATTACGTATTATAACAAATAATTTTAAACAAATTGACGAAAATCTATATATTAACATGTGAAACAAACCTGTTTTAAGAGTTTTTTAATGCAAAAGGTGGATTACGAAATTTAGCACGGTTAAAATTCATTTTTCAGAGGACTGCAGAAACCTTAATAAAAATTAATATGACATACACCAAATTCATTTTACATACATTATAATATTATACACACACGAACACTATTTTCTTTTACGGCTAAAGTCTGCTTCCAAAGCTAATAGAGATTTTATTTTTTATTCAATGGCCGAATTTTGACCAAAGGGAGATTACTAATAAATATAAATTCTTGCATTTAATATTTTCTATATTAGTCCGTGTCCCTTTTGAAGAATAGATTACCCGCTATACCGACTAGCAGTTCGTGAAAGGTAAGCGATTGGCTATGCGAGTCACTATCATTGTAACTACTTGATGGTAGAATTCTGCATTATCTCCGCCCGGGTCTAGTACCACCACCTTACATATTTCTGACGCAATAGCGTCAATGCTTGTCATTGTCGTGTTCTGATTTCTGGAGGGTAAGGTAGCCGGAAAACATTTCTTGCATTGCTATCTGTGAGGCGAGGTGCAAGAAATACCTCTTCATATGAATAGCAACGCTATAACATCTAAAATGTCTCTAACCGATGATTGCATCTTTCCATTTAAGAGAGCCATCTGCTTGTTTGCTATCTTATGATGCTATGCTAAAAAAAACATTTCGTTAATTAGACATCAACTATGTTAATGATGCATAGCCATTCGTTTGGCAGAGATCTGTTGCCACAGACATAAGTTTAGCGCCTACCTCAAAATAAGGCAGTAGTTCCAGGGGAGATGTCGCCAAGCGTTCGCCTTTTACGACTTGACTGACATGCAGGCAAATAGTCAAGTCATAAAGGGTGCCCATCAACAGTGTGTAATTGTTAACGGTTTGAAATTCAGACTAAATTTTATACTAATACTGGCTGCATCCTTCAAAAAAGACGTTAGAACGCCACTTTCAAAAAACGTTGAGGGACCCAAATCTCGGGTGAGAGCCGCGCCGACTACGTCCCGGTCGCGGTAACCGACGACAAACGAAGAAGGCCATGTCACATTCAATCCGATTCTGATGATCCCATCACAACCTACACTTCGCAATTCACACGCACACGCCAAAGTCGCCGCCCGTGAGGACTCGGCCTACTGCTTCGGCCCGCCAGCACTCGAGACTCCGGTCAAGAGCCATTAACGAGTCGAAATCCTGATACCATTTACACTCCCGCTAATCATCAAGATACTGCCTTAAGCCGAGGTTCGGTCTCACAGTAGACATCCTTAGAGCAGGCTCTTATCCTACTTAATTTAAACTCTGGCTCAGCATTATGCTGACCCAAAACACCCGGTTTCACAGCAGCGGACATTTGGACCAACTGCTTAGAAGATATCATGGTATTTAATTTACAAAATTTCCGCAAAATCTTATATGGAACTGCTGTGATGCAACGGAAATGAAAAAAAGTGTAAGGAATATGGCAAAGGCCCAAGGCCTAAATATAGAGAAGACCACAGCACTTCCACCACACTTTCTTCCACGTCAGAAACAAAGGCAGTAACACACAAATTATGTAATCAACGCACGTTTTACTTCGCAACCGAAGCATCTTCAGGAGAGTCGAATAGCACTTCACTCTATGAAGGGTGAAGTATTAATTGCGAACAACGTAATTTAATTCTATTATAAAAAATATATTAAAAAACACCCTTCACATTCCATGGTAGTGGGATATGAAGGCTGTTGCTGGGATAAATAATAGGTGTTTGTTGTAACGAAGCTAACCAATTGTTTATTACTTGTTTGTTACCTATTAGTGGCAATTTAAAAATAAAAAAAAATATTACGTAGTAGTAGTAGTTACAAATTGCTTAGGTTCATTTCGAAAAAAACTTCATTATGAAAGTTTTTGATGAATCCCGCTGGAACAAATCATTTTCGGATTAAAAATATCCTATGTGCTACTATTCCAGGTTCTCATCCACCTGTGTGCCAAATTTAATTCAAATCGGTCACGAAGTTATAGGGGAGTTAAGAAACAAACATCCAAATATTATCTAAATATACAAACTCACATTTATATGTATGATATGTATGGAATTACTATAGAACAAATTACATGTCACCATATCTAAAAAATCTATTACTTTTAATAAGTGAATTAGTATTACGGTCACACTCGTAATTTCACCGTCTCGTCTGGCACTATAAATAACCTTTTGAGTCACGAAACTATTATATTATGTCTGTCTGGCATATAATGTTTCATAAAAAATTCACTTATTCCAACAATCGTTATTCGTGCCAATATTTTTTATATCTTTCATATTTATTTCTGCTAAACGATGTCCAGATAGTTTATATAAAATTAAATTCGTGATAAATTTTATATGTCCACAGTTGTGTTGGGATTCCTATTAAAATAATGTGATGTATTCATATATCTGAATTATTTTTCTATTTCTGACAATTACACTAAAGTCACTCATTATATAAATACAACTATATGTTTTTCCAAAAGCGACGCAAATTTGATAAGTCCTTGCCAACAAAAAATGGTTCTAATGTAGTGTTTTTCAAAGATACCCCTAAGGGGTTGTAAAGCCTCTGTATGGCAACCGTTTAGTAAAAAATAAGGTTAGAAAAAATTTAGTCCTGTTAATAAATAAAGTGGTTCAATTTGATATATTCATAATGCAAAATATGTGGCGGCGAGTTGGGAGTCGCTAATTTGTTAAAGCTTAGAGGTTGCTCTATAGAAAAGATTAAAAAACACTGTATTGTGGAAATGGATAACCATAGCATATACCAATGATATTAAAAGTTCATTGTTATCCGTATGGTAGACGTGCCGGTTTACAGTTTTTGACCGCCCCGTTGGTCGAGTGGTTAGTGACTCTAACTACCAATCGATGGGGCTTGAGTTTGATACCCTACAAGGGCAAACATTTGTGTGATGAGCATAGATGTTTGTATTTCCAGGTTTGAGTGTTTATTATATATGTAACAGTATTTATATATGTATTTCTATGTATTGGTATCTTTGACTAACACCCATAACACAAGAAAATATGAATAATTTGCTTACTTTGGAGTTAGATGAATTACTGTAATGTGTCCATCAAATTTATATTTATTAATTTTTTACAATTATTAACCCCTCCCCCCTCCACCTTGTCATAAAAAGTAAGCAAGTCCTTGCCCCCTCCTCCTATGCTTACGTAACCATTGGTACATTTTTTTTCAATCTGTTGGTCTGGTTTCTCTATTGATTCATGAGCAGCAGTTTAAAAGGTTAGGATAAATTAGTTTTAATTTTTAAATTTTTTTAATTTTTAAATGTTAACTGATTAAATTTTAATTTTTAAAATTTAATCAGTTAACATTTAATACAGGAAAATATTTACATGTTTTTCAAATTCAATTAATATAATTCTAAAATTATATAAGCAATTAATATGGTTATTTATTTTGTTCTTTTAAATTTTTGTATATTAAGTCCCATTAACTAGTTTAGTCGGAATAGACATCATTTCGACCAACTTCTATTCTAAGACACCAGCGCCTAGCCAATTTTTTTGTAGGTAGTAAGGATGTGCCTTTAATTTTGCTTCCACCGAACCCGTGTTTTTATCTAGGATTTTTTTAAAGTAGTTAAATAAGTAGTTTTTAAATATTTTTTTGTTCCAAGAATCGGTTTTATCGAACAATGCTTGGTATAAAAGTTGTTTGCCACAATGCCTTCTACAAAACCAGTTCTATAGAAAAATCGCATGAGATTGTTAGTTTAGAAATAAATTGCTTTTGCAACAGGAAAAATTCGATTTTCGGAAATCGGGGCAAAAAGTTATAAAATCGTCTTTCCACTACGTATGTATTGGCTTTCTAATTTTGCGCTAATTTTCTAAAATCTAATTTTTACCACAGCTCTAAGTTTTGAGGTCCTAGGAACCAGTTCCGACCATTTTCACGATGACGCCAGTATGTCTGTATGTATATATGTGTGTGTGTGTGTGTGTGTGTGTGTGTGTGTGTGTGTGTCTGGTTATGTAAACATCTCATAACTTTTAAACGGCTTGACCAATCGAAACATAGTTAATGGTATTCGATTAGGCTCTTACCAAACTTAGACTCCCTGAAATTCTAAACCGATTTGGCCCAGAAATTATGATAAATTTTGAAAAAACCTCTAAAAACTTTTTTGAAAGTAATGTTTTTTTATAATAACCTCCAAATTAATGTACCGATGATTACACAAGCTAATCAGCTCTATTCCTTAAAAACCTACGTTCAATGCCGCAAATTGCATAAATAATTTTTTGATTTTATAACATAAAAATGTGCGTCTAATGCCGTTTCAAAAATCAAAATCGAGTCGAGTTACCAAAAGCTTTTCAAATATTAAAATTATGTTGTTTAAAACAAACTTGCTTCATATTTTTTAAATAACTTTGCGGCAGCGGATAAAACGATTCATTTAAAAAATCTTACCACATTTTATCCTTAAAAAACTGCGCCAAATACCGAAAACTGTATCAAATTGGTCACCTTATTTGGGATTTATCCATGACTAAAACTTTTGAAAAAAAATATTCTTTGACATCACTTCGAAATTTCTCGTTCAGCTAAAACAACATTTTAGATCTCAAAACTTGCGTAGAATGCTATTCGAAAGATTAAAATTGATCATCATTTTCAAAATATACAGTTTCCAAAAATCAATGTACTCTTACTTTAAACAAATTTGATATTTGAGCTGAAAAAATGTATGCTTATAATTTAACCTAACTTAGCGGGAAGTTTCTGGGATGGCCTGTACGATCAACAAGTTTACAACTTTTTTTATAAATTTCCCTGGGTTCAAAAACAGGTGTTCTGTCGAGGCCACATTGAAAACATATTCGTGAAACGTACAAAAAGCTGGTTATGCGCTGATGTTTTAGTCTCATGCTCATTCTGACTGGACGAAACAACCCTTAGCTCATGACAGATCTTCCATGACTCTAAGTGTTAGATATTGACATTGGATATATGCAATATTTAGTGACCATGTTGCCCCCCAGTAAGTATACATGTTCATACTTTGACAAAAGTAGTTTCCTTCATCTAAGGTGCAAATCAACTTTTTGTGGCAAACCCTAAAAATTAATAAAATTAATTTTGTTCACATTATCACCATCCACTCGCAGACCGGATTCGTAATGTCGAAGTGAGAGAGAGGTTAGGTTTGAAAGAAAGTGTCGGTGTAAAAATGAGAAAGGGCATGCTCTGTTGGTTCGGACATGTAGAAAGAACGGTAGATGAAAGGTCAACAAAACAGATATACAATGCGAATGTGGAAGGATGTAGGTACCGGGGAAGACCAAGACTAACATACCACAATCAGGTTGATCGAGTACTGTCCGAAGGTGGTGTCAAGAGTCTTCGCAACCGGCGTGTGTGTATGAAGAGAGTGATGAATGTGGAGGAAGCGAGACAAGCCTGCAAGGATCGTGATGTATGGCACTCGGTTCTCTCTGCCTACCCCGTAAGGGATCTGGCGTGAAGATACGTATCACCATCCAGACCCCCCATCCCCCATTTCATCAAAAATAATCAAAGCCAAAACCCCCCACCGCCCTTTGGTGGTTACGTAATACTTGAACTGCCCCCAAACACTGACCCTTTTATGGTAAAAATAGGCCAAACTAGAGCAAAACATTACTTATCCACCTATTAGTATTAATAATATTAACATCATCCTCCTTCGCAACATGCTTTACAAGAAGACAGATTATGACCTTAATTTCTTCAAAGGGATCAACACGGATCCCTGCCTGTGTATCTGCTTGCCTATCAAATCTTCCATATTGTAACTAGAAGTCACCATATATTATAACATTATATAATATTAATACGTGAAGAAAAAATATACTTCTTTTTATGACAAATGAGTGAAAGATATATGAAATTTGACACAGTTAAAGTTTACATTGCAGAGGATCGCAGAAACTTAATATTTTCAAATAGCATGCATAATAAATACATTGAATTAATAAAAATAAGCATTACATACACTACATTCATGTGGCATACCCATGAAATATTAGATATAGGTGGAGCTAGCAATCCTATTAATCAATTGAAACAAATATTTACGTTATATCTCTGTCTATGAGGTCTCCCCATCTCGTTTTATACAGCTATGTTAGAAAGAGAGGGTAAAACATCAGAAGATGGCAGCAGTATTTAAAATTTGGTTTCAAGTAGATATAAGAAGTGCTGCCTCCAGATATAATACAGCTTCATGGGCATACCTACATGATAATATACACACATTTATACTTACTATTTTTTTTACTGCTAAAGTCAGTTGTCAAACTTAAAAGAGATTTTATTGTTTTATCTGTGGTCAAATTTCCACCCGAGGGTAATTACTAGTGCATTTTAATGTGTAATTAAAGAAATGGATATTGCACTAAAATATAACGCGCCCTTTTTATGATCTTCGGCTGTTCAAGCGTCAGCAATCAAAGCTAATATTAGTATTTTATTAGACAGTTATTAGACAGTATTTTTATCACGGAATTAAACAATGTTAAAATATGGAAATCGTATGAAATCTGGCATGCTATAACGTTATTTTAGGCTAAACTATTACTAAATCTGTTAGGGAACTTCTTAAAATTGAATACCTTTTTTTATTACATTCTGCTTCTATAATTACATACTGCGATAGTCCTTGATTCCTATACTGACACTACTGTTTCTTTAACTATGTATAAGTCTTGATTATCAATGCACCGGCAGTCAGTGCTACAATTATTCAAATTACTACCCAGCTGTAGACTTGGTTTCTGCTGGAAGCTGGCTGTCAGTGAGGAAACTAGGATTAGTAATCACCGCGTTGCAACTTCTTCTAAACATATGCTTATAGTAGTGTGATCTGAGTGTTTCATTAAAAGCGCATGACGGTAAAATATTAAGCAAAACTATATGGTTAGTCTCGCTAGTAGTATTTCATAAGACACCAACGCGAGACTATTAGTACGTTCTTTTGTTATTATTTTGTCTTTATTCTTTCAGATAAATAGTATTTAGAAAATTCTATTTTTCATTATTCTCATTATTCTTTTAATAATATTATAAATGCAGTGTCAAAGTCAAAGTCAAAATTTTTTTATTCAAATTATGCTTTACAGGCACTTTTGACGTGAAGTATTTAAAGATGTTTTGATGATTTGGTCATATCCAATACAAATACTATTCTGTTTCTATTCTAATGTGGGTGTGTGGGGGTGGGCGGGTGTGGGGTTTGACCAAACATACTTCAGTTATTCTTTCTGTACTTTGGAACCAACGGAGAAACGAGGAAGTGTCTTTTATTATTTTTACATCAAAAAACAAAATTCCTTCCTCTTTTTTTGCAAACACGATATACGAGTGTTAAATTAGAAATTTTTCATCAAGCTCTCATTTAGATCACGTTTACTGTAGTATTACTAACCCGATCCTCGAGTGTTACACCACCGAATTTATGTACCGCTCTTATTTCAACCGCGTTGATCCTGCTGTCATACCATTTCTGACACAGATATTTATAAATCAGCTTTTTCGTACAGTATATTTTTTGGAACGGCTAGTAACCTTTTCAATAACACCTTCTAATTAACATTGTGCTAAATGTCAATAAATTAATGATAACAAAAATGATATATAATCATGGAACATTTCCTCGTCGCGCGGTAGGGCGTAATCAGCGATGGACATTAACGACCACCCGCATACGTAATGAGACCTGTAAGGACCCTTCACACTAACCTGGAAAATACGAATACAACCTGTTTGAATACAGGACCATTTATCCGACTACACAACGCATGGTCAGACAAAGCCCGACTTTAATATAGATTGGCTCTGAAGTTCCTAGCTTCGAATCTCAGGTCAAGCTGTGTAGTTCTAATAAGTATATCAGTTTTTATGGAAAACATAATTTGACTGTGCTTACAAGCAGGTGACTCTCATGCTGAAAAGAGGTAACCATCGCCTATAAACACCAAAGATGTTAATGATACGTTGTTATTCTCGAAGCGGGGTCTTAATGATACATGCATAAGTTTACCGATTACCTTCCCCTGGCGACCGTAACACGATAGTGACAAGCAATGTAGCTATTGTGGCAGGAAAGGCGGTGGTACCAGATCCTACCGAGGCAATGCAGAACTCTCCACCTAGTATCCACAATGGTAGTGACTCATATAACCAATAGTTCACCTCTTACGAATTGCCTGGCAGAATGACAAGTGGCCAGTTCTTCAAAGAAGATGTGGACCAAAACGCGGGCTAGGTTGGTCACCTGGCATGTATTAGTGTGAAGAAATGGCGTAAATATTCGCATTTCTAAATTTGGGTGGTTTTTTTTTGAATAATAACATGTATGTATCTGCTAGCAGTGGGTCGTGTCTGGTTGAAACTCCAACGTCATTCTACTAATTTTAAATAACAAATATCTATTATAAAAACTATACAGTAAATAAGCTATGTCTCACTTTGATCATAGATTAAACAATAAAATTCTCTAAGTCTAATCTAAGTTTAACACTTTAACTGTCCCAAGTATATTTCCGTCCCCATCACCAAAATGTCCAACAATTATATAACACTAGCTGCAGTGTGCAGTATCATCTACCTGTGTGCCAAATTTTATTTAATTCCATTTAGTAGTTTTTGCGTGATAAAAGAACAAACATCCGTCCATCCAAATATCCAAACTTTTGCATTTATATTAATACTAGCTTTTGCCCGCGGCTTTGCTCGTGTTAAATGGGAAGTGGGGGGTCAGAAAGAGACAAAAAGTAGCCTATGTCACTCTCCATCCCTTCAACTATCTCTACTTAAAAAATCACGTCAATTCGTCGCTACGTTTTACCGAGAAAGACGGACAAACACACAAATACACTTTCCCATTTATAATATTAGTATGGATACATTTAAATTTAATATGAGGTCACGCAATACATTCTATTCTTTTCATACATTCTAATTTAATATCTTACTACTTTATTCCATTGAGATATTTATATGATGATAACTACACTATTGCATTATATGTAATACTAGCTGTTGCCAGCGACTTCGTCCGCGCGGACTTCATTTACTCCGTACTGCTCCTCCCCGTAGGTGATAGCGTGATAATATGTAGCCTATATGTTGACCCGACTTGTTAGTAATATTCATGCAAAATTTGAAGTAAATCCATGCAGTACTTTTTGAGTTTACCCCGGACATACATACAGACAAACAGACAAATAGACAAATATTCTTAAAACTATATTTTTGGCTTAGATATCGATTGTAGATCACGCCCCAAGTATTCTTTTAAAAAAATATTCAATGTACAGTTTTGACTTTCCTACGATTTTATTATATGTATAGTACGGACCACATACGGACGTATCAAACAAGATCTTCAGTGCATTACATATAATGCATGAACAGTGAAAGTGTTAATAACGGACTTTAGCCGTGAACAAAATAGTAAGTATACATGTGTTCTATTCCTCCTGATTGGATCCGGGCTCTTTTGACGCCCCTGTTTTGTTCCGCACTCCTTTGAAGAAAAGACTGCCATGCGGCCAAGCAAGTTGTTGTAAAAGGCGACCGATTGGGTATAAGTGTCACTACCATGGTGACTACTAGGTGGTAGAGTTCAGCAACTCTCGCGCGGGTATTTGGGGTGTACCAAACTTATATATATTCCTATCGCATTAACTGTCATTGTCGTGTTTCGGGTAAGAGTAAGGTAACCTGTAGACTTATGCCATTTGCTTGTTTGCTATCTTATGATACAAAAACCTCTTTTTAAGATAATTTCATGAACGGTGGAGTATGAAATATGGCACAATTAAAGTTTATATTGCGAAGGACTGCAAAACCTAATATTTTTTAAATAATATATATTAGAAATACGTTAAATTAATAAAAATAAACATTACACACAATACATTCATGTGATGTACGTGATAATATAGTACACATCTATATTAATTAATTAATTAATTAATATTATAAATGCGAAAGTTGGAATGTTGGAAATGTTTGGATGGATGTTTGGATGGATGTTTGTTACTCAATCACGCAAAATCTACAGAACGGATTTAAATGAAATTTGGCACACAGGTAGATAATAACCTGGAATAGCACATAGGCTACTTTTTATCCCGGATAAATTAGGCGATTCCACGGGATTCACCAAAAAAATGTATAATGAAGCGGGCTGCACGCAGCAGCTAGTTTATAATATTTTCTTTACGGCTAAATTAGTATTGTTTACTTTGGGGTTAGATCGATTTGTGTAATTTGTTTGTATATATTTATTTGTGTATGACTAATGTATTTCTTAAAAAAAGTATCTTCCCGCACGTATTACAGACGCGGTAGGCAGAGTTGGCAAGCTTATCGCCAACCGGGCACTTATCCAATCTCGGGCGACGTTGTTATCATTAAACTAAAAAACACTCTTTTGAATTGCCCGACCCAGGAATCGAACCCGGGACTTCATGTGCTCAACATTGACACTGGACCACAAGACCGCAGAAGTGACTCTTATCTAATATATAAAATTCTCGTGTAGCGATGTTTGTAGTTAAACTCCTCCGAAACGGCTTGACCGATTCACATGAAATTTTGTGTTTATATCGGGTAGTTCTGGGAATCGAAGAACATTTATTTTTCATCCCCCTAAATGTTAAGGGTATTCCACCCCTATTGTTTTTAATTTTTGAAATAATTTTTTCGTTTTTATTTTATTATGATACAGCATTAAAAAATACATACAACCCAAATTTTCACCCTTCTATCACCAACTCCCATTTTTTTAAATCAATAATTTATATGGCAAGACAACGTTTGCCGGGTCAGCCAGTTGTTATTATAAAAAATATATTACTTCTCTGGTTCGTGGTGGCACGTAATAGTCCACATTTAAGTCAGTGGCTTAAAATAAAATCTGACATTTAAATAATTAAGTTAGTATAATTTGATAATCAACTCTACCAACGCGCGCGCTCATTGATCAATTCAAACAGTGTGCGCTTCTCCGGCTTCCTGTTACACACTCCTCTCGCATTTCACGCAATCACTCCTACAGATTGCAGGAAAGCGAAAGGAAAGATGTTATATATCAACAAATCGTACACATCCAGTCTTGAGCAAGTAAACATGTGAGCATGTTTTCTAGAAAAACTGAATCATTTATGATAATTTCTGATTATAACATTGCAAAGTAAGCTGACAGTTCTCGTGATGAAAAGAGACAACCATCGCCCATAGACAATAAAGATGTCAATGGTACGTTGTTTAACTGCCTCGTGGTCTAGAAGTTAGCCTGTTCGGCTCGGATCACGAGGTCCCAGATTCGATCCCCGAGTTAGGCAAAAGTGTTATTGAGGCTTATAGTGTTACTGAGAGATTGGATTTTCTTGAAAATCCAATCTCTCAGTAGCAGCTCGGAGTCTGGCGGAGTGGTGTACCACTCTTGTTTCTAGGATGAGCACGTAAAGCTTTCTGTCCCCGTTTGCACTAGAAATAGTCAATAATCGTTAACATGTCGGTAAAATGTGGCGATGAGGATCATCACTTATCTTGCCAACCGACAAACTGGTGATTTCCGGTGAATTGGAATGTCTATAGACGTTCGGCTTACTCTGCCTACTCCGTAAGGGAACCCTAGACATGATGATACTGGTACATTATCTGATACCAACTGGTAGATACTAGCGTACAACTGGATGAAAACAACCTAGATCTGGAGGATTCCACTGTGTTTTTAGGTATTACTTTAGATAAGAAATTACAATGGGGACCGCACATTAATAATAAATTATTATTGCTAAAAGCAAATAGACTTAGTTCGGCAGCTTATGCAGTTAAAAAAATGAGACAGTTAACTGATTGAACTGACTGACACAGCAAGAATTGTATACTTTAGTTACTTCCACAGCATTATGTCATATGGGATTCTTCTCTGGGGAAATTCTGCTGACATAAATACTATATTTGTATTGCAGAAAAGAGCTATTAAGGCAATTTACAATCTTAGCCTGAGAGGAAAATTCAAAGAAATCATTATTCTAACTGTTATATCCCAATATATATTTAAGAACTTGATGTACGTTCGTAAAAATATTTGCTTTTTTATGTTTTAAATGTGGTGACGTACACTCACTTAATACAAGGAACAAAAACAATCTTGTTGTGCATGCATCTCGTCTCCACAGAATAAGTAACTCTTTTATGGGGCAATGTATACGCTTTTACAATAAACTTCCCGAAACTATAAGAGTATCAGTCAATAAATTTAAAAAATGTGTTAAAAGAAAACTGTGTAAAAAAGGATATTATAAAATCTCAGATTATTTAGAAGACAAAAAAGCCTGGGATTAATTGCTCCTCATACCGATCTCATATATATTTTTTGTAATATTGTGATTTTGTAAAAAAATAGATAATATGAAAAAAAAAGACAAGCTCACTGAGTTTCTTCCGCCGGATCTTCTCAGTGGCCACACACGTTTCCGATCTGGTAGTAGTTTTTAAAAAAATATGTTGACGTGTCAGAATAACTTAAAAAGTTTTATTGAATAAAGTATTTCTGATATCTGATTTCAGTGAAATCGTAATAACGATAAGTATATACAGTACCCGGCGATAAATATTGCACATCGACCTTTGGAAAGAGACAATCGGCTAATTTCAGCTTCGTAGAGCGTTATCTCTGTCGCACAAAATACAAACAGTCCGGTACCTATTAGGAGCTGTTAAAACAAGTATGATTTGCTTCTTTAATATTTTTATTCTTTGTATAAAATACACTAATTTTTCTATAAGTGATGGCTTTAGGTTGGGGTAAAATAAATTAAAAAAACATGTTCACATTATATTTACGTATTTAATTATTTTGGAACATTACAGCTTTAGTGTACATAATAAACACCATTATACCTATTGCTAAAATGAGACATTGCAATAAAAATAATAATAATTCTAATTCTCAATTACTTCCATTTCACTATCTGTGCTCTCAAAGAGGTCAATATCACTGCCACTATCAGCCGTATTTATCACTAATCTATCAGTGTAATTGTCTAAACTGTGTTGAATGCTTCTATATTCATTCTCACATTTGATTGGATGATCGCAAACCTTTTTCCACTCTTCAGCGCCGATCATGTTTACTTTTTCAGTCAATAATGTTTTTACTGTAGTTAAGTTCATACCCACATTTCTAGAGGCTACATAGCCTTTCAGTTGAGACCATATATTTTCAATTGGATTAAAATCCGGATGATATGGTGGCAATCGCAACACAGTGTGCCCATGTTCGGCAAGTACTTTGTCCACAGAAAACTCTGTATACCTCTCCTTGTGCTGACATATAATAGCGTAAATCTGGGTTTTTGTTAATTTTGGATCAACTAGAATTTCGTGTCTGTTTAACCAGTTGATCATTTCCCGTTTAATGGTGTTTGAGTTGGGGGGTCTCTCAATATATTTGTTGTGATAGGGTGCGTTGTCGATAACTAGAACAGAATCACTGGGTATATTTGGGATTAATTGGTTAACCAGCCATTTCTCATAGTTATCGTTATTCATTTCATTGTGATAGTCACCTGTAGTGTCCGTGGATTTATACGTTAAAAAAGCACCGGGTATAAAGCTTTTTCATTTCCCGCATGAACTATTATCAAACGTTGACCTTTTGAAATTGGCTTTTTAACTCCTTTTTTCTTATCGTCACTCCAAGATTTCCCTTTAGTGTGGGATGCATGTATATATGACTCATCCATGTATACGATATTTTTTCCTGTTTCGCGAAATTTGCGTATTTTATCAAGGTATTCCATTCGTTTGAGACTAACGTCGTGCTTTTCCATTAGAATTTTTCGATTATCTTCCATTTTAGTGAACTGAAATCCCATGTCATGAAGTATTTTTCTCAACGTTTTTTCAGACCCATTGTAATTAATAGCTTCAGATAATTTAGCTTTTAATGATTTTATTGTTGGCAGTTCATTAAATCGTAAGTGAAAATCATACACCATTCTTCGAACAACATCGTAATCAAAATCGTCCATATCCAAACGAAATTGCTTTTTTGGTCTCCCTTTTTTTGGAGTGCTGAACTTAATTCCAGTCGAATGTGTTTCAGTACTGACTTCGTTTAATATATTGTTCAAAGTTCTTCTTGAAATTCCAGTGGCATTTGCAACTCGCTCTTGAATCTTCTTAAAATAACAACTTACATTTTCATCTACTTTTTTTTAAAATCTATCAGCTTCGGTTACAAAGTATTTATAAACATTGTAGATAATTTCACATGACTGATCTCGTAAAGGTTTCCCTCTTTTTCCGAAAGATGCCATATTACAACTTTAAATTATTTAAATTTGTGGGTGTTATCAACTCTAAATATATATTTTTGATCGGGACGCGACCGCTCTCTATCGTACTTGAACAACGACTGACTAAACGTCACATAGGTAGTGTGGGACTGAGATAACGCTCTACGCAGCCGAAATTATCCGACTGTCTCTTTCCAAAGTTCGATGTGCAATATTTATCGCCGGGTACTGTATTACAGGTATGATATTAATATGTCATATATATGGCTGTAGGTTTACGTGTATTGGTGTGACTGTGTGTAAGTTTATACGTGAGTTTGTGTGAGTATATATGTGGATAATTTTAAGTACATTATTTGGAAAAATTTAATATCTATGAAGAGATCACTGGACTATTGATATCAAGGTCTCTGTTTCGTCGTAACTCAAATTAATTAAGTATTTTTGAATTTTGGTTTTACATTCGTAAATAGTTTTGGAATAAATGTCAAGAAGTATTTGGTTTTATTATAAACATTTTAAAATGTTTCATTAATTCTTTGTTTAAAAAATAATTTATCCCCTGCGGTAAATATTATGATATGATATAATAGGATACTAGAGGTTAACTTATTTGTCCCACATCATGAGGTTTCGGGTTCAATCCGCGGGTCGGACAAAAGTGTTATCAAGGTATTTTGAAGTTTTTCTCGTAAACCTAAAACTTAGTAGCAACCTCGGATAAACGTGTAAAACTGTCGATTTTGGTTATCGCTAGTGTTAATCGTAATCAGATCGGGCAAATGTGGCGATGGGGTTTACCAGCAGGGGGTTTTCAAGAAAAGCACTTACTCATTATTTAAAAGCCAGCAATGCATCTGCAAAACCTCTGGTATTGTAGATGTTCATGTGCGGCGGTTACCACTTATAATAAGATGCAACTTCTTCTCGTTTGCCCCATCTTTTGATTTAAAAAATGTATAGGGATCGAAGAATCGGTGAATCGGAGCTCGTTTTTTTCTAATTATTATTTAGAGATTATAGATTTTCCTAGTAATATATAAACAGATTTCTAGAAGTAAGAATGAATAAACACATTCTCATCAGTTCCTCGTTGAGTAGTAACAGTAAACTAAATGTCAATTTATGTGCCAACGTTTAACTGACGGTTTACCACGTTTTATTGGTTTTAGATAAAGATTACCACTTTCTCATCCGAAGCACACGGATTCCAACACACCACCACCAGTCTCCGAGCTGCTACTGCGATGTTGAACTTACTTTTCCATTTTTTTTTATATCATAAGATAGCAAACAAGCAGATAGGTCTCCTGATGGAAAGAGTCAACCATCGCCTATAGACACCAAAGATGTTAATGGTGCGTTGCTATCTTGTGGCGAGGTCTAATGCCACATGCATAAGTTTACCGGCTACCTTACCCTCCAAACCGGAATACGACAGCGACAAGCGCTGACGCTATTGCGGCAGGAATAGGTAAGGCGGTGGTACCAGACCCGGGCGAGACAATGCAGAACTCTACCACCTACTTTTCCAGTATAACTCAACGTATCCTACTAAGTAAGTTGTTAATTCTTTCGCACTCTCGTAGTACAGAATTTTCCTGTAGCTGCCTGAGGTATAAAACATCAATTAGATACCACGAAATGAAAGAGCCGATAAACTTTTCAGAAATGCTATCACTCTAATTTCTCTGTCATAAATTTAATGAACGCAAATGATTATCTGTGCCCGCCATATTGTGTAACTGTTGACCGCGGGCAATTTCGCCAAAATTTACTTACAAATGTCGAGGGCACGCGCGATATATGTAACAGGCGGTAGCGGCTTAATTCATGCTTATGCCATGGTTCATGTCTGCTGATAATATTAACATGTTACTTTTAATTTGACACTCTGATTAGAAGCAATATAGGTCTCAAAATAAAAACAATAATAAAATAATAAGGTTCAAGTTAGGTACCAAAAAGCTTACTTTAATAATCATGTACGTAATCATGACAAAGGCCCAGTTGCCACATAAAATATTTTTGTTACATATATATGTATATGTATGTATATATATATATATATATATATATATATATATATATATATATATATATATATATATATATATATATATATATATATATATATATATATATAAAACTTACACAATGTGTGTGTGTGTGTTACAGCTACTATATTTATTTACTACTACTACTACTACCTACCTACCTACTTTATTTAAGCTTCGATTGTTTAATTTTTAGCAGTGATATCTCATCCTATACTACGAATAGATGAATAGCACGCAACGTCGAAAATACCCAAATTTACAATTATTAATCAATACTTCAATCTATTTTTAGATAATAAACATGTTATTGATAGTAAAGATAGTTTATAACATATATATTTGTAAATTTCTTACACTAACTACAGGTTAGTATTATCGTTACAGTATCTGTTTTAACTTTCCCCAACGTATGTAGATAAGGAAGTTACTAATTTTGCCCCGATTTTCGAAGATTGAGTTTTTACTAGATCTCCACGTTTTGAGGTCCTAGGAACCTTTTCCGACCATTTTCGTGATGACGTCAGTGAGTATGTATGTATGTGTGTATGTAAACATCTCATAACTTTTAAACGGCTGGACCGATCGAAAAGCTGTTGATGGCTTTCGACGAAAACGATGTTTTAGTACTAAAAAACTACGTCGAATGCCGCTTCAAAAATCAAAAACGAATGTCATTTTCAAAATTACAACTTTTCTAATAATTTAAAAATATTAAATAAGTTTACTTAAAATAATGTAATTTTAATGTTATTTTTAGCAAAGTTATTTAATAATTTTAAAATAACTTTCAGGCTAATACACCGATTGACTTAAAAATCTTATCAGCTTGTCTCCTTTAAGGACTGCGTCAAATACCCTTAATTGGATCAAAATCGTCACTAGTTGCACTTTTTGCAATGTGCAGCACCAAAACTAATCAAGTGGCAACGACTGCCACTAATATACAAGGCTGTTGTGTCTTGCAATAACTAAACAATTATGATAATTACGCATTGTGAGTTACGTGATAACCCCACAGGTCAGTCATTGCAGAATTCTTCTAAATAGTACTTACATTTTAGTGTCTCATTTAGTCCCCACTTTTCTCTTACGTTGCGGCTTAATTATAACGATACGGCAAAGATTCGTGTTGTCGTGATATGTGTGACCTACAAATTCACTGAATCGTGAATAATTCTGGCAATCATGGAATACTTTGAGCTTTATTTTACTACCGCGACAAGTAAAAATATTAAGTCCATCTCATGCTGAAGCAAGATAGAACGAGTTTTTAGTGTTCCGAAGTAAACTACGAACCCTTACAGCTTCACTATGTCCGTACAAAGTCTAACTCAGAGATGCTACTATAAAACTGTATTTTGGCATAAATATACATATTAACTTCGGCAGTAAAGTGATAACATAAAATCTTGAAAAAAATTTTTTTTCAGGGTAGCTGCCCTACATGTAAATTGGAAATGATAATTTTTTTCACTTACCGCTTAGTGTGGTGTATTGTTGGATGAGATTTTAAAAAATATGTTATATTTATGGAAACAATTTTTCGATTTAGAGACTATTTGAAAGGAAAACTATCACGGCATAGAAGACTTTACAATTTTTTGAGTAATAGTCGATCAACTTATAAAATGTACTTGGAGAAGCTTTATAGACAATAAACTTGTTGTACGGATATATGTCGTTGACGTTAAATAAGTTAAATGTTCATAGTATGAAACAATAAAAGCCCTCTTAGTCCGCATTATTGCGATGGGCAACTTCGAAACCCTTCATTTCTCGTGGCCTGACATGCACTTTACCCATTTTTACACATATGGTTTCGCCCAAACTGTTGACGACCAAGTACATAGTTGTTATAGCATGAACACAAAGTTTCATAGCGACAACGTTACACAAATCTTTGCCTGATAATGCGACCCGCAGATACGAGCTTCGTCGTAAGTATACGTGTTCGCTTACAAATTGTGTCAAGCAAGAAAAAACCCCAATCTGTATGACATTTAGAATTAATTGGTGGGTGCGGTTAAATAAGTGAAAATGTTTACTGAATATAGAGTCGGGAGAAGTACCGCTAATCGCGGTGGGTGTTTTGCAAAACGATTTAATATAATGTCAATAACATTTTGGAATGAAGAAATTATGTAGAATTAAAGATAATATGGGTACTTATAGCTGAGTAGGTGGTTATTACAGGCATGCCCTAACAAGGTCTGATAAATAAATATAATCACGGCGATTCCCTTGAGTAGACAGAGTGCACTGACGCACTGTACATCGATGGACACGTCGGTTTAATTCAATTGAGTAGTTTATTGACTGATGAGATGGAGAGTTAACCAGCTGTTATACTTAGTAAAATAAAGAAAATGAATTTTTCGATAACAAATATAAATATCATTAAGATCATTTCTTTATTTACTATATAGAGTCAATTTTATTAGACACTTCGGTTTATCAAAATTGTTTTAATAAAACTTTTTTATAAAGATATCTCTTCCCGTGTTAAAAAAAACTGTTTTGAAGAAAAAAACCTTCTGCATTTTACTATCTAGAAGTGGTAAGATTAATATTACCTTACCTTTTATTTACCTTTTACTGACACAATAGCACTAATGCTTGTGACTGAAATGTTTCAAATTGAAGGTGAGCTAAAAACTTATGTTTCTGGGATTAGATCCCTACCAAACTGATGATAACGCATCATTAACATTTTTCATATCTAAAGACGATGATTTTCACTTTCCATCAGAACTATACTTATGTTTACTATCGTATGATATCGAATAAAAAATGTAAAAAGGAAATACGAATAAAAAGGAATTCTGATATTGTGATCTGGTATGACATTCTTTGGACTGCCAGTCCTCCTCAAAATATATGTTAACAACCAACTTCTGCTTAAGACATTTTAAATAAAATCCGAAGAACTCCAAAAACAATATTTGTCCAGCCCGGTGCTCGAATTCCGAACACTAGGTAACCACGAGGATAGCGAGTCAGTAATACTTAGCAACTTGCCATTATTTTTATTTAAGCGAGAATTAATCATAGATGTATTAACGAGCATAGAAAACCCATGGCACGTACGCAGCAGATCGCCTGATCAAGCGGCCTCAAGGCGCCGTGCCCTTATTAGGAGGATATGTTTTTCTTTGACTCGAAAATTAATGACATTACATCTACACAAAAGACCACTCGCACCTTCATAGGATTTTCGTTCGTTGACCTCTAGCCAAGTCTACTTCTAGATAAGGTGGAGTTCTGCTATGTCTCGCCCGGATTTGCAATATAAATCTCCACGCGAAAATACTTAAGGTGCCATCCATAAATTACGTCACACGTTAAGGGGTATGGAGAGGGTCGAAGAAGTGTGACATTATGTGACAAGGTGTAGGGAGGGATCCCAAATTTTGTGACATCACATTTTTTCAGAATATAATACCTGTATAGGTAAAAAATAATCGAAGGAAATCATTTTTCCATCTCACAAATGTGAGCTGTGATAAGGACGGGGGAGGGGTCAAAAAATAGTGAAATTCGTGGGACGTAATTTATGGATGACCCCTAATCAGTGTCGACCAATCAGATGCTTTGTATATAACCATCTTTCACTGTGACCTTGAGTTAGCCAATCATGGTGTTGCAACTCCGCTTCATCTTACATCAGCTAGTCGCCAAAATGGTCCTTCGATTATTATGCAACCACCGCTTTACCTATTCCGATGAGAATAGCGTCAGTTTTCGTTACTGTCGTCTTCTCGTTCGGGAAGTAAAGGGTGCTGTAAATTTTTCCATAACACATTTTAACCTCATCCAATGGATGGATAAAAAGGCATCATTAAAAAACTTTGGTTGTGCATGTGGCATTAGACCTCGCCACAAGATAACAACGCACCATTAACATCTTTGGTGTCTATAGGCGATGGTTGACTCTTTCCATCAGGAGACCCATCTGCTTGTTTGCTATCTTATGATATAAAAAAAAGTCTTTAGGCATTGGTTCTCTTTTTTTAGTTTGTTGACTTTTAGCTATCTTATGATTAATAAAAAATGACTATGACTTGTACAAAAAAGGAACTTTTGAAAATGATATATTTTTTTTTATTCTTCTATTGTATTCTTTTAAGCTTTATTGTACACCTCACATGCCCCATTAATACTTATAGACAAGCTATCGGGAAGGAAACGTGTCACCGCGCATATGAGCAAACGCTCCTATCACTGTCAAAAATGTCGTACATTTTTAGATATATTACATAGTCAAAAAATAGAAATAAACCATGTTGTACTGTTTTATCGTACCGAATGAGATGCCAAGGTAATTTTTAATTACCCTTGAATTGATTTTATTTCATCGGTAAGTACCTAGTATACCTAATCCTGTATTTCTGTGTGTAATTTCAAGCTACACTGACAAACTAAGAAATTGTCTTGAAATTTAAATCCGTGGTTAACCTTAAAGAAGTTTATACAAAACGCAAACTTAACGCCTAATGGCCTTAAAGAAGTTTGTACAAAACGCTAACTTAACGCCTAATGGCAGTTAACCTTTAGGCTAACAGAAAGAAGGTATGCGGTTCCTCCAAAAAGATTTGTCACGAAATAGCTCTGGATAAATTTAAAAATATACTCCATATACAATATACTGAATGTAAAAAAAGGATCTTCACGCCCATATCCCAAAAGAGGTAGACAGAGGTACAGTCAGTGGACCCACTAGATACTTAGTCCCACATTGTGATAGGTGGCAAGCCTGTCGTCAATCGGACACTTATCCTATCCCGGACAACGTTTTTTTCATATTTTTATTTAAGACAGGCAGATTTTCGCACTTATAATATTAGTATGGATGTGACTTCAGCAGTGTAAGGACTAAGATATGCTAAAGATCTGCAAAATCTTTTGCAGTTTTTGTAATTCAAAGTGTTTTTCACACCTTCATTAAAATTATTTTCTCACACCATTTTCTTTAATTTCTTGTTTTAATTGTAGTTTTCCACAGAATAACCCTTGAATCTACGGAAAAAACTACTTATACGCTCCAATAATTACAATTTACTTTAATACATTTAACCTCAAATAATAATAACCTTTAAAAGACAATCCACATCACGATTCCACAAAAAACGATCAGTCTTCCATTTAGCAGATGCGTTTTACCATTTAAGATAATCAATTAATTGTATGACAATTAATTAAGATTCGCCATTTACCGAGTACAGGTTTCGTCCATTACATTTTTTTTTATTTATAAATTCACAGCTGCTGTAATTATTTCGTTTATTTTTGAGTTACTGAGTTGCAATGTCAATGTATCTGAAGATAAGGATAGTTTGTCTTAATGTTATGCATGTATAATATTTTAAGTCTTTTTTTCATCAGCTTCCAATCCATTTAAGATACGCAACAGGAGAAGCATCGCTTACGAGATAAGAAACTACGTGTATTTAGTGAATATCAACTAATATCTCATTTAACCTGACATGCAAGCTGTGAAAAACATGTCTTAAACTCGCTTGAATAATCAGCGATATCTCGTTTATTCTAATTAATATATGTGTACCTAACCTATGTGTATATGAAGTGTGCATGTAAAGAACCTACCGTATACTTTTTCTCAAAGACAAAATTAAGGTATTTCATTTGCAAAATTTCTATGTAAATTTGTAATTACAATGCAATGCTGTGATGCAACGGAACCAAAAGGTAATGTAATAAAAGGAACAAGCCCCAACCAACCCAAATGGCACAATTATACGTAGGTCACACTATAAGATTTGCGTAACTTAAAAAAACAACATGTTATAACTAAAATATTATGTTTATTGCGTTTCAAAATAATCTCTTTTACATTTTAAAGATTTTTTCATGCGATCGAACCATTTTTTCAAACAGGTGGACCACAGATCTGAAAGCATGTTTACTACGTGCTGATTGAACGCTATCACTGCCTCTTCGGAGTTGGTAAAAGTAAAACCTCTCATCAAATCTTTGATTTTGGGGAAAATACAGAAATCACAGGGTGCTAGGTCGGAGCTATGCGCAGGATGAGTGACGAAATGTACTTTTTCAGAAGCTAAAAATGACTTTGTTTTGTTGGCCGTGTGTGAAGAAGCTTTATCATGGTGCAGGAGAATGCGGCTTTTCGGTCGTGGGATGGGACCCGTAGCTGAGAAAAAAAACGCGATCATTTTTTTACCAACGTTTTTCGCCTGTCTCACTTTTGTTAGCCTGTTCTCATTTTCAAACACCCATTCACAAGGTTGCTGTTTATTTTTCGCGTTCAAAACAATAAATCCACGTTTCGTCTCCTATGACAATGTCATAAACAGCATTAGAATATCCGTGGTCGTACTTCAGTAACATCTGTGAGCACCATTCCACGTGAGCCCGCTTCTGCTCGGCTGTCAGTTCATGAGGAATCCAACGACAATAAGTTTCCGAAGTTTCAATTCTTCGTGTAAAATTTTCTGAATTTGGCTCATACCAATCCCCAATAGTCCTCGAATTGTCTCATAGGTAATCAGGGGGTTTTCTTCAATTAACCGTTTAACAGTAGCCACATTATTTTCGTTGATTGCAGTTGAAGGCCGTCCTTCACGAAATTCGTCATGTAAAGAAACTCGAACTCTCTCAAATTCAGCAAACCATCGCCTCATGGCTGCTTAAACAAGGTGCTTCTCTCTCAAAAGCATTTTGAAGACGAGCGGCACAGTCTTGCAGAGAAAGAGAACTTTTAAAATCATAAAAAATCATCGCCCTAAAATCTTTTCGACTTAATTCCATTTTCGTTGCGTACGTAGAACTTTGATGTGTGATAAAAAAACAATTGACAAATCATTTGCCGCCAATTGTTTTTTTTATTACTAAGAAGGTTGCAATGTTTTAAAAATATAACGTTCGAAATTCAAATAGTTCCGATTAGCTAGAAGTGCAAAACTTTTAGTGTGCCCCATGTAGTTCACTCACTTCCACCACACTTTCTTCCACGTCAGAAGCAAAGGCAGTAACCCACAAATTATGTACTCAACGCACGTTACACTTCGTAATCGAAGCATCTTAAAGAGCATCGAATGGCACTTCACTATATAAGCATTAATGAATTAAAAAATAGATTAATCCTCGTTGTAGAAAATTACTCAAGAGAACAAATAAAAATGTTGCCCTTAAAAGATAACCATACTTTATTTCGATTTTTTGTGGATTATTATAAGGAAAGTGCTTATGCAGGTAGATTAACGATATATTAGTTCTTCTCATCCGTCAAATCTGTCTTCTCCCGCGATATATACGCCGCACTGTTTATTCTAAACAAAAGTAGACAAAACGACCACTGACAAATAAAAATGACTACACGTCAATCTTTGTCATCTATGTGGTCTAGTGGTCCGGTGTCGGCCCCGACCACATGAGGTCCCAAGTTTGATTCGGGTCAGGTAATTCAAAAAAAGGGTTTTTTCAGTTTTCTAATAAAAACAACATTTCCCGGGTTTAGAGAGTGTCCGGTTGGCGATAGGCTTGCCACCCATTGATATAAAAAACCCTAGATGCACAGTCCCGAACAAAACTGACTCTCAAAAGTGTCCCTAATTTCATTTAAGTAGTTATAGAAATGGCAAGAACATATGTCTTTGTATATTCAACCTTGCGTGAACGACTTATAGTTGTTTTTTCAAAGCAATGTATGAAAAGAAATAAAATTGACAGTGTTGCGACCGACGTGATTCTATTTGAAATGAGTGCACAATTTAAAATTGTGCACTTATTTTTGGAGGACGTTTTTGACACACTGATTGTGTATCTTGGGTTTTTTATATCAATGCTTGCCACCCATCACATTGTGGGACTAAGTATTTTCGGCTAATCGTGGGTGCGTTGGTTGTTCCTCTGGCTACCTCTTCAGGGGTACGGGCGTGAAGATTCTTTTACTATGACAATTTTGACGTACTAATCTAAGATTATCGTACATGTTAGTTATAGCAGATTAGCAATTACTGGCGACTTTGTTCGCGTGACCAAAAATCATTACTTCCCCTTGCTCAGTCTGATAAAAGAGTAGCCTATGTCACCCCTGGAAAGTGCAGCTTTCTAAAGGTGTTTGTTTTAATCGGCCAAGTAGTTTTTGAGTTAAATAATACCAAACAAACAAAAAAATCAAATCTTTCCTCTTTATAATATTACTTTAGACAAGTAGAGATATGCTAACTCCAATTGCAAGTCAACAAAATTTTCTCACGATGCATATATTAACCTTGTAGAAAAGAGATTAAGGTTTACGTGATGTATTGTTCTTTATTTCGACGCTTATCTTTGGCCTTTTGCACGCCAAGATTACATTATAGTTTGTTAAAAATAATTTTAATCTATCGAACCGTTTTAATTTGAAAAAGATGACTCGCACGCAAACAAGCAAAAGTAACACACACATGGTTTGGACAAACAAGACCAATTAAAAACTATTTTCTCGTACGTGACATGTCTCATGTTGCACGTCTTACGAGCAACTATACGTTATCTTGTACAGTCAGCTACTTAAGATAAATAATCGTTTTTTTTTCACGAAATGTGTGCAGATCTGAGTGCTAAGTGTGAGTTTTTCTTTTCACATTCGGTCGTGAGCGCGTTTGGAGTTTACTAGGAATTTGTAGGTGATTTGTACAGCGCCACCTAGCGGTAAACGTGAGAAACCAGTTTACCACTAGGTGGCGCTGTACAAATCACATAGAAATTCCTAGTAAACTCGAAACGCGCTCACGATCGAATGTGAAAAGAAAAACTCACACTTAGCACTCTAAATACTTACAATAGAGGATTGCTTGTGTGAGTTGATCCTATCCGTTCCTGGTTATATCATCACAGCCTAAACTTCACAATTTACACGCACACGCCAAAATCACCGCCTGCGGCGACTCGTTTTGTTTGACCACTCTTTCACCCTACTAACACTCGAGACGCAAGTCAAGAGTTGTTAACGAGTCGACATCCTGATGCCACTTACTTACCCACTTATCGTCCGCATACTGCCCTAAGCCAAAGTTTAGCCTCACAGAAGATACCCTTAGGACGAACTCTTAACCCGATTAATTTAAAATCTGGCTGAGCACTCTGCTCACCCAAACTGTCCGGTTTCGCAGTAACGGTCACTTGGATCAACTGCTTAAGTTCATTTCGAAAAAAAATGTATGAGTTGATTTAAATTTTTAGAAAAAAATAGTGTTACCAGAGTGAAACTTATCCCCATTAGATTTTATAAGAAACGTTGAATCGGTGTGTTCACCTTAAAGCGGCGTCTCAGCTTTATAATTATAACATTGGTTACGTAAGGCGAGTGGCCCAAACTGAAATATTATTTTCAGAGACGATTGCGAGTCCCGCAACACTCGACCTTGTAGTGCACCTGTTAAAGTTTGTTTTGCGATGTGCATCCATCTGGTGATTGTAACGTTTCGCTGCTGTATCGCCACGTGTCACATATCACTCGACACGGCGCTTCCTTTCCAGTATAAAAGAAAAAAAAGTTCCACTCACATGCCCTGTTTTGAGTTTTAATACGTAACGAAAATTCGAAATGCTTATGATACGATTTTTATTAGTTTTTGGTCTTCAGGGAACACTTTACAGGCCGCTAATAATTTTCAATTTATACATTTCTTCGACCATAGCTTTAAACCGGTTTAAAAAATATCGGTTAACATAATTTTTTTGCGGTTTTTATAAAAAGTTTCGCTCGGAGCATATCTGTAATGAGAGCGCTGCATAGACCTGAATAAATCGGTTTTGGCCAAAAGCGCGAAAACACGTACTGTGCTAGCGAAAATTGAAAAGGGCGTACATTAAAGTATTTTTAAAGTACTTTTAACTTGTAAAGTATCGTCTCAAACCCCTCATAATTTTACTCTATAAAGAAACCTGTATTTTTGAGGTTAAGGTAGCAGTGCCATAACAGGTAGATAAGGTGAAACAAATGTCAACAAAAAAACAAATCCCAAATAAGTGGTGATCGCCATCACCACATTATAACATCTGTCGCATGCAAAAAAGTTCGCTCGAAAAACTTAAATAACACTTGTTGAACTCTGAGATCAAACTCTGAACCTCATAATTTTGGGGCAAACATGTGATAAAATCGTTGGCAAACGGGATTTTAGAGTGGAAGAATTTAATCATAAATCGAATTCCAAAACAGAAAAAAATTTTATTTATAATAATTATAATTAAACAACACATAATAACTTAGCCATTTGCAATAGAAATTTGCGCGCTATAATTCTGAAGTTAATAAAAAGATTTTTTTTGATATGTCAAGTTTTTCGATCGTAATCGAGCTAAATCCGTAAATACAATAAACTCTTAAAAATATCAAATAAGTTAAAAACATTTTTTTCTTAATATGCGTGAATTCGTATCAATAATAATAATAACAATAATAATATCGCTGGAAAAACTACACGAATTGATCTAACCCTACGTAAACAATTTATTTGATTGTATATTCTACACTTTTTTGTAAATACCCTGTTTATTGTAAATACCCTGAGGATGCTTGTGTAAGCGAAACCGATCGGAAATTAAATATAATTATCTTATTGTGAAACAGTACAAGTGTGATCAGCTAGCAAATATTGTGTTATTTGATTGTGTTATGAGTGTTAGTCAACGATACTAATACATAGAATTACACATACAAATACAGTAACATACAGTAAATACATAATAAACACCGACACCCAGATATACAAACATCTATGTTCAGCGCACAAATGTTTGTCTCTGTCGGGAATCGGACCCGAGCCCAATCGATTCTATTAAGTTCGCTAAGGCAATCAAAAGTATATTGTTACATTGTTAAACAAAATAGAGACTTTCACTTCAGAAAGTTGTTTGATTTTGATAAGGCGATAGTAGAGCCTTGACACTTCGTAGCAATGTTAGGTAAAAAATTTAGCATAATCAGGAATCGAAACAGAAGCCTATTTCGTTGCGCAACATTCGCATAAAACTGTAATTATAGATTTAAGGATGCTTACAATACGATATAACATCGTATAAAATTACTTAGTGACGCTATATATAATTCTGTCCGTCCGACTGTTCCGCTTTTTTGCAATGACATTATTAAAGATCCGGAGTTAAACATAGACTCGTTTTTTTAAAACCCCCAAGTGGCTGAAATAGAGGATAAAAATTTATAAAATTTCTTACATTGATGACCTGGTAATCTACTAACATATTTTCATTCGTTATTTCCCTAACTTATTTACTGATACCTAATTTATACAACATTTACTACTTAGGATCTTAATTCTTAAACCACATTACAGTATCTTAAGTTACAATGGTATTAACAGACTACATGTCCTTATTACTTTAATTATAAGGTTTAAATTACTTGATCAAATAGCATTTTTTACATATAACGGGTTAATAGTAAATGTGTCGCAAGGTCTTGGAGCATACATTAAGTTAGAGTACGCGCATCCTACAAAAATAAATACAAAAGATACTTTTCTGGACATTTGAAAAATATGGATTAAATTATCATCAATCTTCCATACGTTTACGTAAAATAGACTGCATTTACGTAAATTTTGAGTTTACTGAAGAGCTCTATCATATCAAATAGTTAAATAAAATACTTTTGGGTAGTGAAGATTAGATGAATAAATAACGGTAATTTGTTTATATTTGTTCATTAAATATACGCACATCTTCTTGTTTAAACTATAAAAAATATTATATGATATTCTACTGTAGAACTTAAAATCGAACAAAATAATTTTAATAAACAAAAACGTACTTCCAAAAACATTTAAAGTTGTGACTGTACCAACTGATCTTAAATGAAAGATTATTTCTTTATTTGTAGTAAAAAAAAATCTTGTCTAACTGTTAACTATAATTCGCTGCCAGTTATCATCTATTAATATAAATTGTCTCCGAATGTTTCATTGCTATAGGGACAATCCGTATGGAAATCTATATATAAAAAGTTATTTACAGTGATTAAGACCTTTCTCAAACACGAAAACGAGAAATAAGTTATCTAAAAAACTAAAATTGCTATAGAAATATAATTTATAAAATAGATCAAGTAAGAGCTGATTTTATAAAAAAAATTAATAATCCGCGTCAGTCTTAGCCATGTAGCATGTATGCGCTCTTATGTGTAGAAACTCTAAAGGCAGACCGTATAAAAAGATGCCATACCCATATTAGCTGCGATCGATTACTGACGGACCGTATGGGGACAGGTCAGACCAGTGGAACCTTAGGAAGGTCCCAGGCTTGGTACAAGGTCAGAACTAACGATACCGATTGGATAATACGAGAAAAATACATAAGATAAAGTAAATATTTTTGCAGTGTTAATACAGTCTCATATTGAAATCGCCTCTGTGGTCCAGTGATCCGATGTCGGAGTTGACCACATGAGGTGCCGGGTGCTAATCATAAGTGCACTTTGCGTACCTCTGCCTATCTCTTCGGGGACACGGGCGTGAAAATACTTTCTTTTTGAAGTAAAGACAATATGTCTTCCTGTCAGGCAGTTCGATAAATTACGCACGAATCTCCAAACATGCGATTACCATTTTGACAAAGTTGTAGAGTAAATCATAAAGACAAACAAGCAGATGGGTCTCCTGATGGAAAGAGTCAACCACCGCCTATGTATATAGGCGCCTATGTATATATTAGTGTATACTAAAGACGTTACGTCGCTATCTTATGGCGAGGTGTAATGCCACATGCATAAGTTTACCGGCTACCTTACCCTCCAAACCGGAACACGACAATGACCAGCACTGACACTATTCCGACAGGAATAGGTAAAGCGGTAGTACCAGACCCGGGCGAGACAATGCAGAACTCTATCACCTAATAGTCACAATGATAGTGACTGGCATCGCCAATCGTTCGCCTCTTACGAACTGCCGGACAGAAAGATAGATGGTCTATTCTTCGAAGGAAGCCGGAACAAGTTTTCTTCAAAGATCAACCCCTAAAAGGCTGAAATAGATGGTAAAAAATTGTGACATTTTCTTCCGCTATATTCATTATATTGTGACATAATTCCGCTTTGCGAGTTACGTGAACTCGCAAAGCGGAATTATCATAATTGTTTAGTTATTGCAAGACACAATAGCCTTGTATATTAGTGGCAGTCGTTGCCGCTTGATTAGTTTTGGTGTTGCACATTGCAATTGCAATAGTGCATCTAGTGACCAGGAAGCAATTGATGACGTTTTTGATGATTTGTTCGTTACGTTCAAGAGTCTTCGCTGGTCGCTGACGGATTGCAAATGTTAGGTTATATGCCTGCGGGTCGGCTTACTGATATTATTAAATGTCATAATTTTAAAAAAAATGTGTAAACGGTTGACCCTGCAGGCCATCCCTGAAACTTCCCGTTAAATTATGGTATTTTTAGCTCAAAGAAATAAAAACTATGAGCATAGATTTTTTCAGTGCAAACATCTAGTTACTTCAAAATAAGAGTAGGTATATTGATTTTTGAAAAGCTATATATTTTGGAAACGATGATCGATTTTGATCTTTGATAGCATTCAACTCAATTTGTGAGATCTAAAATATTTTTTAGCTAAATGATGGATAGGTTCAAAATTTTCGAGGCAAGGTCAAAAAACTTTTTTTTCAAATACTTTCGTCACCAAATCAAATACCGAAAAACGATTGGTTGAAAAATTTCGAAGTTATGTCGAAAAACACTTTCTTTCGTCAACGATTACTCCCAAACGGATAAACCGATTTTGATGCATTTTATGCATTAGGCGTAGTTTTTTAAGGAAGAGAGCTGATTAGTTTTCGTATTCAATCGGTCTCTTGTACATTAGCCCCCTTTTTCAACAAAAAAATTGTTTTTAAGCAAAAGCTATTTTGTTTTTTATGAAAAACTACAAAACCATGTGATTAATTATTATTATTTTATTTTCTGTAATAACAATGATGAAATTTACATAACCGGTGTGTGTCCATTCTCCCAATAAAAATAGGTTTTGCAAAACTGTTCTTAAGTCAAATATAATCATATCGAATGAGTATACAATGGCACACAAAGAAAACTTTGAGCTTGACTGTAGAAAATACATGCGTTACGACAGGCCTGTGTTAGGCATTACAATGTTGTTTTGTGGTGATTACTAACTGAAGCCATCACAAAAAATACTGCCTAAAATGCCACAAGACACAAGAATAGATATCAAAGCCAACGAGTTTTCAGAACCACACTAAAAAGTTCCTTTCTTCATAAAAGTGCTTCACCGTCCAAAGTTTTAATAAAATATGAGAAATATTGTGGTCAAATATGAATAACAATTATGCCGGGATAGCAATTTCGAACGAAGTCGTGGGTACAGCTAGTATTTAATAAAAACACAAACCCGGAAATACAACCATTTATGCATATCACACAAATGCTTGTCTCCGTCGAGGATCGAAACCGACCCTTGTCGTTTGCGTAGTCAGTGTCGCTAACCACTCTACCAATGGGGCGGTCAAATTTTTATATTACGGCTAAAGTCTGACAACAGACTTTGAGGAGATTTTAATAAAGTCTTTGAACGAATTTCGATCAACGGGCGACAACTAGTTTCATTTAATACCTAATACTTCAAATATTTATGTGTACTATGGGAAAAATGTGAGCAATACGTTTTACACGTCAACCTTACAGCCTTAAAAGAGCCGAAGCAAATGCCAGCTCCCTTTGTTGGATTAGTAATAACATTATTGCATACGCACTGTTTACAAGTATATTGACAAAAGAAATTATTCTATATGCATTACCAATCTAATACCTTTAAACGACAATTCTTGTATATATATAAATATATAATCTGAATCTCGGAAACGGTTAAAACGATTTTTATGGAATTTAGTATGCAGAGTGTTTCGGGGCGATAAATCGATCTTGCTAGGTTTCATTTTTATAAAACATAGTTTTGATCAAAAAATATACCGAGCTAAACTCGGTTATACAGGTACTATATATTTAAGTGAATAATTGCTTGTATATACGTATTTATATTGTTTTCCTCATATTTCTTGGCTGTGTATTTATTTGGGCATATATGTTGGTATGTGCGTCATTAAAAATATTTTAAATTAGCTACAGCGTGCAGCCCGCTGAATTATAAGTTTTTAACGAATCACGCGAGATTACTTATATTTTCCGGGAAAAAAGTAGCCTAAGTGCTATTCCAGGTCACCATCTACCTGTGTGCCGAATTTCATTCAAATTCATCCAGTAGGTTTTGTGTGATTGAGTAACAAACATCCATCCATAAAAACATCCAAACTGTCGCATTTATAATATTAATAATAGATTATTTTAAAATTTAACAAAGAAAAAATTTACACGATAGGATTTGAACCTACGACCTTGCCTCTCTGACTGTCACACTCTATCCAATTGAGCCACATATCGCTTAGTTCAGTGTGCTGAAATTCTTCTTTACTTGACATTTATATTTTTTACTTATTTACATGCATACCTTAGCATTCATACATAAATATATTACACAGGTATATACTCAAAGCTTTCATATTTATCTATGTACGATATGATATGTGTATTTTTATAATCATCATCATCACCATAATCACCACCACCACTACCATCACCAGCTTCATTTTTTTAAACCACATCATCTTCTCACGTTTGGCTGGGCTTTGAAAAATAGACCAACTGCCGTTCTGCCAAGCAGGTCGTAAAAGCGACCGATTGACTATACTCTTCACTACCATCGTGGCTACTGGGTGGTAGAGTTCCGCAATATCTTGCCTGGGTATTTGGTACCACCGCCTTGTCTATACCAGCCGCAATAGCGTCAATACTTGTCACTGTCGTGTTCCGGTTTGGAGGGTAAGGTAGTCGGTAGACGCTGTATTGCGGTCCCACCACACGGCTAGCAGTGCACCATTAACTTTTTTTTATATCATAACATAAGCAAACAAGCAGATAGGTCTCCTGATGGAAAGAGTCAAAACCATCGCCTATAGACACCAAAGATGTTAATGGCGCGTTGCTAACTTGTGGCGAGGTCTAATGCCACATGCATAAGTTTACCTTCTACCTTACCCTCAAAACCGGAACACGACAGCGAAAAGCACTGACGCTATTGCGGCGGCCTAATAGGTAAGGCGGTGGTACTAGACCCGGGCGAGTCAATGCAGAACTCTACCACCTAGTAGCCACGATGTTAGTGACTCGATAGACAATCGGTCGCCTTTTACGACCTGCCTGGCAGAACGGCAGTTGGCCTATTCTTCAAAGGAGGCCGGGACCAACACGGCGGAAATCCGTATCTATAGGCAATGGTGTCTCTTTTCATCTATAGGCGATGGTGTTTTTTTCCATCAGGCGAGACATCTGCTTGTTTGCTATCTTATGATATAAAAATACTATCGATATCTTATAACGATCTATAAGAATTGAGTGAACTTTTTGATTATATTTTGGATTATAGTATCAGCCATAACACGCTGTATTTGTAAAATAATACAAAGATTTTAATAAAGTCTTTGAACGAATTTCGATCAACGGGCGACAACTAGTTTCCTAATACTTCAAATATTTATGTGTACTATGGGAAAAATGTGAGCAATACGTTTTACATGTCAACCTTACAGCCTTAAAAAGCGGTTTGAATGACAGAAAAATAAATTAATTACAGTTGAACAGACAACTATTAAGCTTTGAGTGATTATAAGTGTCTTCTCATAAGTTTAATGAAGAAGTTAACAAAATAAATATTGTGTTTGCAAGTCCGTAAATCTGTGATTATAAATCCTTACCGGTAGAGCTCCTTAACATATTCGCATTAAAAAATACAAAATCTTTTGTCAATAAATAAAAAAAAATATTGGATAGGATGCCCTTATCATCCAGCATTATGAAATATGCTTTACAACCTATTCCCATACCTACCAAACGTATAAAGAAAAAATCATCAAAATCAGTCGAGCCGTTTTACAAGAGTACGACTACAAACATTGTGATGTGTTTTTTTTATAATAGACTAGGTCACACGCGCAGCTTTACCCGCTAGTAGATTAACATATCATCGATAAAGTTGTATGACAACAATCATCCTCCTTGAAAACTATAAATCGTATTTCAGGCCCTTAGGGATTAATGTTTGAAAAAAGTAACCTTATATTTGACCCCAGATCTTCAACTATATCCGTGCCAAACTTTGTTAAAATCGATTGAGTGATTTAGCTGTGAATGCGTAACAAAAAAGTCACTTTCGCTTTTATAATATTGTTTAGAATTTACAAGTGTTCAGTGGGCTCCGCTTTACCTCATTGCGAGCTGATTGCATACGCGCGTCACAGAGTCTAGTCCTCACCTAATATGTATTGACCTCGGCCAAGCGCAGCCGTGTGGTGTAATTGTTAGGAAAGTGAGTTTCTCAGAAAACTTGCTATTGACCCCATTTATTATCCGCCTCTGAGGAGTCTAATTTCTACGGCCCTTAAACATGTTTAAATTGTAACTTACTGCGTGGTCTGTTACTTCGATTAACATTTGTACAAGAGTTAACGTTTGTACAAGAGTTAAAAGCAAAATGAATGTGTAAGTTTAAAGATCTTAGATTCGTTCACCAGGATGGCAAGAGCGTATTTGAAGTAATATTAGAAATATCGGTTCTTCAATCTCTTTCAAATCTCAGTAGCAACTTGGATTCTGGAGGTAATAAGCTAATAATCCATTATTGCAAAAAAAAAAAACAATAAAAGACGTTAGTTGGCAAAATACAACAGTGGGAATCACCACTTGATCTCCTTACTCGATAAACCAGAAAAAAGTAGTTTACCGTCATCACCTATTGAAATTCAGGTTATTTACTCTAACAAACAAGAGCCAAATCAAACCAGCGTCATGATATTAATTAATCGATTAATTCGACCGCCACGTTAGTCGAGTGGTTAGCGAACCTGACCACGCAATCAATGGGGCTCGGGTTCGATTCCCGACAGGGGTAGGCATTTATGTGAAAAGCATAGATAACTGTATTTCTTGGTTTGGTTGTTTATTAAATATATTTGAGTATTTATATGTGTATGTATATGTATATTATTTTTTTATTGTTTATTAAATATATTTGAGTGTTTATATATGTATTTCTATCATATTTTTATGTATTAATATCGTTCATATCACAAGAAAATAATTTGCTTACTTTAGGGTTAGATCAATTCGTGTAAAATTGTCCCGAGATATTTATATTTATATATTATATTTATTAATTTAATGAAATATTTATTGTTTTTTGGAGTGGGTGATATAATCTGTCATCATCGCAAGACTATCATCGCAAATATCACGATGGTAATGACACGTTTTGTTTTTGCTTTCAACTTACAGCCTAGCATTTTGTTTTTTTTTAATATGCGAAAAATTGGATTTTATACTCCAGCCAAATTTCAATGACGAATACATGTAAAGAAACCAATTTAGGGTCATCACAACTCATTTTTTAAAACACGCACGCACACACGCACATTATTTAAAACAAAAACTAAAAATCATGTTTAATTATTTTGATTAGATCTATACCTATACCTATGATCATTAAAAATTCAGGTCTTCTACACATTTTCACGTTTTTCGGCTAACATTCCAAATGGAGTAGTCAATCACTTTCTTGCGTGCAGCTTATACCAAAATATTTAAAATCGGTCGCGTAATTATTGAATTTTAATCCACTTAAAAAAACATATTTTGATATTATGCCTAACACGCAAATAAGGAAACTAATTTTCGAATTGTCATGTATTCATAAGCACAAGTAGGTAATTCAATTGCTTTATTGTAATTAAATTGCGGAAATTTAGTACATGCTAACTGAATATAGTACTTCCATTATTGTTAAATATATGCTTTGTAGAAAAAGGTTTTTCATATATGCCTGTCACAGGTTGCTAGGCAACGCTTTGTTATTAAGCATTCGTCATCCAATTAGGCTAGAGTGTTTTACAACTGACGTAAAAATTGAGGAAAAAAAATAAAGTCAATTAATTGTTATTTCAATATACACTCTCTAGTTACATTACAGCTACCTTCGTGAATACATTTTAAAACCACATATTGAAACTTAACACGATTGTAATGAAAGTTATATCAATACTACCGATGATACCTCACTCGCGCATCGATTGTAAAATGATTGGCGAGATGATGATTGGTTGATTCGTTTCATTTCTTATTTCAGCCTCTTCGACGATGATGCTTTACAAAAAGTATAGGCTACTTTTTGTAAAATGTGTATTTGACCCCGGGTCTTAACTATATCCTTGTAACAGACCGACAGGCAGACAAACTTTCATATTTACAATATTAGTATGGTGTTTGAAAAAAATGCGTTTAATAATTACTTCGGTCTCTTCTGATCTTTCGTTATAAACACATTAATCGTCTTTGTTTTTAAACCGCTTTAGCTTGTCGCTTGCATCGGTCAATGAAAATAGAACTAATTTACCGTACGTATTCGATAATGTATAATTGTATAAACATACATTTCTTCACGCCAGATCCCTTACGGGGTGAAAAAGAGAGTGCTAAGGATCAACATAAGGTGATTCCTATAGACCTGTCTATCTTCTCCCATATTCATGACTTCCTTTATACAAACGGACCAGTGACGGGAACTAATCAAATTCTACGACGGGTCAATCGAAACGCAAGCTTTTGCAAACCATCAAGCAAAAGAAAATTGCTTATCTTGAACACCCCTTGAGGAATGCGAGATATGGACTCTTGCAATTAATTACGACGTGAAAATTGCTGGAAAAAGAAAAGTCGGTCGTAAAAAGAAGTTTTGATTGCAAAACATCAGAGAGTGGACAGCGGATAGCGAATACTGCACAATTTTTCCGCCCCGCAAGAGATCGGGTCAAATATTTTGAACTGACTGTCAACCTTCACTAGTTAGAGAGGCTCCATAAGAAGAAGAACGCCAATGAAATGATATCATAAAACCACTCGTACTGCGGGATACCTAAGTCCTTTTGTATTTAATAATAAATAATAATAAATAAATATTCACAGGACAAACTACACTTACTGATCTAACCCCAAAGTAAGCAAATTATTTGCTTGTGTGATGGGTGTTAGTCAACGATACTAATACATAGAAATACATATATAAATACAAGAATATATTTAATAAACACCCAAACCCGGAAATACAAACATTGATGCTCATCACACAAATGCTTGTCCCCGTCGGGGATCGAACCCGAGCCCTGTCGATCACGTAGTCAGGGTCGCTAACCACTCGACCAACGGGGCGGTTTAATGTCCTTTAACATTCTAGTTTACAACTCGTCGTCGTTGGAATTCTTTATTGCCGCATTATTTCAGCTTTTTAGGGTTCTGAAGTAAACTAGGAACCCTAATAGTTTCTCTATGTCCGTCCGTCCATCCGTCAATCCGCACGATAGCTCAGAGATCCTTATTACTGGAAAGCTGTAATTTGGCACGAAAATACACATAAGTCATGTCAACAAAGTGGTAACGTAAAATCTTGAATTTTTTTTTTCAGCGTAGTTCCCCTACATGTAAAGTGGGGATGCTAATTTTTTTCTCACATACCCCATTGTACGGGATATCGAGGGATAGGTTTTTAAAAAATATTGTAGGTTTGTGAAAGAAAATTTCCGATTAAGGGACTCGTTTGTAAACTATTAAGCTTTTAAGTGCTAATTTTTGCTAAAATCCAGTGTCTGCCCTTATGCAGGCTAATCGGTTGATTTTGGGGGTAGGAAAAAAATTATGGTAGTAGTAAATATAATGAAGTTAAAAGGAAAACTATCAAAGCTTAGAAGGCTTTAAAATCTTTGTGTAATAGTCGACCAACTTATAAAATGTACATAGAATTTTTTTTATAGGCGGTGAACCTGTGGTGCGGAGATATATTTATCATTGACGTTGAATAGCTTAAATGTTTATAGTAGGAAACTATAAAGATCCACTTCTTAGTCCGCATATTGTGACGGGCAACTTTGGAACGCTACTAAGCGCGTGGCCAGACACGCACTTCACCAAATTTTATAAACTACTACGTCGTAGAGTTCTATATCGTCATGCCTTAGATTGTCCTATTACAAGAGCATCAGTAAGTACTTGTCACTGTCACACTCCTGTTTAGAAATAAACATAACCAATAAACGTTAATTGTTATATTACATCCCTGCCACAGATAACAGCACACTGATAACATCTTTGGTGTCTATAAGGGATGGTTAGCTCTTTCCATCAGAAGAGCCACCTATTTATAAGCTAATAAGCATATGACCCTTCTATGTGCCTGATATATATATATACAGATGATTAAAAACTTGTGTGTGTACATTTATACGCACGTAAGAAGTTATACTTCTTTGGCGTAACAAGATAAAAATCTTTATAAAAAATTTATCCTTCGCGTTGTCCTATATTCGTAGAGAACACAACACTAATATTAGAAAAAAGGTATATAATAGATTGAAAGAAAGTTTTTTTAGAACGCAATATTTAGTTAAATAATTTTATTTGAATATCATAAAATAATTATTTGTACATAATTCAAAAACAGCAAACAGGCGGATAGCTCTCTCGATGAAAAGAGAGAACCACCATCTACAGACACCAAATGTAGTAATGGTATATTTTGTGATGGAATGGTACTATAACATCCATAATACACAACGTTGACACAATATTTATTGATTAATAACACATGTACTTTTTTACAATAAGGTAATTAACTCTACCACCAAGTAGTCACGATGATAGTGACTCATATAACCAATCGGTCGGCTTTTACGACCTGCCTTTCAGAACGGCAGTTGGCCTATTCTCCAAAGGAGCCCAGGACCAATACAGGGAAAAATTACCTTATTGTGAACAAGTGTTATTAATCAGTAAATATTGTGTTAAAATGGAGTTTCACCAAATGCCGACGATAAAAAGTCTAGAATATGAACAACGTTACATTGTGTTAAAATGGAGTTCCACCAAGTGCCGAAGTGCCGACGATAAAAAGTGTAGAATATATACAACGTTACTCAACTGGTACCTTCTCCCTCGAGATAGTTTAAGAACCGTTATACCACGAGTTAAAGCAAAATTAGCTTCTTAAAGAGTTGTGTATTTAGTTTTGTGTGTCTGTAGTCTTTACAGCCAATAACATATTTGGTATCTATAAGTGGTTTCCATCAAAAGAGCCATCTGCTTGTTCGCTATCCCATGAAATAAAAACATACCATAAACCCGTGTAACTGTGTTACCAGAAGAAAACGCGCTGGATTGGCGCCAAAATGATAGGAAAATAAACATGGCGTCTAGAACGAAAAATGAGTCTAGCACTTATTGTCCTGTAAACACTTTTACATTTCTACTTCCTAATTTTAAGCAAAATTTTTACTCGACTGCGCTAGAAGAACTATGTTTTTCGAGAGTTAGCAGAAAATTCAAGATTTTGAATGCGTAGGTACTTTGTTGTGAAAAATATAGCCAAACTAAGTCTACTGATGAATGGGTCCAATGCACAGCAAAGGGATCTTGAAAGGTATAATGGATGTTCTGAGCTAGAACCATTGTTTTTTGTGTATAAGGGCAGTAAGTGATAAAAAAATATATATTTTGAAATCATCCGTATTCACCCCATTGAAATAAAACTGTCTATCCGGTTTTATCCATAGATATGGGGTGTATTCGTAGATTTGCTTTTTATAAAAATATGTTCCAGTTCCTATTCACATAATTGATCTCGAACAAGTTTTTGCTAAAATAACGTATAATGTATATTGATTTATAAGTGATGTTGATTTTTTAAACATAGCACATAGTGCCTAAGTTATGAAGTATTTTACTTAAGTATCCGCTGTTACCTCACACTACCCTATGTGTGTACGTTAAGTAGCAGCTCAGTCTGGCGGGTGGTGTGTAATCACACACGTGCCTCGGATGAGCACATAAAGCCGTCGTTCCCAGTTATTGCTAGAATTAGTCAATAATTTTTGTCAGGTCGGTAAAATGCGATGAACGATGAACCGGATAGTCTATAGATATTCGATTTACTCTACCTAATCGCAACGGAAAAGGGCTTGATGATATTTTTTTCTTTATAAGTAAAGTAATGTACATATATTTCTTTGGCATGCTGTGCAACTTAAACGGCTTGATAAAATTTAGCTTAAGAAGCTTGTCATTGTATTCGTTTTAAACGTGAGAATTACAGTCTTTTTTTGGATCCGATGCGGGTCAGGAATTTTCCGAACGCCAGTTTTTTTGTTTTCTTATAGTCTCTCAGCACACCTCACTCCGTCTACACCAGCTCACTTCATATCCTAGTTTATGGCGCCGCCATTCTGAAAATGTATTTTCAGTGAACAGCTGAGCACTTTTACAACTGTCACCCTATATAGGTCGGTCTTCTCTATCTTTAGACTCCATGCAAAGTACAGTAACGGCTGGACCAATTTTGATGATTTTTGTGTTTTTGGATTTATATCATAATATGAATAATAAATACTAAAATATGAAATTTATGAACAAAATTTTTAATTCTAAATGTGCTCTTTCATTGACTGTTAGGTGGAATCAAGTTCGCCGGGTCAGCTAGTATCTATAGCGAAAATTAGGATGTTTGACAAAAATGGATGGTTGGATGTTTGTTACTCAATCACGCAAAAACTACTGAACGGATTTGGATGAAATTTGTCACACAAGTAGATGATTACCTGAAATAGCACATAGGCTACTTTTTGTCCCGGTAAAGTTAGATCTGCGGGATTATCCAAAAACGCTTGTAATACAGCGGGCTGCACGTTGCAGCTGGTATAACAATATGTGAATTGTGAAACAGCATAAGCGTCTTGTGTTAATAATCATTATGACGGAGTTTCATCAAGCGTCAACGATAGAGAGGATAAATATCTTCAACATCATAACTTTAGCCCCATGTTGGTCCGGGCTCCATTCGAAAAAAACTAGCTGACATTTTGCCCGGTAGTACGTAAGAGGCGAATGATTGACTATACGAGTCACTACCATTGTTTCTAGTAGGTGGTAGAGTTCTGCGTTGTCTCGCCCGCATCTGAGACTGTGCTTGTCTCTATCGCGTTCCAGTTTGGAAGGTATGGTTTTTTTTATATATCATAAGATAGCAAACAAGCAGATGGGTCTCCTGATGGAAATAGTCAACCATCACCTGGTGGTGTTAATGGTGCGTTGCTGTCTTGTGGCGAGATCTAATGCCACATGCGTAAATTTACCGGCTACCTTACCCCCCAAGCCGAAACACGACAGTGACAAGTACTGACGCTATTGCGGCAGGAATAGGTGAGGCCGTGGTACCAGACCCGGGCGAGACAATGCAGAACTCTACCACCTAGTAGCCACGATGGTAGTGACTCGTATAGCCAATCGGTCGCCTTTTACGACCTGCCCGGCAGAATGGTAGTAGGCCTATTCTTCAAAGGAGCCCGAAACCAACACGGGGAAACTCAATATAGGTATATTACCTTTATATACAGCTTTACGAGCTACCTTAATCTTCCACTGTGTTAGCGTGGCTGCTGCAATGGGGGCAGACAACTAGTTCATAATCTAGCTTTAACGCGTTCACCCAAACTTTTATATACCGACGCGTAATGTAAACATATAGGTCAATGTATTGCGATGCGGTACAAATTCCGCGAATACAACGTAAATCGCTCTCAACATGTTTTCAAGTCATCCGCGATCAAGGTAACGCTAGCTCCGTATTACATTTTATTGTAAAAAGATATATTGGGATGGATATCTACATACACGCGTATACACATCGCACTTCCTATAAAGTGTTGAAGTGAGAGACAAGTTAAGCGAGAGATTAAGCTACAAAGAAAATGTCGGTGTAAAGATGAAAAAGGGTATACTCCGTTGTTTCGGACATGTAGAAAGAATGGTAGATGAAAGGTTAACAAAACAGATATACAATGCGAATGTGGCAGGATATGGTAAAATTAAAATTTAAAATTTTGAGTTGAGATCTTATTTTATGGGAAGTACACACACACCCACATTATATATTATAGTTTTCCCTTATATTAAAGTTAATGCTTAATATGTACAGATCTACAGCATGGTTTAAAAAAGGGATAAACAAATATATACAAAGAAAATATTATTTATGTGCCTCTCTTAAACTAACTCTCAGTCGGAAAGTTTGTTTATTTTTGTCGTTTTGTTGCCTTGCCGGTTTGTGCCTATATTTTATTGGGGATGCGACATTCTCTGTAACGTTTCGCCCGGATTTGGTACCACCGCCTAACAACTATTCCAACCGCAGTAACATCAGTTCTAATAACTGTCGTATTCCGGTTTGAATAAAGTTGCCATCCGTCTGAGTTCCCCCGGATTTGTCCTAGTATAAGAGGCGTCTGGGGACCGTCCGGGTGGGTTTTTATTTGTAACCCGGGTTTTAATTCAAATCACGCGCGCGACTCGTGATGATAATAGTTTCTAAATAAGATTCTGTTTTGTTCTTGTCTTTTTAAGACTGAATTTGTTTTAAATATTAATGAAAACAAATAAAAGTTAATTTAAAAGCAGTAAAACTATATTTTATTCTAATTTAACATAAAAAATACTCTGTTTAAATGTCCGGGTTGTAAGCTCCAAAATCCGGGGTTTTCACATGTCTTGTCCTGCTTTACAAATTTTTGAGATAGCAACCCTAATTATGAAGAAGTGCCCCAGCATTTCTAATGTAACAAAGCAACGCAACTATAATTATCATCTCCTATAGACACTTTGGTGTCTATAGGAAATGATTGCAAATTTACTACGAAGCAACTGCTTATTTTATTGATTTAGGTGTTATTTTACGGAAATCCATAATAAAATGTGAAATTAATTAAATTTGCTATTTTCCGCAAAACATTTTATGTGACCACGATACCATTTTAAAGAAAGACAGTGGTTTAATAAATGGATAAAACTCACCAGTGGTCCGAACAACGCGCATTTGAGCTTGCTGCCGACGTTGGTGAAAATGTGGTGGATGTGAGCTTTATCCATTTTTGGAACGAAGTTCCTTATCGCGCGTTGTGAAAGGGGGCTAGACGGAAAAAATTGTTACGAAAAGTTGTCACGACACTTTTTGCTATAGTAAGGTATTGTAAGCACAGAAATATCCAGCCACTTCCCTTTAGCTCGTGCATTGAAAGTGAAAGAGTCGATCTACTATTTGATTGAGTTTACTTTTTCTAGTGCCAAATGTTCGACATTTATACAGAATTTCGGCCGAATGTCGAATTTCGACCAAAAGTTGAATTTCGACGGATAGTCGAATTTCGAACAAGTGTCGAATTTCGATCGGTTGCCGAGTTTCGACCGCCGGTCGAATTTCGACCGGGTGCCGAAATTCGACCGCGGGTCGAAATTCGACCGGATGCCGAAATTCGACCGTGGGTCAAAATTCGACCGGGTTCCAAAATTCGACCGCGGGTCGAAATTCGACCGAGTACCGAAATTCGACCGGGTTCCGAAATTCGACCGGGTGCCGAAATTTACAGGTTTTTTGTAATTAATAGTAAAAGGAACTTCGTTCCATCCGGGTGTCCCTTGACACCTCTCAAGTTTTTAAACCATCGCCCTTCTTTTCGATGACATCGTGGAGGTCACATAAAACAGTTCGCAGAAAAAAGCAAATTTAATAAATTTCACCTTTTTTACCAACTGTTTGTTTGTATCCTATTGAAAAAAAGGTACCAGTGGAAAAGGTCACTATCCTAAAACCCGGACATGTGCATAAGTTTGACGGATTTTTTTTAACAATATCTACACTTGTTAAGTTTATATTTAGTATCAAATTCTGGAAATGACCAACGAGCTGTTTGTTTACTGAACTGCCGACAGACATGTCATGTTTAGTCTAGACTTGTTATGTCTAGGCAGGAAACTTCAAAAGATATTTAGCAACGACGTATCAACTGTAACTCCACATATTAATGTTCATTGTATATAATAATTTTGTTTATGTTTTTTTATATTATAAGATAGCAAACAAGCAGAATTCCCTCGTGATGGAATGAGAAAACCATCGCCTATAGACGCCAAAGGTGTTAATAGTACGTTACTATCTATAGGTCGTGGTCATAATGCCACATGTATAAGTTTACCGGCTATCTTACCCTCGAAAAAAGAACACGACAGTGACAAGCACTGACGCTATTGTGACAGGAATATGTAAGGTGGGGTTATCAAATCCGTGGAAAACGATGCAGAACTCTACAACCTAGTAGCCACGATAGTAGTGACTTGTATAGCCAATCTTTCGCCTTTTACGGATAGCCTAGCAGAATGGCAGGTGGTCTATTTTTAACGGGAGCCCGGAACACGTGGAAAATTTTGTTAGTGTTTTTTTAAAAATTGACCCTGTGTTTGGACTATTCATGTGGTCTGTGGTTTGGACCTTGAATTATAACGTGAGTTTATTGTACATTAAATTAATTTAATAATTTCGGTAGGTACTAGTTATGCTTTCTTTTAAATGTTTATATACTTATTAAACTTTATTTTGACTTCCATTAGGTCCTATCAATTTCCATTAGCTCCTACAATGCCTTGTCCTACAATTGGCAGCACTGCCTTACCTACTCCTACTGTAAAGACATTAATACTTTTAGTTGGCTTAATCTGGTTTGAAAGGTCAGGAGACATGCAAAATACGATATATTTTGCTAATTACCATTATAACGCAGTCATACAATTTTTCGTGTCCATCGCGTGGCAACAGCAGTGGAAAATTTGTATAATTAATCCACTATCTACTATATATGATTCATCACAATGGCAGTTTGTTGTGTTTATAATAATCATTTTGAGTGATCCAGTTTACATTTCAAACTCATTATTTTCATCTTAAGATGCCTAGTTCCTAAGGAAACCACCGTGACTCAATACACAAAACAATAGCAAAAAATTAGATTCCACAAATATTTGGAATTCCTGTCGAAAATTAAAAATAGCTCTCTTTTTATGTTAGCATTGATTGACGTACCAGAAACTAAACATTTAGTAAAGTCTTAGAAATGAAGTTCATTGTTCATTTGTTCTTAAATTAGATAATCACATGAATTTTATTAGATTTTATTTATATTTCCGTGATCTGCACCTGATGAAATTTCCTCATTATTAGGTAAATAAAATTTATAATACACTTACACTTCTCTTTCGCTACACATTTACACGTAGTTTCGGTTAATTTATCAACCAGTTTCACAAAGCGTTACAAGGTCGTAATGTTAAAAATTTTGTAAGAAAGTTGATTTTCTTTTAATAAGATCTAACACCTAGTAGGAAAAAATGAAAGTGTATGGAAGAATATTAATGTAGCATGGAAAAAATTAAGTGATATTGTTTGCGATTTATCTAGGATAGATAAGTCAAAAGAGAACAGCAAATTAAGCAACGCAATAAATAAAACAAACTTGCAAAAAACTTATAGGTAATAGCGATCGCCTGTGGCCGAAATTCGACCATAGATTAAACAGTAAAATCTTTCAGCCATAAAGAAAACAGGATACATGTGTGTAATATTTATTATTATATATTTTATGCATTTCTTATGCATTTTATTTAAAGATATTAGGTTTCTGCATTCCTCCGCAATATAAACTTTAACTGTACGAACTCCACCATTCGCGCAGTAGTATTAAAATTCGTATAAAGTTTTTGTTTCATGTATTAATACATAGATAAACTAATCCATGAGTTGTCAATAATCCATGAGTTGTCAACGGGTTTAATTATGGTTTTTTTATAACCTAAAAAACGGAACAAACAAATAACTTCCTGGATAGAAAGAGATAATCACTGAAGTATAATGCCGCGTGCATAAGTTTATTGCCTTGCTCCCGGAACCGGGAATTGACAATGACGAGCACTGACACGTTACACTTATGTGATTACTGTACATATTTTCTGTACTATACACATCGCAATGATTAAGTTGGTACAATCTGATAGCCAACTCTACCATCATTCGTGCTCTTTGATCAAGCGAAGGCTCGCCTCTTCCTGTTTAGTATAGTAGTGTGTACCATCACATTTCTTCCACAGATTCCAGAAAAGATTGTACACATTAAAAACATATCAACACGTAACAACAAAAAACAACTATCTTGCAATCTACTTCCCAAATGTGAGGTGGTTACAAATTTGACTCTATGTTTTTTTATCACCTCAGTACTCAGTAATTTATGAACCGATTTTGAAAATTATTTTTTATTCGGGAGTATGTACTTCTCGTTTGGTCTCCTTTTAATCTAGTGAACAATTGATACAGGTACCCGGAAGTACAGGAAATGGGAAGTTATTTGCCGAAGTTTTACCGCGTTAAAACAATGTTTCAGGCCGTCGTATAATTTTCAATATAATTTTACTATCGTTAAAGCGAGCGTATAGGCTCTTGAAAGATTTGTGATCTATTAATAATTTTTAAAAAAGTTAATAAAACTGTAAAAATTACTTTCAATCTCTTTTATACTTGAAACCCTGCATCAAATCTTCCAGCTGAGTTTCTTCCACCTGATTTTCTCAATGTGTGGCGTTTCCAATCCGGTAGTAGTTTAAAAATTTCAGTAAAGTCCGTGTCGGGCCACGTGCAATGTAGAGTTCCGAATTTACCCATCATAATAGTGTGAACTAAGAAGAGAGCTGTAAATTTTTCACACTATTAACATTAAAATATTTAACGTCAATGACAAAGATGTCCGCGCCACAGGCTCATCGCCTATTAAAACTTTTCCAAGTACATTTTATAAGTTGTCTATTTTATAAGTCTACATTTTATAAGTCTACTTTTACTCCAAAACTTGTGAAGCCTTTTGAGCCGTAATAATTTTCCTTTTAAATTCATTGTATTTGCTACTACCATGAATTTTGCCACCTCCAAAACCAACCGTTTAGCCTGCAGAGGGGGGCGGGACACCTGACTCTAACAAAAAATAGTACTTTAAAGCTAAATATCTTACAAATGAGCCTCTTAATCGAAAAGTTGTTTTCACAAACCTACAATATTTTTTAAAATGCTATCCAATTATATCCCAGACTAACATTAACATCCCCACAGAACATCTACAGGAGTTACCCTGAAAACATATTTTTAAGATTTTATATTACCACTATGTTGTCGTGACTAATATTTATAATATGTATATTTATATTCATGCTAAATTACAGCTTTCTATTACTAAGGATCTCTGAGCTATTGTACGGACGGACGGACGGACATAGCGAAACTATAAGAGTTCTTAGTTTACTTCGGAACCCTAAAAATGTTGACGCATCAAAATAACTTGTAAAAAGTTTTATTGAATAAAGTACTTCTGTTTTTTGATTTACACAAAATATGGACTTAATGGGAGATGTACCCTACCAAATATAAAAAGAATTTACTAATAAATAACTGACCGGATCTTGTAAAAACAAATATACAAAAATATAACTGAGTTCTAAACCTACCCCTTTTGGCAAGTCGGTTGTCTGTCGTTACCTTACGAGACAGGCAGAGTCAATCGACAGGCGATAGTCTGTGTTAATTCACCGATACGTCTCTCGACGAGATCGAGTTAACGCTGTTCTTTGCGATAATCAACCAAATCGTTCTGCGTTATCTCCAAGTTGCTAAATACATCACCTTCCAGACTCCAAACTGCTAATAAATTTTTTAATACAAAAAAACCGTAAATCGTATCCGGGGCATAGTTATTTATAGTCAGATTAACTATAATAATAAAGGAATCAGTTGAGTTCATGTAGATAAAGTTTAGATTATGTTTTTAAAGTTCAAATAATGACGTCACCAAAAATTAGTTGACCTTTACTAAGCCTTGTTATTATTTATAAACTATATTAAACTATCTACAAATTACCGTATAACATTGTTAGCGTAATCGATTGCATAGGTCTGTATTTCTCAAACTATAGTACCACGATCCCCATTATTTTTTCAAAACAATCGCAAATTCTCGCAAAATAAGAAACCATTAAACAATATCAAGTATTTTGTCGAAAAAGAAATTGAAACACAAAAAAACACGGAACACAAAAAACAAGACAAATATCAATTATTTATGTATAGTTTTATAAATAATGTGAGATTGCGTTTATTTATTACCGTAAATCAATTCGTTGCCGTAAATCAAGTAATGGTATAGTTCTGCATTGTCTCGCCCAGGTCTGGTACCACCACCTTACCTATTGCTGCCGAAATGGCGTCAGTGCTTGTCACTGTCATGTTCTGGTTTGGAGGGTAAGATAGCCGGTAACTTTATGCATATGCCATTAGACCTCGCTACAAGATACCAGCGCACCATTAACAACTTTGGAGTCTATAGGCGATGGCTGACTCTTTCCACCAGAAGACCCGTCTGCTTGTTTGCTATCTTATGATACTAAAAAAAAGAGTTTCAGTTTTACAATTTTGATTCCCCATTAATGTGTTGCTAGTAAGTAAATAAAAATAGTATTTAAATTTTGAAATAAGATATTCCAATTAATATTTAACAAGCAAAATATATTTTATATTTATTTACTTATATGTAAATAATTCCTTAATTAACCAAAAAAACAGTAAATAAAACATTTTTTTTTATTTCTAGTGTTTGATTTAACTATCATGCAGTTCATACGGATTTAGCAGCTAAGTAGTTAGCCTTAGATAAATTTTATAACGTATTTACAACAAATATTTAACTTACCTTAAATTGGTTATATGTATCGTTATCGTATTTGAGAAACCCTGGAAAAGGTAAACCAGGTCACTTGAGATTCGATTTGCGAAAATTGGTCTCTGTATCTATTGTTTCAAATATTTATTCGATATAGTTAATTATTCAATGAGCTTATTAATTTTACTTGGTATAATGAAAGAAAAAAAAGTGCCATCACGATTGGTTCCCTTGCTTAGTAGGCAGAGTAAACCGAACGTCTATAGACTTTTCAGTTCACCACGAGTCACCAGTTTGTCGATTAGTAAAGTGTTGAATTTCACTGACCACATTGTTATTAGATATTATCCAGAACTTTTAGCTATAACCAGGACCGACGGTTTTATATGCTCATTCGGGACACGGAAGTGGTAACACACCACGCGCCAGACTCCGAGCTGCTACTAAGAAAACCTCGGAAAAACGTCAATAACACTTTTGCCCGACCGGAAATCGAAACAAGGAACTTAATGATCTGAACCAAATTGCTAGCCCCTTAACCATGAGACAGTTAATGATACTTAAATGCTTCACCCTTCATGGAGTAAAGTGCTATTCGATTCGCCTGAAGATGCTTCGGTTGCGAAGTGAAACGTGCGTTGAGTACATAATTTGTGTGCTAATGCCTTTGCTTCTGACGTGGAAAAAAGTGCCGTGGAAGTGGGTGAACTATTGTGCCGCTGTCGTCTTCTATAATTTCAGACTTTGGATAAGTTTGCTCCATTCTTTACACTACCTTTCATTTCTGTTGCATCACAGCCGTTCCATATAACATTTCGCGGAGAATTTGCAAATTAAATACCATAATTTCTCCTTTACATATACTACATTAATAAATAAATACATATATAAATATATTATATTTTTATAAAATGAGGAAAATTAATGTATGACTTGAAATACAAGTGTCAAGTGCATTAGAGATAAGTTAGTTGCTACCCGACTTAAAGCTGACTTGTTACATTTCTTAGATTGCATTTAGAACCCAGACCTAGAAATGGGACACCCGCGTAGCGGGGACCTTACCTCATTTGTTAATTAATTGGATTAAAATAATTTACCGCCTGGTTCTCTGGTTCGATCCCCGACGGGGACAAGCATTTGTGTGATGAGCACAAATGTTTGTATTTCCTAGTTAGTGTGTTTATTAAATATATGCAAATATTTATATATGTATTCTATGTATTAGCATCGTTGACTAACACCCATAATACAAGCAAACAAATTGCTTACTTTGGGTAGGTTGGTATTTGGGTTAGATTAGTGTAGTACTCTTTGGTATATACAGTTCATTTATATACAGGTAGAAACATACTGAAAGCACCCTTTTTCAGTATACTCGAGTACTGAATACTCAATTCTGATATCGAATATGTAAAACAAATAATTATGACCTAATTATCCAATAAAATGTTTATGTACGGACACCCACCCGTTTTGGTTCCGGGCTCCTTTGAGAATAGACCAACTGCCGTTCTGCCAGGCAAGTCGTAAAAGGCGATCGATTGGCTATGTGAGTCACTAACATCGTGGCTACTAGGTGGTAGAGTTCTGCATTGTCTCGCCCAGGTCTGGTACCAACGCCTTACCTATTCCTGCCGCAATAGCGTCAGTGCTTGTCGCTGTCGTGTTCCGGTTTGGAAGGTAAGGTAGCCAGTAAACTTATGCTGGCGTTAGACCTAGCCACCATTAACACCTTTGGTGTCTATAGGCGATGGTTGACTCTTTCCATCAGGAGACCCATCTGTTTGTTTGCTATTTTATGATATAAAAAACCCGCACATAGACATTGAAGTTCATTGGTAACACCACGTGAGTAGATCGTAGATCGTAGCTCGTGACTAAACTCGCAAAGCACTCAGCAATTGCTCGTGCGATGATCATATTGAATATTGCTAGACTAATTTCATTGGGGTTTAGTATGTAGTGTCCAGTGTGTCTCGTGTTCCAGTGGTCCAGCTTTGGAGTTGACCACATGAGGTCCCGGGTTCGATTCCCGGGTCGGGCACTTTAAAAAAAAAGTGTTTTTTCAGTTTTCTGAGAAACTCAAAGTTGCCCGGGATTGGAAAGTGCCCGGTTGGCGATGGGCTTGCCACCTATCACATTTATGGGACCAAGTATCTTCGGCTAATCGTGGGTGCACTTGTTGTACCTCTGCCTACCCCTTCGAGGATATGGGCGTGAAGATACTTTTTTTTTACTTTTTACTTTTTAAGTTTTCTGTTTAAAATATTTTTGTTGGTTACATGTACCCATTACCTATCGTGTCTTTCAATATTTACAATCTTACAGTCAACCTGTTTAAAAAAGGTTTGACTATATAACCTGTATAGTCAAAGTCAAAGTCAAAACATTTTTATTCAAATTATCCTTTACAGGCCCTTTAACGAATTAACATTTTTTTGAGTTACTGCCTGATCGGAAACGCGGCCACACACTAAGTAGAAACTCAGCGGACTTGTCTTTTTTTTCATATACATTTTTTTAAAATAATGTACATATTTACAATAATTTTCTTGTATTTACTATAATTTTCTACTGGGTGTCTTACGAAGCTCTCATCCATTTCCGATGCACTCAGAACACCAACACAAGACAACTAGTACACAGCGTGAAGTTCATTTGTTTTTATCAATGTCACATATCAACCTCGACGATCAAAAATCCATATTTGTTTTTTACCTGTTGATGTATCGAGGATAAGTGAGAAAACCGCGAGTGCCGGTGATGAGTTACGCTCGTCTATAAATATACTGCCGTCTCATCTATTCTTATTCCTCATAGCCCATGAGTAACCGTGCTATTGTTGGCATACGTCAAAGCTTTACAAATCTATACTCTTGAGCATTGTAGTCATCTGACATTCGAATGTTTTTTTATAGTTCGTCACCATTGACATATTATTTCTAGGGACATCGGGTCTCATACTAAAAGCGTAATAAAAATGTCCCAGTTACACATTACAAGAATAAATATGTTAACAAGGTAATTTAAACCCTAAATCATTAAATCAAGGTTTAATTTCGACTAAAGCGGAATTGTAGCTCTTTTTGCGTTTTGTAGCTCATTTGCCTCGCACGTTTTTAGTGCGGACTGAAGTCCATAGTAATAATATGTAAATGTTCGTCACGGTCAATTCATTTTTGCATTTGGTCATATATAACAGTAAAGCGTGTATTGACTTCAAGACAATTCAAAAACAAAATCTACCACCATCTCGTAGTCCCCCCACTTCTTCTTATCACAATTCTATGCGACTAACCTAGGTAAACTTATAAAACACGCTACTCGACTTCCAAGGTTTTCCAAAAAAAAAACTTAAAAATTCAACCACGTGACATGCAAATCCTCAAAAACGTCTATCAGAACACATAAAAAAATGTCTATCAGAATAAATAAAAGATAATAATGAAAAGAATAAAAGATAATAATGCCACTTACATAAGTTTACCGACCACCTTATCGTCAAAATCTGTCGTGAGCCGAACACGGCAGTGACAAACACTGACTTTATTGCGGTAGGAATAGGTAAGGCAGTGATACCAGACCCGGGCGAGAAAATGATTAACTCTACCACCTAAAAGCTACGAGGGTATCGCCTCGCATAGCCAATCTTTCGCCTCTTACAAACTGCCCGGCAGAACGGCAGATAATATATGTTTTGTAGGAGTCCGGATCAGTACGGAAGAAACGTTCTACGATTCTGCGATGTGTGTTCATAAACAATGTAGACAACGTCAATGGTATCAGCTAGTTAGTAATGAATATAAAGACTAATATAGCAACGTTATTAACCAGAGAAATGTTTTAAATCAATATAATCAATAAACCGGCCAAGTGCGAGACGGATTTGCGCATGAAGGGCGTCCGTACTATAATCATAGCAAAAAAATACAAAAAACACGTTGATTGTATGGGGTATTTAACCTTTAATATTTTTTTATTTTTAGTATTTGTTGTTATAGCGGCAACGGAAATAGATATTTTGTGAAAATTTCAGCTTTCTAGTTATCACGGTTTATGAGATACAGCCTGGTGACAGACAGATAGACGGACAGACAGACAGCGGAGGCTTAGTAATAGGATTCCATTTTGCCGTATAGGTACGGAACCCTAAAAATTCAGTTTAAACTCGCATAATCAAATAGAAACAATGATTTCAAATCAGACTCTGTTTATGACAATGCAAGGTTAAGATTAGATAGTTTATTTTCTTTCAGTATAAATGTTTGATCCTGCTTATAAATTTGCGTTCATTTCTTCGCACCTAATCGGATAGTATCTAATCAGACAATAACGTTACGTTTGAAGAAACGAGACAGAATGAGTGCTAGTTTACAAGATTGATCAAACTGATTTATTAATAACACTAGTTTATTAATAACAATGTGCTGTTGACTGTACTAAATGCTTTGAATCTTTCGACATATAAAATCAATGTGTTCAAAGTTCAATGTTTTCTATGAACTTCAAAATTTCATGAAGATAATTTATTGTATCGCCTCTGTGGTCTAGTGGTCCATTATTGGCGTTGGCTACATGAGGTCCCGAGTTCGATTCCCGGGTAGGGCAATTTAAAAAATGCTTTTTTCAATTTTCTGATAAAAACAATGTTGCTCGGGATTGGAAAGTGCCCGGTTGGCGATAGGCTGGCCATCTTTCACATTTGTGGGACCAAGTATCTTCGGCTAATCGTGGGTACACTTAAAATTACAACAATATTTTAAAAAATGTATTTTACGCCCATATCCCCGAAGGGGTAGGCAGAGGTACAACCCTCTGCCTACCCCTTCGGGGATACGGGCGTAAAATACAATACATTTTTTAAAATATTGTTGTAATTTTTAGAAAATTCTCTAATAAATCTGGCGGGACATCCTGTAAATTCGGTAGCGATTAAATCGATATATTAGATTTTTAATCCCCTTTTTGGGTTCCGGACCTAAAAGGTAAAACGGAACCTTATTACTAAGCCTCCGCTCTCTATCCGTATGTCTGTTACCAGGCTGTATCTCATAAACCATGATAGCTAGAAAGCTCAAATTTACACAAATTATGTATTTCAGTTGCCGCTATAACAACAAATACTAAAAATAAAAATAAAAAATATTAACGTCCCCATACAATGAACGTGTTTTTTTCTCCTATTTTTTGCTATGATGGTACGGAACTCTTCTTGCGCGAGTCTGACTCGCAATTGGCTGGTTTTTAAATAGTTTAGTGCCATGTGTTTATCGATTACTAGTGCTATTCGTATGAAGTCACAAAATCACTAGTTGTGAATGAAAAATCATTAGAACTAATTTCTTAATGGAAAATCAATTTTTCAATTTATTTTATAGCAGGAATGTATATAGTTTTCTTAAAATTATATGTGATCACTGATATAATGCCATAGACCACAAAGAAATATAATGTCTGTGACGTATTTTAATTTTAATGAAGTCCCCATTTCATAAATGGATGTTTTTTTTTTATATCATTAGATAGCAAACAAGCAGATGGGTCTCCTGATGGAAAGAGTCAACCATCGCCTATAGACACTAAAGATGTTAATGGTGCGTTGCTATCTTGTGGCGAGGTCTAATGCCACATGCATAAGTTTACCGGCTACCTTACCCTTACAGCGACAAGCACTGACGCTATTGCGGCAGGAATAGGTAAGGCGGTGGTACCAGACCCGGGCGAGACAATGTAGAACTCTACCACCTAGTAGCCACGATGGTAGTGACTCGATAGCCAATGTGTGATGTGACACTAAATAATGCGAGATTTTTTCATTAAATCATAATATAAATTTTACAACAAAAAAAAAACAAAATTGAAATTTGTGGTGGACATGCGAACGAATTTTACCTCTTTCGTTTTTTATGTCGTTTCTTTAAAAATTTAGTCACACTGGTCGCTATGAGCAATAGTTCCTAAAACCACATGAGTGGATAAACGGATTACTCTTTGCTAAAACTTAGAAGATATAACTACCGCCTATCAAGATCAAAGGCGGTATCTGCGCCGGGTTTTCCTGAATGAACCGAATGTCCAAACACGCTTCTGGTTCACCACAATCGGTTTGTCAGCTGGACAGTTATCCCTATCATCACATTTGTTAACATTAATAATTACCGCTTATTATATTTGATTGCGTGCTTTTGAGATCCATAAAAAAAGGGAGCCATAGTCAAAGTCAAAGTCAAAACATTTTTATTCAAATTATCCTTTACAGGCACTTTTGACGAGTCAACATTTTTTGAGTTACTACCGGATCGGAAACGCGGCCACACACTGAGAAGATCCGGTGGAAGAAACTCAGCGGGCTTGTCTTTTTTTGTGCATGTACATTTTTTTAAACAATGTTATTACAATTACAATTACAATGTATTTATGAATAATATATTATAATTATTATGAGACTGCTATGAGGAGCAATTAATCCCATGCCTTATTATCATCCAAATATTCAGATATTTTATAGTAACCTTTTTTACAAAGTTTCGATTTGATACATTTTTTAAATTTGTGTATTGGTAGATCTTTAATAGCATTTGGAAGTTTATTGTAAAAGCGTATAGATTGCCCCATAAAAGAGTTACTTATTCTGTGGAGACGTGATACATGCAGAGCAAGATTGTTTTTGTTCCTTGTGTTTACATTATGTACATCACTATTTTTCTTAAATGAAGAAATATTTTTACGAATATACATCAAGTTTTCAAATATAAACTGTGATGGTACGGTTAAAATATTAATTTCTTTAAATTTTTCTTTTAGGGAAACTCGTGGACTGAGATTGTAAATAGCTCTTACAGCTCTTTTTTGTAAAACAAAGATTGTATTTATATCAGTGGAATTTCCCCACAGTAGAATCCCATAAGACATAATACTATGAAAATAACTAAAATACACAATTTTCGCAGTGTCTACATCACTAATCTGTCTCATTTTTTTAACTGCAAATGCCGCTGAACTCAGTTTACTCGTTAATTTGTCGATATGTGGTCCCCACTGTAGTTTTTTATCTATCGTAATCCCTAAAAAGACAGTAGAGTCCACAAGATCCAATTTGTCCCCGTTAAGTTGTACATTGGTATCTATATGCCTTACATTAGGCGTTGAGAATCTAATACACTTGGTTTTATTTCCATTTAATAGGAGGTTGTTAACATTGAACCATTGTACAACTTTTGAAATCGCAATGTTCACTTCGTCATACTTACCAACTCGTCTTTTCACTTTAAATAAAAGTGAAGTGTCATCCGCAAACAGTACGATTCCATGCCTATCGCCAACAAAGAAGGGCAAGTCATTTATATATATCAAAAACAAAAACGGACCAAGAATGGATCCTTGTGGAACACCCATGGTGACAGTGGCACCGTTTGATCTTATTCCATTGATATCGACCCTCTGAGTTCTTCCATTCAAATACGAAGTCAGAAGATCGAGGGCCTTACCTCTAATGCCATAGTAGTGTAATTTCCTGATTAAAGTATTATGATGAACACAGTCAAATGCCTTAGATAAATCACAAAATACTCCAATTGCATCATGTGATTCCTCCCAGGCTTCATAGATTTTTTTCAATAATTCCACACCAGCATCTACGGTTGAGCGACCCTTTGTAAATCCAAATTGTTTAGGATGAAACAGTTCAAATTTGTTAAAATGTTTTAACATTTGATTAAGAATTATTTTTTCAAATATTTTACTCAGGGAAGGCAGAACCGAGATAGGCCGAAAGTTAGTGGGATCTGATTTACAGCCAGACTTAAATATTGGAATTACTCTTGAGAGTTTCATTAAATCAGGAAAAACACCATTTGTTATACAGCAGTTAAATATTACAGCTAAGTATGGTGCAATGATATTTATTACTGAGGCAATGATTTTAAGGGAATGGCCCCATAAATCTGCAGTTTTTTTAATTTCTAGTGTTTTGAAAGCATTTAATATATCTTTAGAATCAATAAAAGAAAATTCAAAATTTGATTCACACTTGTTGACACATTGCTTCAATAATAATTCCGCGGTACTGGCTGAAGAGCTTAGACTTTGGGTTGTTCTGATGGCCACATTAGAGAAGAATTTTTCAAATTCCTTAGCTACCTCCAAATATCCCGTAACATTGACTCCTTCTACATTTAATTGGTATTCTTCATCAAAAATACTAGTCTTGCCAATTTCACAATTTATGATGTTCCATGTTGCCTTTATTTTGTTAGAAGAGTGTTTTATCATATTTTTTATGTGTATTGACTTGGCAGCATTGCAAGCTCTTTTAAAAATCTTTGAATAATTTTTGACATACTCTTTGAATTCAGTACTATGATTAAAAGATTTTTCATAATATAAATCAAATAACCGATTCCTGCTTTTAAAAATTCCTGCAGTTGCCCACTCACTAAAACCTCTGCGTTTACTTACAGATATAGATTTTGGTGTAAATATTTGCCTATATTCTGTATCTATCAAATTAAAGAATGTATCATATAAATTATTTGGATTTTCTTGAAAGGGCATCTCAGGCAATTTTGCAGCTAATTTTTTTTTTAAAACGTTCTAATCGACTACTATTTATAGGAACAAAAACAATTTCTTTTCTCTGAAGTTTATTTGGTACTCTCAAAAATTGAACTGATTGCCCAGTATGGTCTGAATCTAATGTATTTATAATTGAGCTATTTGTAGGTGTTATATTTGAAAATATGTTATCTATACAAGTAGCACTAGAGGCAGTTATTCTAGTTGGTTCATAGAAAATTTTGTGTAAATTATAAGACTTGAATAGATTTATAAACTTATGTGATAAAGAAGATTGTTCTAAAATATTAATGTTAAAATCTCCACAGATAACAATGTTCATCTTTGAATTTGAGGCTTTATACATAACCTCCTCCATTTTGTTAGAAAACTCCTCAAAAGCTGCACAAGGAGGCTTATATACACTTATTACAATAAATTGCTCGAACTCAATACAAGCAATCTCGATGACTCGTTCAACAGAAAGGCTCACAATATCTTTACGTTCTTTAAATTTAATTAGTTTGTTAACAATAATTAAAGAGCCACCATGTATCATCTTACTTCTGCTAAACGAGCTGCCAACTATGTGATTATTGAAGCTGAACATGATCTGATGACTTTTAAGCCAGTGTTCTGTTATACAAAGAATGTCCACGTTATTACAGTTCATGAACAACTCCAATTCCAAATCTTTACCCATCAGCCCTTGAATATTTTGGTGAACCAGGTTTAACCGACAGTTTAATTCTTTTTTATTATTAGCTGATGGTACATTTTCTTTACATTTGCCTTTATAACATACATATTGTGTATCAATGGCAATTTCGCTTACACTGAAATTTAAATGTCTATTAGTACCAAATAATGCATTGCAAGAGGTTGACTCCATTGTCTTAATTACTAATTTAAATTATGTGGAACATGTTCCACGCTCAAAGGAATGCTACTTAAATTACGTAGCTGCTCAATAGAAGCAGCTGTGTTAGCCAAGCATTTGGCTTTATTAGAAATATAAAAATATAGCGAAATTGCTATTTGTCTTTTATAGTAATTAGAAAGATAAAATTTATCTTTAGTTAAAAAGTATTTAATTTTAATAAATGAATTACAATCTATGAATTGAAATTTATCGTCATACAATGACATTGTTTGTAATCTAATATTGCACTTATATCTAATATTATTTTCAGTCTGTGGCAAACTGTTGCTATATGGTAATGCAAATAGAAATATCTTTTCAACATTTAACATAGATAATTGTTTAAAATACTTTTTTACAATGTTTACATTGGCATTCCCTCTTCTCCCAGTACATAATATTAGTATAGTATTTTTGCTATAATTATTAGAAACAATTTTTTCAACAATATAAGAAAAGCTAGCATTTGGTATACAAAAGTTTGTTATAGGATAACCAAATGTTTCAGATAATATTTGTCCCATGTTTTTACCAATCTCATCACAATACATAATAATCCTTTTATTTTCCAAATTGTGGTGATCTTTTATAGGTGAAGTAGCAGTACTGAAACTGACAGACAAACCCTCAGACTGAACTTGTGGCAAAGTTATGCAATTCAAAGATGGTGGTAAATGGTCTTGTGCAGTGGGTGACTTATGATGTAAATAATTATTGAACAAAGAGTTGCATCTCTCTTCATTATACTTACAAAGATCTACCAAACTATTCATAGCCAATATATGTTCTTTTATTTCCTTTTGTGCTAATTCATATTTTATTGTAATATTCTGTAGAGAATTTTGTAAACTATTAATTTCAGTCTGTAAGTATAGTATGTCTGTTTCATACTTATTTAAAATACCTTTAGTTTTAATTAGGTTTTCTCTGCATAGTTTATATTTTTTTAAGATCAATTTATTCTTATGAATATTCTTTTGTGTTTTTCTTATTGTTTTATTTAATTTTATATATTTTATAAGTTTATTTTTACTAGAAAAGATTTTAGTATTTGTGTTCTTTATTGAATTGTTGTCATCGGTTAGATCAATTGTAACTATTGGGATAGAATTATGGGATTGAATGGATTTTTGAATAGAAGAAGAAGTGGCTGAATTTGAGCAAGTGTTTAGCATTACTTCATCATACAGCAATTGGGTATGCGCTAGTCTGTTGTTCCAACTATCACACTCCATTTTATCAATTGTCTGCTGTGCCACACTAAGTCTTCGCTCTAATTCGGTATTACGCCTTAGTGTGGTATCAAATTCACTGCTGCACTGATCAAATGTGTTTACTATATGGTGCAGCCTGTCACGTTCTTCACAGACACTAATATACTGAGCATGTAATTCAGCCATTTCCCCTTTTAATTTCTTATTATTATTAAGTACTGTTAAGACTTCTCTTTCACTATCCTCGTGTTCTTTTTCTAACTTTTGACATAAGTCTTTATATTTTTTCAATTCTTGTAAAGTAAGATGTAGCTTATTTTCCTCTTGGCGAGCTAAAGCCTTACGAGTCATCATGTTTCTGTTTTAATTGATATATGAATAACAGTATACGAGTGTACTCAAATGACTGAAATTATATGTATGCTTATATATTTAAGTATGTCTAATGAAAGTAAATAAACCTATATTACAAGACTAAAAGTGTGGTATTGAAATATTTCCCAGACTATATGTAACTATGTTAGCAGGCACAGATTCTCCGTTTTGTTTGGTTATTCACACAAGCAAAAGGAAAAAAACAATAGGGGTGCACAGCTAACAAGTACTGTAAAGCATCTAAATATTCTGTTTGTATATTACTAGTGTGATGGTAGTGGTCCCTATCATCCGTTCTGTTTATCCAAAAACAAACAAAAGGAGAACGAGTTCACCACCAGTTGTTTTAAATGTGAAATGTGTTATAAATATAAAATGTATCGTAAAACAGAAACTTACGGCACTAACAAGGAAAATAATCCATAATCCAAAATTAGAAATTCAAAAATTATTTCGTTGCAACTTGCAAGTTTGACAGCTACACAATAGTTTAATTTACTTTTAAATTTGTTGTAATACTCTTCAAGAACACGAGGTAAACACTTATTTTTCGTAGCTAGGGTTAAATGAATAATTAGAAACTGGCAAATTAGGACAAATTGAATCTAAAACACATAAATATTAATTAAATTACTGGGAGAGAATTTCTTTTAAACTATACACCAGTCCATACCAGACCGTATATGTACCATCTAGATTCTCTGTATTGATCCGGTCGCCTTTTTGAAGTATAGATCAACTACTTTACTGGTAAGTAGAAATGCTGATGTTAAGATGCCTATGCAAGAGGAGACTAATAAGTGTCTCTACCATCCTAACTACTAGATAGTATAGTGTTTTGGAAGATTTCGCCTGGATACTTACTTATTCCTTCCGGAATAGCGTCAAAACGTCAAAAATAAACATTAAACACACTACATTCATAAAACATACATGTATTTTACAATACACACATGTATACTAAACTATTGTCTTGACGGCTAAAGTCAGTTTTCAAACAGATTTTATAGTTTAGTCTATTTGGCAATTGCTATCAAAGAAATTAAAACACATATTTTTTGTCCAAAAAAAATAACGTTAAACGTATTAATATTTAACGTTTTATACATTTTCCAATAAAATAATTTCCAATAAAAATTCCGCCGTGTTGGTCCGGGCCTCCTTTGAAGAATAGGCCAACTGCCGTTCTGCCAGGCAAGTCGTAAAAGGCGACCGATTGGCTATCGAGTCACTACCATCGTGGCTACTAGGTGGTAGAGTTCTGCATTGTCTCGCCCGGGTCTGGTACCACCGCCTTACCTATTCCTGCCGCAATAGCGTCAGTGCTTGTCGCTGTCGAGTTCCGGTTTGGAGGGTAAGGTAGCCGGTAAACTTATGTACGTGGCATTAGACCTCGCCACAAGTTAGCAACGCACCATTAACATCTTTGGTGTCTATAGGCGATGGTTGACTCTTTCCATCAGGAGATCCATCTGCTTGTTTGCTATCTTATGATATAAAAAAAAATCAATGACTTTTTATTCTTTTCATGATAACATTATGAGACAACTCTACCATTCTAGTAGTGGTTAAGTTGCAATTTTACATTTGTAAAAAAACCATCAGTAAACAAATAAAAAAGTGACCCATAGACTACAGACATTAAAATAATCGATGAGGCATCCTAAGCAGGTGTAATCGCGCCTGTGGCCTCCGCTGTGACTGCTGAGTCGCGTTTTTGTTTGTTTTTTATCGTGCGACCGGAAACGCGGCGAGCCACTGGTCCATCACTAATCACTGTGGCGCTAACCGATAATTCTTTAACACTTTGAATTAATATATTTTGAAAATAGAACTTAGCTGAGTTTTTTTTTTTGGACGCCGTTATAATAACATATCGTCGTTGATACTGCCATACCGCGTAACTTATAGTGGATAATATAGCGGAAGTACAAAAGGATCAAATTTTAGATTTGTTTTTGTATGATGATGTATGTTTTAGTTTAATATTGATTTGATTCAATTAAAAAAAAGTAAAAAAAAAGTATCTTCCCGCCCATATTCCCGAAGGGGTAGGCAACGAGTGCACCCACGATTAGCCGAAGACACTTGGTCCCACAAATGTGATAGATGGCAAGCCTATCGCCAAACGGGCACTTTCCAATCCCGGGCAACTTTGTATTTCTCAGAAAAACTGAAAAATCACTTTTTATGTGCCCGACCCGGGAATCGAACCCGGGACCTCATGTGGTAAACGCCAACGCTGGACCACTAGACCACAGAGGCGATTCATTTAGATATTATATAAGCTCGCTAATACACTTTTCTAAATAGCTAAAAGTTAAGACACGTATTTGATTAGTATTGAAGAAGATTTACAGTTTCGTTTTTGAAACTGATTAAAAACACAGTTATTTAGGGTTCCGTACCTAAAAGGTAAAACGGGACCCTATTACTAAGCCTCCGCTGTCTGTCTGTCCGTCTGTCTGTTTGTCACCAGGCTGTATCTCATAAACCGTGATTAAATAAATAAGAAAGCTGAAATCTTCACAAAATATATATGTCCGTTGCCGCTATAACAACAAATACCAAAAATAAAAAAAATAATATATTAAGGGGGGTCCCCATATAATAAACGTCTTTTTTCGTATTTATTTGCTATGAAGGTACGGAATCGTTCGTGCGCGAGTCCGACTCACACTTGGCCGGTTTTTCCACGTTTGCGTCACCATCCCTTCTTAAGAATAGGCCTTCGGCCATTCTGCCAGGCAGTTTGTAAAAAAGCGAACACTTGGCTATTCTTGTCACCACCATCGTGGTAGAATTTTGCGTCTCACCAGAGATTCAATACCACCGCCTTACCTATTCTGTTGAACTGGTTACAGGTTGTAAGGTAGCCGGTAGACTTATGCATGTGGCATTACCATCCCGCTACACGGCTAGCAACGCACTATTAACATATTTGGTGTCTATAGGCGATGGTCTCTTTTTCCTTTAAGAAAGGCATCTGCTTGTTTGCTATCTTATGATATTATAAAAAACTGTGTCAGTATGTCACATAATACAACGAATTTATCATTTCCAATTATGTGGTCATTTGTTGGTAAGTCATCCTCGTATACACACGACATCCAGCGAGCGTCTGAATTTGGAGAGTCTCCAACATTTTTAGTTTCGAGGTATTACGCACAAGGTTGTTATGAATTTTTAATGCGATTTTCAAATGTAACAAACATATATTCACGAGAATTCGAAAACAATGACCTACTGGATTAGTTTTTTAAGCAAACAAGTAGATACATCCACAGTTTTCCCCTGTGTTTGTCCCGGGCTCCTTTAAAGAACAGTCCAACTGCCGTTCTGCCAGGCAAGTCGTAAAAGGTAACCGATTGGCTATACGAGTCACTACCATCGTGGTTATAGGTGGTAGATTTCTGCATTGTCTCGCCCGGGTCTAGTACCACCGCCTTACCTATTCCTGCCGCAATAGCGTCAATGCTTGTCACTGTCGTGTTTCGGTTTGGAGGGTAAGGTACCCGGTAAACTTATGCATGTGGCATTAGACGTCGCCACAAGATAGCAACGCACCATTAACATCTTTGGTGTCTATAGGCGATGGTTGACTCTTTCCATCATGAGACCCATCTATTTGTTTGCTATCTTATGATATAAAAAAATTCTTCCTCGTGTTCATTCGGCCATTTTTTGGAGAATAGACCGAATACCATATTGCTAGGGATTTCGTGAATGGCGAGAAAAGGCTAAGAGGTAGCAGTAACATCGTGATTAGGGCCCATTTATAAATTACATCACATAAATTTTATGGGTTTTTGGCCCCTCTCTCCCCTCCTTGTCACAAGTGATCACACTTGAAACCCTCTCTCCTAGTATGACGTCACACATTTTTCAGTTTTATATTCAGTAATAATAAAATTAAAACAACAGTCTGAGCCCTTTTGAAGATTAGGCAAACTGCTGTTGTTCCAGACAGGTCCTAAATGGCGACCGATTAGCTAAGTGTAGGGTCTGGTACCACCTTAGCTATTCCTGCCGCAATATCTATATAAATGTGGCATTAGACTTCGCCACAAGATGGCAACGCACCATTAACATCTTTGCTGAATTGCTAAGCAGATAGGCCGATTGTCTAATATCCAAATTAACTTTGGACTAAAAGGGAAAAAAAGGTTTAAATGTAAATTATATCATCTATAGGTATATCATGAATGCGAAATTTTGTATGGATGATATTTGGATGGATGTTTGTTACTCACTCACGCAAAAACTACTCAACAGATTTGAATGAAATTTGCCACACAAGTAAATAATGACTTGGAATAGCACATAGGCTACTTTTTATTCCGGAAAAAATAAGTTATCCCGCGGGATTCGTCAAAAACTTTTATAATGTAGCGGGCTGCTCGCTACAGCTAGTAACTTTATATATATTACTAACTGACCCGCGCAGCTTCGTCTGCGTGCAGTGTAACATGTCATCAAAATTTTCTGTCATATAAATTATCTATTTATAGGGGATGTTTTTGAGGGTTGGAGTTGGGTACCTTCTCCTAAGTAACTCCTTAAGGGTTGAAAAAGTAGCCTATGTTTCACTACCAGACTTTAACTATTTCCTTATATTTAATCTTTTTATCTAAAAAAGTATCTTCACGCCCGTATCCCCGAAAGGGTAGGCAGAGGTACAACAATGGCACCCACGATTAGCCGAAGATACTTGGTCCCACAAATGTGATAGGTGGCAAGCCTATCGCTAACCGGGCACTTTCCAATCCCGGGCAACTTTGTGTTTATCAGAAAACTGAAAAACACTTTTTTCTAAGTGCCCGACCCGGGAATCGAACCCGGGACCTCATGTGGTCGACGCTAACGCTGGACCACTAGACCACAGAGGCGATTATTTTTTATCTAACATTTAACAATATATGGTTCAGCCGTATATTATTAAATGTTAGCTGAGAGACTTTCGCATTTATAGTATTAGTATGAACTGCTAAAATACAGTACCGTAATAAAACCAATATCCTTTTGACAAACCTATCAAAGCAATTCCTGTGGTCATAGATCAAATATGTTATTAGACCCGGCAGATTTGTGTTTACTTGTATATAAACAAGTTTTATAGCATATCCTCCCTTTCACACAGACTCTTTAATAAAGATCATTGCCTCTATTATACCGAAGGCGTAATCCCTCAGAATGACCCATAAATCATTATAACTTCTAACATAAACAAAAATATAAAACTGGCATCATTCAATATGTATTTGATTACGTAATAAAAATATAACGATCAACTGAACTATTCCTTAAATGCGATTAACGTGAGCATCTTTATTTAGATGCGTAATAAAATCCTCAATATTATATGACGTGTTGATGCGGAGGTAGAAAGACGTGCATTTAACATCTCTTCAAAATAACGAGTTGAAATAAAGATGTATTTTATCACATCTAGCAACACCTTATGGTGTTGTGAAGTTTTCTTTTTAACGGTATTTACGATTCCGGTTTTTCAGAATTAAAACCGAATTATTCTTTGATTATCTGTAATAATATATAAAATTGGAGTGTCTATTTGTAATATTAAAATAACCACTTTTTACTATATATACACGTATGGATGTATACATAAAACATATATGTAACAAAATTATTATTTTTTTTAAATTTTTGTCTGTCTATCTGTCTGTCAGGACTTTCACTGGCAGATAGCTTATGTAATAAGGAGTAACTTAGGCTACTTTTAATTTAGAAAATTTTCCACGCGGGCGAAGTCGCAGGCACAGCTAGTATGCTTATATAACTGATACTAATATTCATAGAAATACTTCTATGTTTCTTATTTTTGTCAATAAAGCATTTTAATACAGTTTAATAATAAAGGTAATCTACGTATTATCATGTTTAAATTGCAGCTTGCTTCGTATTCTATTTTATTTCATACTAGCTGAACCCGCGACTTCACCCGCATAGAAAATTTTCGAAAATAAAAGTAGCCTAAGTTATTCCTTATCACATCAGTTATCTGCCAGTGAAAGCCCCGTTAAAATCGGTCCAGCCTTCCCGAGATTATCCGGAACAAACAGACAGACAAAAATTGTAAAAATGTTATTTTGGTATATGTATCGTGTATACATCCATATGCATTTAGTAAAAAGCGGTTATTTTAATATTACAAACAGACACTCCAATTTTATTTATTTGTATAAGAGTATAGACTAGTTGCGAATTCTTTCGCCTGATCCAAAAAGACACTTCCTTTTGCTCTTTCGAATAAAAGGTATTAGGTATTAGTGTCGTAAAAATAACATATTGCACTTGAAATAAAAACCGGCCAAGTGCGAGTCGGACTCGTGCACAAAGGATTCATCTTTAAGAAATACAAAAAAAACGTTTGATATTCCTCCTCCCTAATATTTTCATTTTTTTATTTTTAGTACATGTTGTTACAGCGGCAACGAAAATACACGATTTGTGAAAATTTCAGCTTTCTAGCTATCACGGTTTATGAGATGCAGCCTGGTTACAGCCAGACAGCGGAGGCTTAGTAATAGGGTCCCGTTTTACCTTTTCGGTACGGAACCCTGAAAAAGAAATTATTTTAAAATCACAGACCGACACTTCAATTTTATTTATATGTATAGATGTATAGATTAAAATTGTTGTTATAAGATAATAAAACAGCATGTACCTTACTTAGACCAAAGAATGTGTAAGGTACAGAACCTTAAATTTCTGTACCCAAGGTACCAATTTCTGCAGCCAAATTTAAACCATGGAAAGCCATCTTGTTTGCTATCTTATGATGTGAAAAAATGCCTATACAAACAGCCTATCACAGGGTTCTATCTCTTAAATGGAAATAGTAGAAATCTGAAATTTACGTGAAATGCGTTAATATGGCAAAAATAATAATTAAAAAAGTTAGATTTCAAAGGAAGTCTTTATACTTCCTGTTACCTTAGTCGATACCGCTCGGTGGTACAGAATCCTACGCATGAGAAAACCCACTCACACATTTATAATGCGTAATACACAACATATTTTTTTTTATTTATTAATAGTAATATCGCTAGACAAATTACACAAATCGATTTAACCCCAAAGTAAGCAAATTATTTGCTTGTGTTTTGGGTGTTAGTCAACGATACTAATACACAGAATTATATGTATATTTATATTGTTGCATACATAATAAACACACAGACCTAGAAATACAGACATCTATGCTCGTCACAGAAATGTTTGTCCCCGTCGAGAATTTAACCCAAGCCCCATCGATTCGTACTTAGTACACAATTAGCCAAATATACTTACGGCCGGTTTCCGAAACGCAAATTAATTTTAACAAGCAATTAATCTGTGTCTTACTTAAATTTTACAAGCAAATTATGTGTTAAACACAGATTATTTGCTTATTAAAATTAATTTGCATTTCGAAAACCGGCCGTTAGTCCCACAACGGGATAGCCATTGTGGGTTGGCCTATCGCCAACCGGGCACTTATCCAATCCTGGGCAACGTTGTTTTTATCAGAAAACTGAAAACACACATTTTGAATGACTCACCCGATAATCGAAACCGGGACCTCATCTGATTGACACGGCATCATTGAGGCGGCTACAATATATTATTTTCTTAGAAATTCACTTTTTTTGTGATATCCAAGTTTACCTCCGAGGAACAGCTAGTCGGAAATAAGTATGCGAAGTATTTTGGATTGTAACTTACCATTTACTTAAATATTTTTAACAGTATGAAATAAGCATACCTACAACTTTTTTTACATCCTTAATTAGATAACAAACAGTAGACGGCCAGTCTGAAAAAGATACAACCATCACTTGTAGACACCAAATATATTGTGTGATGATTGTGTGGTAAGTGGTTGGATGATAATGCCATAAATTAAGCAGCAGATAGTTGGGCAGGGAGAAGTAACTGGTGATACAAACCCAACTGAAACATATCATCCGGGTCCCCTTTTAAGAACAGACTATCTGCCACTTTGACAGGCAGTTCGTAAAATTCATAGGATTCGTTATAATTATCACTACCATTGTAACTACTAGGTGGTAGAGTTCCACAACTTCTCGCTGAGTATGCGGTGCCACGGTCTTATCTAGTCTTTCCGTAATAGCGTCAATGCTTGTCATTGTCATGGAGACTTATGCATATTTTTTTAAATACTTATACTCCTATCGTGGACAAGGCTTTTGGTTTTCCGAATTTACAATCTATATATATAAAAGGCAAAAGTGACTGATTGTTGTATCAACGCACAGGGCTAGAAACTTGAAATTTCGCACACGTATTTCTCATATGATGTTGGCATCCATTAATGAAGGAATTTTGAAAATTCGACCACGAAGGGGGTGAAATAGGGGATAAAAGTTTGTATGAAACTTTTTATTACCTGGACATACTTGCATGAAATTTAGTATGAATTAAGTACCTAAAATAAAATAATTAATTACGTGTTTAAGCGTTTTTCAAAATTAGATCCCCAAGGGGTAAAATAATAGAAATAGCTTATAAAGAAAGGTTAAATAAGTTTTAAAGTAAATATGCGCAGCGAAGCCGTGGGTAACAGCTAGTTATCTATATACACATTCATTTGCTACACCATTGGACCCCTTTTATTGGTCCAAGCCTATTTATACACATACTAGCTGCAGCATGCATTATATTGCATGCATGCATTGCATGCATTATAAAAGTTATTGCGCGCGCCCGCGGGTTCACTTAGTTTTTTTTGGGATAAAAAGTAGCCTAAGTGATATTCGAGGTTATTACCTACCTGTGTGCCAAAGGAGACTGATACCGTTGCATACAAACTTGGGCCCCCTTGTAATAAGATGAATATTATGTTAATTAATAGTTAGTTTAACATTATATAAGCACTGAAAATTTTACAGATTTTAGCAATCTGAGAACAGAGATATAAAATATTCACTAGAAGTTAGGTTACGGTACTATGGTATAGTTTAACTCACTGTAACCGTTTATATAATAGATATAAACAACTGATACTTGTAATACAGGCAACTATGCTTCATGTTAATAAATTGACACAATACTAAAACACAGATTTTTGGAAAACACAAATTAAAGGATGCCTCTCTGTAGGTAGGTAGGTACCACGTAAAATAGCGAAGAGTGAAATCCGCGACTTGCGAGTGCGATTCTTGCGACCCGTAAATGGTGTCAGTTGTCATTGTCAATTTTAGCAGTATTAAATCCACAGACACTAAATCGTATTAAGTTTGAAGTAACGTTATCAATCGATTATATAAATTGTATCGATTATATTTTTTCTTTTTATATTATAAATGGGATAAATGGTTTGTAAAATAATGATGGTACTTACTGTTGATTATACTAAATATTAATCAAAAATACACTTTTATATATATATATATATATATATATATATATATATATATATATATATATATATATATATATATATATATATATATATATATATATATATATATATATATATATATATATATATATATATATATATATATATATATATATATATATATATATATATATATGAGCTTATATTACGATTAAAATTATTTACTCCACGATTAGCCGAAGATACTTGGTCCTAATAGGTGGCAAACCTATCGCTAACCGGGCACTTTCCAATCCCGAGCAACTTTGTGTTTATCAGAACACTCTTTTTTTTAAGTGCCCGACCCAGGAATCGAACCCGGGATCTCATGTAGTCAACGCCAACGCTGGACCACTAGACCACAGAGGCACTTATAATATTAATATAGATGTATGTATTTATTTTACATATACAAATGTATACGACTATACTTTTTAATCTGACTTAAGCATGTTGCATTGCCATCACGTAACACGGATAGAATGCACCATTAACATCTTTGTTGTTTATAGGCGAGGGTTTCCCTTTCCATAAGGACAGCCATATGCTTGTTTACAAATGATAAAAAAACGTTGTGGGACCCTACTCCTTGTAGTCGCGATGGTAATGACACGTTTGGCCTATAGGTCGCCATTTACGAACTGCCTGGCAGAATGACGTATGGTATATTCTTCAAAAATTGATTACACAAACATTCGTTCTTCTTTAAAAGTTGTTCCCAAGTAAATGCCTTCATTAAATAAGTCTTATGCGTAATTATAGCTTGAATGTGATGAAATTGACGAGTCAAAATAAACACAAATGTATCGGTCGTCTCCCCGACGGCCGTTAAACGCAATGTCTTTAATCAGTCTCGCTGAGGTTCTTTTATGATAGGCATTAAAAATAGCACGCGGTAGGTCATTTGACTTTGTCTAAAATTTGAAATTAGTTTCTGTAGGCACGGTAATAGAATTCGTTACTTGGCCAAAAATTATCATCCACTTTTAGACTATTACAATTCCCAAAGTAGATATTTTTGTCTACTCGCTGCTTCGGTTTACAATTAATAACCTGTGCTTCGGGACAGAATTGAAGAACAATCACGAGTCATGCTACTCATAAGTGATATCCAAAGAAAAATAGGTGACTAGTATTATGTATGTATAGTTTACATTCCGGAGGACTGCAGAAATTATATATATATATATATATATATATATATATATATATATATATATATATATCGCCGTGAAATTGTCAATATTATAATGTGATACGAGTATTATAATTTAATATAATAATTGCTAGCCTAACCTAATCAAATATGTATATATATATATATATATATATATATATATATATATATATATATATATATATATATATATATATATATAAATCATATCAATACATCATTATCTTTCTTAAAAACATACAAATAGTTTCACAAACTAATAAATCCCAAGTGTTCAAATATAAACTGTAGCACAACACTTGAATATAGCACCGATAGTAGCACAGTAATTATATCTTCACCGATAAATTGTCATTAGCGATCGAAATGGTCCTCTGGTCCTGGTTCCTCTGGACCCTCTGGTCGATATTCGAACACATACTACCTATATTAAACTATAAAATCTGGTTTGACGTTTGAAGTTTGACAACGGATTATAGCCATAAAGCCAAATAGATTATAGCCAATATATATATATATATATATATATATATATATATATATATATATATATATATATATATATATATATATATATATATATATATTGCTGTTCGTTAGTCTCGCTAAAACTCTGTTTGATATCTTATAACATAATAATAAAAAATAAAAAAAAACATGCAGATGGGTCTGCTGATGGAGAGTCAACCAACGCCTATAGACGCCAAAGACGTTAATGGTGCGTTGCTGTCTTGTGGCGAGGTCTAATGCCACGTGCATAAGTTTACCGGCTATCTTACCCTCCAAACTGGAACACGACAGTGACTAGCATACATACATATCTTCATAATAGTGTATTAAGTTATTAGTTATTGTTAACATTTTCTAATACGGCAGGATTACGTAAGGCGGTGGCATCAGACGGCGGTTTTACGATCTGCCTGGCAGAATGGCAGTTGGCCTATTCTTCAAAAGAGCCCGGGACCAATACGGGGAAAACCCAACAAATATTCAGGCTAAAACAGATGGCAGTATGCGGGGAAATCTCAGCGGAATGTCATAAATGAGATAAGACTTGAAATATAATCTGTGAACGCGAATAATTTATTATCAACATCCGTTTTAGTCGCACCGGTACGCAGTGTCAGCTAATGCGTGGAGTCTGTCTTTGTGTATCTGTGACTTGTGACTCACAACGGATATTATGTTGACAAACAAACTTTTATTATTATAAAAGAAAGTAGCTCTTCTGTTACAAGCATCGCCAATAGACACAACATATATATATATATATATATATATATATATATATATATATATATATATATATATATATATATATATATATATAATATATATATATATATATATATATATATATATATATATATATATATATATATACATATATATACATATACATATATATATATTTATATATATATATATATATATTAATACGCTAAGGTTAAGATGTTTGCCTCCCGTTTTAGAGAAAACCTCACAGTTACTCCAAATAAATTCTATATCATTTTATAGATAGCTAGCGGCCCGATACGTGCTTCGCTACGTATAAAGTGAAATATTAAAAATGTGATAAATGAAGAATTGCTCTACCGATTTTGTGCAAACTTCACATAAACCATCTACTAAATAGTCCAAACAAAGCCTAAACATTTGGTTTGGAAAAGTGAGCCCGTTCTTGAGTTATAAAATTACAACGAAAAGGGCATTGATTTTATATTTATATATAGATTACTTGCTCTACCGGAATCAACAACTAAAACAGTTATTACTGCTTTGGTTTTTGTAAATTAATTAATTATTTATACAGGTATACATAAAGACGCAATACAGCAATGCTGACATTTGATGGTTTTAATCTTGAAATAAGTGCGAATTATTCGCACGGGTATTGCTAGTATATAATAAATGCGTTGCCAGTCGTGTAGTAGTAAAAGTATAAATACCTAAGTTTACTGGATACCTTACCCTCCATACTAGAGTACGATAGTGATAACTGATAAGCACTGACGCTAATGCGACAATAATTGTTAAGGTAAGGTAATAATTTGAAATTGGTGTTCTAGTCGCAATCACTTCTCTTTTTCAAAGTCAGGTTTTTAAATTTTGAAATTAAGTCATTAATTCTTTATAAATTTTAACTATTAAAAGCCTTTTATTTTGATAGAAGCTCCCGCTCGCAGGCCTTAAAAAATCCGCAGTTTTGAATTTTTTAAATACATATCTTCACGCCAAATCCCTTACGGAGTAGGCAAAAGAACGAAATGCCAATTATCTGCACATCATATAATGGTAGAATATGTTGGTAACTTAATTTATTTTTAACAACTTGTAACACCCATATTCTTGCAAATAAATATTTTCTTTCTTTCGATCCTTGCAGATTTGTCATGTTTCCTCTACATTCATTACTCATTTCATAAATTTTTTGAATAATTTTACTTAAGGGTACATACCCTGTGATAATCGCCGTTTTCTCCGTGTCGGTCCCGGGCTTCTTTAAAGAATAGACCAACTGCCGTTCTGTCAGGCAGGTCGTAAAAAGCGACCGATTGGCTATGCGAGTCACTACCACCGTGACTACTAGGTGGTGAAGTTCTGCATTGTCTCGCCCGGGTCTGGTACCACCGCCTTACCTATTCCTGCCGCAAAAGCGTCAGTGCTTGTCGCTGTCGTCTTCCGGGTTAGAGGTTAAGGTAGCCGGTAAACTTATGCATATGGCAATAGACCTCGCACCAAGATAACAACGCACCATGAACATCTTTGGTGTCTATAAACGATGGTTGACTCTTTCCATCAGGGGACCCATCTGCTTGTTTGATATGATATAAAAAAAAACGCGACATTAAGCTGGATCTAATGACATGTTACGTGAGCATCGGTGTCGTTGAATAGTTACACGACCGGACATATGAACGAACATACGTAAACACATACAAATATAACCATAATTTTGAGCTACGTCGCAGTCAGGTAATAAAAAGTATTATTATTGCATTATATGCTGATTAAAATTAAATTATAATTAAAACTCATCATTAAAATCATAGGCAACTCTTTATTTACATATTTCTTGCCAATAGGCGATGGTTATCTGTTTCCATCAGGAGAGCCATCTGGATGTTTGTTAAAGTATCATCACGCCCGTTTACCTTGCAGGGTAGGCAGAATAAGCCGAACGTCTATACACTTCCCGGTTCACCACAATTCGCCGGTTTGTCGGTTGGCGACATGAGTGGTTATCGCTATCACCGCATTTTCCCAATCATATAACGATTATTAACTGTTTCTGTGATTGAGCGACAGCTTTATTTGCTCATCCGAGGCACGGGAGTGGTCAGACACCACCCACAGGACTACTAGCTGCTGCTGCTACTAGGATGGAACCCTCATGATCTAAGCTGAATAGGCTAAGCTTATATCACAAGCCAGTAAACCTGTAGTATAAAAAATAAACAAAAAATTAAGATAATATGTAAGTACAATTTTTTACAAATATTTGAATCAGAAATAATTATCTCTTAAACTGTTATGTATTCTATACTTAACATTGAGATTCATCTAGTCTGTGGGAATGTGCTTATATTTAAATGTTTGAGAAACAATTAATCGTGTTTTAACACGTAGAACACGTGTAAGGTCAATTCACGCCGAAGATGGTATACTTTCAGTACTTTCAGCGCATACTTTCAGTATTGCTGTGGCTACATTATCGTCCAACAGCAAAAGTGCGCGCCCTAGCTTTTGCTTTGCTTTTGCCGCAAGATAGGGGGTAAGTGGGATAGAGGATTCACGCAGGCTAGTTCCCAGCTCTTATAACCTAAATATGAACTAGGTCAGGTAATTCGTTTATGCAATTAGAAATAAATGAAAGATTGGATGAGAGTATTATTATTTATTGGTTTATATATATATATATATATATATATATATATATTAGACTGATTCAAATTAAAAAAACTTTTTTATTTTTTGAATAAATACATCTAAAAAGTTTCTTTGTTAGACCAAAAAAAACCTCCTAAAATATGAGCTTGATATCTTGAAAATTGAGCTGGCGCATGGGGGGTCCCCTTTCCCACTTAAAATACATTGAAAAATAACTTTTTTCTGTATTTTCATTGTAAATTGTTGAAAAAAATTTTTTTTCGAATTTCCGATTTTAGTATCTTGTAGGAATTAAATTCTCTACAAAAAAGGTCTCTTTCATTTTTTCGCTAAAATGCATAAGAAAAAAGTTACAGAGCTTTAAAAAACGAAAATTATAAAAAGTCAAAAATAACTTTTTTTTTTTATTTTCGACATCAAATTATTTTATTTCGTAAATTTTTGTACTTAATTTATCTATATTCAGTCTGTTAATTATATCTAAATTTGATCTATGTACAGAAGAAAAAAAAAATTTATTTATATTATATTTTTATATTATATATGGGGCATTTCATGCCAAATCGACCACTTTTGAACCCGAACTTTTTAGATTTTTTTGACATTTTGGTATCTTTCTCTACCCTACTGAAAACAATCGAATTTTCTATTGTTTATAGAACTTTTAGATACAAAAATAATAGAATACGAAAAAATAATTCAATGTTTCTTTTAATTTTTTATCTAACTTCATTGAAAATTAATCAAATGTTATCGATGATTGTCACTTTTAGTTTTTGTTTTTATTTTTTTTTCTCAGATTTTAAAGTTTTCAAAATCTGCCAAACAATCTTCAGAGTGGTATAACAAAAAACAAACATTTAAAAACATTTTTTTTTTCGACGAAAACAACGAAATCTAAATTTATATTTCGTTGTTAGTTAATAATTATTGTAAATACCCTGAGGATGCTTGTGTAAGCGAAACCGGAAGCGAAATCTAAATTTAGATTTCGTTGTTAGTTAATAATTATTGTAAATACCCTGAGGATGCTTGTGTAAGCGAAACCGGTCGGAAATTAAATATAGTTATCTTATTGTGAAACAGTACAAGTGTTATATGCTAGCAAATATTGTGTTAAAATGGAGTTTCACCAAGTGCCGACGATAAAAAGTGTGAAATTTTTGTTTTTAAATGTATTTTTTAGAAAAAAAATGAAAATAATTCGTTTCATTTATATTCAGCGTTTTTTTTTTTGAAAATTTCCGAAAAAAACGAAAATTTTGGGATGATTGACATTTTTGATTTTTTCTTTCTTTTAAAAAAACTAGCATTTTCTGCGAATTTCCTGAAATTGTTAGTCGTATTTTTTTTCTATTTTTTTTTAGAAATAAAAAAAATGTTTTTAAATGTTTGTTTTTTGTTATACCACTCTGAAGATTGTTTGGCAGATTTTGAAAACTTTAAAATCTGAGAAAAAAAAAATAAAAACAAAAACTAAAAGTGACAATCATCGATAACATTTGATTAATTTTCAATGAAGTTAGATAAAAAATTAAAAGAAACATTGAATTATTTTTTCGTATTCTATTATTTTTGTATCTAAAAGTTCTATAAACAATAGAAAATTCGATTGTTTTCAGTAGGGTAGAGAAAGATACCAAAATGTCAAAAAAATCTAAAAAGTTCGGGTTCAAAAGTGGTCGATTTGGCATGAAATGCCTCATATATAATATAAAAATATAATATAAATAAATATTTTTTTTTTCTTCTGTACATAGATCAAATTTAGATATAATTAACAGACTGAATATAGATAAATTAAGTAAAAAAATTTACGAAATAAAATAATTTGATGTCGAAAATAAAAAAAAAAGTTATTTTTGACTTTTTATAATTTTCGTTTTTTAAAGCTCTGTAACTTTTTTCTTATGCATTTTAGCGAAAAAATGAAAGAGACCTTTTTTGTAGAGAATTTAATTTCCTACAAGATACTAAAATCGGAAATTCGAAAAAAAATTTTTTTCAACGATTTACAATGAAAATACAGAAAAAAGTTATTTTTCAATGTATTTTAAATGGGAAAGGGGACCCCCCATGCGCCAGCTCAATTTTCAAGATATCAAGCTCATATTTTAGGAGGTTTTTTTTGGTCTAACAAAGAAACTTTTTAGATGTATTTATTCAAAAAATAAAAAAGTTTTTTTAATTTGAATCAGTCTAATATATATATATATATATATATATATATATATATATATATATATATATATATATATATATATATATATATATATATATATATATATATATATATATATATATATATATATATATATATATATAAGTTTCTTCCGCAGGATCTTTTCAGTTTCCGGTAGTAATTTAAAAATGTTTTTAATTTCATCCGTATCGGTAATTTGGGTGTAAAAAAGAGACAGACAGACATACAGAGTTACTATCGCATTTATAATATAAGTATGGATTATTCTCTTTATGTACATCTATGTCTTATTTTAATATATTTATAATTATCACATTATTTTTTTCTATCAGGCCACAGGTAGTGGTTGTCTCGTGCTATTAGAAAAGTCGTCTTATGTTTCCCATTAATGTTCATATGTGCTTTTATGTTATAAAAAGTCGAAGTTACCTTTAATTACAAAATACTATTTTAAAAAGATCTCTCTACCACGGACTTGGCAAGACACCGCCAATCTGTCCTTGACCTACCTAGGTATTGGCGTTCGGGCAAAAATACACAAACTTACAAACAGTAGAGCTGATACAATAACATTAGAAAATCGACCTACTTACTAATGCATGTTGTGTTAGAGAAGACATCAAACTGGGGTAACAAAGTTTTATATTATTGATACTAAATACTAATACGAGAGTGTATTAATATACGTAAGCTTCAGTATCTTTTGTGACTTTATTGCGTGGTCCAGGCTCGCCGTGTGGGTCTGGGCTCCTAAGTAGAAAATACCATCTATCAGGCAGGTCGTAAAAGGCGATTGATTGGCTATACGTGTCACTGTCATAGTGGACTTTCCTATTGCAAATGGCTTTTTCTGAGATTTGTTTCTTCTTATAATCCTTAAGAATCTCCAAAACTTGGTACTCGCAAATAATACCGTTTTCAATTCAAATTCCACTCCAATGCCAGATAAAATACATATTGTTTTCGGAAATTTCTTTAAAATTAAAATAACAAAGCGAAAATAGCATTTTTTATTTCCTAACATGTAATTGGCTTTTAATATGATGTTTTACAACTTCTAGAAAAAATAAAAATATCCTAAAAAATTGTCTTAAAAATTTTCTTTTTAATCACCTAAAAATCACACATCCCGGGCAAGAAGAAAAAAGAAGTCGGTAGACTTATGTATGGTGCATTGCCATCCTGCCACACGGATAGCAATGCACCATCAACATCTTTGGTGTCAACAAGCGGTGGTTATCTCTTTACATTAGGAGAGCCATCTGCTTGTTTGCTCCCTTATAGTATAAAAAATGTATGGCAGGTATCGGTTACGGCCACTAAATGAGCGCAAAACTTTCATAAAAATAATTCTATTTGTATAAAATATCATTATACATATATTTTATCTCGTGTTGGTCAGGGTTCCCTTTGAAGAATATATTACCATCGGGCGTTAACTGCGAATCCTGCGAAAACAAATGTATTATTCCAAATAAAAAGCTACAAACTATGCGGCTACTAAATTTGATCCAAACCCATTCTGCCATTTTCACGCGATTTATTTGTTAAGATAATTATATACTTTCACATCTATATGTTAATACGTGAAGGAAAAACTTTCGTCCCTTTTTCAGATAATTGCGCGAACATTTAAAGTTTACGTTGCAGAGGACTGCAGAAACCTAATATGTTTAAATGAAAAAGCATTAGAATTACATTAAATTAATAAAAATAAACATTACACACACTACATTCATGTGGCATACATGTTTTATAGACACATGTACCTATACTATATTTTCTTTACAGTTAAAGTCAGTTAAGAAATTTTATTGTTTAGACTATGGTCGAATTTCGGCCACAGGCTATCGCTAGTCTATATTAATACGTGAAGGAAAAACTTTGTAAACCTTTTTAAAACAAATTCGATGACGGTGGAGGCATACTTAAAGTTTTCATTGTGGAAGGCTGCAGAATCCTATAAATAATGGATAATATTTTTAATTTACACACCATATATTGGTAGAATATGTCGGTAACTTAATTTATTTTTAACAACTTGTAACACCCATATTCTTGCAAATAAATATTTTCTTTATTTCTTTAAATATTGTGCATTAAAAATACATTAATTTAATAAAAATAACCTTTACATTACATTCATGTGACATACATGATAATGTACTCACATATATACTATTTTTTTATAGCTTAAGACTGTTATCAACTAACGAGATTTTATTGTTTAGTTTATGCTCGAATTTCGAACACAGGGCGATCGCTAGTTTCTAATAACGTAGGATTAAGTTCCAAATTCTAAATCCAAAACGTGTGGGTATTGGCATAAAACAGACATTTCCGCGGTCACGTCAAACAAGAAAAAAATAAATAAAAAATGAGATTAACATAAAAAAAGATTTTATGTGTTACGTCGCACGGGACGTGGGAACCGAGTGAGACACAGGCTGAAACAATGGCGGGCAAAAACGACTTGCACCGCTTGTTAGCACTAATTAACTCACTTAGCGTTAGTTCACATTAACATGCGCACGCGGGATACTATTACTGAATAAATAAATAAATATGTATCGGCCCGAAAACATCCCAAAGCGGTTGTCAGGGGTGCAACTCACACACAACTATCCACCAGTATTAAGTCGTATGGAGTGATAAGTGGCAAATCTAAACCTTGAGTAACATCTAGTCTCGGGAAAGTTTTGCGTCCGTCATGTGACATGTCCCTGTCACGAAGAAGTGGTTAGAGATATAACGCACCTACTATTAGTCATAGGCCTTAAGTTCCATGGTGTGATAAGAGGTAAACCTATCACCAAATTAAGCACATATCTAGTCTCGGGAAAGTTCCATATCTATCACGTCTCTATCCAGAAGCAGTAGGTAGAGACGTAACAGACCCGATGTTAGGAAACGGCCTTAAAACCATGGTGGGATTCCATGGGCCGATTCCAATAACATTTTCTAGATATCTACTGTTTGGTCCAAATTAAAATATAGGATAGATTTTGTCTCAATTAACCTCCCCCCCTCCTCTCTAGGTTCACCATTGCATTATATATAAACTGCTTTCCTCATGCAAGCAAGAGATAACTTCCTACCTAACCTATATACAATATAGCAGGGATAGTAATTTATCGCTTATAATTTGTATCATACTAGCGACCTGCCCGCGGTTTCACCCACGTAGCTTTCGTTCCCGTGAGAATATCGGAAAGGTTTATATACCAAAACCTTCCTCAAGAATCAATCTATCTATTTAAAAAAACGCATCAAAATCCGTTGCGTAGTTTTAAAGATTTAAGCATACATAGGGACATAGGGACAGACAGAGAAAGCGACTTTGTTTTATACTATGTAATGAAGAAAGTTTACCAACTACTTATGTATTACAAATAAACTCACTTGTACTTCCAGTTCACGTATATTTTTAATTTTTTTACTGTTCACATCCAACCGGTTTCGCTTATTAAAGCATCATCAGGGATGTTTTACACATATTTTATAGGTGAGTATAAAGAGTAGCTAATAATGTAACTTGAATTGTATAAAATATGTTAAAAGATATTATATAATACGTGTAAAACATCCCTGATGATGCTTTAATAAGCGAGACCGGTTGGATGTGAACAGTAAAAAATTAAAAACATACGTGAACTGGAAGTACAAGTGAGTTTATTTGTAATACATAATTTAAAATGCAGTTTCACCAAGTGCCGACGATGGAAACTATCCAATTTGCCAGCTACTTTACCCGCTAAACTGGAACATGACTGTAAGCAACGATTCTATTGAAGCAGAAATAGGTCATGCGGTGGTACCAAAACCCAAGCGAGACTTTGCAGAACTCTACCACTTAGGTGCTAGCACCACGATGTTAACGACAGGTATAGCGAATCGTACACCATTTATGAACTACCTGGTAGAATTTCCGCGTGTTGGTCCCAGGCTCCAGGCAGGTCGTAAAAGGTGACCGATTGGCTATGCGAGTCACTACCATCGTGGCTGTTAGGTGGTAGAGTTCTGCATTGTCTCGCCCGAGTCTGGTACCACTGCTTTACCTATTCCTGCCGCAATAGCGTCAGTGCTTGTCGCTGTCGTGTTCCGGTTTAGAAGGTAAGGTAGCCGGTAAACTTATGCATGTGGCATAAGACCTCGCCACAAGATAGCAACGCATCATTAACATCTTTGGTATCTATAGACGATGGTTGACTTTTTCCATCAGGAGACCCATCTGCTTGTTTGCTATCTTATGATATAAAAAAAAATAACAGATGGTCTTCAAAGGCAGCCCGGAACTACATGGGGAAAATAACGGTTAACAATATTGCCATCCGTATGTTAACAGATGACTTTAGTCCAAGCGTAACTTTACAGATAGATGACTACTCTCCAAACCGAAATATGATAGTTACAAACAATAACACTATTGCGACTTAAGAAGGTACGATGTTGGTACCAAACTCGATTATCACGATGGTACTAACATGTACGGTTAATCATTCGCCTTTTACGAATTGGTAGAAACTGCCATTGCCAACTGATTTAGAAATGGGGTTCGGCCCAACACGGAACGCAAGATATACAAAAAGATATTTTCACGCCCGTATCCCTGAAAAGGCAGAGGTACAAGTAGTGCAGCCACGATTAGCCGAAGATACTTAGTTACATACGTCGAGATTATTCACGACTTGATTCGCGTAATCTAAGATCATTACTTCCTTCTGCTCGCTTGGAAAAAAGTAGCTTGTATCCTGGCTTATAATTTATATATATTTATTATCTTTCAATTAAAGATTCATTAGATCGGTCTAACCGTTCCAGAGAATACTCCGCACAAACAGAATGACAGATTTCTTCAGCCGGTTCCTCTGCAGGAGTTGTAGAGTAAACCGAACAAAATAGTTCACTATGATAATTCACCGGTTGTATTGGCAAGATGATTATTGATCCCATTGCTTTAACACAGCAATCTGATAACGATAATTGCTTTTTGTGACGGGAGATGAAATGTGAAAATGTGAATGATGAAAAGTTATTTACACCTCCCCTTTTGACGTTTCCATAATTCTGTATCTGTAGCTATAACCGGATCGCTAACGTGACAACACACTAAGATCTGGCGAAATAAATGCAGGAGGGTTATTTTTTCTATTTTTTCAACATATGTACTATTACAATATTTAACCGAGAGAGAGATAGCCTTACATGTTCATTCGAGGCACGTATGTGTTAACAAATCACTTCTAGACTCCAAGCTACTAACGATTCGGTTTTCGAAGATAACTCTAAAATCATTTCAATAACGCTTTTACCCGATCCGGCAATTGAAATCGAGACCTTAGTCGAATAGGCTAACCAAGAGTTGCCTATGCATAAAGATGGACAAAAAGGCTTATATTGATGATTAGCACTGATTATCTCACTTAGCGTTAGTTCACATTAACATGCGCTCGCGGGAGAAACATAGCGATTCACTCATTCAATATTTTCACATTTATATAAACAAAATTATAGATTTTTAAAAACTCCTGAATAATTGTTTTTTACCTTACTTCTTATATACATACCTTAACTTTTTCTTAAATAAAAGAGTCACAAGTGGACTGTTGAGTCCGCTCGTGACCTCAGACAATGTAACTTGGCCGAAACGTCGAGCTTTACGTATGCTGTAAGGTATTTCGTCATCGTTTATATTTTAAAAATGATAGTAGAATGCTTAAGTTTAAAAGTTCATACCTTAACTTTATCTTAAAAAGTTTCATGCTGTCTTCATCTATATAATTCTGCATTACCGGGTAACTCTTCAATATCTGTATGTATTATCTGTATGTATCTGTATATCTGTATGTATCTTATATCGATTTAACTGTATTAGCTGGTAAATCTATAAATAAAAAGCGATAAACATCTCATTTATCTTAAAGGTGATCGATTATGATAAAGTTTGCATCCCATCCATTTGTCTTTTCCTGTACATGCTGCGAATTAGTCAGTGTATTTTATGAAAACCCGACAATCATATAGGTAACCTACTTTTATACTAGAGATACGAGATGAAACGTGTCACCCCCATTATAACTATACTAGGTAGTAGAGCTCTGTAACTATTTGCATTTCTTGGTTTCCTTACCTATTTGGCCTAACAAACGTCAATATTTATTGCATCGTATTTTGGCTTGGAAGGTTATGTACATAAAGTGATAATATGCTAATGTGGTTTTATATCATTGCCACACAGATATCATTATTACCATATTTGGTGTCTATTGTTGGGGGCAATTATGATGAATTGAAACTTCCTATCCTTTTACAAGATAGTTTCTCCTTAGAAGTTAAGTGGTCTGTCATTTTATTGCTACCAATCATTAGACATTAATTACTCCTGACGATGATTAAAAATACTAGGAAGCCATTTGGCTTCTAAGGTTAAATAAACAAATTAAAAAATAGTAGCAATATTTAAAACCATTTTAATCATTTTGATTACTTTGTATCCCGCCACTGCTTTTAATCCCGCCCATTCAGTAACCTTTCTCTTATAACAGAGTCATGAACACATTCACGTATAAACTTTACTTTGATATTCGGAACGATAATAAATTCTTGATTGTCCTTATTTTTCATACATAAATTTGTAGATACAAATTATAATAGAGAATAGATCTCCAATATAAATGTCTCTAAATGTAATCTCTTTCCAATTATGCTATAATGCTTTGAAATATACGTGGATTTAACTAGTCATACCGCGTCTAATTTTTGCGATCCTGTAATACAGGTCGTCAGGTCCTTATTTCATGGTTAAAATTAATAATAACTAACTGAAAGCCCAAGTTGCCCCAAAAAAATTTGGTATTCTGGCAAAGGTGAGACAGTATTTCAACCCCAGACAGTTGCTTAATCTTTATCAAGCACAAAATCGTTCGTGCATGGAATACTGCTCTCACCTCTGGGATACATCCGCTAAATATCAGCTGGAGACGCTTGAGGCGTTAGAGAGGCGTGCTAAGAGGCTTATAAACGATACGATGATCTGGGAGGCAAAAAACTTCAGAGCCTCGCTCATCGCCACAGAGTGGCTAGTCTATCGGTTTTTTTATCGGATACACTTTGGAGAGTGCGCTGCGGAATCGCACGACTTAATTCCGCCATCCCCGTTTTTCTATATATCGTCGAGGCGCACAAATACTAGACATTGCCATATGGTGGACGTTCCAAGTACCCGGACAAAGCGGTTGGAATCGACAGTCTTGTTCATAACCCTAAGGGGCCGGAATATGCTTCCTAAGTATGTGTTCCCCGATGAGTACAACCTGGAGATCTTTAAGAGTAGAGTGAACAGGTACCTTCTAGGGAAGCGCGCTCCATCTTAGGCCGCATCTTAGCTCACCATTAGGCAAGATCGTGGTCAAGCGATTCCCTATCGATGCTAAAAAATTTAGACCAATATAAATTTTAACATACAAGTAAGTTTTAAGCATGTTAGGCCGATCTTAGCTCACCATTAAGCAAGATCATGGTCAAGCGATTCCCTATCGATGCTAAAAAGAAATTAGACCAATATCAATTTTAACATACAAGTATTTTTTAAGTATGTTAGGCCGATCTTAGCTCACCATTAGCAAGATCATGGTCAAGCGATTCCCTATCGACGCTAAAAAAAATTTAGACCAATATCAATTTTAACATACAAGTAATTTTTAGGCATGTTAGGTCAATCTTAGCTCACCATTAGGCAAGATCATCGTCATGCGATTCCCTATCGATGCTAAAAAAAATTTAAACCAATATCAATTTTAACATAAGTACAAGTAATTTTTAAATAAACCATGAATGGAATAAAACAATAACTTAAACCTAAAGCTTGGTGTAGAAAATTTTGGTATGCTCAAATTATGTGAAAAGCATGGTTAGTTATTTGTGTGTGAAAGAGTGAGTGTCACATGTGTTACTCACATACCTAGTGTGTTCCCTGTGAGTGTGCCTGTATTTGATTACAGATGTGAACTCCATACTAATATTATAAATGCGAAAGTCTGTCTGTCTGTCACGCTTTCAAGGCTAAACCGCTAGACCGATTTTCATGAAATTTGACATGGAAGTAGCTGAAGAGCCGGGGTCAAATATAGGCTAATTTTTTTTTTCAAAAATCAACCCATAAAGGGATTAAATAGGGGATAAAATTTGTATGAAAAGCTATCTTGACGACATGTTAATCTACTCGCGGGCGAAGCTGCGCGGATCAACTACTTTTATATGTGTGGAATTGAGTGTCTGTATATGTGTGTATGATGGAGTGAAGTTTAATGTAAAAAGATTATACATGTGAATAAGTCGCTGTAAGAGATATGAGTACGTGTGCCTGAGATTGTTTTCTTATTTTATGTGTTGACACCTACGCAAAATATTGGACTCAGTACAGAAACCTGATGGAAGCTGGAGGATGAAATGGGAGCATGAAAATTACCGGGTCAGATCAAAATAATCTTTGAGAATCTCTGTTCAAGTGTGGTAAGGGCGTAGGCAAGGATATTAGTTGACACTTGACAGTAAACAAGACATAAAATTAGCTTATATGCGTTCAAGCAATTACGTTAAGTTCTAAAACCCCAGGTGGGCCGTTAATAAACTATGTGCGTTAGCTACTCACGCGTATTTTCCCAAAATATCACGTTTTGTGCTTGGCGGGAAGCTAAGCATGTAAATAAATCTTGTAACTCTGTTTTCACCTACTTTAATATAATTTTGTAGGTTACAGTAATTTAGAGCACCGTGCATAGTTTGCAACAATATGAGTTAATAACCCATATGGTTGCGTCATATACAAAGTCCATGGGCGTATCCACATTGGAGCAACATAGGGCATACGCCTCACCCTGGTCGTTGAATCGAAATTAAACGCGACTATCTCGTAGTCTATGTGTTTGGCTCAGTTTCTCTTCAGCCTCACCTATTCCTGCCGCAACAGCGTCAATGCTTGTCATTGTCGTGTTCCGATTTGGAGGGTAAGGTAGCTGGTAGTTTTATATGTGTGGTATTGTCATCCAGGCCACACTGATGCCAACTATAGGCAACCGATAGGAACGCATTATTAAATCTTTTGTTTCTATAGGCGATGGTTTATTTTCTATCAGGAAATCCAACTGCTTGTTTGCTATCTTATGAAATGAAAAACATGACATTTTTTTCGAAGTTTTTCTCGAAGTCTGGCATGTTATCACCGTACCTCAGATGAGCACATAAAACTCACTCCCGGTGATCGCTAAAAATAAGGGATAATTGTTATCAGATCGGTATAATGCGGCGATGGAGATTATCACCCATCCCGTAGACCGACAAAACTGGTAAATCGTTGTGAACTGGAAAGTCTTAAGACTTTCGGTGTGATGATATTTTTTATTGATTAACAAAGTTTAAAATTACCGCGTGAAATAATACGATATGCAGTGTGTAATGCAAGCCCTCCCCGATCGTCAAAAGCATTATTTTGTGGCTTAATACGGTAATATACGATATTATCCTTTTATTTTATAAATCTAGATGGAATAATTTTCCTTATTCATAATGTTTAATCTCAAATCATATTCAGAATATTACCTTGACAACAAAAAATGTCGACCTGAACTTGTCGACAGACACATAGGGGCCTAAGACAGGAAAGACTCCGGCGGCTGCTGACTCGGCGTGGTGTTATCCAGTTTAAATTATTCGCCTAATTTTAGAGAAATTAAAGGGTAAATACGAGCATTTTCAATACCGTAATATTTTTGTTTTCATATATAGGATCATTAGGACTTACTTTGCCCCTTTCGAATGAGACAGGGTTTTTATTACTCACTATAGCAAATCTCTTAATCCCTTGCCTTTCACGAACTGTCGGACGGGCAGTTGGAAACACAACTGATCTATCTCGCTACAAAAGGAGTGCTTTTTGTTTCACTTATACAACACTAGGCGGTCGAGTCCGCAACGTCACGCCCAGTCAACATATGGTATCACCGCCTTACCCATTCCTGCCGCAATAGCGTCAATGCTTATCATTTTAATGTTCTGGTTTGGAGGATAAGAAATCCGGTAGACTTGCGGCCTGGCCACGGGAAATTCGCGCCCGCGATTTTTCGCGCGGCGCGAACGGCGAAGCGTCTGGTGTCTGAAACAAATGTATGGGAAAGTACTAAACATGCCACGCGGCGTGGCGACCGGCGGCGGGGTGACCGACGAATTTTCGCCTCGCCCGACACGCCGTCGCCGTCGCCGCCGATTCGCGTGGCCGGGCGGTTATGCATGTGGCATAAGCATCCTAGCACACAAATGAATCGTTTATTTGAGAAACCCCATAAGTCCAAAATACTAAATTTTTCAGGAGAAGCAAAAAACATTTTTCCAGGTTAAGTTAGCATTAACATCGTGAACCAATGATAAATAATAATAATGTTAGCATCTCTAAAAAAGATTCCAGCATAAAAAATTTTAATTGTTAATTACTACAATTAACAATAATGATTTAAAGTAGGTGGACTTATGGGGTTTCTCAAACAAACGAAGAAAATAGTTAAAAAATCATTAATTTATCAATTTTTCTTCCTCAATAATTTATTAAATTTATAAAATAAACTACAAAATATGGAGTAGAACTACAATTAACGGAAATTATAACAAATAATCATTTATTTTTAAATTAAAGTCAGTGAAATCACAGTAAAGAATAAAACAATAATTTAATTAAATTTTATCAAACTAATAACAGCAAAAATTATTAAAATTTAATTTTACTTTTTTACTGACAGCCAGTGGTCACGGGTGATTTTTTTTTTCAAAAAGGCGTCAATTTTAATTTAAAAACATTTTTTTCACTCAGAAGAAGTTTTTTTTGTAAAAAAAAAAGAAACTTATTTTTTTAATTTTGGACTTATGGGATATTTGGACTTATTATATACACGTAAACGTGAGAGGATATTCAAAGAACCGAAAAATGCAATAAACCCAATTTCGAAAAAAATGTGACTTATGGGGTTTCTCAAATAAACGATTCAAATAGCAATGCGTTATAGCATTAACATATTTGGTGTCTATAGGACATGGTGTCTCTTTTCACCAGGAGAGCCATTGGTATGGTTGCTATCTTAATGAATTAAAAGCGACTTTAGGTTATCTTTGCCTCAATTCACTCTATCTCCCCTGTAATGGAACACGCGCAACGTTAAATCTCACTTAATCGAATTGCGAACACATGCACACTGCAATTAAAACATAAAGATGTTATTTTATCAATTGAAATAAAATACGCCAACAGTTTATTACTAAACGTTACACATTGTTGTTATTCCCAGACGAGACTACACCTTGCGTCCACGTTGCATGCTAGTTGCTACTTGTACAAACTATAAGACTCCTCTACGCGAGCAAATTATTTTTTAGTATCGTTCACTAATAGGAGACTGTCAAAAACGGTGGGGATCCATAATAAGACAAAAATGGCCTTTATAACTATTTAGACATTAGACATTAGACAAATAAACCATCAATCTGGTGATTTGTAATTTGTCCAATTTTTTTTTTACTTTTTGCCATATCAAATCTTATATCTTACATAGAAAATTAAGAATTGCAATAATTAAGTTGAGGGTAGTCTAGTATCTAACCTTTTGTCAAGAATAGTGATGCCAGGCTTAAATTTTTGTGCTTTACTGATCAACACACCTACACTTAATAAAACATTTTACTCATATCTTACACATCAATTTTACAAAAAAATAAACAGTAAAAAACTTTCCACCAAAAATTGGACAAGGATTTTTGACGATTTAAGCAAATAGCTTATTTTGGGGTTAGATTCATTCCGTATGTAAATAAACTTATAAACTATCAAAAATAATGATTTGACCTAAGAAACCGCTCCTTTGGTCGAGTGGTTGGAGATCCTGATTACGCAATCGGGTTTGGGGATTGGGGATGCGGCTTGGGTTCAATTCCCGATAAGTTCCAACATTTGTGTGATGAACATAAATATCTGTATTTCTGGGTGGTGTTATTTAATATGGATCTTTACTAAATATATTTGAGTGTTATATTAGGGGTTAGATTAATTCGTATGATTGGTCCTATGATATTTATTTATTTAGTACTGTGCCCGCGACGTCGTCCGCGTGGAAAAAATCTAAAATAAAAGTAGCCTAAGTTACTCCTTATTACATGTGCTATCTACCAGTGAAAGTCCTGTCAAAATCGGTCCAGCCATTTCAGAGATTAACTGAAACAGACAAAATTTGTAAAAAATGTTGTTTTGGTATTTATGTACTGCGTATACATTCATATGCATTTAGTAAAAAGCGGTTATTTTAATGTTACAAACAGAACCTCCAATTTTATTATAATAAGAAACTCCAATTTTATTTATTTGTACAGATCTACTGCTCCCCGCATTAAAGAGTTCACAACACAGATTAGTTAATACGGGAAAAATAAACTAAATCAATCTTTCTGAAAACAGTTCGTAACCGTACTATTAGTCATTCGTATCACTTCATAATACTGACTACTAACATATTAACAATTTTGCCCGACCCGAGAATTGAACTACTAAAACTATGAATAGGCTAGTCAGTATAGGTCAGGACCACAAATCACAATGACTGAGAGTCCATTTTAAACCTAAAAATACACTCGCGGTCTAGAAGCGAGCAAGTTTTTTTATGACAAATCAATTTATTGTAAAAAATGTACTTTTGTTTATTAAAGAATAATCCAAAAACTACTGTAAAAATTTTGTCAAAATTTATGATTACACTTAGGTACTGGAATATGTTTTCTAGTCTCGTTCGATGCACATTTTAAGCTACGTGCTTGAAGTATATTTTCGTATTTTCTTAGTCTATTAAAACGGGGCATAGATAAATTTCGAATTTTTTTATATATTATAAGATAACAAACAAGCAGATGGGTCTCCTGATGGAAAAGTCTATAGACACCGAAGGTGTTAATGGTGCGGTACTATCTTGTGGCGAGGTCTAATGCCACATGCATAAGTTTACCGGCTACCTTACCCTCCAAACCGGAAGACGACAGCGACAAGCACTGACGCTTTTGCGGCAGGAATAGGTAAGGCGGTGGTACCAGACCCGGACGAGACAATGCAGAACTTCACCACCTAATAGCCACGATGGTAGTGACTCGCATAGCCAATCGGTCGCTTTTTACGACCTACATGGCGGAACGGCAGTTGGTCTATTCTTCAATGGAGCCCGGAACCAACATGAGGACATTATTTTCTTAAATAAGACTAAAATCCCAGTACGGAGATATGTATTCAGACCGCGGTCCACCATTTGGTGGAACCAGGATGGGGATGAACTAGCCGCAAGTTCATAAGACAGTCAATAATACTACGAAAAAAATCAATTATTTTCCTAACGTCAGCAACAACATTGATTAATAATAAACTTTTCCCTCGCATTGTGCAAGCCACACTATCTGTAGTGTGTACACAGAAAGGGCGATCTAACGTAAGGTAAAAAACGGGATCTCTCGTGCTACGGCGGCAGATGGCGCGCGCATCTGTCGGCGCGTGCGCATCGCCCGCGAATTCATCAGCGGTGAGTACCGATAGCTTCGGTAGGTCATTACGACCACCTGCACGAAAGGGCCGAAAGTTTTACTTTTTAAATTAGCGTACTTTTTTATGTTTAATTGTAATTTAAAAAAATATTATTAGCTGATACCTATTTTAGATTAAATCTTTTCAATATAATCTTATTCTTCGAGGAGTTTCAAATTTGGCACGCTTAATGTTTATATAGATAAGAAGCGCAGAAAACTGAATTTCATATAAAAAATAAGAAATATTGTATTAAAATAAATGTTTGCCCTGAACTGCAACCTCACAGTGATAAGTATTGATGCAAATGCAGCAAGAGAAATTAAGACAGTGGTACCAAACCCGGGCGATACGTTGCAAAATTCTACCACCTAAAAGTCACGATGGTTTAGGCATTCCTTTGACTTTCACGAACTGCCTGCTAGAATGGAAAACGGTCTGTTCTTAATGGAGGCCAGGACCAACACGGATTTACTCTTTATTTTTTTATATTATGCACTTTTGAGTGGTTTTCGGCATTCGTTTGTTTTTTCATACATACATCGCGATTAAGAAGTTATCATATTAGATTTAGATCATAAGGAAGGTTCGATCCCCGGGTCAACCAAAAGCGTTATTAAGGTTTTTTCTAGGTTTTTCTTGAAAATCCAAAATCTCAGTAGCAGATTGGAGTTTAACCACCACCACCTGTTTTTTACCACCTTCGTGCCTCGGATAAGCAAGTAAAGTTGGCAGTATCGGTTATAGCTAGAAATAGACAATAATCGGTATCACGTTGGTAAAGTTTGGCCACAGGAATTCACATTTCACCCCACCAAACGACGAATCGGTTAATCGTGTTAAACTGGAAAGTGTAAAAGCGTTCTATTTATTCTACTCAACCCGCACTTGAACCAGAGTGATAATAACTTTTTTCTTTATTTGTGTCTTTCACCTTTTAAGAACTGCTTAGCAGGAAGGAAATTAGTCTATTCTTAAACCAAGGCCTGGGGTATCAGTAAACGAAATAAGTAAATTGAAATCTGCTTGTAAAAATCCAAGCCATATTTGCAGAAAATCCCTTTTCAGCGCTTGTATTGATACGAATCGTGAAAGATGTGTAAGTGGTAAAATCCGGGTGTAGAATAGAAACGCTGGGCCGTGTCAATAAACTTGGCTGGGCGGCGGAGTTAGAAATAGCGCTGGCGAGACGGCGCGTCGTGTACCGACGGCAGAAACGCGCGTCATACAAATTATAGCTCAAACGTGGATTTTTGATTTCACATTTCTGATAGAAAAGTGCATTTAACCAATCCATTGGTCCAGTGATTGATGACCCTGACTATGCAATCAATGAGGCTTGGGTTCGATTTCCGACAGGGACAGCATAGATGTTTATATTTCTATGTTTGGACATTTATTAAAAAAAATTATATCTTAAAATAGCAGCAAGCAGATGGGTCTTCTGATGGAAAAAGTAAGCCATAGCCTATAGACACCAAAAATGTTATTGGTGCGTTGCTATCTTGTGGTGAGATCTAATGCCACATGCATTAGTTTCCCGGCTACATTACCTTCCAAACCGGAAAACGACAGTGACTAGCACTGACGGTATTGCGCCAGGAATAGGTAGGGCGGTGGTACCAAACCCGTGCGAGACAATGCGAAACTCTACCAATTTGCAGTATTTACAATTTACAAATGTATTTATGTGTATAAATATCGTTGGCTAACACCCATATTTGTGATATAAATAATTTGGTCAATTTGGGGCTATATCGATTAGTGTATTTTGTTCGATGATATTATTAATAAAACCGTTCTAATAAACGTCTAGCAAAAGATCAAATTGCCTGATTCTAAGTCACACAGTATAACAAATTTCCCAAATATAGGTCAAATAAGAGTCAAAAATCTCCTAATTTTAGGTCAAACGGGAGGTAAATTTACCAAATTATAGGTCATTAGGTAAACGAAACTAGGATAATTAGATTGCAGCTTTGCGAAATTGCAAAATATTAATTTTACGTCTTTGAACCCTCCCCAACCTGAACCAAGCGAAACGCAAGGGCAAAACTTACCTTATCTCGAAGTCCTTCTTCGATATATTGAAACCTCACTTCACTTCACTCATAATGTGGGTTTGGATTATATCAAATAAACAAAATTTGCTAGATGTAATATTGATAGTGGACTTATTTAACACATAAATAATATAAATATTCACGGGACAAATTACACTGACTGATCTAACCCCAAAGTAAGCAAATTATTTGCTTGTGTTATGGGTGTTAGTCAACGATACTAATACATAGAAATACATATTATATAGATACTGGAATATATTTAATAAACACCCAAACCCGGAAATACAAACATTTATGCTCATCACACAAATGCTTGTCCCCGTCGGGGATTGAATCCGAGCCCCGTCGATTGCGTAGTCAGGGTCGCTAACCATTCGACCAACGGGGCGGTCAATAAACATAAAGTTTCAATTGCTTAGTTTTTTTTAATTTTAATTTTATAGATATGAAAAACTCCGATTTCGTCGCTGGCTCACTCACTGATAAACATCAAAAAACTTAGGATACTTCCTGAAGTTTTTGAAACAGTAATTATATCTGTAAGCAAATATTAATACACAAACAACAAAAAGTTCTGAACCTTGAAAATTTACCCCCAATACCTTAAACTTTATTGAATTTACAAGACTTCCACAAACTTTGATTCCAGAAGTCTGAAAATTGTTATAGGGACACATATATCAGAATTTTTAGTAAATAACCCCCCAACCCCACACACACAGATACACACACTTTAAATTAGTAAATAGAAGTGTGTATGTGTTTTCTAATACAAACTTAAATTCGTGCTAGAGATCTATAAAAAGAAGTGAAATCTCACTAAGAATATTTTCATGTAAAATATTGAAATAAAATTCACTAAAAATATTTTCAAGTAAAATATTGCCCCAACTGAAATCGGCCCAAAAATATGTTCAATTAAAATGTTACTTTTTAAGACACTGATATAAAATTCTAATAATTTGTTAGAGTGCCTCAAATACCTACCCAAAAATATCGGCAAGCCCTCGGACTAATTAGTATAAAATATCCAACAACGATTCCAAAATAAATCCCGTGGATATCAGTCCTCCTTATTAAAAATCGACTACCAGCCTACCTGCTCTGAAGCTTAAGAGATTAAAAAGCCGTGATATAATTTTACTAGTGCTCTAATATACTCTAACTAGCTACAGTGTGCAGCCTGCTGCATTATTTTTTAGTGAATACGGAAAAAAAATAAGTTTTTGGTGAATCCCACGGGAACAACTCATTTTTCCGGGATAAAAAGAAACATATATGCTGTTCCAGGTCATCATCTACTTGTGTGCCAAATTTCATTCAAATCGGTTTAGCCGTTTTTGCGTGATTCAGGAACAACCATCCATCTATCCAAACATCCAAATATTCGCATTTATAATAATTACATAGAATATAGATTATTATATGTAGCACTGCCCTAACTGCTTGCCTTAACGTAAGTACTTATTGTCGTGTTGCAGGTTCGGAGGTAGTTAATTAATATAACTTTTCAGCTACATTCACACCACACGGATGCAGCTTTACGCATGTCTAAAAAGATGTCTAAAAAGATAGTAGAAGTCAAGAGAGTCGATAATTGGAAGTATGCCATATATATATATATATATATATATATATATATATATATATATATATATATATATATATATATATATATCTCACAGGGACACGCCAATTTCAATGTAGGAGATTTATAGACTTAAATGCCCCAACTTCGCACGTTCACACCTGACTTTGTATGTGACAGAAGACAGAAAACCGTTTTTGCAGTCTTTTATTAGCAAATTCTCAGATTCACCCAAAGAAATCTAGAGAATTCTTGCATTAAAATAGTTTCAGCCATTTTGAAATTCTTGGAAAATATCCATCCATAAACACGCTTTGAATTTTACATATTAATTTATCTGACTGTCATTATTGTTCATACAAAATTTCTTCCCATCTATCAGCCTCTTATTATTTAAAAAAACCCAGGGATTATGATCTTTACTGCTAGGCATCTTGTTAAACGTGAGAGAAGGACATATCACTAACATTCACATTTTTACTAGGTGGTAGAGTTCGCAAAGTAACCGCCTTATCTGTTCCTACCGTAACAGCGTCGCTGTCTGGTTTCCATTGGGAGGATAAGGTAAACTTATACATGTGAAAATTCAACACCGTTACACGGATAGCAATTACAATTTCGTGTGTACCTCGATTAGCCTGGGTTACCTTTTCATTGATTAATACATATGAAATAATAATATTAAGTACATACGTACCTAAGTTACAATAAACACAAGCAAATAATTAGCTAGCCCCAGAGTAAGTTAATATTAATAGACGATGGTGTTATTTTTTACATACATACATAACGTATTACATGCGTACATACATAAACACATTCATGCAATATAAACATATATACTTATATACATACTCTAAAAATATATCCCTCCTTTAGGGCAATTTTTTATAATACATTTAAGATAGTGAATAAGCAGATGTGTCCCCTGATGGAAAGAGTCAACCATCGTCTATAGACACCAAAGATGTTAATGGTGCGTCGCTATCATGTGGCGAGGTCTTATGCCACATGCATAAGTTTACCGGCTACCTTACCCTCCAAACCTGAATACGACAGTGATAAGCACTGACGCTATTGCGGCAGGAATAGGTAAGGCGTTGGTACCAGACCCGGGCGAAACGATGCAGAACTCTACCACATAGTAAATTAACCAACAATACTAATACATAGATAGATACATATATAAATACTGTAAAAAACACCCAAACCTAGAAATACAAATATTCATGCTCATCACATAAATGCTTGATCCTGTCGGGAATTGAACCTGAGCCCCATCGATTGCATAGTTAGGGTCGCTTACTACTCTAACAACGAGGTTGTTGAAGTCGTAAGTTGTTTCGCCTTATCTTGTTACGTGCAATAACTTTGATCAGTAGCAGATGTGTTTTTCTTATATTACAATAAATTACCATTTTCCAGGCTTTACACTATTGTCCTATTGTTTAAATACGAAAATCCTGAAGCCATTTCTTGGTTAATCCAGAAATCGAATCCCGGATCACGTTATTTACAGCTCAACTGGCTAACAATAATATATACAAAAAATATAACCGTGCGTCCACCCGCAAACTACCTAAACTCCCGGATATCCCGATGTTAAATCAAAAATATACTCAATATAATATCTAAATATTCTACTCAATATCTCCATGTCATAACATTTGAATAATGTAGCGATATCTGCGATATTTTTAACTAAGAAGCTCTTAAATCTCTCCACAAGAATCTGTAATAATATCAAAGGAGTCCGGGAGTTTCGTAATTTTACGACGTAGCGCTTTCAGCGTTGACCACAGATGAACATCCTTACTCTGGGGCGCTGTATTTTTATAGCCCTTTTGTAATATTTATTAATTAATATTCTACTTTATTATCCATATTAATTTTAAATTAGTAAAGATGTCTGGATGTTTTTTAATGATGAGCTGAATATTTTGTATTACTTATATGACAGAGATGGTATGTTCTGGTTATATTGTTTATTATATTTTCCCCGTGTTGGTACCGGGCTCCTTTGAAGAATAGGCCAACTGCCGTTCTGCCAGGCAGGTCGTAAAAGGCTATAAGAGTCACTACCATCGTGGCTGTTAGGTGGTAGAGTTCTGCATTGTCTCGCCCGGGTCTGATACCACCGCCTTACCTATTTCTGCCGCAATAGCGTCACTACTTGTCACTGTCGTGTTGCGGTTTGGGCGGTAAGGTAGCCGGTAAACTTATGCATTTGGCATTAGACCTCGCCACAAGATAGCAACGCACCATTAACATCTTTGGTGTCTATAGGCGATGGTTGACTCTTTCCATCTGGAGACCTATCTGCTTATTTGCTATCTTATGTATTATAAAAAAACTGCCCTAAAAGAAGGGATATATTTTTAAGAGTGTGTATATAGGTATGTATATATGTATGCATGAATGTGTTTATGTAGGTACGAATGTATATAATTTTTTTTGGCACATTCTGGAATTTAAACGGTTTGATGTAGACTAGCGATCGCCTGTGGCCGAAATTCGACCATAGGCTAAACAATCATATCTCCTTTCAATTTGACATCTGACTTTAACCTTAAAAAATACTTTTACATACGTGTAATTATCGTGTACCTATGTCACGTGAATACAGTGTGTGTAATATTTATTTTTTACCCACGACGGTACAGATACGTTTTGCCGTTAAAGACGGACAAAAAACACACTTTCCCATTTATAATATTAGTGTGAATTTTATACCCCGCCGTTCGCGCAATTGTTTTAAAAAGGGACACAAATTTTTCTCTTCACGTATTAATACATCGATGTAAGGTATTTATATACACGCGTGTTAATTATTATCGGCTATCGTCGCAAACATTCCGACTGCATGTGCCTTAGCGCGCTAACATCTTTGGGACGACACACACAGGTCCGGCCAAAGGGTTAGAAAAGTACAGTACCCGGCGATAAATATTGCACATCGACCTTTGGAAAGAGACAATCGGCTAATTTCGGCTTCGTAGAGCGTTATCTCTGTCGCACAAAATACAAACAGTCCGGTACCTATTAGGAGCTGTTAAAACAAGTATGATTTGCTTCTTTTGATATTTTTATTCTTTGTATAAAATACACTAATTTTTCTATAAGTGATGGCTTTAGGTTGGGGTAAAATAAAATAAAAAAACATTTTTACATTATGTTTACGTATTTAATTATTTTGGAACATTACAGCTTTAGTGTACATAATAAACACCATTATACCTATTGCTAAAATGAGACATTGCAATAAAAATAATAATAATTCTAATTCTCAATTACTTCCATTTCACTATCTGTGCTCTCAAAGAGGTCAATATCACTGTCACTATCAGCCGTATTTATTACTAATCTATCAGTGTAATTGTCTAAACTGTGTTGAATGCTTCTATATTCATTCTCACATTTGATTGCATGATCGCAAACCTTTTTCCACTCTTCAGCGCCGATCATGTTTACTTTTTCAGTCAATAATGTTTTTACTGTAGTTAAGTTCATACCCACATTTCTAGAGGCTACATAGCCTTTCAGTTGAGACCATATATTTTCAATTGGATTAAAATCCGGATGATATGGTGGCAATCGCAACACAGTGTGCCCATGTTCGGCAAGTATTTTGTCCACAGAAAACTCTGTATACCTCTCCTTGTGCTGACATATAATAGCGTAAATCTGGGTTTTTGTTAATTTTGGATCAACTGGAATTTCATGTCTGTTTAACCAGTTGATCATTTCCCGTTTAATGGTGTTTGAGTTGGGGGGTCTCTCAACATACTTGTTGTGATAGGGTGCGTTGTCGATAACTATAATTGTCAATAACTATTAATCCAATTGAAAATATATGGTCTCAACTGAAAGGCTATGTAGCCTTTAGAAATGTGGGTATGAACTTAACTACAGTAAAAACATTATTGACTGAAAAAGTAAACATGATCGGCGCTGAAGAGTGGAAAAAGGTTTGCGATCATGCAATCAAATGTGAGAATGAATATAGAAGCATTCAACACAGTTTAGACAATTACACTGATAGATTAGTAATAAATACGGCTGATAGTGACAGTGATATTGACCTCTTTGAGAGCACAGATAGTGAAATGGAAGTAATTGAGAATTAGAATTATTATTATTTTTATTGCAATGTCTCATTTTAGCAATAGGTATAATGGTGTTTATTATGTACACTAAAGCTGTAATGTTCCAAAATAATTAAATACGTAAACATAATGTAAAAATGTTTTTTTATTTTATTTTACCCCAACCTAAAGCCATCACTTATAGAAAAATTAGTGTATTTTATACAAAGAATAAAAATATCAAAAGAAGCAAATCACTTGTTTTAACAGCTCCTAATAGGTACCGGACTGTTTGTATTTTGTGCGACAGAGATAACGCTCTACGAAGCCGAAATTAGCCGATTGTCTCTTTCCAAAGGTCGATGTGCAATATTTATCGCCGGGTACTGTAAAACTCCAGTAGTGACATAGACTACTTTTTACCCGACTACCTAATAATAATTATTATTTATTTATTAACTCGTCACAAAGTCAGTACAGTACAATCATCGTCCCAGTTTATTCTATTAAAATATGTCTAACTTTGTGAGAGTCTGGTGCCTGAAAAAGGTATTTAGTAAAAAACCTGTTACACAGGTCACCAGCGCTCTCCCTTCGAAAATCATTGTCTTGTATACTTTAATACAATTTAGCTTATTGGTGTAAATAAAGTTTTTTTTTATGGAATACGGGGCAAACGGGCAAGAGGCTCACCTGGTGGTAAGTGATCACCGCCGCCCATGAACAGTTGCAACACCGGAGGTACTGCAGGTGCGCTGCCGGCCTTTAAGAAATGAGTACGCTGCACGCTCTTTTCTTGAAGGCCCCTAAGTCGTATCGGTTCGGAAACACATCCGCTGGTAATTGATTCCACAGAGCAGTCGTGTGAGCCAAAAAATGCCTTGAAAATCGCACTGTAGTGGACTTGCAGACATGCAAATGGTGAGGGTGGAATTTAGAATTTCGGCGTGATGTCCAATGGTGGAAATCAGCGGGTGGTATTAAGCCGAACAACTCCTCGGAACACTCCCCGTGTACATATATAAGAATTACTCCAAAACTAATATAAAATAAGAAAAAAACCTCTATAATGAATGCATAGATTTGTGTATGGTAGTGTGTAAACCTAAAATTAAAAGGAAGTAATGATTTTGTGTCACGCGAACGAAGACTTGAGTAACAGCTAGTTTGCGATATTTTGAAATCATTTATTTACTAATATTACTTACAGACTACGAGTATTCAAAAGACTATTCAAATTTCTGACTAAGCAATTTGCTCGCTCCAAAGCCCGGTCTCGCAGTAGCGGTCATTTGGACCAACTGTTTAAGTTCATTCGAAAAAAAAACTATTCGAATAGAATAGAAGTCAACCGGTAAATCCCGGTGTGCAAAAATATAATAAATTTACTAATTTTTAATTAAGACAAATGTTACATAAAATATACGCTTTGTCTTCTTTTAATATTTTATTTGACACAAATTCACCATACTATCTTGGTGAACGCTTTAATTTTCTATACGATTTTGACTCAAATTGTCGTTCACAATTACGTGGAATTTTACAATATCCATCACGTTACATTTATAGTAATTCTTTCACTATCAACTCTGTGAAACTGTGAACTCACTTCCTTTTCATATCAGGAGTAGTCAGTCAATAGCAATTTTTAAAAAAACCTTAAAGTAATTTTACCTGTCTTTTTTTTTATCATAAGGTAGCAAACAAGCAGATGGGTCTCCAGATGGAAAGAGTCAACCATCGCCTATAGACACCAAAGATGTTAATGGTGCGTTGCTATCTTGTGGCGAGGTCTAATGCTACATGCATAAGTTTACCGGCTACCTTACTCTCCAAACCGGAACATGACAGCGACAAGCACTGACGCTATTGCGGCAGGAATAGGTAAGGCGATGGTACCAGACCCAGGCGAGACAATGCAGAACTCTACCACCTAGTAGCCACGATGGTAGTGACTCGATAGCCAATCGGTCGCCTTTTACGACCTGCCTGGCAGAACGGCAGTTGGCCTATTCTACAATGGAGGCCGGGACCAACACGGCGAAAAACTGTCTGCGACATTTTTGCATGAAAGGACACAGTAACGTGTTAGTTATTATTATTAATTTATTAGTAATTATTATAGTTAATTAGTAATAGAATAGAATATAATTATTTGCATTTAATGGGTTACAAATCAAAGGTGTTACAAATTTATAGATCGCCATACTTAAGTCAACCGGTAAATCCCGGTGTGCAAAAATATAATAAATCTACTAATTACTAATTAAGACAAATGTAACATAAAATATACGCTCAAATTGTCGTTCACAATTACGTGAAATTTTACAATATCCATCACATTCTTCCATATTTTATGGTAATTCTTTCACTATCAACTCTGTGAAACTTTGGAACTCACTTCCTTTTCATATAAGGATTAGTCAGTTAATAGCAATTTTTAAAAAAACCTTAAAGGAATTTTACCTGACTGCGAAATTTTTGAATAAATTATTCATAGTATTAAGTTAATTAAAATAAGAATTTGTAGTATTTTTTTTCTCTTTAAGTTATATGTTTCTAAATTAATAATTTGTACACTGTATATTTTACATTTCTTTTACGCATTTTCATTCTTTTGGGTTTGCTGGAAGAAATATAGAAAAATCAATTGCTGTTCGTTAGTCTCGCTAAAATTCGAGAACGGCTGAACCGATTTGACTAGTTTTGGTTTAAAATTAATTGCTGAAGTCCAGGGAAGGTTAAAAAGGTGAGAAAATATAGAAAAAAATAAAAGTAGTTAAAAAGGCAGAACAACGTTTGTAGGGTCAGCTAGTCAAAAATATATCCAAGAAAAACTTACTTTCCCAGTTGGTGTATACTTCAAAGGAGCCTAGACCAACACGGAGGATATTTATTTATTTATTTTAATTTTTTTTGTGTATAAAATAATATAGTAAATAATTAAATAAATATAAAATAAATTAATCGATAACTTTCGTAAAATGCATTCGAAGGTGTCTGAGAATATTTTAGAATCTACAAAAAGGTGTAAGTTTTTTTAAAATTCTAAAAAACCTAATTAAAAGATGAAATAAATAAATACATTTTTTGGTATTGATAAAATACATTTTTTGGTATTTTTTTGCAAATGTATTATACTGCGCAGTTGCAAAATAACCGCGAACGCTCTGCCAGACTCGCAAGCCTGGTATCGCCATTAAATGACGATTAAATGGCGATACCAGGCTTGCGAGTCTGGCGTGGCGTGTTAATATGTAGCCTATATGTTGACCCGACCTGTTAGTAATATTCATGCAAAATTTGAAGTAAATCCATGCAGTGCTTTTTGAGTTTACCGCGGACATACATACAGACAAACAGACAAAAATTCTAAAAACTATATTTTTGGCTTCGATATCGATTGTAGATCACGCCCCAAGTATTCTTTTAAAAAAATATTCAATGTACAGTTCTGACTTTCCTACGATTTTATTATATGTATAGATGATAAGCTGTTATTGCGGCATTGAATGCCGCTGTTTTTCGGCTTTTTTAAAGGCGAATACAAATTTATTGATTTTTTAACAAACTATATTCGTGTGCGATTTCCAGTTCAAACCTAGTAGCCACGATAGTAGTGGCTCGTATAGTCAATCGGTCGCCTTTTACGACCTGCCTGGCAGAACGGCAATTAGCCTATTCTTCAAATAAGCCCGGACTAACAGGGGAAATTTTTCTGTTGTCTGTAACGTATTACCTTTCCTTACATCAGCCATTCATAAACACACTTTAAATACGAATGATTACCTCGCGGATGAGTGGGTGTCCCGCACTAAATTTCAGGGAACGACATATTACTGGTGTTACATAGCTTTGAATAATTAAACAATCGAAAAGCCGATTCCAATATAGCTTATTATAATAATCAACTTTAGCAAAGAATCTACACCGCTACAATACATGAAAATTAAGTAAATCCTACATCAGCTTATTACAAGGAGTAAATTAGAATTCATGTGGTCTGTGGAGTAATTAGTAGTCATATTACCTGCGCGCTATTACAATTATTTATCTTATAACACTATATACAAGTTTCAATGCATCTCAGATGGACTCGAAACGTTATCTCAAATCTCAAAAATTCACAATAAAATCCACGGCAGACACCGATCCCTACGCGGTGGTTTTATCCAGCCGATAACGCCGATGATCCCAATACCCCTATCAACACCATACACCACAAACACACACAACGCACCGTCGTCGCTGGTCTCTTCGACGAAAACTTGTATATCGTCCCGCGCTTAATTAGTGTAAACGCCGCACTAAGCCTAGGTCCGATCTCACCGGTCAGGAGACAGCCCTTAGCATGAGCGTTTATAGCCCCAATTTAAACTCCGGCTGAGTACTTTGCTCACCAACAAACGTCCGGTACCGCAGTGAAGGCCCGTAGGGTCAACTGTATTTGGCCTTTCGAAAAAATATCGGACTAAAACAAAATCCGACGGACTAGGTCCCCAGACAATACACTTTGCCATGTCACACAAATATGGAAATGGGAAAATTTTCCCATTTCTAAATTTGTGTGACATCATTAACTTTTGTAGTTGTTCTTCTTGTAGTGGCTTCACCCCGACGTAATAAACAAAATCCCCTACTGGGGTAAGCCCGAAGTCTCTATGTCCTTCAATTACCATATTATACAAAAAAACAACACACAATAATCGGCTCACTGTCAGGGTCCGTTGCATACACAAACCTCATATTAGTCCAGGACCTTGTTGACGAATAGACTATCTACCTTTCTGAATAGGTGATGCGGTGGTATTAGACCCGGGCGTTACAATGCATTGCTTTACCACATAGGAGCCACGACAGTAGTGACTCGCATAGCCAATGGGTCAGCCTATTCTTCAAAGGAGCCCGGACCAACACGGGAGAGAAACTATCGAAGTTCATTGTTTACAAATAATGATTTGCCGAGCTCATGACTAGAGTCGTTATCGCAACGCTGTCACCAGCGCGATGACCATCATTTTTGAATATGGAGCATTAATTTCGTCGGGATGTACCATTTAGCTAAGCAATATTCTCTATTTATTATATTTTATAAGCAGCATCCTTGGTGTTAAGCTAACTGACCGCATCAAAAATAGCACGCTACGCTCCAAAACACAGATCAAAGACGTGGGCCATAAAGAACTGGGCAGGCCACATCTGCCGCATGTCAGATGACCTATGGGCCAAACGCACCACCAAGTGAACCCCAAATAAAGTAACACAACGTCGCGGCAGGCCCAAACGAAGATGGCGGGACGAACTGGACTCACACTGCCCCAACTGGACCGAAAAAGGGTTAAATCGTGAGGAATGGAAGAAGAGTAGAGAGGCCTTTGCCCTGCAGTGTGACAGACATGACTAATAATAATAATTATTATATTTTATTGGTTACATATGAGCATTAGTTATCTTGTCCTTCAATATGTACATTATTACACCAATCAACCTGCACATTATTTTATTTAAAGTTATTTATGATTTCGAGAAATCGAGGATAATACGCCAAACGTATTTTAAGAGGTTATAATTTGACAAGTGAGTAGTAACCGTGAAACATTTAGTGTTCAGCACCTCGTGACCTGAAATCTTTACGATTCGGCGAAACGGGATTCGGACATTTTCGAATTACATTCGCTCATTCAGTGGCGAAGTGGATCTCATATAAATAAGACTTTTATCACCTTGGATAGCAAAAAAAAGATTATATAAGATATCAAGTAAACAGAATGCTACTTTTACTTACAAAATAGCATAATAGTACACCACTTTTTACTCTATTCTGTTTGTTCTAGAATATTAAACAAGCACATAGTTCTATATCTTAACCACGAACTATTAGGTGTAGTTGGAACTAGCACTCGCATTAATCAATTGAAACAAATATTTACGTTATATCTCTGTCTATGAGGTCTCGCCATCTCTTTTTGTACATCTCTTTTTGTACATCTCTTTTTGTACAGCTGTGTTAGAAAGAGAGGGTAAGACCTCAGAAGATGTCAGCAGTATTTAAAATTGTGTTTCAAGTAAGTTTTAGAACTGTTGTCTCCAGATATAACATAGCTTCATCTTCCTAACTTCTAAAATAGCAAACAAGTAGACCGCTTGCTATTTTCACTTAAAAATAGCAAAACGGCAGACCGCTTTTTTCTTTGTTGCATTTGTAATTTATCCAACATTATTATTATTATAACAACTTTATATCTTAAAAAATTAAAAATTACCATCGTGCCTTATTTCTTTGCGGAGTAGATAGAGTAAACCAAACATGTGTAAACTATCCAGTTCACCACGACTCACCGGTTTGACGGTTAGTATGAGCGGTGATCCCCATCGTGGCATTTTATCGATATAGCGATAACCGTGACTGACGGTTTAACGTGCTCATCCGAGTTACGGGAATAGTAAGATACCAACCCGCCAGATTCCAAAATGCTACAGAGATTCTGTATTTTCGAGAAAAACCTCGAAAAAACCTCAATAACACTTTTTCCCGACACGGGGATTGAACCGAATCCGTTCTGAGCCGAATAAGCTATCCCCTAGACCATTAAGTACTTTATATCTAAACATCTAAAATAGCAAACTAACAAATCGCGCGTTTCTTATACTTCCGAAATAAAACAGCTGGCTCATTTTTTCTTTATTCTGTTGGTACTAGGATATTAAACAAGCACACAACTTTACATCGTATCTTCTAAAATAGCAAAAAATCAAGGAGCTCGCTCCTCTAATGTTATATGATAGCAAAAACGCTAGCAGATTTCTCATCTCTTTCTGTGACAGAAAGTAAGCAAATAGCTTTCTTTCTTTTATTTTCTGATAGCAAACAAGCAGATAGCTTTATTCTGTTTATTATATGATGGCAAATGAGTAGATAGATTTTTTTTGCTCTACAATACCAAAACAGGCATATAAATTTCATCCAGAATAGCAAAAAAGAGACAATTTCACTTCTTTAATTTAGGTTTTAAATCAAGCAAGATTTTGATTGCCTTGTTAGTCCAATCGTTAATCCTTTCGAATCAAATCATATTGCCACCGGTTTGATTTCCGAATGAAATCCCGAAAATTTTACTGTTTTTTCTATCTTGTTCTAGTGTGCCTATTATCGCAAACAATAAGCTATAAATCGATAATCTGGTGTGTCGTGGTGAATCTGAAAATGGCGGATTCCAGCCCAAGGTTTCATTTTATTTTTAAGTATTTTTTTAAATATATTTTTATAGTTGTAAACAGCAAAATAAGCACACTACCCTGCTACAAGTTGATAAAGTTCACAATGAAAGTGAACCCGCAAACTTCAACTTTTATCTTACAATCATAAATAAGCCCGTCAGACAAATACTTCAAATATATGTATAGTTTCGCAACTGAAATTTCCAAGCGAAAATAAAATAGTTATTTCTAAAAATACATCGGCGGACTATGCGGCGGGCGGCGCAGCGTTTGACAGAAAACGACTGTCTTACGAACTTATGAATGAAAGTTATATAGTAAAGTTTCTTAAGAGCTTTTTCTGACAGCGCGCTGCCAATCACTGCTACGTTTTTGTATATCTTAGGATAGTAAACTGTATTTTTTGAAGGGCAAAAACCAAAATCGATAGCTGTCATCTCTTGTTGGTCACGGAGTTGCGAGCTTAGGGGTGGTTTCCCAAATATACTGTTAAAACAGTATTATACTGTTTTTCACTACATTATACTTTTTACTGTTAAACAAAAATAAAGTATACAAAATACTGTTTTTAGCTTCACGAGTCGGTGAGACTTATGTTGCTTTCAAAAATGATACTAGATTGATGTTGTGTGCAAGAAGCAAAAAAATATGTACCTGTTAGAAATATTAAAAAATTAAATATAGTTTTTGTGACATTATTTAAAATAATGCATAGGTATACATTAATTTTTGTGAAAAAAGTCGGCAAACCTAACTTGGGGTGCCCTGGAGAAAAGCTAAGCTCTTAGCTCTCTTAGAACTCTTAGAAAAATTAATCTGAAGAACATATATACGTATAAGTGAAGTAGAAGGAATATATCGTTGGTTGACAGGTAAAACTCACTAAATACAATTTTGAGTGATATTGAGTTATTGATACAATATTATCAACTTTAAGATAGAGTTAAAAATTTTAACTCTATCTTGCCTTGAAAAGATACCAACTCCCTAAACACATTTTCTAATGAGAAATGAAAAAGAAAAACTCATTAACTACATTCCTTTCTAAAACACAGGTATAAAAAAATTAATTTAAATATGTCAGTCCCAAAATGTTAAACTTCTGTCGCAGGTACGACGATTGCAGTATCTGATACTATATGTTCTGTGCCATATCCAAGTAGACATGGATATGGCAGTAGATCCCAGCAACAAGAATGGCAACACACCATTGAAATATTTGGTAACTGTATGGCGATAGTATTCTCTATCCATCAAGAAAACGATCAGCTCGTTTGCTGCCCTATGAAATAAAGGAAAATTTGGCTTAAAAGACGAATCTTTTACGAACTTCGTAAAAGACGAAAGATGTATGATATAAAAAAACCTGCCAGGTTTTTTATATAGCATAATATAGCAAACAAGCAGATGGGTCTCCTGATGCAAAGAATCAACCATCACCAATAGACACCAAAGGTGTTAATGGTGCGTTGCCATCTTGTGACGAGTTCTAATGTCATTTGCATAAGTTTACCAGCTACCTTACCCTACAAACTGGAACAGGACAGTGATAAGCACTGATGCTATTGCGGTAGGAATAGTTTAATCGGTAGTACCTGACCCGGATGAGACAATGCAGAACTCTCCACCTCGTAGCCACGATGTTAGTGACTCGCCTAGCCAATCGGTCGCCTTGACCTCGCCTTGACGACCCGCCTGACAGAACGGCCGTTGACCTCTTCTTCAAAGGAGCCCGGGACTAACACGGGGAAGACACAATGTTATCAATTACTACAACCATTGGGTATGTCTATTATTCATACGAGTCTAAGTAAGAAAAAAATCAATTTCTTTATTTATACCATACACCTAAATCTTTATTTAGGCTAACAATAAAAAAAAATTACATAAATTAGTCTAAATCCAAAGTAAGCAAATTATTTGCTTGTGATATGGGTATTACTCAAGGATAGATGTACATATATAAATACTGGAATATATTTAATAAACACCCAAACCCAGAAATACAAACATCTGTGATGCTCACAATTATTTGTCCTTATCGGAAAATGAACCCGCACCCAATTAAATGCAAAGTTAGGCTTTATAAACTCGACCAACGGGGTGACAATTAATACTAATATAAAATTTATTAAATTTGATTTTATGCAATCTCAGCAACGGGAAAAAACTACAAAGTAAAAAAAAAGAAATTCCTTCACAAACTAAAGCTACTATAAAGAATTGAACCGCAAAAAATTACCACCAAAACTTGCGAGCTCGCTCACAAATTGTCAACTTTATTCTCTTAAAATAGGGTTGAATATCTCGTACACGTATCTAGGTTGTGGTAATTAGATTCTGACAGTTTGAGATCGCCAAAAGAGCCGACTGTCAAAAACGCGGCGCCTGCGCCACTGCGTCGTAAATAAAACATAACAAATGGTAGTAAAATTGGACTTAGCACAATTCGGATTAAGGATTACATTGATGTTTTTAACACCGCGCCGCGCCGATACCTTTTAAAGGGTATAGCCGACCGACTTGGAAAAGGAGGAGGTAGCGATACTTTACATTTGTAGTTTATTTGTTTACCACCACCTTAACTATTCTTGCCGCAATAGTATCATTCTTGTCACTGTCGTGTTCCAATTTGGAGAGTAAGGTAGCCGGTAAATTTAATACATGTGACACTACTTCTGAGCCATCTCTTTGTTTGCTGTTATATAAAAAAGTGATATATTATTTTTTAAAAATTAACATCTCCAAATTATGGTTTTCTCTCGCCATCAGGGTGATTACGTGTGTATATTTATTTTAAAAAATCCTTGAAATATTCTGTATCATACTTTTTTGTAAACGGTCGTGTTGTAAAATAATTTAAAATTGTCCTTTAAAAGTAACAGTGTCTGATAAATACCATTTTTTTCTTTCTCCTAGATAAGTATGCATACACATATGTTTCTTAGGATATATTTGTTATGTGTGGTAAATGATAGTGCATTAATAAATAATTTCTTACTAGCTCACTCGTTGCTTCGCGAGTGAGAGAACTAATATCTATATACATATTATAAATGCGAAAGTTTAAATGTTTTGTTCGATGGATGAATAGATGTATGGATATTTGTTACTCAATCATGCAAAAACTGCTGGCCGGATTTGGATGAATTTTTGTACACAGGTAGGTGATGACCTGGAATAGCGCATAGGGTACTTTTTATCCCGGAAATATTATCCTGCGGGATTCACGAAAATCTGATATATTGCAGCAGACTCCACGCTGCAGCTTGTATCATAGTATCATCTATATAAGAAATTGAATACAACCTTTCATCTAGAGAATGTAAGTTAGATAAAATTTCTTACTTTATTCCCTTAGGGATTGATTGTTGAACAAAGAAGCTTATGTCTGAATCTAAGTTCTTAAATCATCATCTTGCTAAATTTCAGCAAAATTGATTCAGCGGTTTGCCCTTGAAAGCATAACAAACTAATTAAGACCCGATCGCTAAACAGACTACTTACATATATAATATCTATATATGTATGTAATACACGAATAATTTATCTAAACCCAATGTGAGTAACGTTTGTTTTTACGTTTAAAAACACCCAAACCCAGAAATACAAATATCGTATACGATATGTACCTATATGTTATAAAACAACTCAAACTTTAAGAATTAATGTTTGGACAGACAGACAAGAATGATCTCTATATAGCAATAGGGTGTGATGCAGTGAAAAAACGGCGCCACCAGAGAAAAGATTAATGACCCGCGGGCCCCATTCCACAGATCGAAATCGATTATTTTAAAATTGAAACTCCATCCAATTAGAACTTTTAGTTCGCATAGCTTTGAAGTGGAAAACGTAAGAAAGAGAATAAATAAAAATAAACAATTTAAATTCAGTAAAACAGCCCGGGCCCCCTTAGAAGTATACATATGCATATGGCGAAATGGTCCAATTTCATCAAATAAAATCAACTATAACCACCTTCGCTCGTATTGGTCCAAGTCTCTATTTAAAAAATGAATCATCTGCTATTGTGCCAGACAGTTTGTAAAAGGCAAGCGATTAGCCAACTTTTCACTACCATTGTGACTATTAGGCGGTAGTGTTCAACAACGACTTGCCTGAGTTTCGTTCCACCGCGTTACATTTTCCTTTCGCAGTAACGTGAGTGTTTGTTACTATTATGATCCGATTAGGAGGATCAGGTAAATATATATATATATATATATATATATATATATATATTCTAAAAATTATGTTTTCTAAAAGCAGATAATTTAATATATTATTAATATTTTCACCAACTTTATTCCAATTAAATTAATTAGGCCACTTTGGCCTTATGAAATTGGGAGCATCGCCTCAAACGAATAACAAAGATATAATCTGTCAAAGTATTTTATGTTATTTACAAGGAACCATTTGGTGAACTCAACCTGATATTCCATTTGGGAATCACTTACTTTTACAAATAAATGATTTAATGGATCGATTGTATTGGGTCACTGGTTGTATGTTAACATGTTCAATATGTTGCAGATGAGTGCGTACCAACAGGTGATTCCTGTTTTCACATTACCCATAGCTTATTAAAAAACAAAAAAATCGGGATGATGATATTTAGTCCATGTTAAAAAATCTTAACTGAGTTTAGCTACCACCGCCTTATTCTGCTGCAATAGCATTTGTTACTTAGTACTTATTACTCTCGTATTCCGATTTAGAGGGTAAGGTAACCGCGTGGCACGATATGCATGAGTAGTTCATGCTGCATGCTACGCGGATAGCAAAGCGCCACTGAACATCTTTGGTGTCATAGGCGATAGTTATCTCTTATATTATGCTATGAATAGACAACGGTGATAACCTTCTTAACATCTGAGTCTTCAAACAAGTCATCTTTATTTATATGCGATGTTTGTCTTATAATATCATATCATCATCATCATTATATGTGAGTGGTTACGCAAAAAGGGACCTCAAGGGAAAATAATTGATTTCGAGTAAATCACGTTTAAAATGTTGAGTCGAAATGAGAGAGGCGCGGGGTGTTTTATGTTAGTGTCGTTAGTGAGCGACTTCGTCAGTGAGAAATAGCACGTGTTTGCGATAGCTGTATTATTGGTGACTTATTTATTCGTCTTTTACTTGTCTTTATGTGCGCGCTAGAAAAAGAAACTAGTGTGCGCTGTCTATAAGGTGTAATATTTTCAAAACTGCCTCGGCTTACATAAAATATCATTAAAAAAAAAACTACGGCACCTAAAATTATTTTGATTAGAACAAAACAAAGATGAAGGACCATAGAATCAGAATTTATCAAAAAAAAAAAACCGTTTCCAATCCCTTCAGGTCCCTTTTTGCGTAACCACTCACATATTTTATGTATCGCCTCTTATCGCCTCTGTGGTGTAGTGGTCCGGTGTTGGAGTTGATCACAGAAGTCCCGGGTTCGATTCCTGGGTCGGCCAATTCAGAAATGTGTTTTTTCAGTTTCTGATAAAAACAACATTGCCCGGGATTGGAAAGTGCCCGGTTGGCGATAGGCTTGCCACCTATCACATAGTGGGACCAAGTATCTTCGGCTAATCGTGGGTGCACTTGTTGTACCTCTGCCTACCCTTTCGGGGATACGGGCGTGAAGATACTATATATTTTATGTATAACAACTGTTTTCTGTTAAAAAAAGGATAAATAAATTCAACACAATTAATACATTTCACTGAACCTTTTAAAACAAATATTACAATTTGCAAAAGAGATATTCTCGCAATTGGCTAAGAAATGTTTACGACGCAGAAAATAAAACACACGGGAACCCTAAGCCCGGCGTGATTACCATATACAAGTCGCCGTGCGAATGCGAAGCCCCGGTCGGCGCCTCTGCGGCTACACAAAGCTCAGTATTTATGTAAATGGTAGAATTCCGAAAATGCACCAGCCAAAAACAATGGGTGGAAAAAAATTGGCGAAAGTTTAATTTTTCGACTTGGACACTTTTGCATGCGGCATGCGACCCCGTTGTTTCAATGCAAAATCCCGCCATGTATGGTTTGAAATTGAATAAAATTGCTTTATAAAGTTATAACTTTATTGACAGTTGTTTTTCTTACACAAACTAGCAGCTTATATTACATGGTTTGCCTTGCTTCATTAGTGTTATAATAATAGGTATATCAAGTGTTATGTTAATTTCTTTATTTCCCTATAATAGGGATGTCCATTTCAAAGTTATACGAGTATTAGAAAGAATATTGTAAAAACTAGATCTATATTATGTACTAGCTGACCCGGCAAACGTTGTTCTTGGGTTTTAACTACTCTTATTTTTCTATATTTTTTCACCTTTTAAACCTTCCCTGGACTTCAACAATCAATTCAAAACCAAAATTAGCCAAATCGGTTCAGCCGTTCTCGAGTTTTAGTGAGACTAACGAACAGCAATTGATTTATATATATATATATATATATATATATATATATATATATATATATATATATATATATATATATATATATATATATATAGATTTAATCTTACATGAAAGATACTTTATATTAAATACTAGTTGACCGCGTAACTTCACCCGGGAGTAGAGAAATATTTCATCAATACAATTCTTCATAAAGAGTCAACCTCTATTTCTGACCCTTGTCATATTGCCCCTTAAAGTCTATCCCGATTTTTAAAAATGTATACGTATGCGCTAGGTAAATTTTATCAAAATCGTTAGCTGTATCGTAACAGATAGACACACAGACAGATTTTCGCATTTATAATATTAAAGTGCGTATTATAGGAAGATATTTTAAGGGCGAAAATATGATTGGTCGAGCCTCAAAATGGTCAATATTTAAAATTGTAATTAATATGAAAAATATCATCGAACCTAGCCAAATCAAATTTCTCAAAAAACTTCCTTAATTCCCATTACTTACCACTGTTTTTTTTTAAATATAAAATAAAATTTGGAAATATTAAATTAAATCGCCTCTCTGGTGCACTACACCTCAGAGGCGATTTAATTTATAATTTCCGGTGTCGGAGGTCCGGTGTCGGAGTTGACCACATGAGGTCCCTGGTTCGATTCCTGGGTCAGGCAATTTTAAAATGTGTCTTTTCAGTTTTCTGATAAAAACAACATTGCCCGGGATTGAAAAGTGGCGATAGGCTTGCCACCTATCACATTGTGGGACCAAGTATCTTCGGCTAATCGTGGGTGCACTTGTTGTACCTCTGCCTACCCTTTCGGGGATACGGGCGTAAAGATACTTTTTTTGGAAATTATAAGTTTTGTCATACTCGGTTCACTTAAGAGACAGGTAGAGAAAACAAAACGCATAAACTTTCGCATAAAAGCTATATTTTTTTTGAAAGTAATAAAGATCTTGTGGGTTGAAACTTGGGGCACGTAGCAATTAGCAATAATAATTAATTTGAGAATATTTTATATTGCTGTTATTAAAATATATAGCCAATTACGGATTTACATTAAATATACATGCATTTAATATAATTAGTAATAAATAAATATAAACTGATATTTTAAAAAGAAAAATATTTGTTGCTTTTTATTTGTAACAGACAAAAATTACATTAACTTAATTAGTTTTTTTTAATAAACAAATATCAACAATAGTCGAATTATAACAAAAATAAAGTGATTAGATAATAATATTAATAGAAAAAAAACATTAAGGTAATAGAACAACCCATAAATCAACAACACTAAGCACGCAAAAATTTTAAACAAAATAATTTTTTATATATTTATTTTTATTCGCAATTATTATCGTATTAATTTTACGCAATTCAAAAATGCTACAAATCGTTAATTATATCTAACGTGCTATTAATAATACGTACAATTAATGATATAAATCTAAAATCATATTATAAAAAGCAAACGCATATGTGTTTTTTTTGCGGTTAATATATTCTAAACTACTAAAACAATTCTTATGATTATTCTTCTGTCTTCTTTTATTCTTAAAGAAATCTAAATTATATTTTAAATCTTAACCGCAGATATCACAAAATTGGCTGAAGTCAAAATTATTACTTAAGTACTCATCGTTTTTTTAGAATCACTACTTCACTACACGAAAGCATGGATAAGTCAAAGACCTACAAAAAAATATTTTTTGTAGGTCTTTGGGATTAGTAGTCAAATATAATAGACTGGGATCCCAAAACAAACTTTTTTTTGATTATTATTAAGCTGAATGTTTGTTAACAGCTTCGTTTTGACGAAACAACCATCTTTTCTATCTTCGAAAAATCTCGAATCGGAGTGATAATAAACTTATGGGGCTTTGAGAATTTTGATTTGGTAAGGAAAAATATTTATTAATAATAATAATTATTTTTTGACTTCAATCGCTTGATTTTGTTATGAAAAACACGATGAAACTTTTGTCCTACACATTCGATAGTTTTTCTCACGAGTCCCCCACTCTAAAGTTTCGGAATTATGAGATGTTTAAATTGATATTAATCAATTTAATAACAACCTAATTTTCTCACAACAGCTTGTTAATTATTATTGTTATTCAAGGGTAACATTGTCTTACACGTAAAGTAGAAACTTTTCTTAGTCCAACACTCTAAAGTTTTCTTTTTTATCTATCTTTATTAGTTACCCGATTCGAGATTTTTCGAAAATAGAAAAGAAGGTTGTCTCGTCAAAACGAAGCTGTTCACAAAAATTCAGCTTGTTAGTAATCAAAAAAAAGTTTGTTCCTGGGAACCCGGTCTATGATGCTTATTATTTGATTTGTTAAATGGTTACTTTAATCAAACCTATCGTCACAAAAATAGTTAAAAAATATTTTAAAATATATAAGTGGCGACCTCTAACAGTCACCCGTGTACACTAACAGTATCTTAATTTTATTGTTCATTTCTTTCTGCGAGTTTTATTTTGTCTGCCTTCTAAAGATCCTTATCTTTGATTTAGGAGTTCGACGATAAGGACGTGTTTAAGATATTGTATCACTTTTTGTTTTTTTAATTGGCAATGCCGTGAGAATATTGAATATTTAGTTTTTTGGCGCCAGTCACAAAAAAAAGTTTCGCTGTAAATTACTTTTTTGTAAGGTTTATTACTCATTTGCTTTTATTTAATTGCTTATTAGCCTTTGATTACCTTAATTACAGTTTGCTACCATCAATCTGCTCGAAAAAATAATTTAATATTTTGTGTAAATTATTAATTTTAACACTTTCACTTATAAAATATTATTTTATTAATATTGTCAGTATTTTAATAACATGTTATAAAATAATCCTATTCAATAACATTTAACGTAAAAAATATATGTGAAAGCTAGTTTTTTTTTTAATATTTTTATTAATAAAAAAACAAAAAAATATTTAAAAAATCACAATATAACAATCAAATAGATGATTCTATTGGTAGAAAAAGAGGTCACATATAGAAAAACATGTTAATTGTTAATGACCCCTCGCTATACACAACATAGATTACTTACCTTACCCTCCTAACGGAACACAACAACGACAAGCACCAATACTATTGCGGCAATAAGAGGGATGTAGTACTAAACCCAGATAATGCAGAACTGAACCAGTATTGTTTAAAAAAGAAACTGAAGTTTGATGCCTTTAGGTCATTTTTATATTTTTTGTTAAATGGTTATCACGTATAATTACAATATAATAATATGAATGGGTATGCCAAGATGAATATGAACATACATGATTTATGTAAATCTATGCATACACATATTATATACAACATTAAAAAACACGATATGAATAAATACAAACTTGCGTATACTACGCAATAAATTCAGAAAATCATTCAAATTAAAAATATAAAAAAAAAATTAATAGCAGATCTAGATTGATGCGGTGTATTCCATTTGCGCCCTTCTTTCTACAGCTTATACACTTCTACAAAAAAAATGGTTATCACGTACAATCATATGGGCTAACTTCTTGTTTGCCATCCTTTAAGATGATCATAAAAATATTGCGCGTGGATCATCGTACACTTGAAAGATGTTAAACTTATTATAGAATCACAAAAGCCAATGATAAATATTAACAACTCAATACAAGAATGCATGTGCGCATGCACAATGCACTCATCATATTTTGTCGCTTGTATTGTTACCTATGTATGTACTATATACATTAATAAATATCATAGTAAATAACTGCATTTTTCTTTCTCTCTGCATAATATCTTTTTACTTTCTCATGTAATGAAATGTGTCTAAATATTAAACGTCCTTAAATTTTTACTCTCAATTTTTGTACACACATCAATTACTAAATCGCAGCCTAAAAATTTTCATTTCAAAATTATTTTTAAAACTATTGTCTAGTTAACTATTAGACATGTTTATTAATGCTTACAAAAACTTCAGAGTAAACAGTAGTTTGAAATAAAACACTCAAACTAAACTATTTAATTTTTGTGATATAGCGTTTTTTTTGCTATTTGTTTTATTTCAGCATTTAGCCCGCACTGTGTGTGCTCTTTTTATTTTCAATATAATTAAATAATATACCAAATAAAATAATGATACTAAAATATCGTAATTAATTCGAAAAAAGATTATAACTTAGTGGAACACGGATAATAATTAAGACATAGGAGATAGTAATTCTTAAACCTTTTTTCTATTTAAATCGATGTCAGTTCAGACGTATTGCTAGAAACTTAAGTTTTAATATTAATTATTTCCCGTGCTGGTTTCGGGCTCCTTTGAAGAATAGACCAATTGCCGTCCGCCAGGCAGGTCGTAAAAGGCGACCGATTGGCTCTGCGAGTCACTACCATCGTGGCTACTAGGTGGTAGAGTTCTGCAATGTCTCGCCCGGGTTTGATACCACCGCCTTGCCTATTCCTGCCGCAATAGCGTCTTTGCTTGTCGCTGTCGTATTCCGGCTTAGAGGGTGAGGTAGCTGGATAACTTATGCATGTGGCATTAGACCTCGCCACAAGATAGCAACGCACCATTAAAAACTTTGGTGTCTATAGGCGATGGTTGACTCTTTCTATCAGGAGACCCATCTGCTTGTTTGCTATCTTATGATATAAAAAATTAGTATTTTGGATGGAGGATATTTTAGGAGTATTCATTAACATTTCAAACATACTCTACTCGGTGGCTTATATTTCCAAGTACATTTGATGATGATAATCATTCCCTTTGCCACGCAAATAAAAAAGAAAACAAATGCAAATGATTGAGGTTTTCTCCTCACTGATACGGATCGTCTCAACTAAAACATACCCACTACAAGGCTTAGTAATTAACATTTTTCGTACGAACTGTAACAACGTCGTCTAATTAAACATTTTGGTAGAACAAGGAGATTGTTTTTACTGGCAACACCATAATCGTTCTTAATCGGGGTACAATTAAGGCGATTGCTATCGATTTTAACTCGCAGATGCCGCTGCCGCGTGTGAGGCCGAAATTTAGAATTCCTTTCACAATAAACCGCTGTCGAATTCAAAGTATGGTCAATTGTTTAGTGACCATACTTGGTTTCGCGGTATGTTTTTACTGACAAGGATATTTTAAAATCTTCATACGTTTGTCAACGAAAAGAAATTATGTTTTGGCACTAATATTACAAGTGGATACAAGTGGATATTTTGTAGATCCTGGGATCTACAAAATATTTTAATGACACAAAGAGATTCGTAGTAAGCCGCTAGGATTACTAACGAAAAAGCTTGTGAATGTGTGTCACAGACCTCTATGTACTAAACTACTATAAATAAGGATGCGTTACGCCACTTATTACGTTACGTTACGTTACGCCACTATTATTATTAACGGTAAAGTTTGAGCATGTGTGTCACGAACCTCTGTATACTAACGTACTAGATAAGGATGCGTTACGCCACTTATTACGTTACGTTACGTTACGCCACTATTATTATTAACGGTAAAGTTTGTGCATGTGTGTCACAGACCTCTGTATACTAACGTACTAGATAAGGATGCGTTACGCCACTTTTATTACGTTACGTTACGCCACTTTTATTATTAACGGTAAAGTTTATGCATGTGTGTCACAGAGCTCTGTATACTAACGTACTAGATAAGGATGCGTTACGCCACTTTTATTACGTTACGTTACGCCACTTTTATTATTAACGGTAAAGTTTGTGCATGTGTGTCACAGACCTCTGTATACTAACGTACTAGATAAGGATGCGTTACGCCACTTATTACGTTACGTTACGTTACGCCACTATTATTATTAACGGTAAAGTTTGTGCATGTGTGTCACAGACCTCTGTATACTAACGTACTAGATAAGGATGCGTTACGCCACTTTTATTACGTTACGTTACGCCACTTTTATTATTAACGGTAAAGTTTATGCATGTGTGTCACAGAGCTCTGTATACTAACGTACTAGATAAGGATGCGTTACGCCACTTTTATTATTAACGGAAAAGTTTGTGCATGTGTGTCACAGACCTCTGTATACTAACATACTAGATAAGGATGCATTACGCCACTTATTATGTTACGTTACGGCACTTTTATTATTAACGGAAAAGTTTGTGCATGTGTGTTACAGACCTCTGTATACTAACGTACTAGATAAGGATGCATTACGCCACTTTTATTACGTTACGTTACGCCACTTTTATTATTATCGGAAAAGCTTGTGCATGTGTGTCACTACTTTGGTTCCTAGTGCAGTTCATGAACTGCACCTACGTCAGAGCTGGCAGAATCAAGCGCATAAGCAACATGGAATTCACGGCGGTTACGATTTTTGACTGCGAATATACATAATACTTTATTATACGCTGTAGCACTGCTTCATTTTGACTTTGGTTGGACGATTTATTATTACCTGGGGCACACTAAAAGTTTTGCACTTCTAGCTAATCGGAACTATTTGAATTTCGAATGTTATATTTTTAAAACGTTGCAACCTTCTTAGTAATAAAAAAAACAATTGGCGGGAAATGATTTGTCAATTGTTTTTTTTATCACACATCAAAGTTCTACGTACGCAACGAAAATGGAATTAAGTCGAAAATATTTTAGAGCGATGATTTTTTATAATTTTAAAAGTTCTCTTTCTCCGCAAGACTGTCTCGCTCGTCTTCAAAATGCTTTTGGGAGAGAAGCACTTAGTTTGAGCACGTGAGGCGATGGTTTGCTGAAATTGAGAGAGGTCGAGTTTCTTTTCATGACGAATTTCGGGAAGGGCGGCCTTCAGCTGCCGTCAACGAAAATAATGTGGCTACTGTTAAGCGGTTAATTGAGGAAATACTCCCAGATTACCTATGAGACAATTTGAGGACTATTGGGGATTGGTATGAGCTAAATTCAGAAAATTTTTCACGAAGAATTGAAAGTTCGGAAGTTTGTTGTCGTTGGATCCCTCATGAACTGACAGCGGAGCAGAAGCGGGCTTGAGTGGAATGGTGCTCACAGATTCTACTGAAGTACGACCACGCACATTCTAATGCTGTTTATGACATTATCACAGGAGAGGAAACGTGGATTTATTGTTTTGAACCGGAAAAAACAGCAATCTTGTGAAAGGGATTAAAAAAGGAGAACAGGCCAACAAAAGTGAGACAGGCGAGAAACGTTGGTAAAAAAAATGATCGCGTTTTTTTTCTCAGCTACGGGTCCCATCTGTACAATTCCACTTGAAGATCAAAAGAGTATTAATGCCGAGTGGTATTCTACCATTTGTTTACCCAGGGTGTTAGAAAAAGTTCACGAAAGACGATCCAAAAGCCGCACCCAAGTAGCACGTTAAGCTGTATATAGGCTGCATTTAGGTTCATTTTTAAACTTAAAGCTGTATACGAAGCCGAACAAAGGCTGTAGAAGCGCTTCTACAGCCGATATAATACCAAAAAGGGCCCCAAGTTATACAGCTTATTGCGTTATATAGGCTGCACAATAGCTATACAAGCTGTTATAAACTGTACAATGGCTGTTATTTGGTGTATAAAGAAACTATAACACTAAAGATACTCTCTTGTAACTGTCTTGTACAGCTAAGAGTTAAATAGGCTGCACAATAGCTGTACAAGCTGGTATAGGCTGTACAAAGGCTGTTATTCGGTGTATAAAGAAACTATAATACTTAAGATACTTTCTTGTGCAGCTAAATGTTCTTAATAGGTGTTTGAAAATGATAAAAAGTAACTAATCTGTTTTTGATATTGTATAACATTATATCTGCAGACGCCATAATTAAAAATATATTAATAAACGATAAATTCTTGGACTTGGAGCAGTATTCAAGTGTGTATTCAAAGTGCAAATTCTAAATGACTGTGAAGTCGTGTATGTTTTTCCTCAAAATATTCACGCGCCAACGAAATAATCAAGATAACACAAATAAAATCATTGCGAAATACGGTAAGTGTTTGTGTTTAAGGTTAGAATATACAAGTATTTATGGTACAATATTGTATATAAAGGCATAATGATCATAATATAAGTTGCTTGTCAAGATATAGCTTTAGCTATTGCTAAATATATCTTTTATTTAACAATATATTTCTTTAATGTTGTTTTTAATACACAATAATGGCGGCGTTTTGTTATACAGCCTAAAGTGTATTTGGAGGGTGATATACTGCAAATAGCTGTACTGAATCTCTTTTTTGTTCTATTATACGGCTATTGGCATTTAATTACCGTCCAAATACACTTTAGGCTGTACTAAGTCCCTATATAAATCTATTGTACAGTAATTGGCTTTTAATCACTTAACTTATGTTTAGAGATGCGTACAAAAATTGAAGAACCCTAAATACAAAACATATGTTTGTCACTTGATTTCGCTATTGTGTTGTATTGACGTCGGTCGTTTGACTTTACAACTAAACCAACTTATTGTTAACTATAACTTATAAGACATGTATTTCAATCATGTTTTACTTTATTTTTCAGGGAAATATGCCTTATAAAATAATAAAAACAATTGAGAGAAGCCAAAACCGTATTTGTATCGTACCCAGTTTGTGGGAGGATAAAGGTGAATTATAATGACCAAGAAAACAACTTGATATAACTAAGTTGATCAAGAACGAAAAATCAAGCCCTTTAAATATTGGTCTATCACAAAAATATTTTTAAAAAGAATACGTTATTTCGTGCTTGTGATTTAATATTATTAGTTCTTCAAAGAGAAACACATACTCTTTTGCCTGTAATTGTATCTAAGTATATAATATTTTTAAAACGATTGTAAGTATACATATATACAGGTTGTTGCAAAAGTGGTACAGTAAGCCGCAAGTGGGTGGCTCAGGGGGTCATTCTTAACAACTTTTGTTTGACGACTTTTGGAAATTCGCGAAAAAAATATTGATTCTCCATAGAAACTTTGTTGGTCACGTGACTTTTCACAATGGAAAAACAAAATTGTTTTTCGGGAATTTTCACAAATCGTTGAAGAAAAGTTGTTCAAAATGACCCTCTGAGTCACCCCCTTTCGACTTACTATACCGCTTTTGTAAAACTCCGTATAGTAGCAAGTTAAAAATAAAAAAATACATATTTTCTCAGTGTAATGATTTTTATTTCTCTTTTTAACTCTTTTTTATATATTCTTTGAAGAATAGACCAATTGTCTTTCTGCCAGGCAGGTCGTAAAAGACAACCGATGGGCTATGCGAGTCACTTCCATCGTGGTTACTAGGTGATAGAGCTCTGCATTGGCTCGACCCGGTCTGGTACCACCGCCTTATCTATTCCTGCTGCAAAGCGTCAGTGCTAGTCACTGTCATGTTCCGGTTTGGAGGGTAAGGTGGCCGGTAAACTTATGCATTGGGCATTAGACCTTGCCACAAGAGAGCAACGCACCATTAACATTTTTGCTGTCTGTAGGCGATGGTTGATTCTTTTCATCAGGAGACCGATCTGCTTGTTTGCTATATTATGACATTAAAAAAAATCAGTTATTATAAATTACCAACCAAGTAACCTTAATGAAGAAGATAAGCCTAAAAAATAATAAATCAGATAACCTACAATCACTTTTTAATGTTTTTGTTACGGAACCCTTTTCCTTGAACATTAATAAAAATGACGATTGTAGGTTTACCTGAATTAGTAATTTTTCAGCTTTATCTTCATCACGATTACTTGGTTGGTAATTTATAATATTTAAATATTCCTTTTCAATATTCCTCTTGATTTTTTCCACATGATATCAACTATGTAGATATAAAAACAGCAAACAACAATTTTCTCAGTAGTACAGCCTTGAGCTGTACTATAGCTGTATATGCAGATTTTTTAACACCATTGGCTGCATAACAGTCTACAATTACGCCATAAATATTAGCTGTAGAACGGTGATTGCATATCCCATTTTACAGAAACAAGCGTTGAGTGATACTATAATAACACTTAAAGCTGTAATAAATTCCCGTGCTAAACAAAATACAGCTAATGTACAGCTTTAAGGATTAAAATCAGCCTAATGAGTTACAAATTGCTTAAAGCTGTACAGTAGTGTATTAATATTCAGATATAACGCCTAAAGCTTACGCGGAACTCTAAGAAAGGCCTTGTACAGCATTAGGCTGTATATAAACTCATAAAGGTCTCTTAAACCGATAAAAGCATCTTTTTACACCATTGTACGGCTGCAATAGAACTTTAAGTTCTATATGAGCTGCTTTATGGGTATTAAGCATGCTTGATTGCTGCTTGGGCATTCTCCTACACCATGATAACGCTTCTTCACACACGGCCAACAAAACAAAGTCATTTTTAAGCTTCCGAAAAAGTACATCTCGTCACTTATCCTGCGCATAACCCCAACCTAGCACCCTGTGATTTCTGTATTTTCCCCAAAATCAAAGATTTGATGAGAGGTTTTACTTTTACCAACTCCGAAGAGGCGGTGATAGCGTTCAATCAGCACGTAGAAAACATGCCTTCAGATCTGTGGTCCTCGTGTTTTAAAAAATGGTTCGATCGCATGAAAAAATGTTTAAAATGTAAAGGAGATTATTTTGAAAAGCAATAAATATAATATTTTGGTTATAACATGTTGTTTTTTAAGTTACGCAAAACTCATAGTGTGACCTACGTATTTCAGCACCGCAGCGAGTGGTAATTAAATGGAACACAACTTCTAGTCAGCATTGCTTCTCAAGTACGTAGTACATTAAACTCTTTTTTTGACCGCCCCGTAGGTCGTAGGCTAGTGAACCTGACTACGAATTAATGGGGTTCGGGTTCGATTCCCGACACATTTGTGTGACGAGCATAGATGTTTGTATTTTTGGGGTTGGGTGTTTATTATGTATGAAACAATATTATATATATGAATGTATTTCTATGTATGAGTATCGTTGACTAACACCCATATTTACGCAGGCAAATAATTTTATTACTTTGGGGTTAGTTTAATTTGTGCAATTTGTCCAGTGTTATTTGTTGCCCGCGACTTAGTCCGCGCGGACTTTGTTTACTCCGCACAGCTCCTCCCCCGTAGGTGCTAGCGTGATAATATGTATCCTATATGTTGATCCAACCTGTTAGTAATATTCATGCAAAATATGAAGTAAATCCATGCAGTACTTTTTGAGTTTACCCCCGACATACGTGACTTTCCTACGATTTTATTATATGTATTATTATTTGCTCTATAATGAGTGTGTGTGTTTAAGTGTTATTGGTTAACATTGAACGGAATTACATAGAATTTTTTTATGTAGGTAACCTGTATTCATATTAAGCGTAAGCTAATTTTGATCACGGAATAATTTATTGTTTCCGTTGAATTAGCTGTAAATTTTTTATCAAGCAATGCGACTGATAAATAAATATTGTACCTACTGACTCTGTTCTGCACGAGTTGTATTAGCTAGAATGAGGAGATGAAATATTTAACCAATTAACAAAACGCCTAGAGAATTCACTATGTAGATCGGGTCCCTTCCTACCAGGCAGTTCGTAAGAAAACGATCGAGTAAATGTGTCAGCCATCATGACTATTAGGAGGTAGAGTAAAACTCAAATATTACAAACGTAATAAATCGGCTAACTTACCTTTCAGATCAACACACGACATTGATAAGCATTGATGATAGAAAAAAAAGTAAGCCAGTGGTAACAAACACGAACGAGATTGTAGAACTTTCCCTTTGTTTGTCCTGGGCTCCTTTTAAGCTTGGTCTAACTGCCGTTCTGCCAGGCAGGTTGTAAAAGGCAACCGATTGGCTATACGAGCCACTACCATCGTGGCTACTAGTTGGTAGAGTTCTGCATAGTCTCATCCGGGTCTGGTACAAACGCTTTACCTATTGCTGCCGCAATAGCGTTAGTGCCTGGCACTGTCGTATTCCGGTTTGAGGTTAGAGGATTAGGTAGCCGGTAAACTAGGTAGCAGGTCGTAAAAGGCGACTGAATGGCTATCGAGTCACTACCATCGTGGCTACTAGGTGGTAGAGTTCTGCATTGTCTCGCCCGGGTCTGGTACCACCGCCTTACCTATTCCTGCCGCAATAGCGTCAGTGCTTGTCGCTGTCGTGTTCCGGTTTGGAGGGTAAGGTAGCCGGTAAACTTATGCATGTGGCATTAGACCTCGCCACAAGATAGCAACGCACCATTAACATCTTTGGTGTCTATAGGCGATGGTTGACTCTTTCCATCAGGAGACCCATCTGCTTGTTTGCTATCTTATGATATAATATATATATATATATATATATATATATATATATATATATATATATATATATATATATATATATATATATATATATATATATATATATATATATATACACATTATAATCAAACATTATTCAATTCCAAACAGAATAGCAAACAATGTAGTCTCCTAATGTAGTCAACCATCGCCTATGGACACCAACCATATATATATTGTTTATATGTTATGTTTATATTATGTTGTGTTTATATGTTTGCCCACCAATTTCTAAAGAACTAAAACCCACATCGAGATAATTGTTTTGATTTAAATCTAGAGAAAGGCACATTCAAACTAAGCCAACAGTTTAAGTTTCATCAAAATTGGTTCAGTAGTTTTTGAGATATGAGTAAAGTCAACAGATACTTAAAGTCGGTTTTTTAAATTACTTTTATTATTGTAGTTCAAAGATTAAGGTCACAGTACTTCCAGTAGGTATATCTAATCGTAATTAGTCATCTCACTGGTAGCTGATTGATCCGGTCACACTAATTGACGCAAACAAGTGCCGGACTGTTTTCAGATAAACGATTTCCCATCGTCTATCCTATTAATACATCGTAGCATCTGGACGTGCTTTGACCATGGGCTCAACATTAGGAATTCGTTAGAACTCCTTCAAATTAATATTTCAAAAGACAATATAAAATGTATCGAGCTCTCGTTGAAGAATAGACCACTTGACATTCTGCAATTCGTAAAAGGTAAATAATTAGTTTAACGTATCAATAATATATAATAATCGTGGATATTAAATGGTAGAGTACCGCAAGGCTTCTCTCGAGTTTAGCACCACCACTTTACCTATTTCTGCCGCAATAGCGACAATGTCACTGTAGTATTCAGATTTTCAGGGTAAGTTAACTAATGAATATATGCATTGGATATTATCAGTATTTTTAATATCTATTGACGATGGTTGTTTCATCGTCTGTTTGTTTGCTATTTGATGATATAAAAATAGTTTCACTCTTATTCTTCCAAAACTTGGTCGCAAAAATGTTAAATTCTCTATGGGATATCATGATACATTAAAATCGCTTGCATAAACTAATAAGAGCAAATATTGTACCTTACAAATACGTATGCTAAATGAATACACAATTCCTATGCCCTTGCTTAAATAGATAAACTAACTGTACAATGCATAGAGCATTCCATCGGCGATATTTATTTGAGAATTCCTCTTCGCATAAAGGTAACTGAGCATTATCTTGTAACGTAAATTGAATATTTGCTTTGTATATATTGGTAAATTTTAAAAATAATGAATGCCAATTTTGTTTTAATAATTATTTCATCGATTATCCTCAGGAATTTTAAGCAAAATATTTTTTTTCTTTATATCATAAAACAGCAAAGAAGCAGATGTACTTCCTGATAAAAATAGATAACTTTCGTCGTAAGGTATCATTTTACATATTTACACATTTCACAGTGTGCATAGTCTCTACATCGAAAAGATAAATAAATATACGACTAGTACAGAGTATATTAGTATTGTTTCAAAATTGCTTTACGTTCTAGATTCTTTTTTAATTTATGAAAAGAAAAAAATTTTTTGGAATAAAGTTATTTGCCAATTTACAAATTGATATGCATATAATTGTACCGTGAACGATATTGTGTAATTTTTAAAACATATGACGCCATAAAATCATTTTGGGCGCAGCTACGCAGTCAGTATAAATTATATACTCGTATGATCAAATATGCAAAAGTCAATGTGTGTATAATTCCAAAACGGCTGGGGTGATTTCCATGAATTTTTCAGGTAATCTTTAAATTAGTGCGTGTGGATTTTGGTAGTATTCGGATTATCGGTTTTTTTTTACTTTTTTATAATTTCGAACAAAATTATATATATATATATATATATATATATATATATATATATATATATATATATATATATATATATATATATTATGTTTAAAGCTGTACCTTTAGTCTGCTCAACTATTAAGGGTTAATTTTTGAGGATAAAACATACTATATAATAATTTAACTAACAGTTTGGTCCATTATATAATGCAATTCCTACCAACCTTCGTAGTAGGAATGAGTTATACCCCATACCATGCAAAAATAACATCCAAACCAAGCGTTGGCCAAGTGGTTGCGAACCAAACTATACAATCGATGGCACTGGGTTTTGAGTCCCGATAGGAACTAGTCGTAAAAGTATATAACAGATTGACAGATGTTTACATTTATAATATTCTTTTTAATAACCTATCGTTGACTAACATCCATGTCACAAGCAAAAGAAATTCTTACTTTAGTGTTAGGTTAATTTCTAAAAGAAAAAACATTTTTAAAAAAGTTTGCCCTTGAATATTCCCTGGAACGCTAACGTAAATGTTCAAGTTTGCCAGCACCATAATGGAATCGTCATCTCCATTTGCATTACTATGCCAACACACCTCTAATTACAGTAATACCTGTCAGAGTCACCTTTTAACCCACTTGTCTCTGGATTCCTTCGCATTGTCGCACCACCTCATTAGTATTCCGCTCATTCTTTATCACGGACCGCTGTGGTCTCAAGTGTTCCTTTCATCTTTCTCTCTTCATCAACTGGATTAACCATATGTTCATCCTCTTCATGATAATATGTCCAATACATTGCATTATTAAAAGCAAACAAACGATAGATTTCATGTCATCAATCCTTGTGTAAATAGAAGTGGTGTTTAAAATTTGTATCTTTTAATACAAGTGCCTCTGTTTGTTCGAAAAATAGTTCGGTTTCTTTGATTTTTTGTTAACAGATGTTTATAGATGGCTTATTAATACTTGCCTTTTATACTAGTTTTTTAACTGCGACTGTACTTTTTATATTATTAGATAGCAAACAAGTTTTTAAATCATAGAATAGCAAACAAGCAGATGTTACTTCTGATCTATAGACACCAAAGAAGATGTTAATAGTGCGTCGCTACCGTGTGGCGGGTTTAGAATGCCACATGCATAATTTTCCCGACTACTTTACCCTCCAAACTGGAACACGATAAGCGATAAGCACCAATACTATTGCAGCGGAAATTTAAGGTACTGGCATTAAAAACCGGGAGAGACTGCAAAACTTTGCCACCTAGTTATTTAATAACAAATGTCTCAATATGACACTTACTAGCCCACATAGATACTAATTTTGATCCCAGCCCCTTTTTAAAGAATAAATCAACTGTCTTATTGCCCGTCATCTCGTAAAGGACAAAAGAAAAGAAAATACATATCGTAAATTGTAAACATTTTGATTAAACAAAAAGTAAAATTTTGTAAATTATAAAAATAACTTTTGTGATCTGAAATCATCTTTGTACGTTAATATTATTATAATTTGATTATTTATTATTTTTGGGTATTTATTGTTGATATCACGATCCCGCATGACGATAACCTCGTGAAAGCAGAAATAGAAAAAACTATCTAAGTATTTGGACTTAGCTCACGAGATTACCGACATGTGGGGTGTGGAGTCAACAATAATCGTCCCGATAGTTGTTTCTGTGAACGGTTTAGTAGCAAAGAGGCTCGACCAACATCTACAGAAGCTCTCCCTACAGTTCTGGATCAAGGGCCAGATACAGAAGGTGGTAGTGTTAGGAACGGCACGTATTGTGAGGAGGTTTCTTTTCTGTTGCCCTGACCACCGTCGGCTTAGCTGCAAGGCTCCCGCCGGCGGTAAACCTATTTTTATATATTTATTTTTATAATATTGTATTTTTTTAATATTATAATTATAAATGTATAAAAAATAAGAAGAAAAGTGTAAATAAAGGAATAATAATAATAATAAGTACATAAAATGATGAATGGTAATAATAAGTAAAGAAAACAGATAAGCCAGCTGAGTTTCTTCCGCCGGATCTTTTCACTTTGTGGCCGTTTTCCGATCCGTTAATAATCATCAGAATTCAACATTTTTAAAATTTTATATAATTTAAAACTATAATTTTTAATTATATGCATACCATATCATGGTAAAATATGTTGATAACTTTTAATTCATTTTTAATAACTTGTAACACCCGTATTCTTGCGAATAAATATTTTCATTTACATTTTTCACTATTGTCGTCAATACTACATTACTACTACTGCGTTACGCAACGTTTTTCCCGAGTCGCCGACTGTCGCCTATTCCTGCCGCAATAGAGTTAATGACACTGTCATCTTCACTTTGGAGGGTACGGTACTAACGGTATTCGTATGTGAATTCAAACCCCGTCACATAGTTGCCAAAGCAACATTAACATCTTTGGTGCTTTTAGGCGATGGTTATCTCTTTTGATCAGGAAAGCCATCTGCTTGTTTGTTATTCTATGATATAGAAAATCAACCTTTGGGCTAGCATATAGCTAATAAATACCATATTCACATTAAGTACTCGTTGCTGCCTTAGCAACACGTAGCATAATCACCAAAACGCCAATTCACCAACTGATCACCATAATCCGGTGCCCATAGCAACCAATACGACCTCTAAAAATAAGTCATCGAACTCCAGAATGTTTCCTAAATCGGTTAACGTCCCGAATATCACGCACGTCTAAATTACTGGAATCTCATTTTCGGACCAATAATGCCACTTTCGCGATCTTATCACATTAGACATGCAAATGTTGGCATCCCCTAACAACATTGCGATGTAAAAATTACCATATGAAAGACAGGCCACTGCCGAAAGATGTTTAGAGACAGCCAGTAGCGTGGGTGTTAGTACTTCTACCCTAATTAAATAAAGAGCTATATAACAATGCGTGAATTATTTTTTTTTACCCCTTTTTAAGGTAATTAGGCGAAGAGTAGTATATTAAATTTGGCACATCTTACTTACGATCTGCCATTCTGCCAGACAGATCGTAAGCGGCAAACGATTGGCTATGCGAGTCATCACTAGTGTATTAGTGTAAGAGTTCTGCAACAACTCACGTGGGTCTGGTACCACCGTTTTACCTATTCCTGCCGCAATAGCGTCAATGCTTATCTTTGTCGTATTTCAGTTTGAAGGGTAAAGTAGTTGGTAGACTTTTGCATGTGGTATTGCTATGTCGCCACACGCAACGCACCATTAACATCTTTGTTGTCTAGACTCTAGAAGCGATGGTTTATCTTTCCATCAGAAGAGCCATCGGCTTGTTTGCTATTTAATGATATAAAAAAGGTATTCGAAATGCATGTTCTTTTTCTTTCTATAAATGGGACATTTTCACTTACACGCGCGATGGTGGCTCACCTACTCCATCCTTATGTTAACATGTAAAATACATGTGTGAATCATCACAAAACTTCACAGATACCTGAAGGTAATAAAAATGGCATTTATAATAGAATATTAAACATACAAAGAAAAAGTGAAATGAATACTTAGAAAAAAAAGGGATTAATTTAAAGTGGCTACCAAGTATACTTATAAATATTAAACTATGCCCCAGGCAGAGGCCCACAGTACGTAACACCCATACAAATTCTGATAGGGCTTAATTGGCAATATTTGAAATACCTCTCTGGGAATGTAAATTAATAAAAAAGATGAGCTAAATTGAAGTGCCTGCTTTTTATTATGGTGAAAATTATCAGTGACGCCATTCTGTCGTTAACGTCATTTATTTAACCGCAAAAATTCGAGCGATATTTTTCGAGCAATTCAAGCAATATTCAACTAAAACTTAATCCACTTTTTGTGATTATCTCGCTAGCTCTAGATTGGCTAATAGTAAATGCCATAAGGCATTAATGCATAAGCATTAAGCTCGACATTTGTACGTTGTACATTTTGGTTTGGTGGTTCAATAAAGATAAATAAAATATAAGATAAATATTCATTCATTCATTCATATTCATTGATTCATTCATTCAATCAATATTCAAAAAATATGTTAATAATTTAATTTATTTATTTATCTAGTCTTTAATTCAGTAAATCTGTAAAACAATACAATAAGCGAACGGTACAAAAGGCATGCTTAAAAATGTTTTTATTATTTTAAAGATATATCGTCTCTGTGGTCTGGTGACCCGGTGTCGGAGTTGGCCACATGAGGTCCCGGGTTCGATTCCTAGGTCGGACAATCCAGAAAATGTGTTTTTTCAGTTTTCTGATAAAAACAACGTTGCCCGTGATTGGAAAGTGCCCAATGGGCAATAGGCTCGCCACTTATCACATTGTGGGATCAAGTATCTTCGGCTTATTGTAGGTGCGGTGCACCTTTCGGGGATACGGGCGTGAAGATACTTTTTAATGATATATTTATACATCCTTCCACACGGATTACATCCATATTAATCTAAAGTGCTGAACCGATTTTGATAAATTTTGCCTAGGATATAGTTGAAGGCCCCAATCCAATAGGTTTTCTAGAAATAGAAGGTGAATTTTAAAGTTTTCAACACACGTGTTATTCAACCCGTGGACCAAGCTGCACTTATCTGATAGTAATATAATAAAACTAAAGAGATTTTTTGTTTGTTTGATTAAACGTGCTGATCTTTTGATGGAACTGTGGGATTTGCGATATTATCTTTGTGTATGATAACTGCATTCATGAGGAAGGCTACTTTTTTACCCGACTGAGCAGGGACTGGGTATACGACAATGAAGCTATTGCCGCAGTAGTAGATAAGGCGGTGATACCATATATTTAGGCGAAACTTTGCGGAACTCTACCATATAATAGTCACGACTAGTCACCTTTTTCGTCCTGCCTGGCAGAACGACAGTTGGTCTATTCTTCATAGTGGTCTGAGACAACACGGAAGAAATTTTTGTTCCAAAACGTTATATTTTTTACACATTAGCTAAAACCCACCCGCTTCGCTTAGGCGTTACCTTGCGGGGAATACTGAGTTCCGGAGATAACGTTACGTTCCGGTTCACCACGATTCACTGGTTTATCTATTGACGAGATAAGTGGTGATCGCCATCGCATTTGACTGTTCTGATAGCTACCACTTGTTTCTAGCGATAAACGAGACAAAGCAACTACGTACGTTATGACACGAAGGCACCAAACACCGAGGTGTTACTGAGTTTTCAGCTTTTCAAGATAAAAATTTAAAAAAAAATCAATAACCTTTAACATTTCCCGACCCGGGAATAGAACTCGAGACCTTACGATTTTAGCCGAACAAGTAAACCCCTAAGCCCTCTTGGGATGAACTTCGTAATAACTTTAATTAGGGCATACAAAGTTTTTCGTCACGAATATATATATATATATACCCGCCCTGTCTTCGCAAAGGGCGTTTAATGATATGCTGTTAAAAAAATTAAATTCTCGCCTTGTCTACGATTCTATGCGTGTATCTATACATATAATAAAATCGTAGGAAAGTCAAAACTGTACATTGAATATTTTTTTAAAAGAATACTTGGGGCGTGATCTACAATCGATATAAAAGCCAAAAATATAGTTTTTAGAATTTTTGTCTCTTTGTCTGTTTATCTGTTTGTCTGTATGTATGTCCGGGGTAAACTCAAAAAGTACTGCATGGATTTACTTCAAATTTTGCATGAATATTACTAATAGGTCGGGTCAACATATAGACTACACATTATCACGCTATCACCTACGGGGGAGGTGCTGTGCGGAGTAAACGAAGTCCGCGCGGACGAAGTCGTGGGCAACAGCTAGTTATACATATAAACCTTCTTCATTAATCACTCTGTCTATTGATGGAAACTACATTAAAATCCGTTGCGTAGTTAAAACATCTAAGCGAACATACAGCAAAAGTGACTTTGTATGTATTGTATAAATAGATAAAAATAACCCCTAAATATCTTGACCTGGGGTTCGAACACGAGACCATATGATCTGGGCCGAATAGTTAACCAACGAATCATTCGGCAGTTACAATCAAAGTAGTACAAATAGGTGCAGTTCACAAATCGAGGTATTTGTCCGAACATTGTTTACGGTAAAAGGAAAATCTGAATTTAGACATAACAGAAAAGAGAAAAACAAATAAAGGATACTTTTACTGTCTTTAGACGGAATTGGATATTGCGATGCGCTTATCGTAAGATCGAGCCATGTGGGGATGAACAAAAGATCGTATTGATTTGCCGACTACAATCCGTTCGACATTCAACAGTGCGTCATTTTGAAATGTTCTTATAAAAATAATTCACAACAAATAAAAACAAATATAATTTATCTTCTAGTACAACATTTATAACTATAGATTTCTTCTTATCTATTCTGTATAAAATCTCTCTCTCTCTCTCTCTCTCTCATCTGTTTTGTACACAACTGAAATAATATAGGTCCGCCGCGATATTTAAGTTATCGGAAGCTCTTTGTATTTTGAGCTAAAATATACATTTTATTTTAAGTTGGGACATGAACTACTTTTGTGTTAAGGTGCAATTAAAACTTGCTAAATATTGTAGCATGATTGAATTACCCATTAAAACAAATACTTAAAATATTTTTTTAGTTTTCTGATAAAAACAACTTTGCCTGAGATTGGAAAAGTACACGTTCGGAGATAGTCTTGCACCTATCACATCGTGACACTAATTATCTTCGCCTAATTATTGATGCACTGGTTGTACCTTTGTCTATATTTTCGGGGATACGGGCGTGAAGTGACTATGATAATTAACTTCTTATATAATAATAATGTCAACCTAAAAGTAATTCTTTTAGTATTTAAAATTTTCATTAGAATAAATGTCGCATATCGTGAAGTTTTAACACTATGATTTTTTAAATGTCGGGATTTTCAAAGCTAGTTATTTATAATGCTGACCTGGCAAATCTTGTGTTGCTTCACGAATTACTTGTATTGACTATTTTGGTGGAATACTTAAGAGAGAGCGGTAATTGAGATAAAACTATCCTATCTTTTAAATTAGGCCAAACCTAGTAGATATTTATCAGTAGTTTAGGAATCCTTTAAACGGGCTTTTATATACTAGCGATCGCCTGTGGCTGAAATTCGACCATAGACTAAGCCAGCAATAACATCACTTTTTAAGTTTGACAACTGACTTTCGCTGTAAAGAAAATAGTATAGGTACATGTGTGTATAATATCATGTATGTCACATAAATATAGTGTGTGCAAAGATTATTTTATTAATTTAATGTATTTATAATGCTATTTATATTAAAATATTATGTTTCTGCAGTCCTCTGTAATGTAAACTTTAACTGTGCCAAATTTTATACTCCACCGTTTGGGCAATTTTCTTAAAAATGGGACCAAAATTTTACCTTCACGTATTAATATATAGATATATTATGATTGATATGCAATTTAAAAGTTTATTTTATTATGTATTAATAGTATATTTATGCTTATTCATGAATGCATCCATTCTACAACAACATTTTTTTTAAAGCTTTTTCCGCAAAATATTACAAACTTTAATACATATTTCAATATATTTAATACATGAACTATCAATCAGATAAAGCATTTTTCTTCTAACTTTAGTAACAGAGAATATAGCCCACTTACATTATATATGTATGTAGGCATCTATATGTTTTTATTCCTATAACCTACAATTTAAAAAAATAAAGTTCAAGTCTTTATTGAGTATAGTACAGATCTAGAAAATTATTCAGACAATGATTAACTAAACCGCGCAACAGTTTTCCGCGAACGCGCTGCACACGTCTGCTCACACACACTCGCTCACCGTCATTTAAAAACAATTCAGCGGGGTTGCCTTGCAACTATAACTGTTTATGGAGTTGCCAGCGCCAAACTGGGCGCTAACGAAAAAAGTAAGCGAATCAAAAGGAAACCCGAATGCGGTAAAAAAACGGAGGCATCAGACGTAGTAGTAGAATTCCGCGCCTCTCCCCCGCCCCCCGCGTACTACGACCCCGCGGAGTAAACAAACCGAGGAATGAAGATTGCAACTCCGACCGTTCGCGATAGGGCTGTCATCTGTTGCAACACACATTTACTATTTTTTATTAATATTTCGACACATCATTTAAAGCGCTTCTTTTATTATCTATATATCTTCATTTATTAATTATAGTTGTGTTATCATTATTATTATTTTATGCATTTTTATTCATATAATTATACTTTTGTGCATGCGTATTATAAATACGTCTTCTGTAAAACACAGAAACCGTCGAAGCCCTTAACTTATAACATCATTTTATAATATCATCATGGTACTCTGGGCATACATGGGTATTAATAAATAATATGTAACAATTTTTGTAATACGTGTATTTTTAAAAATAAAGATCATTATTTTCTTTCAAAGTTGAGCGTATCTGTTAATAGTTAGTGATTGCCAAATGGTCCAATTTAAGACGCAATTCATGAGGGAAAAATTAAATATTGTATACATTTCTTGTTATAAATGTTAACGATATGGCAATTTTAAAATTCCTTAGTAAGAGAAATAAAAGATATATATTTTTAAAAGATCTAAAAAAATTGCTATCAGATCGATGGTTTGATATTCTCCTCTCAGTCTTTAAGGCAAAAAGCGTTCAGTTGTTTGTTTCTTTTTGTCTGTAATACAAAGGAAAAGTGGTATTTTATTTTTTAATTTAATGGTTTTACATAAAATAAGATTGTTTGCCAAGTTTGCTTGACATCCTTGTTAAGATATTTCTAAAATGTCCTTTCCAACTAACATCATTACTCCAGTGTGTATATTAATTTTAAATATAATATATAGTAATCACGACCTTATTTACTTTCTGCCAGGCAAACTTAACAAACTGCCTACCAGCAAGGCAGATGGCATATTTTTGAGAATCATTCTGACATAAAACTATAAAAAATAAGTATAATATTTACTTCAATTAAATTCGTTATATATTAACACATTTATTAAACCGATGACCTATATAGTGTATATACTTTAGATACGTGCTAATTATGATAACATACCTACAACGTTCACATAAAATAACGTATATGGTTATTGAACGCAATATGAAAGTAATGTTTGTATAATTTTAATAAGCGACAACCCTACCGGTGTGGTTTTTAATCGATTTGTCTTTATTCTCGAATACGGATTGGCGAATTTGACTCGCTTAAAATTTCCAAGGAAACTTTTTCATTGTAATATCTCTAACGACGAATCCCAGCTTTACATGATTATTAGAAGTACCGGTACAGCTCTTTATAAGTGCTACGCATCTACATACTAAGCTGTATAACGTACGAGAGAGTCTAGGTAAATTTGGAGGGAGACTCAGTGACTGCAAAACAATGTGTACACATTTAAAAATAACAATTAAATATTTCAACACTTAGGGTTCGACCTCCGTCGTTCCTACGACGTTCCCTCAAGTCGGGGCCCTCTAACAACTGAGCTCGAGTGTTTTCTTTCTGAAGAATTTCGCCACTTTGAAGCAGTCGACACTCGAGCTAAGTTGTTACAGCGTCCCGGCTTGAGGGAACGTAGTAAGTTCAAACTCTAAGTGTCGAATTTTTTTTGTTGTTTTTAAAGTTTTTCAAGTTTTCCCAAGCTAAAACATAAGTATAACGTGTATATAATGCATGAGCATTTGTTTAATATATTTGACGTGTATCTTACGTTCTTTAAGTACTTGGTTACCTACTTACTACTTCTTTACAACATTTACCAAGGAGACATAGCTTTGATGACATAAACTTACTCATCAACATATTATTATGACAGCGACAGATTTTTCTTTCTACTTTGAAAATAGTACAGAGCTGAACTTATAGATGGGTCTTTAGTCGTTTCGCACCACAAGCGGTTCGGACCGCGGTGTGAATTGCCCAAGAGCTCTTTTGGCATTAGTCGTTTCGGACCGCAATGTTGGAGCGGTGCGAATCGCCCAATCACTTATTGTATTGGGTTGATTCACACCGTTGTGCAGTAGGGAACAGTATTCTTTTAAATAACTATCTGACCCGGCAAACGTTGTTTTGCCTTACATATTAGGAATCCATAGCGGACAAACAACGTGACACGTAATTTATATAAGACTACGGGATTGTCCTTCCACGCAGCCAAAATGGCATTAAACTTTATATGGTGGTTAAGTGTTCTTAAATTTTCTAATTTTCCGCGCAATTTTCTTAATATTTTCTTTTATAAAAACCTTCTCCTTCTTTCGTTATATAAATTTATATAAATAAATAAGAAAAGAGAATATGATCGTTTCGCCTCGTGGTCCGAATTGACCTATTCCAAAAAAATATTTTGGGCGATTCGCACCGCTCCATCAATGCGGTGCGAAACGACTAATGCCAAAAGAGCTCTTGGGCGATTCACACCGCGGTCCGTACCGTCCGCGGTGCGAAACGACTAAAGACCCTTATAGATGGAGGTAACAGTCGTTTATATAAAAAAATAAATGCTTAAACATAAATGTAGGGGATCGTTAAACATGGATGGTGCGGGTTTATCGAAAATTCTTACAATTTCAGATCTTTCAGTTCTGAAATTGTAAGAATTTTCGATAAACTTTAAAAAAATTAAATAAAACAGTTTTATATGTAAAGCGAAGTAAAACATTTAATATATTTAATGAAATTGTCTAGCAAATATTCAAAGCAATTATTTTTCGAAATGGCTTTTTTTTATATATCATAAGACAGCAAACAAGCAAACGGGTATCCTGATAGAAAGAGTCAACCATCGCCTATTGACACCAAAGGTGTTAATGGTGCGTTGCTATCTTATGGCGACACAAGACAATGCAGAACTCTGCCACCTTGTAACCACGATGGTAGTGACTCGCATTGCCAATCGGTCGTCTTTCATGACCTTTCTGGCAAAACGGCAGTTGGCTTATTCTTCAAAGAAGCCCGGAACCAACACGGGCTTATTTATTTTACTTACCAGCTGATTCAGGCTTTACTTAAAGGAAATCCAGAACTCGATGAAGAAACCAATTTTATTTCAAACTGCCGCGAACTTTCATATGAGCCGAAGTAATACTTAGCTCTTTATGAGTGCAGTAGTGTTTGTTTTTTCCCGAAGATGCTTCGTTTGCGAAGTTAAACGTGCGTTGGGTGCGTAATACTATATGCTTTTGTTTTAGCTACTGACGTGGTGCGAAATGTGGTATACGAGTGTGGATAATTATGCCGTTGGGGTATTTTTATTTTTCAGAGCTACGGTTAGTTTGTTCTATTTTTTACATCGTTTTTTAAATTTTTCTTTCAGTGATACCGCAAGGGCGTACACGTGAATATCGCGAACTTTCACAAATATTCAAATTATATTGTTCTCTTATTTGTTTATCTTTCTCGATTTATCTCAACGTCAAATTATATTAATAGGTGATAGAGTTCTGAATTACCTCACACGGGTCTGATACCACCACCTTATCTTTTCCCGTCGCAATAGTCAGTCCTTTCACTGTCGTGTTCTGGTTTGGAGAGTAAGGTAGCCGATAAAATGTATGTGGCATTAAAATCCAGCCACAAGGATGGCAATGCACCAATAACATCTTTAGTGTTTATAGACGATCGCGATCCTTGTCTTTTTCCATCAGGAGAACCATCTGCTTGTTTGCTATTTTATGATATAAAAAAAACTCAAGAATAGCGTGTCCGATCTTCATGAAATTGATATACATGACAACTCATGATAACACTAAGTTTACCTATAATAGCTAGTGATAAGTCTTTTATAAGTGTTAACACTTATAAAAGAATTACCACTTAAGGCGAGGCATCGGTACAAATAGCAAAAAACTGGTTTGCTAAATCACATTTTTTGTATTGATTGTTAAATAACAATTTTACAAAAATTTCACGATATACCTGAAGATATTATCAAAGTAATGTGCTAACTTATTACATGATAGAATGTTCTTTACTCGATCATATAAAATTCCGAAAACACGCTAAAAATATCTCTATAATTTGTTAATAATGTTTCTAATTTTCCATATGATTTTTATATGGTGATATTTAGTTTTAATCCAAAAAAGAAAGTACTAAATTTTGGTTTTCAGCTGAAGTCCTATATTTATTTATTTGAAAATTAACACGTTTGTCTGCGGTTTCAGAACATATCGTGCCCATTTCCAACAGAATTGACGCGCGTCAAAATATCTCGTCTTAAGTAGTATAATCTAAGAGGTAGATTCACTCTGTCTTACCCGCGGTGCTCGCGATATGTTAATATACAATTTTAGCACGCGCTGTTCTGCCAGAAAGGCCGGAAAAGGCGACCAATTAGCTACCCGTAACACTCCATCGTGACTACTAGTTAGTAGAGTCTCGTCTCACCCGGGTATTTGGTACGACCGCCTTACCGGTAGATTTATTTATTTATTTTATGCATGTGGCATTGCAATCCCCCCACACTCATACGATAGCAACGCACCATTAACATCTTTGGTGTCTATAGGCTACAGTGGTAGTGTGATTACCAAGTCAATTTATTTATTTGAATTGTGAAAGATTTTTAATATTGATATAATAACTCAAAATAATAACTTAAGACAGAAGATCCCTTCAATATGGGACTAAATAAATGAACCGACTTTGCATAACTTTTTACAGTAGAAAAATTATGATCACCTCGCTAATAAAACCAATATGGCACCGAAAATTCGCAGGCAGAATTTTCAGTATTCAGCCAAAAGTCCTATCTAGATATTCATTATTCGGCTAAGTCACTATCATAGCGTCTCTAATATCAATGTTTCCAAACATATTAATGAGAGCACCGATTTAGTGCATTGAAATGTGTTCAAAAGAAGCGACAGTTTATTTTGATTCCGTTTAGACCGTTCGCTTGCGTTTAATTGCCGTTGTGTATTTATAGCTAATGAATCACTAACGCCATCTATTTGTGGATAACGAAAACATGGAAGCTAGAAAATGTTTAGTTTTAGCTACTGATCGCCAGTGCTCAAACTTGGACCCTAACGCCCCGATTGCACTTTGATTAATGCGAATGCGATTGTTTTTGTTTCGTGGTACGTGGCGCATAGTACATTGTTTATTTTTAGTATTTCCTTTAATTTTACTATATATTAGGGAAAATACTGTAGAGTATTAGCATAAATAAAATTATTCAAAGTTAAGGTAAAAAAATTGTCAAAAAATCATACATGCTGGTGTTTAGTATTAAGCAAAAACTACGTGAATATAGCCGTTGATCAGTGCGGGTGATTCGTAATCAGCTTCTATTCACTTTTACTACGCTGATTACTAATCAATTGCACTGATCAATGGCTGTCGTCACGTATATTTGCTTTGCTTAATTTGCTTAATATTTAGCCCCTGCATTAAACACTCGCACTCGCACTAATCAAAGCGGAATGGAGGCTTAAATTTTACCAGAGATTTTAATGTGCTACTGTAGTAGTCTTTTAGTTTTATGTAATAATAGGTTTTAGTTTTTTGAGCTACTTCTTTATGTTAATCTGAAGTATGCCCGTCTTGCTTTGCGTATGTTAAGACTCCCTCAAGCTACATAGACTAAGATTATGGTGTCTAAAGTTCTACGAACGGATCGAACGATAGCAAAGTTTTATTGGGCTTTGTATATTTTCTAATGCCACAAAATTAAGCAGTTTGAAGTTTGGAAATTCGGGGTATCATCAAAACCCCTATAGAACTGTATCAAGCACATGTAGCACTCATACAGTGAGTGTTACCGGCTGTGATTGTCGATGTAAAACTGATCAGTCGACAAACGGATGATACATGATAAACTGTAAGATAATTACAACTTCAGTCTAATTATCTATCCTGCAGAAAACTGGTGTTAATGTATTTTATTCAATTATAATGGGTGGGAAATCTACATACAATCACCACTAACCATACATACGCTCCATCAACATCTACGGTGTCCCTATAGACATAATTATCTCTTTTCACCAGGAGAACATCTGCTTAATTGTTATCTTATAATATAAAAAAAATATAGGCTACCATGCATGGCGTTGAAACCGTTGAATTTGCCGAAATAGAATAAAGGTATAATGATAAATATATTTACTTTTACGACAGTATTAATTGTGGTTTGCAATAGCACTGCGTAAAAGTTTTAAAGATACAATAAATACAGCGATAAAACAGCATTAATTTAATCTGCACTCTTGAAATGTTTAAGCCAAATGGCTCATTGTTCAGGGAAAGAACATCTTATTAAAGTATTTATATTGTTTATCGTTACTTGCCAAAATGCTAATGTCTTAAATCTTGCGCGAAACGGATCGCAGCTACGGTTCGTAGCTGTTTTACAGAGGTGACTAATGTATTGTTTTTTTATATCATATATATTTATTTCCCCCGTGTTAGTCCGGACTCCTTTGAAGAATAGACCAACTGCTGTTCTGCCAGGCAAGTCGGAAAAGGCGACCGATTGGCTATTCGTGTGCTGCCATCGTCACTTGTTGCGGAACTCTACCAACTAGGTGCTAGGTGGTAGAGTTCCGCAACCTCTCACCCAGGTATTTGGTACCACCGCCTTACCTATTCCTGACGCAATAGGGTCCATGCATGTCATTGTCGTGTTCCGGTTTGGAGGGTAAGGTAGCCGGTAAACTTATGCATGTGGCATTACCGTCCGGCACATGGATAGCTCGTTAACCACTTGCTCGTTTCCTATCTTTTATATATCATAAGATAACAAACTAGCAGTTAGCTTTCCTGATGGAAAGAGAAACATCGTATATAGACACCGAAGATGTAAGTGTAAAAATTTAATCGGTACGTTGCTATCTGTGTGGCAGGATTTGAATGCCACATACATAATTGTACCGGCCCCTTTAACCTCCAAACTTCAATACGACAGTGGTAAGCACTGACGCTGTTGACCGATGAGTCAGAAATATGTAAGGCATCATACGAATCTCGGTCGAGATATTGAAGAATTCTACCATCTAGAGAAAAATGACGTATGGCCTTGAATGTAATAAAATGACAGAATAACACTGATCAGACACAGAATCCTGGAGACTAGTATTCTGTGGCTCAGATCAGGATTGAGTGAGCAAATCGTAGACTACACTTTGTAGCTGTTTTACACTGTTTGCTTTGGTTATCTATATATTAAATCGTCAAGTAAAAACATTGTAGGTATCCCTTTTCATGACAATTGCACGAACGGAGAAGTTTGAAACTTGGCACGAATAAAGTTTACATTGCGGAGAAAGCAGAAACTTAATATTTTTAAATAATATAAATTAGAAATATGTACATAAAATTAATAAAAATAAACATTACACACACTATATTCATTTGGCATATATGATAATGTACACACATGTATACTATTTTATTTACGACTAATGTCAACTGTCAACACATCTGACTTATAGTTCCGATGTAAATGTCCATGCACCAATACCCAATCAGTGTCGACCAATCAGATCCTCTGTACATCACTATCTTTCACTGTGGCCTTGAGTAAGCCAATCACGATGTTGCAGCTCAGCTCAGTTAGTTGCCAGAATGCATTCAATACGGAAAATCGAACATTAGGCATCTATGGGCTGTGTGGTCGATGGGACAAGCATTGTGTGATAACTGATAAGCGTATTTTTTTGTATTTCTAGGGTATTTCTTGATTGTAATCTTCACGCCCGCATCCCCGAAAAGGTAGGAGAAGTATTATTGTACTTCTCCTACCTTGCACCTTGCACTCACGATTAACCGAAGATATATGATCCCATGATCCATGTGATAGGTGGCAAGTCTTTCACCAAACGGGCACTTTCCAATGCCGTGCAATGTTGTTTTTATCAGAAAACTGAAAAAATACATTTTTAAATGGCCCCACCCGGGAATCGAACCCGGGACCTCATGTGAGCATCTCCGACACCGGACCACATTTCATTCTGAGTTTGGGTGTTCATTAAATATATCTCAGTATTTATATAAATATTTCTATGTATTTGTATCATTGACTAACACTTACAACACAAGCGAGTTCTTAGTATTCGATTATTAACTTGATTTGATAATTGTTTTTCTTTTGTACTAATATTTTTACTATTTCATTATTATTTTATTATTAATGCTAAATCTCGAATTATTATTAATAATGAATATAATTCTAACATTTGCATGCCTCAAAAGGGCAAAATAGAGTTAAAGACCAACATATTAAATAACATCTAATAATGTACCCTATTTTAAACAAATTAAAAACGTTTGATAACATGATTTATTATTGGCTACATGATTTATTATGCAATATTTATTTATTGGCTACGTACAAGCTAATTTTACTTTGACGTAAGAGTTTCCATAAAAGAATAATAATGAAACAGTGTGTAAGGGACGGTCTACCGAAAGAGGAAACCACGGACCATGATTCTGAGAAGAAAACTATTAAAAATATGTGTGGGAAATGTATGATTTTTTGACAATTTTTTTACCTTAACTTTGAATAATTTTATTTATGCTAATACTCTACACTATTTTCCCTAATATATAGTAAAATTAAAGGAAATACTAAAAATAAACAATGTACTATGCGCCACGTATCACGAAACAAAAACGGCTAGTCCGAGTCTCGCGGGCGCGATGAGCCCGAGCAATATACGCTTACATTGCTTGGCGTAAAAATTGAAAAAAATCTTAAAACAAAAATGTTGCATTTCCCACCAGAAAAGGGATTGCTGTCATGAATAGAACGTATATGGCATATTTTCCTAATTCTTCTGTATATCTTTGTATATAAAAATAGACAAGACATAGCAGAGCTTTACATTAGTAGTATTACTCTATTCTGTTCTCGTCACTATTGTAGTGATTCATTTAGACTTTACCCTCTTGTACGTAGGCAAACAATCTATTTTTCAAAAGGGCCCAAACCAACTTAGGAAAATCACGAATCGCTATCGCTTCAAGGGTTTTGTAGCCAGTAATCCTTTGTAATTGGCATTTCAACTCGCCACACGGGATGCGACATATCATATACCTTAGATGTCTGTATGCGTTGATTGTCTCTTTCCACTAGGAGATCTATCTGCTTGTTTAATATTCTATGATTATAAAAGTATAACGCTTTAGTCATAGCTGTAGAATAACCACAGGTAAGTCGTAATTCTAAAGGAGAACTATCTGCTTAGCTGTCGTCTCTGAACATAATAATCCCATCACGATGGCAATCGTCGCATATTTCACCTTCAAAAACACACCACGATACACCGTTACCTCCGGTGTCGGTAACGAAAACTCCCTATTTACGAAGTATCTTACGGGGACAACAATTCCAGGACTTCCCTTTCATTATTAGTCAAAACGCAGCACTTAGATGAGGTCAGTATCATAGTGCAAGAGGATTATCCCCGATCCCGACGACCCGATAACTCTGGCCAACGCTACACACCAAAACACTACACACCTACATACGCGACACTGGCAACGAGGACCCCTATTTCGTTCATCGGCTATCCGAGTCCAAGGGCAAGGACTGACAAAACAATGCCACTAACCCTCTTATCGCAAATCACGTAAGCCGAGGCCCGGTGTCGCAGGAGACACCTTTAGGGCGGAGGACGTACAGCCCCACACCTTTAGACTTTGGCTAAGCACTCTGCCCGCGAGCGGTAAAGCTATGAAGGCATTTAAGGCCAGCAGTATTTCAGACATTCCGAAAAAAGTTCAAGAGTTAGTAACGATAATTAAAAAATAAGCCTTGGCTGAGCACTCTGCTGGCTCACTGGCCCAGTGTCACTGTTGTCAACTATCCAGGATATAGCTATTACGAAAAAAGAGGATAGCCATGGGAAAGACAACATGGATAGATTTGTAGGCCAATCCCAAGACTAATAATTTAAACGCAACCGACATCAAACTCCTATATTTCTGGGATCCTGAATCAGATTTTCCCAGAATGTATATGAAACTTAAATATACTCTCTTAAACTTAAAAATAATTTTGCAAATCCGTCTATATATAACGCTCTAACATTCCTAAAAAAATTACAAATGCACGAATTGAGAACCTCCTCTTTTTTGCGAAGTTGGTTGAAAACACTCAATCCTATTTCCATATACACTACGTGACCAAATGAAATCTCTTACAAAAATCCCACACTAAAAATAAGTCCTGTCATTAGGCCAATGACCTTATTATTCCTCTTGACGGATAACATTTGTAAGATCTGAAATAGCATATTATCTAAATGAGAGTCACTCGTTGGACATCAGCGACAAAAAATATTGGCTTGGTTTCAGGGAGAAACGTGCCGTAATTAATTTATCGTATTTTAGTGTCACTTGATAGTTTGTAAGTGTTACCAATTTATTTGCCAAATCCGTATAAATAAACATCGTCAGTGATGTAGCGATAGCAAACGAAATACTAATGCGAATTCATATTTTTTATATAGCAGAAACATGACAGTTGATAAATTTTTTGCCAGAGACTGGATAAGCACTTGTTTTGCCAAAAGATGATCTGTCACTCCAAAAGAAAGAGGTATTGGACTCCATTGGACATCAAATATATTAATTGTCTTTGCTAGTAACCACGAAGTGTGCTGACAAATGTAGTTTAACTCTACTGGTTTGTATAAAGTCTAACAACTTTCGATTGACTAATCCACAACGGGCCAGCAGGCCTACTCTTGAAAACAATTTAAATCTTAAACCAATATTGATAATAACAATAAGTTTCGAATATCGTCAAAAAACGGTACTCTTGAAACCAATATTGCCCATATTGATTCAGTATAGTAACGACCTAATTATTGGAAATAGATGTCATCGTTACACGTCAAGCTAGTGTTACAAGTGGAAATTTTAAGTACCGTTTTAAACAAAATAACGAATAAAAGCAATAATGAATAACTCCAAAAAATTTCGAAATCCGTGTAGCAATGTCGCCAAATCCAATAATTGAATATAGTTGTCCAGAGTACGAAATACTTCAAAATTCATTAAATATCCATTTAAAATTGAAATCGATTTTCAAGATAGCCCTACAGGTGCGGCATAATTATTAGTTTTCTTCTGCCGAAGAATACAGATGGATTTCACCGAAATTATTGAACACATTAAGACTTTCGTGAGACATTATTAACTATTAAATAAAATCGGATATACTCACGTTTAGTCGGCGTAGGTTCCGACTACTTTCGAACCTAGGTGAGACCCTTCCTCAGTTCCAGACAAGACGCTACTGAGCGAACGTCTAACTCACCTGAAGAAGGACGTCATATAGGTCCGAAACTAGTCGGAACCTACAAAGACTAAAAGTGAGTGTAGCCGATGTTAATTAATTTTGCAAAAAATTGTCCGATTTACTGTTAAATAAAACATACTATGTTATTAGAGAATTTTTAGCTGATAAGATTAAATGTTAATTAACTAGAAATATAATTTTGTACAATTTACCTTAAAATTTAAATGTAATAAAATTTAAATAATAAAAGTATCTTCACGCCCGTATCCCCGAAAGGGTAGGCAGAGGTACAACAGGTGCACCCACGATTAGCCGAAGATACTTGGTCCCACAATGTGATAGGTGGCCAGCCTATCGCGAACCGGGCACTTTCCAATCCCAGGCAATGTTGTTTTTATCAGAAAACTGAAAAAACATTTTTAAATTGCCCGACCCAGGAATCGAACCCGGGACCTCATGTGGTCAACTCCGACACCGGACCACTAGACCACAGAGGCGATTTAAATAATAAATTTTGTAAATGGTAAAATTTCTTTGTAAATTATAAAATTTGGATTGCGCATGATATTTTGTAAATTGGAAAAATAATTTTTTGCTGTAAAATAGTAATTGTAAATATTGTAATACATAAATAATTGTAATACATGAAATAAAAAAAGCCCACTACGTTTCTTCCGCCGGATCTTCTCAGTGTGTGGCTGCGTTCCAATCCGGTAGTAATTATAAATAAATCGACCGAAATTTAATTAATTTAATTAATTTTCAATAACCTGTGACACCCATGTTCTTGCAAATAAATATTTTTTAATTTTCATTTTCAGTGGTTAATTATTGAACTTGTAATAATTTACCTGTCAGATAGAGTATTCCCCGTGTTAGTGCGTATCCCATTTGAATAGACCATCTGACATTCTGCCTGGGGGTTCATTGAAGGCTAACGATGGACAATACGTGTTGCTACCATCGTGACTACTAGTAATTCGGCATCAAAAACCATCTCAACGCGGGTATTTGGTGCCACAGCGTTTTTAGGTAGGAATAGACGACGCATTTGTGCTTATCATTGTCGTGTTCTGGTTTGGAGGGTAAGTTAGCAGAAAAATTAAGCTAGGCAAATTAACACCTCGGCAAATGTATAGGAGCCTTCATTGACATCTTTGATGTCTATAAGCGAAGGTCGTCTTTCTATCAGGAGAACCATCTTCTTGTTTGCTATCTTATGATATGAAAAAAATTACCTTACTCTAAGATGAAATTTGGTCTCTAGATACTCCACATGGCTGAAAAGATCATCCCTTTTCTACATTCATGTGACGCTACCGAACTCCACAATAATGCTTTCCCCAAATTATTCAATTGTCACAAAATCAGGTTTTTGACTTCTAACTAATTTGTTTGTAGCACAGTATGAATGAAATGTTTTTTGGCAATAGGACGATTGACCTAGGAACTGTGCGTTTGCCAAAATGTCGTCAGTTTATTCAGGCTCCCTGACGCCTACTTTCATTCATGTTTTCAACCGGAAATCCCGTTCAGCCATTACACTCACGGTGTTTACTCTTATGGAGAAAATTGGCAGGATGTCAGACAGAACAGAGTCATCTGACGCTAATTAGTTTGAAACTTGGGCTTGGAAAAAACTGCATATTTAGGAAGCTGATGATTCAAATAGAAATATAATAGTGTTTTAAAATATTGTATTATTAGTATTTAATGACTCAAGAATAAATATTCCCACAAAATCATCACGTGGCTAAAAAAATTAAGCCATGAAAAAACTGATGATATATTAGAGTCGGTTTACTAACATTTAAATACGTTATTGGGAATAACACAGAATACCTAATAGTACTACCGTACAGAAGATTCACTTCCTTACAAAAGTCTATAAAAATATACCTAGACTCGCCAGAGCTACCTGCCTGCAAACAAAATTGAAACTTATAACCTCGCGAATTTTGTTTGCACGCCCCAGTTTTATTACCGAGCTGCGAACGTTGGTATGGGGTTGGCACTTGAGAAGGTTTTTTACCTAGTTTTAGTATGCACGAGCGCGACGTGACAGCGGCTGTCGCACAGATCGAGTGACAGCCCACTCCCATACGCCACCCGAGCGGCGCGCGCTTCGAATATACCTAAAACCGGCTACCTTACCCTCCGAACCGGAACATGACAGTGACAAGCACTCTAATGCAGCAGGAATAGGAAAGGTAGTGCTACACGACAATGCAGAAGTCTACCACCCAGTAGAGAGGGAAGTGACTCACATAATCAATCATTCGCCTCTTATGAACTTCCTGGCCGAAAGGCGAATGGTCCCTTCTTCAAATAGGGTCCAAACAGCACGGTACAATGTGGTACGACAGATGGATGTATGTAAACACCACACAAATAAACACCCTAACCGAGAAACACAAACATTTATGATTATAAAACAAAAAAAGTAGATTGCGCTTCAAACGGAAAGTTCCTTGTCGTTTAAATATTTTCCCCTATTTGAGGAATAGACGATCTGCCTTTTTGCCAGACAATTGGTAAAATGACGAACAATTAGCCAAACTACATTAGTTCTTTTCTTGCGTATAATAGCTAGAGAATAAGATGTATACAAACATCAATGTTGCTATTAATTAATCAAAATAAACCAATAATCTTGTTGTACATGGATTTCGACTCCACAAAACAAGTTACTCTTTTATTAGAAATGGTATACGCTTTTAATAAACATCCTGAAGGTATAAAGGAGTTATCGGTAAATAAATTAAAAATAATAATGTAGGGTTCCGTAGTTGCCCATCACAATAATGCGGACTAAGAAGAAACCTTTTTTATTGTTTCTTATTACGAACATTTTCGCCGTGTTGGTCCAGGCCTCCTTTGAAGAATAGGCCAACTGCCGTTCTACCAGGCAGGTCGTAAAAGGCGACCGATTGGCTATCGAGTCACAACCATCGTGGCTACTAGGTGGTAGAGTTTTGCATTGTCTCGCCCGGGTCTGGTACCACCGCCTTACCTATTTCTGCCGCAATAGCGTCAGTGCTTGTCGCTGTCGTGTTCCGGTTTGGAGGGTAAGGTAGCCGGTAAACTTATGCATGTGGCATTAGACCTCACCACAAGATAGCAACACACCATTAATATCTTTGATGTCTATAGGCGATGGTTGACTCTTTCCATCAGGAGACCCATCTGCTTGTTTGCTATCTTATGATATAAAAAAAACCTATTTAACGTCAAAAAACGATATATCCGCACCACAGGTTCAACGCTTATAAAAACTTCTCCTTGTACATTTTGTTTTATTAGTGAGTCAACTATTACTCAAAAAATTGTAAAGCCTTCTAAGTCGTAATATTTTTCGTTTTAACTTATTACATTTACTACTACCGTGAATTTTTTCCACACCTTCAAAACTTACCGTTTAACTGGCAGATGGGGAGCGGGAAGGGGGATACCTGACTTCAAAAAAATTTGCATTTTAAAGATTAATATTTCATAAACGAATCCCTTGTTCGAAAATTGTGTAGACAACCCTTAAATATTTTTTTGAAAACGATATACCAATCTATGGGGTAGCGAGAAAAAAATTAGCATCTTTACATGTAGAGGAGTTACCCTAAGAAAATATTTTCAATATTTTATTTTTTCACGTGACTAATATGTACACTCACACAGGTTTCTAGCTCTGAGCTAGACTGCGGACGGTAGCAACGGCCTGACGATCAGATGGATGGACATGGCGAAACTATAAGGATTCTTAGTTAATTCGGACCCTTCAGAATTTAAAATTATTAAGAATTTTTGTAACGTAAAATAATTATTGTAAGCGATCGCCCGTCGAAATTTGATTAGACTGAGCAATAATTTCTTAAATTTAACAACACATATATATATATATATATATATATATATATATATATATATATATATATATATATATATATATATATATATATATATATATATACATGTATATTACATGAATGTAGTGTAAGTAATGTTTATTTTAATAATTTAATGTACTTCTAATGTATATTATATGTTAGTTTTCTGGAGCCCTCTGCAATTTAAGCTTTAGCTGTGAAACTCGTTCATACTCGACCATTCGTGTAATAGTCGGAAAAAATGTACGAAATTCTTAATTCACGTATTAACATGTAGGTTTAATTATAATTTACAGGTAAATAATCAAAGATAACGAGTATTATACATTAAACATTAAAAAAGGTGAACAAAAAAACAAATCTGCTGGGCATCTTGCGCTTCAGAAGTTCCTTTTGACTGTGTAGTAATCAAAAAAAATATTGTCTCGCGAAAAATGTCTGTAAAGCCTAATTTTATTAAAACATCTGATATTGATGTTTAGTCATCTTAGACCTAACGTAAAGTTAAAACACTGCATTGCGTAATCAAATAATAAATTTAATGCAGCTGTTACAAGATGTGTCGAAAAGTTTCAGCCTTGGTAATAATACGAAGTCTCAATGACAGCGTTTGAAATTAATCGAAACGAGATCGACACTCACGTGTTGGCGTTGGTCCAGCCTCACCTGAACTGGTCCACTTCAATTTCCGTTCAGGATGTAGTGCCTATTTATAATGGAGTGACGAGCCACTGGTGACACGTCTGGGGCGAGATAATTGGTCTGTAAAAAATGTCTGAGACTGTAACATTTTATGTGCGGTTGAAATACTAAATTATGTTTATTTGGATTTAAATTCCATGGTTTATTACAAAAAGAAAGATAAAAATGGAGACCTTTTTCTAAAATAAATATCTATTTTTTCTATCTGCCTTTATATATTCCAGTGTTTTTCAAATTGTTTGTCCAGATCTCCGCAAAGGCTCTATAAGTAGGTTGCAACATTTAGGACGTCACTTTTATTATGAACTAGCTGACCCGGCAAAGGTTGTTCTGCTTTTTTAACTACTCTTACTTTTTTTCTATATTTTCTCACCTTTTAAACTTTCCCTGGACTTAAACAATTAATTCAAAAGCAAAATTAGCCAAATCGGTTCAGCCGTTCTCGAGTTTTAGCGATACTAACAAACAGCAAATAATTTATATATATATATATATATATATATATATATATATATATATATATATATATATATATATATATATATATATATATATATATATATATATATAACAAAATAAATAATATTATTTTAATGATTTTTATATATCACTACCTGCAGCTGCAGCCCGCTGCATTGTAAAAGTTTTTGCTTAATCCCGCGTGATAATCTAATTTTTCCGGGATAATAGGTAGACTGTGTGATGTTCTGTAGTTCCGTTCTATAGTTTTTGCGTGGTTGAGTAACAGACATGGATGCGTGATGGATAGACCATTCAAACATCCATCCATCCAAACATCCAAACTTTCGCATTTATAATATTAATATAGATTATATTGCAAACAAGCAGATGACTCTACTGATTGAAAAAAAATCTTCACTAAATAGACACCAAAGATGTTAATGGTGCGTTTCCGTCTATGTGAAGGGATGGAAATACTACATGCATACGTCTACCGATTACCTTACCTTCTAAACTGGGATATGACATTGACAAGCATGAACGCTATTGCGACAGAAATAGATAAGGCGGTGGTACCATATACAAGAACGAGACGTTGCGGAACTCTACCACTTAGTACTCACGATTACAGTTGCACGTTTAGCCAATCGGTCGCCTTTTTGTCGCCAACGAGCTGCCTGGCAGACCGACAGTTGATCTATTCTTCAAAGAGTATTAAGATCAACACGGGAGAGAATTAGTTATTGGTATTACAAATTAGGCGATAGCAAGTAGAGGATGATATCTATATAAATATTATAAATGCGAAAGTTTGGATGTTTGGATGGATGTTTGTTACTCAATCACGCAAAAACTACTAAACGGTTTTGATTGAAATTTAGCACACGGGTAGATAATAACCTGGAATAGCACATACGCTATTTTTTATCCCGGACAATTAGTAGTCCAGTAAAAAGTTTAATGAAACCATGATCTGACCAGTTTTGGCGCAATGAGTCAAAATGTGTTCATTAATACTTAAATAATGATATTATGAAAGAAATTTTGATTTAAATTTAGGGGAAAGGGATGAAAAAAATAAAAAAGTGTTGAAAAATTCCTTTTTTAAAAATAACTTAATAACGGTAGGAAATAGAAAAAAAAGTTTCAAGTAAAAGTTGTAGAGAAAAAAATTCTACACAAAAAAGTTCCTCTTCATTTTTTTGTCATCTGCTTTAGTTTACTTACAAAAAATAAAAATTAAATTTGCTTAGTAATTAATTATAAAAACGTACCAGAATTATTACGGCCCTGTACCATGCAGCGCGCGCATCACATAAATATGTACTAACACTACTACATATGTTTTCCCATATTTATATATTTTTACATATTTTACTACAAATTTAATTTTTATTTTTTGTAGCTAAAGTAAAGTAGATAACAAAAAAATGAAGAGTATTTTTTTTGTGTAGATTTTTTTTTTCTACAACTTTTACTTGAAACTTTTTTTTCTATTTCCTACCGTTATTAAGTTATTTTAAAAAAAGGCATTTTTCAACCCTTTTTTATTTTTTTCATCACTTTCCCCTAAATTTAAATCAGGATTTCTTTCATAATATCATTACTTAAGTATTAATGAATACATTTTTACTCATTGCGCCAAAATTGGCCAGATCATGGTTTCATTAAACTTTTTACTGGACTATAGTGATCCCGCGGGATTCGCCAAAAACTTTTATAATGCAGCGGGCTTCACGCTGCAGCTAGTTTAAAATATTTTTAAAACTAATTATTTTGATTTAATAAATTGAATCTGTAAATGTCTATAAAATAATCTACATATTCTTAATTATTATTTTTTATTTTAATTATTTAATTATAAAAAATTAAACTCTAATTTTTGAAGGAAAAAGTAGGTAGCCCATGTATAATAACCTAGGATCTTCAACTATTTCTATGCCTTTCATCAATATCGATTCAGTGGTTTAGCCATAAACGTATGACGAACAGACAGAAAGACTTGTATTTATAATGTCAGGAGAGCCATGCGCTTGTTTGCTATCTAGTGATATAAAAATTTTCTTTAACCTGGGTCATTTTACCTTAAACCAGGAAATTAGCGTTCTGCAAACACGTGTTACGGGACGCATTATTTAGGCCGTGGAAACGGGACATCTCGCTTCATGCAGAACGTTTGGTAACCCTAATCCATACTTATAAATGCTAAAGTAACTCTGTCTGTCTGTCTCTTCTTCACGCCTAAACCACTGAACTGATTTTTATGAAATTTGGTATAGATATAGTTTGAAACCCGAGAAAGGACATAGGATAATTTTTAATCCTACGGGAACGGGAACCATGCGGGTTTTATTTTAGGAAAAATTACAGCTAATACTAGACGAATAAAGGCAGGTACTATATGGTTCCCATTTTTCCAGGTAGTCCAGCTCGCGTGGAGCCAATGCAGTCAGTGCGGAGTGCGCGGGGCGGGCGCGTCAAACTCGAGTGCCGAGCGAGCGCCCGCCCACCACCACGGATATCCTGGTACAAGGACGGAAAACCCGTCGCCGATATCGCTTTAAGAAGATTCCGGGTGCAGAGTTATAGGTACACTGTTTTATGCAACTAGGCGGTGGCACATTAAGAATAAGAATAAGAATTGTTTTATTTACCACACATACTATACATCTATACATATAATAAAATCATAGGAAAGTCAGTGTATGTCCGGGGTAAATTTAAAAAGTACTGCATGGATTTACTTCAAATTTTGCATGAATATTACTAACAGGTCGGGTCAACATATAGGCTACATATTATCACGCTATCACCTACGGGGGAGGAGCTGTGCGGAGTAAACGAAGTCCGTGCGGACGAAGTCGCGGGCAACAGCTAGTATACAATAAAAACAAGAACAAGCGTACAAATAAAACAAAAAAAAAAGAAAAAAAACATACAAAACTTCTTAACAGACATCGATAATTACAATTTGTACAACATATTAATAAGCATGAAAAAAAAACAAATAACATAAAAATTAATTAATATTTATGTATAGCAACATGATGGTAAAATGGTAAGCCACTGAGCAAACACATAGGGTGACAAAAATTATCAACCCTACAGCTGATTTCCTGAGCTACATTTGTCTGTTACTTGAAACAGTTATGCAAAAAAAAATAATGATAAGGAATAAAAATGCAATGAATCAAATGATATATAGTATGGAAAATAATGTTGATTCTGGTTATAAAAATGAAAATAAAAATTATTAAATATTGTTAAAATATTGTTGATTTATACTAGGTACATTGAGACTAAGAATTTAATACATCCGGCATGCACACAAAATAATCCCAGACCACTACTTTGATCTCAAAAATTTATGGAATACAATCTGCACTTTATAAAAAATGTTTGGTTAATCCCATTAGAACAGCTTATTTTTCCGTGATAAAAAGTTTCCCATATGCTATTCCAGGTCGTCAGTTACATGTGTGCGAAATTTCATCCAAATTGGTTATCCCAGTTTTTGTGTGATTGAGTAACAAACGTGCATCCATACATCCAAACGTCCAAACTTTCGCATTCAATAATAATAGAGAAGATATAATAGCCTCGTGGTCTAGGAGTAGCCTATTCCGTTCAGACCATGAGGTCCCAGGTTCGATCCGAACTAGCTGGTAGAGTTCTACAACTTCTCGGCTGGTATAACTACTATAATTGCATCAATGACAAGCAATTATGGTGTTTCGGTTTGGAAGATTGAGATCAGATAAGATAATAATAATAATAATCATAATAAAAATCGCATCTTCCAAAGTCCTCCTCAATAATAATAATAATAAAAATAATAATAACTCTCGCCGACGAAATACGCCAAATGTGGCATCAGCACACGGTCAAAATAGTACCAATAATTCTTTCATGTACAGGACTCATTCCAAAATCCTTGCACACATCCCTCAAAGAATTAGGTCTGCACAAAAACACATACATATCTCTTCAGAAATCAGTCATCATCGATACCTGCTCAATAGTCCGGCGATTCCTCACATCCACAACACAAACACCTGCTACTTTACATGATGAACTGACCCACTTGGCTTAGCTCGTGACAGGTTCGCACAACCAGCATCACGCTGAGATATATAGGAATAATAATAATAATCACTGAACAAAATACACGAATTGATCTAACCCAAAAGTAAGCAAATATTTGCTTGTAGCATGGGTGCCAGTCAACGATACCAATACATAGAGATACATATATAAATACTCAAATAGATTTAATAAACACCACCTATGTAAACACCCAAATCCAGAATTACAAAAATCTATGCTTATCACATAAATGTTTGTCCCTGAGAATCGAACCCGCGCTCCATTGATGCTTAGTCAGGTTTGCTAACCTCTCAACCAACGAGATGATCAAAGCGATTATAATATGAGCAAGATTTTTAACTTCCCGCTATGTATGTAGATAAGAAAGATACTAATTTTGCATCGATTTTCGAAAATCAAATTTTCAACATTTTCGCGATGAAGTCAGTATGTCTATATGTATGGATGTGTATGTGTGGTGTGTGTATATGTGTATATGTAAACATCTCATAATAATTGACCGATCGAAACGCGGTTGATGGCATTCGATTGGATTTCTCTTAACTTAGACTTCCTGATAATTTGAACCAATTCGGTTCACGAGATTTTGACAAATTTTGAATAAACCTCAAAAAATTTGGTGTAATCAATTTTTTTTAATATAACTTTCAGATTAATGCACCGTTTGAGTTCAAAATCTTATCAACTCTTTTCCTTAGAAAACTACGTCCAAGGTGTTAAATATTCCAAAGATTCATGAGGTATGAGCCAAATTTCACCCAAATCAGTCCAGCGTTGTTCGAAACATCCAAAGATCGAAATTTCCAACATACAAACTTTCACATTTAAAATATGTATTGTATGGAATTTGTACAGCCATAATGTTTGGCCCGAAGCTGTGCATTTTTAGGTCGGAAATTGGTAATTCTGAGTTATATTTGAATCTGGTTGAATAATTTCGTGGATCTTTTATTTGTTTTTTTAAAAAAAAAAACTAGAGATGCTTTCTAAAAAAATGTTTCAAGTTTGTAAGGTGGTGTCAATATTTTAGTTTTTTAAAGATGCTGTTTACATACAGCTTTTTGGTTCTACGGTGGTACGTAATATTTGCAAGAATACGAATACACTTTTTGTGATATAAAGATCCGTTACATTTACATGGTATAATGCCATGTAATAACCACAAATAGGTATAAGCATAGTAGACGGATAAACTTGGTCTCCTAGTGTTCTCACGTTGCATTTTCCCAATCTAACTCCTACATCGCGCTGACAGAGTAATCTTAAAATAACAATATATTAAACACCCTACAATACTGCTGTTGCCGCTGATACGCTCAAGGGAAATACTCTTGGCACGTACAACTGAATGGGAATATATTACTAGTGATTTGGAAAACTGACTCACTTCGACACCCATTACAAGATCAACCTAGCTTACATACAAGACTATATGGACGATTAAATTACGACAGTTGAGATGAGCGGATTTAAATTCTGTGTTTAGAATGATAGGAGGATTAACATTGGATTTGATCGAATTTTATTGATTTATACAGTTTCATAAAAATGGTATTTAAAACGAACGCGTTCCACTTGTTATAAAAAAAATGGGTCACAAATCCGTTACACATAATGCTCGATGTTTCAGCCAAAATTACATTGAGCGTGGTCCGCTCGTTACCACGGTCAATGTAACTTGGCCTAGGCCCGTAAAAAGCGTAACATACAAACAGACTTTCGCATCTATAATAAATAATAATAAATATTAGACATATTACACGAATTGTTAATTGATCTAACCCCAAACTAAGCAATTTATTTGCTTGTAATATAAATGTCAGTCAACGATACAAATACATAGAGATACATATATAAATACTCAAATATATTTAATCAACACCCAAACCCAGAAATACATACGTCTAAGCTCGCCATATAAACATTTACCCTGTCGGAAATCGAACTCAAGCCCCATTGATGCATAGGCTCAAACAAACACTGAAAAAATATAGTAAAATTGATCTCAGTGAGCCATACAGCTTGTTCAATACAATACCTAGATTGTTTATATTACAGAAAATTGTTCTTTAATGACCCAATTCTTTGTATATAATAAAAATCATGTCCTCGTCAAATGATAGCCATGTCCGGTCATATGCACATTAAATATGACACGGTCAATTAGCACAAACATATTACTTTAATAGCAAGTACAGACTGTCGATGACCTAAGGTGATACCCACTCTTGGAGTTAGAAAAGGATCCTTATTGCCAGGGAGAAGGAACTGAAACTAATTGTGGGAATTAATGAAGTGATACGAATTATGTAGGGTAATTTCATGGACTGTTGATGGGAGATCTTGTAACCATATGGGACTGGTGATTCAAACGGGCGTGTCGTATGAAACAGAGCTATCAACATTTGAATCGTTTATTTGAGAAACCCCATAAGTCACATTTTTTTCGAAATTGGGTTTATTGCATTTTTCGGTTCTTTGAATATCCTCTCACGTCTACCAGTACCAAAAATTATCAAATCCGTGTTCAAAAAAATAAGTTTCTTTTTTTTTACAAAAAAAACTTCTTCTGAGTGAAAAAAATGTTTTTAAATTAAAATTGACGCCTTTTTGAAAAAAAAAAAAATCACCCGTGACCACTGGCTGTCAGTAAAAAAGTAAAATTAAATTTTAATAATTTTTGCTGTTATTAGTTTGATAAAATTTAATTAAATGACTTTAATTTAAAAATAAATGATTATTTGTTATAATTTCCGTTAATTGTAGTTCTACTCCATATTTTGTAGTTTATTTTATAAATTTAATAAATTATTGAGGAAGAAAAATTGATAAATTAATGATTTTTTAACTATTTTCTTCGTTTGTTTGAGAAACCCCATAAGTCCACCTACTTTAAATCATTATTGTTAATTGTAGTAATTAACAATTAAAATTTTTTATGCTGGAATCTTTTTTAGAGATGCTAACATTATTATTATTTATCATTGGTTCACGATGTTAATGCTAACTTAACATGGAAAAATGTTTTTTGCTTCTCCTGAAAAATTTAGTATTTTGGACTTATGGGGTTTCTCAAATAAACGATTCATTTACAGTCTAGATGTATTGTATTCTTTGTGTTTTTTTCTTATGTTAGCAATAGCGCAACACGTGGATACTTTAATTTTGACCTAATTTGACCTCTGTGGTCTAGTGTGTGGTTTAATTTTGACCTCTGTGGTCTAGTGGTCCAGCGTTGGCGTTGAACACACGAGGTCCCGGGTTCGAATCCCGGGTCGGGCACATAAAAAAAAGTGTTTTTTCAGTTTTCTGAGAAACACAAAGTTGCCCGGGATTGGAAAGTGCCCGGTTGGCGATAAGCTTGCCACCTATCACATTGTGGGACCAAGTATCTTCGACTAATCGTGGGTGCACTTGTTGTACCTCTGCCTACCCCTTCGGAGATATGGGCGTGAAGATACTAATTTTTCAATGAAAATGTTTAGTAAGGACACCCGCACACGGCGTAGTTCATTGTTTAAAAAAGGCGATTTACTGAGCTCGCGACTAACGAGTGTTATTACATCGTATAGTGACCATAGTTTTTGAATATTATTACTACACTAGGCGACTTTCTATGCACTTTTGTGGTACATTTTACTAAAAAAGTGTCGCACTTTTAGGTTTGAGCTTTGACGTGGTGGTTTAAATTCATGTCTTAATATGTTAGGGTGAATCTTGAGAAGCTAAATTTTCACTGTCCGGAAGGAAAAACTACCCGTTATGTTAAAATTGTGGCACAAGGTATTTTTTTTCTGTTATGTGAATGTTTTATCTACTGGGGGCACGATATTGATGGTGTTTAATTTATCTAATGATAATAGAAAAAATATCTAAAGCTCTGAAAATTGATACCCCTGGGCTGTCCCTTCGACATTTTTGGAACAAACCTTTAGTTTTATATAATCTTACGAACGAAAATTAAAGAATTATTGTGACTTAACGGTTAAGGCAAGAATTGACAATTCAATTAATAAATACACGGTGTCTGTATGTTATGTAGTTTTCTTTATAATTAAAGTTTAAGTTTTGTCCGAGGCCAAGCGTTGATCCCCTTGGCGCATCACTAAACTTGATGCACATCACTATACGAATGTCGTTGAAATGTGCACATGCACTGGCGGGCAAGCTTTAGTCGCGCTTCAAACATCGTGAAGGGAAGCTGCGCGTCTCAATGCTCCGAACTCAGTTTACGAAGGTAAGAATTTGATTCCCCTGGCTTTGTTACACTGGGTCGTTGATTATCCTGGCTAAATGTTTAATTGTTTTTTAATAATTCAGGATTTCTTAATTATGGTAAACTGTACGGGGTAAAGGGCTATTAACTATATATTTTATCAGTATTGGCATCACACAAAGATTTTAGCCAAATCAACAAAAAAACTTCATTTAATTGATTCCATTGGTATTGATTCCCTAGGCGTAAGTGCCAGGGTAATCACTTTTTCCTGAGTTTCCTTGAAATTTAAAGAACTTCCTTCGTGAAACATGCATGATTCTTTAATTATAATTATAAAAAATATTTACAAGATCCTAAAAGTTATTGCCAGCTTTATTATTGATTGTTTCAAATTGTTAAGCAATGCCTCCAAAGATAACAAGAGAAGAAAAGCTTATGAAAAAGCGACTAGCTGAGCGACGAAGATTAGAAAAAATTAAAAATGATCCCATATTACACGCACAATTAAAAGAAAAAGAAAGACAAAAGTACTGAAATAAAAAAAAAGAAAGGAAAAATTATACCCATTGGTGAAATGTCTCCAAGGCAGCAAAAATTACTAAGAAAAAAAAGTAGAGAAACTTCAAATCGATACAATCAAAAAAAAACTGAACAAAATTAAAGAACTGGAAGAACATGTAATTATTGAGGAGAAGGACAATAATTCAGACATAAATAGTGATAATGAAGATCCTTTAAGACTGACATCACCTCATTCATCTTATTGCTTAGCCATTGAATCACCAGTCCCCCTAAGCCCTCACAGTGATATATCTACACCCTCAGGACGAATCATAAGATCTGTAAGGAGAAATATTTTAAATAACATTCCTAGAAATCAACTCGATTTGGATATAGAACCGAATTCAAACCGAGTCAGGCAAACACCTTCACCTCAAAGTTCACTAAATGAAAGTTCTTCCACCCTAGTATCAGAACTAGTTAAATTTTCGAATAAAGCACAAAAGCAAAACCCAGCTTATACGCCAACTAAGAAAAAGTCACCTTGGAAATATCTTTTAAGAAAAATGAAATACAGGACGGATAAAGAACTACAAATAAAGGATAGAAAAATTCAAGAACTAAAACTAATAAATGAGAAATATAAGAAGCAAATCCGAAGATTGAAAATAAAAAGGAAAGAGGGAAAAGCAGTTGAACAAACAATAATTCAAAACATGAAAAAAAATAAAGAAAAAAGTGTGACTCCGAAGTTTACTGTTGAAGCATCGGAAACTAAAATACAAAATGATATTGAAAACTTTTTTGAAGAAGACGAGAACAGCCGAATGTGCCCCGGAAAAAAAGAATATATTACAAGAAACAAAATAAGAAAACAAAAACGCCTCCTCAATTTTAACTTACATCTATTGCATCAAAAATTTCTTCAACAGCATCCGCAATACAAAATTAGTTACAGCTTTTTCTGCAAACTACGTCCATTTTGGGTAGTAATTCCAAAAGTCAATGCTCGACATACATGCCTTTGTAATGTTCACGAAAATATGGACCTAGCTGTGTTGGCTCTAAAAAAAATGGCATTATAACTGAGAAATCTTCGTACGAAGTACTAAAATATTTATGTTGTGATACTAGGAGTATGAAATGTTTAAGTCGTGCTTGTGACTATTGCAAAAAATTGATTTATAAAGAATTCGATAATTCTAAGGAATATCCATACTGGTTCTGGACGAAATCTAAGAAGAAATATTTAAAGGATAGAAAAGAAAAGTTTACCATACAATCATTGAAGCAAAAATTAATAGCGTATCCTAAAACGATTACTGAGCATTTCGAGACATTATTAAAACCATACATGTGCCACTGTGCCAATATCGTTGCTCAAAACAACTATATAAAGAACATAATATCAAAGCTGAAACCAGAAGAATGTATTGTACACTGTGATTTCAGTGAGAACTACAATACTAAATACGCTTCCGAAATTCAGGCCTTTCACTTTGGTAGTTCTCGGCAACAAATTTCGTTACATACTTCTGTTATATATTATGTACAAAATAGGGAGCTATGTACTAAATCTTTTTGCACTTTAAGTGAATGTTTACGACACGATGCTCTTGCTATCTGGGAGCATTTAGGTCCTGTGTTAAACTTTATTATTAGCAGAAATCCTGCACTAGAAACATTGTATTTTATTTCGGATTCGCCATCTGCACAATACAGAAACCGAAAAATGTTCTACGTGATGGCCAAGCTACACTGAGATATTATAAATTTACGACGTGTAATCTGGAATTACTCAGAAAAAGGGCACGGAAAAGGAGCTCCAGATGGTGTGGGAGGGGTATTAAAAAGAACAGCTGATCGAATAGTTGCTGAAGGGAATGACATTCCAAATATTGATTCTCTTATCAGTCATCTTAAAGTTAAATATCCGGGAGTTATGATTGAGGAAGTCCATGAATCTGGCATTTTGGAGAAAGAATTATTAATTCCTTGTGATTTAAAAGAATTTCGAGGAACTATGGGTGTTCATCAAGTAATATGGAGCAGGAATAATCCTGAAATGCTGGCCTTGAGACGTCTTAGCTGTGAATTAGAGAAATGCTCTGAAGAATCGATCAAATGTCCTCATGGTCAACATATTGGATTCTATAATATTTTTAATACAACTTCGAACAACAACAATGCATCTAAAACTAAGGTCTCAAAAAAGAGTTTGGTCAAAGAAAATCAGATTGATACAACCACTCACTTGTACCAAAACAATGAGCTGGCAAAAACTTCAGGCCAAAATAAACAATCTGATATTCTGACGGTAGTTTCTGGACTGACGTCCCCTCAATTAATGAAAATTTTATGTCATCTTCAATGACTGAAGCCGTATTATCAGCAATCTATAGGGCTGAAGATTCTGATTCCTCTCAATATAACATTTTTTAAATTGAATATTTGTGTCATCAAACTATAGGTATAATAGTTAAGAACCATGTTATTTTTTTTTTATTTAGAAGAAGATTCCAGTTGATTTTATTCTATATTTTCGCATTTTGAGTTATTAGTTATGTAAGTAATATTGTGATATTTTTGATAGTTTATTTTTAAATTTTAACTGATAATAATTAAGAATATAGTGCCAATATTGAAAGCAGAAGACTGATTACTTTATAGGTAAAATAAACTAATCTCATACAAAATTGTATTAATATTGATTGCCCTGTCAGATATTATTGATTCCCCTGCCACTAAACTTTTAAATTGATATATCTTCAGAACTAGATGGGTTACAGTGATGCCTATTTGATATATGTGATTATAATTATAGCATATTTCATATTGAGTGAGTGTTACCAAAAAATATTGAAAAATAAAATTTGCCAGGGGAATCAATCGAATACGCCTGTTTCCAAGATTCACCCGTTATCTACCATTAAAATGCTATTTCATAAACATTAAAAAAATAGAAGATACATTTTGTATTAGAATTTTATTACCGCTAACGCCATCTATTGTAAAACTAACGAGTTAAAATGCTACAAAGCTACACTAGGCGACGATCTGTGCCCTTTAGTAGTACATTTTACTGAAAAAATATCGCACTTTTAGGTTTAAGCTTTGGCGTGGTAGTTTTATTTCATTTAATTAATTTTCATTCACTCCATTTTAATACAATATTAATCTATTAAAACACTTGTTTTAATAGATTACTTTTATTTTAACTTCCCACTACATATGTAGATAGACAGGTTAGCGATTTTGCTACGATTTTCAAAAATGGAGTTTTCACCATATGTCCACGCTTTGTGGTCTTAGGAACCATTTTCGACTATTTTTGCGATGACGTCAGTATGTCTGTATGTATGTGTGTGTGTGTTTGTGTGTGTCAACAACTCATAAGTTTTGTTAACGCCTGGACCGATGGAAACGCGGTTGATGGCATTCGATTGGATTCCGCTCAACTTATACTTCCTGAAAATTTGAATCAAATGGACCAAATTTGAACCAGATTTTGAGAAATTTTGAAAAAACCCAAAACAAAAATTGTGGCGAAACAGAATTTTTTTAAATAACTTCCAGATTAATGTACTGTTGAGTACAAAAACTAATCAGCTCTATTCCTCAAAAAAATACGTCTAATGCATAAATTGCCTCAAAATCAGTTTATTCGTTTGGAAGTAATCGTTGACGAAAATTTTGAAAAAAGTGTTTTTTCGACATAACTTTGAAATATTTTAACCAATAATTTTTTGGTATTCTACGATATTTTAGTACTAAAAAATTACGTCAAATGCCCTTTTAAAAATCAAAACCGAATCTTATTTTCAAAAGTTACAGCTTTTCAAATATTAAAATTACGTTTTCTTTAGCAAAGTTACTTAATATTATTGAAATAACTTTCAGGCTAATACACCAATTGACTTCAAAATCTTAAAGGATCTATCAATGACGAAAATTTTTGAACCTACCGATTTTTTAGCTAAAGCAATATTTAAATTGAGTTGAATGCCATTTGAAAGATCAAAATCGATCATCGTTTCCAAAATATACAGCATTTCAAAAATCAATATACTGCCATTTTTATCAAAATAGATGTTTATACTGAAAAAAACTATGCTTATAGTTTTTACTATTTTGAGCTTAAAATACGTTAATTTAGCGGGAAGTTTTAGGGATGGCTTGTAAGGTCAACCATTTACAGATTACAGACAGTGATAGGTGACCAGTCTATCACCAACTGGGTACTTTTCCAATCCCGGGCAACGTCGTTTTTATCAGCAAACTGAAAAAACACATTTTTGATTTGCCTGACTCGGGAATCGAACCCCGAGAGTTTCTCTGAGGGAAAAATTCGAAAAATGTATACGCTGAGTTTCTACCGCCAATTCTTCGTGCCTGCGGTAATCCAATATTAATTCTAAAAATTTTGAAGGTTAATTAAATTAAATTTTCTTTATAAGATCAACTTTTATTTTTAAAACTCATTTTTCCTAGAAAACTCTTTTACAAGATAGTGACCATAAATAAAAATTGATTTCTATCAATATTAGGCTTTAAGAGCGAAGTGGTGGCGCGAGATAGATCTTGAGTTGCTACATATTATAGGTAGGTACTATATTATAGGTAGACGAGAAAATATGGTGTAAAATGTGTAGATAACCTTTATAATTGTACTATGTAGATGACATTGATAATTATAATTATTATAGATATCGTGTTTTTAATAAATGAAGAAAATTTTAAAGAATTTTTCTTATACATAAGTACTAAAAAAAATTATCTTAGAAACATTTTATTTTTTATTTTGGTTTTATTTTTCTGCGGCTCCCTAATACAAAGCCTGACGATGACTTTGATGCGAATATAATAAATAAAGTCCATGGTACATTAAAAGATGTTAAAGTCCATGATACATTAAAAGATGTAATTCGCATAAAAATACTTTCCTAAGAATATTACTAGGTAATACATATAACGTAGCGAGCCCTTACAAAGCTCTGCTTTTTGCTAGTTAAACTAATTTCGTTGTGTTTTAATATGTGGTTAAAAAATATTCTCATTTTATTTTATTTTTATTGGTTACTCACGTCCATTAACTTCTTTAAAGTACAATCTTTCAATATGTATAATTTTTTGTTAGTCAGCCTGTATATGTATTTCTATGTATTAGTATTGTTAACTAACACCCATAATACAAGCAAATAATTTGCTTACCTTAGAGTTAGGACGTTAGGTTAGTTGTTTAGGTTGTTGAATTCATTCGTGTTAGATGTCCAATGATAATTATAGTTATTTAATTGATATAATTATAGTTACCTTTTTAATTAGACAATTTCAGTTCTAATTTTTTTTAAAAGCTGTAAATACGTATCTTCACGCCCGTATCCCCGAAGAGATAGACAGAGGTACAACAAGGGCACCCACGATTAGCCGAAAATACTTAGTCACAGCTGGCAAGCCTATCGCTAACCGGGCACCTATCCAATTCTGGGCAAAGTTGTTTTTATTAGAAATCTGAAAAAAAAACATATTTTCAATTGCCCGACCCGGAAATCGACTGCGGAACCTCATGTGGTCAACACTGACACCGGACCACTAAACCACAGAGGCGGTCTTGTCCCATTCTTTCATATAAAGATTTGGTCAGTTGTAATATTAGTCGAGTGGTTGGCCATACTGACTGCATTCGAAATATATAATATTACTTATTAGAATTATTCCCGCATGTTGGTCATACGATTAGCAACACTGACTACACAATCGGTGATGCTCGAATTCGATTCCCGACAGGGACACTTTTCTAGACGATATTAATACATATTTCTATTACTAATATTGTTGACTAACATTTGTATCAAAATCAAACAATTTGCTTACATTTAGGGTTGTGGTGGTTAATATAACGCGTCACTAGTCGCTACATAGTATAAAACAAAGTAGCTTTCCGCTGTCTGTCCCTATGTATGCTTAGATCTTTAAAACTACGCAACGGATTTTAATGCGGTTTTTTTTAATAGATAGATTGATTCAAGAGGAAGGCTCACATGTATAATAACATCTATCTATACATATAATAAAATCGTAGGAAAGTCAAAACTGTACATTGATTATCTTTTTAAAAGCATACTTGGGGCGTGATCTACAATCGATATCGAAGCCAAAAATATAGTTTTTAGAATTTTTGTCTGTTTGTCTGTATGTATGTCCAGGGTAAACTCAAAAAGTACTGCACGGATTTACTTCAAATTTTGCATGAATATTACTAACAGGTTGGGTCAACATAATACCTACATATTATCACACTATCACCTACGGCGGAGGAGCAGTGCGGAGTAAACGAAGTCCGCGCGGACGTAGTCGCTGGCAACAGCTAGTTATGTAATAAAGAAATATTGTTATAAATATATTTAGCAAAACAACGTTTGCCGGGTCGGTTGGTAACGTTTTATAATAGCGCGCTATGTGTAGTCAACGTAAAGCGTAGAAAAATAAAGTTTACAAGATAAAAACCCGGCTTCGCTTGGAAGTCTCATAATACGCAATCTTATATGCTAACCTCAAATTGTAGACATTAAAAGTAGCAGCACTGTAGCGACGGCTTCTTTCAACTGTTACGTTGGTTTAATAATTATAATACTATAGTGTTGCTATTTTTTAATTTCAACTCTTTTATGAACGAATATAAAATAAGTTTCACGATAATCTGTGCTCCGTTCTACAATACTTTAATAACTGCTCACGCCATCTACGTTTAAAAAAATATTTTTTGTGTCATGTGGGCAACACCGTACCGGACCGTTAGACCACAGTGGCGATAAAAATGAGTCTTTTTTCAGTTTTCTGATAAAAACAAGTTGCCCGGGATTTCTTTGCCCGGGGGGAAAAGGGCAATTTTCCGCCCGGTTGGCGATAGGCTGGCAACCTAACTCACTGTGGGACCAAGTATCTTCGGCTAATCGTAAGTGCACTTGTTGTACCTCTGCACATATCTTCGGGGATACGATCGTGAATATACGTTTTTTACTTTTTTAAAGTATATTGGTTTTATTTTCAGAAGGCGCTCGGTCCTAGTGATAAGGCATGTTCGCCGCGAAGACTCCGCGACGTACGAGTGCAGAGCACAGGGCGCCGTGGGCCCCCCGGCGATCGCCGCGGCCAACATCAGCGTCCTGCCCCCCGTCACTGCCACACCTGATACTTGTAAGTCGATCCTAGTTATAAGACAAGCTCGCTGAGAAAACTTCTCGACCTAAAAGTTACAATATACAGCGTATAGAAAAACCCTGTCACATCCGAAGAGGAATGTTGTTAGGACGATGACATTATATAAAATTAAAAAAACTTTTTATTTTAATAAAAGAAAAATATATTTCCCCTTGTTGGTCCCGGGCTCCTTTAAAGAATAGGCCAATTGCCGTTCTACCAGGCAGGTCGTAAAAGGCGACCGATTGGCTATGCGAGTCACTATCATCGTGACTACTAGGTGGTAGAGTTCTGCATTGTCTCGCCCGAGTCTGGTACCACCGCCTCACCTATTACTGCCGCAATAGCGTCAGTGCTTGTTACTGTCGTGTTCCGGTTTGTAGGGTAAGGTAGCCGGTAAACTTATGCATGTGGCATTAAACCTAGCCATAAGATACCAACGCACCATTAACATCTTTGGTGTCTATAGGCGATGGCTGACTCTTTCCATCAGGAAACCCATCTGCTTGTCCCTTTATATGCCCTTGTATATGTATAAACAAACAAAGCAAATAACCAGATGGCTCGCATAATAGTAAAGATGCCCACCGCTCAAAGACAAAAAATCTGATGTCTTTACTGCGGTCGATAGCTTTACATGGCCTCCAGGGCAATGGGATTTTGAACATTAACACATTCCACTCTCGCCACTACAAGATTTTGTAGATTAATTAAAAATCCCAATGACATGCCATCTCACCCGAGCATCAAACCAGGGATCCCATGATCTCAAAACACTAACCACTAGGGAAATGAGGCAATCAGAAAAAGTAATAATGCATATAAAAGAATCCATCAACATCAATGTTACTAGAGGTAAACACGCGTTTCATGCATTGTGTATCGACTCAACACCGGTATTTATGGGAACAATTCACATTCGATTCCGTGAATGTCAACAAAACATGGAATAGAATCGATCGATTACCCATAATGAATAAACATAACCGAACTAATCACACGACAAGTTATTTCCACTTAACTCGGGCCTAAATAGGACGGGTCAGCACTTCTCAAAGTTTGAGACATAATTCTAAAGTTAATATCCTGCTACCGGGTCAAATTCGAAATCTAAATCGTTAAGGAATCCATTTCAAAACACCAGAAACCATGAAAATCAGTCCAGAGTATTTCAGTATGTCTCTGAAGTACCTACTGTCATTGCATTGATATAACTATAGTAGAAAATAATATTTTTATAGGTATATTAAACTTTCGCAGCTTTTTTAAGTGATTTATTAAGGATTAACGAATTACCGTGATTAGCTGTATTTTCCCGTCATTTCGGCGCTGTTACAAGCACCTTGATCATGGCCGAAGTACGGGGGAAATAATCCAACAACTAATCGCGATAAGATCCAGTTAATACTTAATACCAAAATATATATTATAGCAACTTGTAACGCCGGGCGTTTGAGCTTATATACATTGACCGTGGTCACAAGTGCACTGTAACTGTGTGTGTTCTCTCGTGACCATGGTCAGAGTCATTTGACCAAAACCCTTGGCTTACAAATAAGTTTCTACTCATATTTAATATATGTGCAATTTTAGAATATTTATATTATATTGGCCAATTACGTAGTAACTTTGTTTACTATTGTATACACGTAACTTTAATCACCGACGAGTAGCTAATGGATGTATAATAGGTATTAAAGTGATACAATATTTTTATAATAAATAATGGAACGCCATAATTTTAACGTTCTTACTGTTATATCGCCATTGTTAAATTATTCCAATAGAACTCACCTATGCTATTAGTTTTGTAGAGATACAAACTTTACTGATGCTGTAATTAACAACTGTTGAGTTTAATATTTTTACACATAAAATTTAGTTTCCATGTGTTTAAGCTCGCAAATCTCGAAAATAAAGTATCTTCACGCCCATACCCAAATGAGTAGGCTGAGGTACAACAAGTGCACCCACGATTAGCCGAAGATACTTGGTCCCACGATTTGATAGGTGGCAAGCCTATCGCCAACCGGGCACTTTCCAATCACGGGCAACTTTGTGTTTCTCAGAAAACTGAAAATTCATTTTTATCTGCCCGACCCGGGAATCGAACCCAGGACCTCATGTGGTCAACGCCAACGCTGGACCACTAAACCACAGAGGCGAATCGAAAATAATAAACTAATTAATTTGAAATCTTCATACACGTCATATATTGCCCTCTATTGCATGAGACGAATGCCGCTTCAGCTTGAAAAGTTAATGCTGTCCATAACTTTGCATCGATGACCATATGTTCCGGCAGTGGGGTTTCTTGTTGAATCAGACATAGTAGAATATACATATGTCGATTCTTGTTTCCTGTTTGCTGTCTTTTGGATATTATCGTCTAAATTAGACTTTTCAACTATAACATTGATAAAATTTTAAAAAACAAGAGCTGGCAGGAAAACTCATTTCTAATGGTTTCAAGGAAATAACAAGTGCAATTCATCCAAATAAAAGCTTCTTCACACTAATGCTAGCCAACCGCTTGCATTTCTTTAAGACGCAGCACAGTGTATCGCGTGGAACATGCTAGGTGGACAATATTATTTTATGTTATATAACGATGCTCTTACTTATTTCAAATATGGGTAGTCATGTTTTTGTAATAAAAAACGAAAAAAATTATGATAGCAAAAAAATATTTTCAAAAATAATATATGAGCAACAATTAACTTAGCGAGTACTATGAATGCTGTAAATTGCATGCAGTTCAGATCGAATAAGTATCAAGAGGTATGTACAATATAAATCTAAATACATAAAATTACAAATAGTAACAAAACAATCATAGGTTTATTTACAATAAAAGAAAATATATGCATGAAAACTAAAACTAAGCAGCAAAGATAATATTTCATAACGTAACCTAATAATCATCATCAGAGTCTTCTGATGAATCGTTTACTGTGTAATCGTCATCATTTTGTGGAACTGTGCGATAATATGATGACGTTTCCAGTCTTGATTCTACTATACTAGGGCTTAAAATTAACTTTAAAACCTCTGAACATATTTTTTCCGGCTTTTTTTGGGGAATCTCTCGAAGGCTATTGATCAAGGGATCAGATGTTATAACCAACATTGACAGCAAGTCTCTGTTCGTGGCAACACGCGAGCACTTGCGGGTGTTGTACTCCCTAAATCTGCGGCAATCTTTATTACGTGCTTCCTGAGCCTCTTCGGAAAGCTGCCCAATTGGAAGCAATGCAGCTTTGATGACCTCTGTACTATGAATTAATATTTTATGTACAGTAGCAGGCATACAGTACCACGAATAGAGACTTAGATAATGTCTTCTGGTTTCAAGACAAAATTTATTAAATTCAACTAAGTTTATCTCGAATCCAGAAGACAAAGTCCTCAATATTACATCGAACTGTTTGATGATTTCAACATCCAATCCCGTGATCTGAGCACTCATCTCAGCATTCTTAAAAAACCGACGAGCCGTGTTTCCATCGTTTGAAGAAACAAATCCTGGCTTTGGTTTATCTACAATAAGTCCCATCTCGTTCTTAAATTTTAACTTAATTTCGTCGGAACGAACCTTGATATCTGCTTTGTCTTCGTTGCTTCTAGCCTGCCATTTCTTAATATTCAACTTGTAGCTGATATGTAAAAGGCATTCGAAGCAACAAATCCAAGCATGAAGTGTAGATAAACCAAAGCCAAAATGATCTTGGTTGCTGTTGAAGTTCGCGGGTTCATCATTCATCGTCTTGGGGGTGGCGCCACAGATGAAACACTTTTGAGTTGAACGAGTTTCCGTTAAAGCGTTGCATACCTTTCCGTCTGTCATTGTCAGCAAAAGTTCGTGTTTCACAGAGATTTGAGAATCACCAAAGTCGATACGTGTTGGAAGAAGAGCGTTAACTTCTTCCAACAATCTATTTGTCTCCGTTAACGTGAAGTCATTCGTTTCTTTAGCAAATATTAATTTGATTGGGCGACAATACAATGTTGATGAAGACCGAGGATTTTGCTAAACAATTTTGGCCCCATCATATAATCTAAGGGGAACTAAAGAAAATACGAAAAGAAATTCGTCCGTATCTTCAGTGTTCTCAAATCTCTGTTTGTATGTGCTGTGCCCAGAACTTCCATCACATCCCCATTTACTTACAAGTGTAAAAGACGAACTTGTTGCGAGGACACTGCTGATAACTTCATGCTGTGCTAATACTAAACGTTCCACTGTTTTGTTTAATAATGCTTGCAAATTTATTTCAGCACGTGTTTCTGTTACAGCAATGTGCTCCTGTGCAGGATAACAGGCCTGTTTAGATTTTGTCAAACTATAATATGATGGAAACACATTATGTCCTGCCTTCATAGACCACTTTCTTGTTTGTTTGTACGCATGTGTTGTTGACTTAGAATCTATATAGTAAGCTAACGCTTCGTCACTACTTAACTGCCTAGGATTAACATTACTGGTATCCTTAGACTTAACATTAATAACTGAGCTTTCACTAATGTCTCTAATTACGCTGGCAATTTTCCGTTGTCCTGCTGAACGCGCAGCAATTTCGGCAGCTGTCACCAATTCACTGACACTTCGCGATTCTACGAGATCCACGACTCGACGTTTTTTGGTTTTAAACGACGATTCTTCGAATTCTTTGCGAGGCCTTCCTGCTGAAATCACAGCCTCACTCGAAGTTGATGGTTGTGGCTCAAAAGAACTCACAGTAAACTGTATATCTTCTTCATCCAGCCAGGTCTTATTTTTAATTAAAAAACGCTCCTTCGATTTTCCTGAAGCCAACCATTTGACACCAATTTTATTGGAAAAGTTGGATATCTTCAACTTTATTTCTTTTTGGCTACATTCAGTAATGTTACCAAAGTGAAATTTTGAAGAAAGGTACTCATATATACCCGAGTTCTTTTCATTTTTTGTGGGTTTCAACCACTCTTCAAAAAATTCTACCCTAGAAATAGAGTATAAGCGTTCTGAAAAAAAAAAGAAAAGAATATGTTGTACTGAAGTGTGCTAAACAATTTGTGTATTTTTATGAAGAATAAAGTATTTCCTATGATATATCAAAGAACTAGCCCGGATAAAGGTGAATGTCTGCAAAATTAACTCTTTAAAACTATTCTTTCATAAAAAAAATACGTTAAAATATATAAGCTATGTTAAAATTATACCTAAAATTCATTTGAACAGATTCAGATTTTAAAAAAGGTTTTTTAAATAATAGGACTTACCCTCCGTGTTGATATCCATCACAAACACTCAAAATATTAACTATAAGCCACTATGGATGTGTACGAAAGTGTCACTAAACTGCAACTGATTGACTGTAACGATTTCATTAAACTCAATACCTGACTTCTAACCACTATTCCTTATCAGTTAAGCATTTGACAAACAACCGATTCTTGGAATCTGGAGATTAGGGGTGTTGTTTACGTTTTGCAATTAAGATTTCCTGGAAATGATAACATGAATTTTGTCCACCTAGCATGTTCTAGGCGAAATACTGTGCGCAGATTAGATATCACGTGAATTACTGTTTCACACACATCCACACAGTACCTGTCACTTCCTTTTGACCGCCCCGTTGGTCGACTGGTTAGTGACCCTGACTACGCAATCAACGAGGCTCGGGTTCGATCCCCGACGGGGACAAGTATTTGTGTGATGAGCATAAATGTTTGTATTTCCGGGTTTGGGTGTTTATTATGTATTTAAAAGTATTTATATATGTATTTCTATGTATTAGTATCGTTGGCTAACACCCATAACACAAGCAAATAATTTGCTTACTTTGTTGGGGTTAGATCAATAAGTGTAATTTGTCCCGAAAATATTTATTTATTTATTTATTTTGGCCGTAACACAAAAGTGACAAGTGTGTGTTTTTAGTGCCACAAAGCCACTCGAGTCGGACTCTTACTGATCCTTAGGCGTTGCGAAAGATGTTAGTTTTTGTATCTTCTATCGTATTGATTATGACGAATTTTCCTAAGGGATAATCGACTTAAATTCACATACAGGTTACGTTATTACTTATAAAATTCCATCATCACGTCAAAATATGAAATTCCGCCATCAACATCTTGATCTCTGGAAGTCCACTACAGAATAATATTCGTTTTTGTCTCATATGATTGTCACTGTGAAATCTATTGCTAGCAGTGCCAGCGTGTTTTCAAACCATTATAACATGGAGGTATTCAAGAAAGAGCCTACTCATTCCTTAAAGGCCGGCAATGCATCTGCAACACCCCTTATGTTGCGGCTGTTCATAGGCAGAACTGATCACCTACCATTAGGGGAATCTCTGGCACGTTTGCCACCTATTCTATAAAAAGCAATAATATTATTATAAAATAAGGTTACATTTTACAAAACTAAGCTATATTCTAGGGTCGTGAAATTTAAAACAATATAAAATTAATACATATTTGGCTGATTCTTTAGTGACAAACTGTCACATCATTCTTTTCATTTAAGATAAGAAGTGACAGTATGCTGTAGTAGTATGCTACTTAGGATTTTCCTAAGCTAAGACATTGTTGGTGCAGTTGGCTAATTATGTTTAATATCGCACCTACTTATACTGTAGTAAATAAACATAAATCTATCTGGTGGCTTAGGCAACATAAAAAAGAAAAGTAAGAAAAGAATAAAATGTATGGGATTGACATAAGTCGCGCTAAATCACAAAGTCAATCGTCATCGGCATAATTATTGCTACAGACGATGACGAATTTAGATATCGTTTCATTACGAAACGATGTTACTTTATCTAAACCTGATCACTTCACAGATTATTATTTCTATTTAATTGAATCGATCTCCATGAACTTAATAATCTAAATAGAACACAGATCAGCACTTCTCAAAGTTTGATCCATCTCTACCACATCTAAAATGAATTTAACATAAAATTTAAAGTGGTATTTCCAATTATTTGTCATATAAGTTTTTTAGTAATGAATAATACAAACACAGGAAAACTGAAAAAAGCAATTTCAACATAGTGTTTCAATGTGTTTCTTACTCTCTATATTATTCATTTATTAGACTAAGTAGGTAAATAGAGTTTAATGCTTGCATATAATATTTTCAGACTTTTTCTCTTGATTTGTCTTGCCATTGTCAGATTTCATTTTTTTTATCCTTGACAACATTCTGATTTATAATTTAGAGGATACAGTATAAGTATAATATAAATAAAATAGAATAATAATATAACTAAGTAATAAAACCTATCAACGTTTATCCTAATATCGCAAGTGACAAACGGACATTTCATCCTATATACAAACAGGTTACAATGAATTCTTATAAAGCTTGATAAAAACAAGCAGGTGTTTACGCGAAAATTTCGGATGATTAATAAAAAATATGAATTGTAGCGCTGGACAAGCGCCAATAACCTAGAACTATTTACTATGTCTATTTTAAAAAAGAACAATGAACATAAACATGAATAGGCTAAAGTAAATAGGTCTATTACAGGAGGATACATTTTATTCATATGAAATTATCAAATTACACTAACCGCAAGAACTTAAAATAAAATTGATGGCGCATTTACATATAATTGAATGTTATAACCTTTAAATACTAAAAGTACTATAAGGATAACTTATTTTTGTTCTCTTGTGAAAGGTAGAGTGAACCGCGTAGAGATAAAAGTTCCGGATTAAATCGTAGTGACCGATTTGTTCTTGGGTGATATGAGTGATGACACTCGTTGCCGCATTTAAGAAAGAAAGAAAGAAATCATTTATTTGAATGAATACATTCATAATCAATCATAACGACAATCTTGCGATAAATGGAACAATAACTTTAGGTGCTCATCCGCGTATGGCGGAATTAATACAAAACCACTATACTCTAGGCTGACTAAGATTCCAATTTTTGAAATAACTCTAAACAATCTCAACAACACATTAGTGATTAGCCCAACCCGGTGATCAAACTCGAGACCTCATAACCTGAGCCAAATAAACTGATAACGAGTTATAGATCTAATTCTTGCTTTAATTAAACCACATTTATTATTAACTAATGTATCATAAATAACTCATGTTATAATTTTATTTTTCACTCAGCACCTCGTTTGAAATGTTATTATGTAGCTAGTGTAATATATTTAATTATTAAGGAATCTTGTAAAATAATAATATGACGAATTTACTTCTTCGAATTTTTATATTCTAAGCATCAGACTATGAGTCAACTTATCAGCAACACAGAAGTGTCACACTGCGTGATGAAGATCAAAAGTGAATCAGTAATGGACTACAAAAAAACCACAATATTTTTAGTTTTTACAACTAATTAATATCAGCCTAGAATTCACATTTTTTAGACATTTAATAATATCACACGTCAATTCATTGAACGTGAATATTATCTATATGTTAAAATATGACCTATCTCATACATTGAGATTATAATTTAGGTTAATGATGAACAAGATGTTTCATGTGAAATTATTTACGTTTCAGCAATGCTGGGTGCACCGTGTCCGATGCCCGATCCAGCGTCTTACTGTCTCAATGGAGGCACTTGTTTATTCTTCGAGCTAGTACAGGAACAAGCTTGCAAGTGAGTATTCAGACTTAAAAAAATATAATTCAATCACTATTATATATTCGAATGTTTAGGTATACTTTTTTAAGGTTTTTAACGTTTAAGTTTGCTACACAAATAGTGCACGTTCAGACTTAATACTTAGTATCTCAAAACAAACATTGTATCCATTATTAGTTCTTTACTGAACCTGTGACGAATGATGGTGAGATTTGTTAAAGTTATTACCAGCTCCATTTATCCTAACACTGCCACTCACCACATCAACAGTTTCATAATCACCATTATGATACCTGGTAAGGTTTTATGTATTTCATAGGACATCAAACAAACAGTTGGTAACCATTGCCTATCAACAAAGACGTTTTTGTGGTACGTTGATATCCATATGGTGGGGTTATATTGTCATATGCATAAGTTTACTGTTTACCTTACCCTCCAACTTCATTAGATTTTGTAGTCTTAAACTAAACTTCTTACAAGCGCAAATATTTAAAATGTGGAATGAGCTTATGGAATCTACTGAGGAATTGTCAGAAACGTTAGATATTTCATTTGTATTTAGGATTTTTAGAGCAGTACAAACTGCTACTATGCGGCCTATTTGCTGGCTTGCATGCTTATTTTTATCAATACCCTACAACAGTAATGACTAATAATAACAGTCTGGTAAACTGTTTTCAGATGCCCAGAGGGATTTAATGGGCAGCGCTGTGAAAACAAGGACGTGTCCAACAGGAGCAGTATGTATCATTCCTACACATGCAAACTGGGCCTCTCCACTTCTTACTACTGTTAGCGAATAACGGAGCACCAGCGCATTTCAATTTATATTGTACTACGTACAGATACCCCGGACATTTCTGGACTTAGAAAATATTGATAGCCTTTGTTTTCATTCATGCTAATTAGTTCATTGGATGTAAGTAATAATGAAGTTTTTATCACGCTCATTTTTTTAAATAATATAACGCTACGTCCATTATTTTATGTGGTTACATACTTTTTAGAAAAATCCTTTAAATATCATTAAAAACTTTTGTAAATATAAATGTTCCTATTATTATTATAGTTAGTAGTTTCAATTTTGCTCGGCGATCCATTTTGAATCGAGTAAAAATTAAACCTACGAATAAAATGTTAATTCGTCAAAAATATTTCGCGTTAATTAGATCCATCTTTTGTATTCTTACACAGGTCACTCATAAAAATATAAAAAGTTAGGCATCTGTAAATATTTTCCAAGTCCAAGACATTTGTAGCTCTACAAAATCTTTGCTTGCAATCAGTAGCGTTTTTTAAAATCTTGATTATTTATTAACTTTTAAAATTGTTTTAGATTACCCGTATTCAATATTATTACAGATATCCAATTAGACAGTTATTGAATTTTGAATAAGCCTTTAGATATTAATCCGCTACTGATTGATAATGGGGTCAGCTGTTTCATTGACAAGTTAATTATAAACAATTCTTGGAAACTGTTTAATTTCGGTAATTTAACAATATTAAATTTTTAATAAAATATTTCACACTCCTAAAGCTCTTGTTTCTCGTTGGACGAGAAATCTTGAAGTTTATATTGATTTTAGGTACTGAATAACTAGTTATGACAAATATCCTGTTGCCGTTATTTATAATTCTAGTGAAGCTTTAAGTTATTTGTAGATTTAATTAAATGTATATAAATAGCTGGCCCAGTGAGATTATTATAATAGAAATTTCTTTTTTATATAATTTTATAATTATTCTAGCATTTTTCCTTTTTCAGTTATAGTTATCAAAATTAGAATTAAACACAGCTAATGACATATTTTTCCTAAAATTGACGTTGTAAATATTTTATGCGTATATTTTTTATTTGCAATTTATTTTGCTGTTATTGTTATAAGGTTTTGTAACTCGTAATAGATAATATCCTGATGAGACTTGCAAGTTATGTATATATTTAGGATAAGTTTTTACTGACTTGAAACATAGACTTATTTACGCTCCTAAACAACTTAAATACTTTGTACCATGTATATTATTTGTTAACAGTAATTTTAACATTGGTTATGGAAAATTAAATTAAGCCCGTAATTTCATAAACTATTTTCCTCAAATAATGTCAATATTTAAAATTCCAATTAAATGACTCCAATTTAAAGCACCTAGTCAAATAACAGTTTTATTTAAATCTAGATAGGCTAATAAATAAATTTTATATTTAATTAATATCTGAGTTTGCGTAATTGGATGCGTGATTGTGGAGGGTGAAAATATAATTTTGCTACAAGATTTAGAATTGAATTAACAAAAGTTTCTAATGCGCTTTAGAACGGGAGCGAAACCACCTATTTATTCAATATTTTGTTGTTATTAAAATTTTCATTTTGTATAAAGTTCTTTGTAGTTATTTATACTTTTGTAATTTAATAGGGAAAAGGACTATTTATTTTAACGCTGATTTTAAAACACAACGCGAAGTGACGTTATTTAAGCTGCGGTTAGGAAGCTAATTGTTTTTAAATCAAAATGAGAATTTTTATTGTCTTATTAAAACCTCTATTACACACAAACTTATTAAGAAAAAATCTTAGCAATTCATTAATTCAATTCAATAAACAAATAATTAAGTCATTCCAAGTCTAATAATAATAATGTATTAGATAGCGGCACTTCGCTAATGAGTCTCACAACAAATACTAAGGCGCAAAATATCAAAAATGTTATGTATTGTGAAAATACCAAAATTACAATAAAAGAATGAGTGTTGGAATTAACAGAGAAGCGATAATTTATTTGTTTTCTTTTCCATTCGCACGATCCTTTGTCCTACGAAAAATTACCAAATAATTGGTGGAATAAATGGAAAATGGTATGTATAGTTATTCCAAATTTTTTCATGCACCTAAATTTTCTATCCGCACTCATTTACCATCATGAAAAAATGTAACTTATTTGCTTTAAAATTCATTATGATTAAGGGGTTACATTTTTTCAATGCTCTTAATTTTTAATTTTTATACTAATGCTTCTCCATTACTAATTAAACAGAAGCATGCACTTCGTTACAACTTATTATTTGTTGTGAGATAACAAACAATAACCAAAACTTTGCATGCAATATTGTAATATATGTACAGATTTCATTTGATTGCAAATATATTTTTGTATTTTATCAGCGAATTGTATGCCAATAGATATATAAAAATACTAACTTGCATATCTTTAACGAACAAACATTTCTATTATGAAATATTAATATCAACACGATAATACAACTTGAATTTACTATCTACCTAAAAACCAGAATCAGACATTATAAGCACACTGCTTGCAACAATTCTTCTTACTATACTACTCATATTTAAATAAAACGTAATTTCAATTAATTTATCAGTATATATTTGTTTTAATGAGTCTGTTTCACCATATCTCTAATAAACAATAGGTAGTTTACTTTTTTTACTAACTACTCTTCAGTTTAGTTCTAAAGCAGTGCGTGCAAAGTAAACTGAATGGCGCCAGGGACTCTAATTTATTATGTTTCACCATTTTACACAGATAAGGCGATGGCGTTGGGCCCCATTGTCTTATTTGTCAAGCTTAATAAAAACCTAATATTATTTGCGAGAAACCAGATCGATGGCTACATGTACCTATCACACCCGTACCACGTGTGATTGTGTCTCTATGTTTGAGATTTCAAAATAATATAACTTTTGTAAAAATATTTCAGGCAGGTTATAGTTTTTAAAATATAAAATCGCTCTGCTTTCATATTTTACCAAACACTTTAAACTAGTTCGTAAACGGTTATATAAAGAGAATTAAAATACCAAGATAGTGATAAACTCGGTTGGAAGTAGGTTGGTAAAATGTTTCGGCATTTAAATCATTAAAGTTGCAAGTACTTGCTTGAAATATGTATCTATTACCATCACTCATGTTCGATTTACCGCCCCGTTGTTAGAGTGACTAGCGACCCTGACTACGCAATCGACGGGGCTCGGGTTCGATCCCCGACGGGGACAAACATTTGTGTGATGAGCATAAATGTTTGTATTTCCGGGTTTGGGTGTTTATTATGTATTTAAAAGTATTTATATATGTATTTCTATGTATTAGTATCGTTAGCTAACACCCATAACACAAGCAAATAATTTGCTTACTTTGTTGGGGTTAGATCAGTAAGTGTAATTTGTCCTGTGAATATATATTTATTTATTTATGTTTGTGCTAGTTTACGGACATATTGCGAAATTGGAAATCCTACGAGAACAGGAATTATGCGGGGGAAAGCCCCAGGACTGTCTAACTTTTAAAACATGGTCATAAGGCTTAAACTACTTATATTTTAGAAATTGTTGGCGCGAACGAAGTCACGGACACAGCTAGTTAATAATAATTAACTACATATTACAACATTAATATTCTTTAAATTGGGTTGCATGAATTTACTAATTTTGTATATTAGAATGAATAATATTATTATCACTAACAATAAATATACGAGTTCGTAAAATTAATACTTCTTGCAGTAATAACAAAAGCTCATTAAATAATATTTATTTACTTATGGGATGTAACGATATACCTATCGATTTTTTAAAACATATGTATGTTACATAAACATCAGTGCTGAAACTTCTTACATCGACGATACCTCGCTTTTTATGAACTAAGTTTTATTATAACGTCATCTATAATTGTAACTCGCCAATTAACCAAACCGATGACAATTTGAAGTTTAATGGGCGGATAAGCACCCGATTAGATCAGATTTAAGGAAAACGCGTTTTTTTTTAATTTAGAGTAGTGTTCAATCACTCAGATTTTGTTTGAAATAGTACAGAACAAATATCCATGTATCGTTAATAAACGTCGATGTTTTCGGCATCTATGTTTCGCTTATGAAAATATCGATGTGTTATCATCGATTTTGTAAGAGCGATGTTCGTCCCTAATCTTCCAATTTAAAAAAAAAATTAAATCCGGACATGATTTAAAATTTCACACCTTTTTCTAACAAACTTTTTCAATAAAGATTTTTTTACTATTACAATTTTTACTTTAATAAAAGACGCCATAGATTATCCCTCTGAAAAATTCTAACAAAAGAAAGTATACTATAACTAAAGTGTTTCACTTTTTAAATCCTACATTTAATTTCAGATTTGGGAGAAAGGCTATGGTGAAAAACAGAGCAAAACAAGAAAATCGACAATAGAAGAAATACACCTACAGATGTATTGAAGTAAAAAGCATTCCTGCATAATATTTTGTATTTTTAGCTTGATGTTTAAATACTAGCCTAGGTACTTATTTAAGAAAATACTGCCTTATACCCACCGTCCTTATTTTTAACGATTTCCATAGAAACGTTTATTTTTATGCTTAAATGTAGTTAGGTATGTTATTGGTCTATACTGTTATTAATCAATAATATGCTGGTTTTCAGTTATATAGATGCAAAGATTAAAACAGTAATTGAATATCATTTTTGCTAAAAAAAATCGACAGACCTAATCGGTGCTGATATTTTGAAATCTTATCATTGCAACAGTGTCTATGTCTTTTTTAAAGTCTCTCACCCTCTCTCTCGCTCTCTTTCTCACACACACACACACACACACACTTAAGCTGCGGCTAAAAACTTTGATGACAGCAATGACTGACACTTAAGTTATACGGAAATTTTTGCCTAGACAGAAAATATTCATTCTATTTTTTAGTCTCACTCGTCTTTTTCTAATTCACCGATTTTTCCAATTTACTTCAAGTGATTAAGTATTAATCAGTTTACCTATTATATGTTTTTATTAATTACTAGCTGCAGCGTGCAGCCTATGTGCTATTCCAGGTCATCATCTACCTGTGTGCCAAAGTTCATTACTACTACTTACATCTAAACGTTACTTACATCTTACAACGTTCAGTTCCGCGATCATTTGGAAGGAAAGGCTAAACTAGCCCCCAAAAAGCTTGGCGTACTCAGTAGAGCAAAGCAGTACAATTTTCCATGGCCCAAATTCGACCTCATATGGAGTACTGTACTCACCTCTGGGCCAGAGCTCCTCAGTACCAGCTTCTTCCTCATGATCGCATTCAACGTAGAGCGGTTCGAATCGTCGACGATCAGACTATTTCTAATCGGCTTGACTCTTTGGCGTTACGCAGAGATGTAGGTTTGCTTTGCATCTTTTACCGTATGTATTTTTTTTTATAGAAGAGGGGGCAAACGAGCAGGAGGTGCACCTGATGATAAGTGATCACCGCCGCCCATGGACATCCACAATACCAGAGGTCTTGCAGTTGCGTTGCCGGCCTTTTAAGAATGAGTAAGCTCTTTTCTTGAAGGCCCCCAAGTCGTATCCGTTTGGAAACACCCCTGACGGTAATTGGTTCCACAAGTAGTGCGAGGCAAAAAGTGTCGAGAGAAACGCACAGTTATGGATTTCCAGACATCGAGATGGTGAGGATGGAATTTCAAATTTTGACGCGATGTCCGATGATGGAATTCGGCGGCAGGAATTAATCCAAATAACTCGTCGGAACACTCCCCATGAAAGATACGATAGAAGACACAGATTGAACCAACATTTCTGCGCAATGCCAAAGAGTCGAGCCGTTTCGAAATAGCCAGGTCGTCAACGATTCGAACCGCTCTACGCTGAATGCGATCAAGAGGAAGGAGCTGATACTGAGGAGCTCCGGCCCAGAGATGAGACCAGTACTCCATTTGGGGCCGAATTTGAGCCTTATAAAGTTTAAGGCGATGGGCCGGCAAGAAGTACCGTCTCGCTCTGCTGAGCACACCGAGCTTTTTGGAGGCTAGTTTAGCCTTACCTTCCAAATGACCGCGAAACTGAACGTAATTCGATATGTCGACTCCCAGAATCCCGATACTAGCTGAGGCTGTCAGGAGAGTATCCCCAAATCGAAGTGACACGACAAAGGGTGTCATTTTAGCGGAAAACGCGCAAAGCTGTGTCTTGTTAGGGTTAAAAGTGACCAGGTTTTGACGACCCCATTCCGAGACATCGGTTAGTCGATTCTCAACTTCGGACACAAGCTTGTTTCGGCTCTCTTCGACGTGTTCCCGAGAAATACCGCTTCGGCCGGAGTATGTAGCATCACCAGTACTGTCATCTGCATAGCAATATATGTTGCGAATTCGCATCATGTCATTGATATGCAGAAGGAACAGTGTCGGTGATAGCACGCAGCCTTGTGGAACACCAGCATTGATAGATTTAAGGTCAGAGCACGCACCACCAACTACGACCTTGATGCTCCGATCAGCCAAAAAACTGGTGATCCACTTGCATAATTTCTCGGGAAGCCCATAGGAAGGCAGCTTCGACAGAAGCGCTCTGTGCCATACCCTATCAAAGGTCTTCGCTATGTATAAACTAACTGCCAATGCCTCCTCCTTGGACTCAACTGCTTCCGCCTACCGATGTGTTAAGTATACTAGAAGATCACCAGCTGAGCGGCCGCGACGGAAATCGTACTGGCGGTCGCTAATCAGCTGGTGCTCTTTTAAATACTTGAGGAGCTGCGAGTTGATGATTGTCTCCATAATTTTGGAGAACAGGGGGTTATGGCTATCGGCCGATAGTTAGACGGATTAGAGCGATCTCCTTTTTTAGGGATGGGATGCACTAAAGCTGTCTTCCATGAAATTGGTACTACGCCGAGTAAGTAGGAGAGCTGGAATAGGCGTGTTAGTACTGGCGCCAGCTCTGGAGCACATGATTTAAGTACAATCGGAGGGATGCCATCTGGTCCACTCGACTTATGGACGTCCAAGGAAAAAAGTGCTTTACGTACGGAAGACTGCAAGAATTTTAATTCCGTCATAGAACTATAGCACTGCGGGATGGTAGGCGGTGCATTTCCTTGGTCGCCCAGAGTCGAATTTTCCGCAAAGAACGAGCCCAAAAGATCGGCCTTCTCCCTTGCGGTACGGGCCAGAGAGTCATCATCTCCGTGGAAGAGAGGGCTGTGAGAAATTCCCCAAGACAGTCTTGGCAAGAGACCAGAACGCACGAGTTCCCGAAGGAAAGCAAACTAATTTCTCGCCAATTCTGCCAATGTATCATGGGGAGTGTTCGGAAGAGTTATTCGAACTAATTTCTGCCGCTAAATTCCATCATCGAACATCGCGTCAAGATTAAAAGTTCCATCCTCACCACCTCGATGTCTGAAAATCCACAACCGTGCGCTTTTGTCGACACTTTTTGCCTCGCACTACTCCTTTGTGGAATCAATTACGCTCGGGAGTGTTTCCGAACGGATACGACTTAGGGGCCTTCAAGAAACGAGCTTATTCATTTTTAAAAAGCCGACAACGTAGCTGCAAGACCCCTGGTATTGCAGTTGAACATGGGCGACGGTGAGCACTTACCATCAGATGCACCATCTGCTCGTTTGCCCCCTCTGCTATAAAAAAAAAACTTCAGCGTTAACTATGTTAGCTTTTGTCGTTTATCAGAATTATAATGATAATATTATAAGGAAAATGTTTCGGGAAATTGACCTACCTGCAGGCACACGAAATTCGAAACAAATAAATTATAATTATAGCCGTGCTCTATCGTGAGAGTTTAAGAAGGGTCATTAAAGTCAATACGCTGTACACGGGCGTTGAAAATCTTAGCAGAGACTATTTTTTTAAGTCAATTTTCTAACAATCACCTTTTTCTTACAGTGAATAAGTTCGTAATTCAGATAGAGCAAAGTTTAAAGCAGATCTGCATAAAGTAGATAGTTTTACAGACGACCAATTATTATAAGCTTTAAATGCACTCATTCTGATATAAACTAGCATTCTGACAATACAGCCCCGTAGGACACCAATATTGACATTTAATCTGATAAATATTTAGCCAGAAATCGGGATTCACGCTTTATAGCCCAAATATAAGGATTAAGGATAAGAACCCAAATATACAGAAAACCTGACCAAAAATAATACGATGTTGCCGAGTGAAAAAACCTATTCCTAAATCCTCTTTGTATCCTGAAATTCTTGAAAAAGCACTGCTCTTTTTGTCTTCGCTTTTGATAAGGTAATAAAACTAATGGCTTTACAACAGTTTATAAGTCAATCTTTGCCTTTGCACAAGAACAATATGAACGCACATCGCCAAGCTTCGTAATTCGTATACTCTATCAGTTCTCTAACAAGTATTAGAGAAACATGATAAAGGATTCCAAGCACTTAGGAGAACACAATATTTATTTTAGACTTTCGTTTTATAATATTTTCACTTTAGGGTCTAGCGGTTCTAGTCTTAATATAGACGTATGCGGACCCGGTTCTGCTATGTATCTTTGACTCTACTATCTTGGGTTGGTCAAGTCATTCTGAATGATTTTATCGGTTTATCTGAATAACAATACTTGCCTGAGGCTGGATTCATGCCAGATTTGTCTACATGTTACAATATTATGTTAATAAGGATTGATAACGATAGTCACCTACCTTTTTAGGGACTTGCGCATGAGCGCGTTTTTGAATTGAAAACCTCTTTAACCACGTTGAGCGATTAAGCGGGGAATTCACTAGACGAATATGCCCACCGGACTTTGCTACTATAGGCAGGGAAATGTTATATAGTGCTATAGGTCTGTGCAAATGTGTGTCAAGTGTATTAGTGTACGACGCGGGCCGTTCGGCCTATAGTAGCCAAGTCCGGCGGACATGTCTGCGGGCTTGCCCACGGGCATGTCTGTCTGGTGAATTCTCCGCTTTAGCAGTAGGAGGAAATCTTTGGATTCGAGGAAATCTTATGGATACCGAAATTCGCAAATCTCGTCATGTCTGTCGTGTTGTACTAGATTGATAACGCAGAGCTGCCTATGTACATAGCAATATTTTTGGCCGTTCTGAAGCGAGTGCTAAATCACATAGTAGGCTTGAAAGGATAATAGTTAATACATTTGTAAACTTAAATAATAACTATTTGTTAACTTATTACCTATAAACACTAGTTCACCCGCGTGTAGTTTAATATGTCTTAGATATTGTTTTCCATACAAACTTTCATCCCCTGTTTCAGTCCCGTAGTGGTTGATTTTTGAAAAAAAAAAGTTAGCCTCTACTGGACCCGATTGAAGATCTTTTCAATTATCTCTATGCTAAATTTCATCAAAATCGGTTCAGTGTAAAGTCGTAACAGGCAGACATTAGCCTTTTTTGATATTACTAGCTGCAGCTTGCAGCCCGCTGCATTACATAAGTTTTGGTGAAATACGCGAGAACAACTCATTTTTTCGAGATAAAAAGTAATCTAAGTGATATTCCAAATCATCGCCTACATGCGTGCCAATTTCATTTAAATCCGTTCAGTATTTTTTGCGTGATAGAGTAAAAAGTATCCAACCATCCATACTTTCGCATTTATAACATTTTAAATATACTTAAGACATAGATAATAGTACCTGTCGATTTGACTGCAAATTATTTAAGGTTTGAGTTTTCACTTCTGTCGGCCTTATGACTGTGTCTGTTTTTTTTTAAATTGTTTAAGAACACTTGTCTGAAAAGGTCTTCTAAATTAAATTTCTGCTTTAATAATCTGATGTAAATTTCTTCATTTTTCTTCTACATTTTTTAGTTGTTTTTCATCATTTAAGTATATACCTACCTTAATAATTATGTACTGAGTCCACTTGTTTCCAAAATTGCTCCTATGTGTAAATTTCGTGTAGCTAAGATATTAAGTTGTAAAAACAATTGTACAGTATTATTTGCTGATTAAACATATTTATTATACTTTTCTAAAATTAACTATTTTGTAAGTGCTTTGTTAAAATAAACTGATTACGAAAATTAATCTTTGATTTCATTTCCGGTATTTACATTTTTGTTCTCTTTCTAATCATCAACAGACTGTCAGTTTTCCTGTCAGGCAGTTTGTAAAAAATGAAGCAGTGGCGGATTTATCAATAGGTTCGTGAGTCCCTAGCTTAGGGCGGCATAACTCTAGTAATAGTGGATTCCAAGATACAAGACCTATTGGGATTTTGTAGATTAGTTAAATGATAGGAAAAATAAAAGGTTATAGCTATGTTGTTTTTCATTTCAATAGTGAGGAAAAAATACAGATTTTTTATTATGTTATAAGATAGCAAACAAGCAGATGGGTCTCCTGATGGAAAGAGTCAACCATCGCCTATAGACACCAAAGGCGTTAATGGTGCGTTGCTATCTTGTGGCGAGGTCTAATGCCACATGCATAAGTTTACCGGCTACCTTACCCTCCTAACCGAAACACGACAGCGACAAGCACTGGTGCTATTGAGGCAGGAATAGGTAAGGCGGTGGTACCAGACCCGGGCGAGACAATGCAGAACTCTACCACCTAGTAGCCACGATGGTAGTGACTCGCATAGCCAATCGGACGCCTTTCACGATCTGCCTGGCAGAACGGCAGTTGGCCTGTTCTTCAAAGGAGCCCGGAACCAATTCGGATTTATTTATTTTACTTACCCGCTGATTCAGGCTTGTCTACGAGAAATTCCAGAACTCGACGAAGAAACCAATTATATTTTCAAACTGTCGCGAACTTTCATATGAGCCGAAGTGATACTTGGCTCTTGATGAGTACAGTAGTGTTTGTTTCTCCCGAAGATACTTCGTTTGCGAAGTTAAACGTGCGTTGGTAGCCAATCGGTTGCCTTTTACGACCTGCCTGGCAGAACGGCAGTTGGTCTATTCTTCAAAGGAGTCCGGAACCAACAAGATAAAAAAATGTGAAAATAAAACAGCTTTTAAAACAGTGACATGAAAACACTGAAGCTTGTCAGGAATGGTGGGTTGACAGCTAAAATTTAAAAATCTCACTATTCAAGTGTAGCGTGAGCGCGGCAGCGAAATCAATTTCTATGTCGATGAGGTACGGCTAATACGGTGGCAAATAACATACCTTTTAGCGAACTCTGTTTAGTGCATGAAACTATTTATTCATCCGAGGTTTAGTGTATACCTAATGCATAGAATCCCCTCTTCTCAAAGCAGTCTTTTCATATGAAAATTTGGCAAGTAGTGTTAACACACAAGACATGGCGAAAATATATGTTTTTGTATATCCAACCTTAAGTGCAAGACTTATAGTTGTTTTTACAAAACAATGTACGAACAGTAATAAAACTGACAGTATCGCGACCGACGCGATTCTATTTGAAATGAGCGCACAATTCAAAATCTTGCACTCATTTTTATAGGACGTTTTTAGACACTGATTCTGCATCCTGGGATTTTTATATCAATGCAATTTTGTGATCCTCCTACCTTTATATTTGTTCTATGCTCCCACTCACTCACGCTCATGAAGTATTAGGATATAAAACAGAATTTTATCGTTAAGCCAAGACTGAAGTATTTTTTTGTTGAAGGTCCGTAAGTCGAATTTAATATTGCAACATCAAGATTAATCAAAATGGATATCCCAGATTTTAGGACTTATAAAACCTTCGATTGTACTTAAATAAAAAAATATATATCATCAATACGGTTCACCAGTTTACAAGTACCTAGTAATTTCATCATCTCGTGTTTTTAATATCTTCACGCCAATATCCCCAAAGAGTTAGGCAGAGGTACAACAAGTACACCCACGATTATGGGCGTACCCAGGTTCTGGGCCAGGGAGGAGGGGGGCAACCGTAACACTATTTTTATCTTAATATCTACAACAGTAGATATCTATAAGTAGAGAGGTAAACAAATTCCAGGGGGGGGGGACAGCTGCCCCTCCCTGCCCCCCACCCCTCGGTACACCCATGCCCACGATTAACCGAAGATACTTGGTCCCACAATGTGAGAGGTGGTAAGCCTATCGCCAACCGGGCATTTTCCAATACTGGGGCACGTTGTTTTATTAGAAAACTGAAAAAAAAACACATTTGAATTACCGGACCTGGAAATCGAACTTCATTAGGTCCCATGTGGTCAAAACTGACACCGGACTACTAGTCAACAGAGGCGAACGTGTTTTGTTAACTTTAATGGTAATTATCGCTAGCGGAAAAATCAACAATACGTTGCCAACTGCTTGCTGGTCACTGGGCACCTCTTGGAATGTCACAGCGCCATAAATGTTCAAGCAGCAACGACTGTCACTAATATACAACGCTATTATGTGTATTGCAATAACTAATCACGATAATTGCGCATTGCGAGATACGTGATAAGCCCGCCGTGTTGGTCTGGACCCCCATCAAAGAAGAGACCATCTGCTAATTCTGCCAGGCAGTTCGTAAAAAGCTAATGATTGACCATACGAGTCACTACATCGCGACTACAAGGTGATAAATTTGCAGAACACTACGTTCTGCAATGCCTCGCCCGGATCAGGTAACACAGCCTTACATAATATTCCTGTTGCGATAGCATAAATGCTTGTCACTGCCGTGTTCCGGTTTAGAGGGTAAAGCAACTGGTAAACAAACACATTTTTTTAATAGAAAAATGGGACAAACGGACGGGAGGTTCACCTGATGGTAAGTGATCATCGCCGCTACATTATCAGAAGACGAAGTTGCGTTGCCGGCCTTTTAAGAAAGAGTTTTTTTGAAGGACCTTAAGTCGTTTCCGTTCTGAAAAAAAAAAACCCGGTAATTGGTTCCACAGAATAGTGCGGGGAAAAAGTACCTCGAGGAATCACACAGTTGTCGATTTCCAGTCATCGAAATACAGAGGATGAAGTTTGGAATTTTGTCGCGATGGTGATGGTGAAATTCGACGTTTTCATATACGTGGAATTTACACACCGCCATCCAGATAGCAACACACCATTAATATATTTTGTGTCAATAGATTAATGTATAGGCGCGCTTTGTATAGCGCGGTGGTCGATACTATGACGGATATCGCAGTCACCCCGATAATGCGAAAGGGTATTAATTAGTATATAGTCTGTGGGCAAGCTTAAAGTTACGCCCACGGATTAAATGGACACGCATTTCAAGACAATTTCTTAGTTTATCAGTCCAGGACGGATCCAGCCTTCGGGTCAGGGAGGGGGTCACATATTTGAGGTTCAATCAAGATATGCTCTAATTTTAATCTAATTCTAATAAATCCATACCTAGACTCCTGTCTAGGGGGGGTCATGACCCCCACAACCCCCTCTGAATCCGCCCTTGTTGTCAGTGTAACTTGCATTTACAGACAGAAATATAGAGTTATGCTACTTACAGATGACATAAAATTACTTCAAGGGTAATTTTTAAACCTTGTCATCTCATTCGGTACGATCAAACAGTACAACATGGTTTATTTATATTTTTTCAGATATAACATATCTACAATTGTATGACATTTTTGACAGTGATATGAGCGTTTGCTCATATGCGCGGTAACACATTTCCATCCCAATGGCGTATCTATTAGTATTCACGTGGTCTGTGGTTACGTCTTATGGCTCCTAATACAAAGTGGACTGTGGAACCTAATAATGGCAAACATTGATGACGACGGTGGTGTCGAGTCTGTCTGCTGTTCATAGTACGTCATTCACTACCCCCGCCCCCCTCAAGAATCTACATCCATCCACATTCGCATTTTTTTAATTTATTTAATAAGGTCTTTTAACAAAAATAGTCAATGCCGGCCTCATAGGTAAATACGTAAGGGTTTAGTATAGATTACTTTCTTAACTTAAAATATTCTTTTATGAATAAGTAAATATTCTTCGCCCTTATTGACAGGGGTTCCATTAGTATGAGATTGATTGCGATTACATGTTTTATATTATCTATTTTTTTTTTCATAATTCAATTGTTTAACTGAATGACACTCCATTAGCAAATGAATAATATCTTCAGTTTTGTCACATACGCATTGTATTTCTTTTGACAATCTTTCTAAATGTAACAAACTTGACAAAGACGTGGTTCTTTCTCGTGTCATATCAGGCCGGCTAGAACAGGAATTATTAGGTAAAATAGCACTTGCATCAATCACGTGAAACATATACCTACGTTATATCTCTGTGTACGAGTTTTGTCATCTCTTTTTATACAGCTGTGTTAGAAAGAGAGAGGGTGAGACCTCAGAATAGGAAAGCAGTATTCAAAATTTGGTTTCAAGTAGATATTAGAAGTGTTGCCTCCAGATATAATACAGCTTCATGGGCAAGAACGATTGGTGATCTTCTGCATAAATAAAATAGAAATAAAAATCTATACAAAATGTATCAAAGGTGATATAATATTACAATACAATTAGAACATAAATTATAAGCTAGACTCATATATCTGGAACGCCCCTTATTCAATAAAGTATGATTCTAATTTTAACAGTACGGTTGGTAACCCTAGCGGCTTTTTTTATTTTGGCCGCTTAGGACAAAGAGCGTGTGATTTATCGCGCGCAATGGAAGAGAGATTTGACCAACATTCTTGTTTATTCGATATGATGCAACGAGGAAACGTTTGTTGTGTCATAAACGAGATACAAGTTTTTTTTGGGCCAAAGTAGTCCTTCTTTCACGCGCGACATGGCACACGCTGTTTATCCTAAGCAGGCTAAACTAATGATTTCATATTATTTTAGACAGACATTCCAGATGTACGAATACCAGATGTAGTCTAACCTATAATATTAGCTGCATGCTTGAAACATTATACTAGTTGCTACACTTATTTTAAAACTTACTAATCACAGCCTAAAACTACATTTATATACACTTAATAATAATGTGGTATTAAATATATGTGTTAGTACTCTTAAAATACTTTTATCTTGAACATATCCCGTGTTGGTGCAGACCTCAGCCAAGCAATTCGTAAGAGGCTAATGATTAGCCTAACTTGTCACTAGAACAACATGTGACAAAATTAAGCATGGCACATTTCACGCATCACTGGTTTATATCACTCATTATAAAATAATTCGCGTGTCACATCAGTTATATGCATCGAAACCGTCTGTTACATATAACGCGAGAGTGATTTAATTTCACGCGAACCAAGATAATACTATATTATCTTGCCTATAATTCGCATAATTTCATCGTGCGAAAGAAACAAAGCAACAACATTTGAGCGACACTGTGCCACCAGCTAGAAGAGAAAGTTTTTTTAATATGTTATATCACTTTACTAATCACTTATAAATTATAATCACTGCGCGTTGATGTAATTGACGATATAAAATGTGACCCAATGTGACAATAATCGTTACTAAAAAAATATAACGGTCGTGATTTATCACGCGTGATATAACAGTGATAAAAACAAACAACTTCACGATGTGATGGTGAAATAAAAGTAGCTTATAACTCCTATCACTAGACAAGATAAATAAATAGGCACTTCTCCATTTTAAGATATTTGCCCAATTTATGGTTAGGCTGGTTACTTATTATGAGACACACATCATGAGATAATACCACTGTCATGGTGGTTGTACTGCACCTCTACGAATTTCTTTCAAGATATGAACTTAACGGGATTCATGTCAAAATCAGATTCATAATGTTTAAGAAATGGAAATTCCAGACTACTTGATTCATACAATTAATATAAATTATGGAAATTCCAGTCCATATGATTCATAAAACTTATATCGACGACGAAAATTACCGCCATTTGGTTCATAAAATTCATATGGACGACGAAAATTCCTGCCATTTTGGTATGCAAAATTTATGATAAATTTATACCAATTGTAGAAATAATATCAATAATATGTTACATTAAATATCCTAACCACATATAATATGCAAAACATGAATGAATAATGGTATATTAACAAACATATTATACTTGTACGTATTTATTTAAACATCAAGTATTAATTTAAAATCTTAAAAATCTAAGCTTTAAATGTGACATATCACTGTGACCAATTTATGTCTTTTTATAGAAATACATACGTTAAAATTAATAGTTTTTGGTGTAAAATAAAATCTTACAAACAGTTTTCCCAGTATTTACAGATGCTCTTAGTCACATATTATAATTTGAATATGTCTAGCTTTGTTTTGAAATGGAGTTTCCCATCGCACTAAACCTAAAAATGTGTAATGAAAAATCAAAACCAACCACTTTGCAGTGATTTTTGAGACACTCCACTTTGCTTTATCAGCCACTTAGGAAACTATTTTTTCAACTGATTCAGCTTGTTGCCAAATTTGAGAATAAGCATACCTCCCTAGTACCCTAATTCACGTAACAAAAGAGCTCTTACACACAAACACGATACAATGTCGAGCCGTGCTTCGACGTAGTATAATATGTAAGAAAATGTGTAAGAAAATGTGTAAGAAATTGCCCCTGTGGTCTAGTGGTCCGGTGTCGAACTTGACCACATGAGATCCCAGGTTCGATTCCCGGGTCGGGCAATTTAAAATTGCGTTTTTTCACTTTCTGACAAAAACAATGTTGCAGAGGATTGGAAAATGTGCCTGGTTGAAGATACCTATCACATTGTGGGACCAAGTATCTTTGGTTAACACTTTGACTCAATTGACATTTTGATAAGTGAACCGGGCCCAAGGAGTACAATCTTATAGCCGTATTAATATAGCCTTTTAGCTCAAGTCGCCAAGAAATAGCATTAAATACAGAAGCCAGCACAGAGCTCGCGTAGCAAAGAGACTGATCTGAAGTGGGCTATTTTAAAATTTTGTTAATTGGCATTGGCATATACAGTATGTGACGCTTTGTAAAGTTGCAAGCGATGAGCCGACAAGAAGTACTGTCTCGCTCTACTGAGCACACCAAGCTTTTTTGAAAACATTTTTCTGGCCTCAAACTGGGAGTCCAGTTCACTTCCATAACAATCTACGTGTTAGATCGCGCTGCTTGCCGTCGCATTACAGATCACTGACATTCAATTTGAGCCCTTATGGTTCACACCAAGTGCGAGCAAAGACCATTATCTAGGAACACTGAAATATTAACTTTTGAAATGTACTTCAAAAGGCGAAGCGTCACCATACAGCTTAGAGTTGCGTTTTATGCTACATTAAATTTTGCACTTATATCTACTGACATAAAATTAATATTTCAGTGTTCTCAGAAAAATCCCTCTCAGCTTTTCATTCTTATAATCTGCGTTTAGCAGCACTTAGATTTATTTAACATTGTCCATGGCGCCACTAATGCTGGCCGCTACGCTACTGTCCCACATTCCACTAAGTATGAGACCGCAGCCTTAAAATTAACAATGTTTATTACTACTAACTTATAAGCTAAAATAAATATAAGAGTTAATCCACCAACTTATAACTAACAATAGTTTCCATTTTATGTAAGCTCGTAGAGAACTGTTTAAGTTGTACGTTTTGAGCATTAGATATTGCTACAGGCTCGGCCTCTGCCCACTTTTCAGGAATACTACAGTCTGGTATGGCATGAACTAAAATATCAAATGAACACCTGCAGTCCAATAACGGTAAATACGAGATAGTGGCTGCAATTTGAAGCATGACATCCCGAATCTCTTGTTTTATTTTCTTTAGATCCTTATTACCAACAGTTTCATTTTTCTCTTTTGATAGTACAGCATCACCTTCCTCATATTGAACATTAAAATCCCAACATTCCAAAACTTCTTTATTAGCTACATTAAGTATTATTAGAGATAGTTTCTTAACTTTTTTATTTATGATCCATTCTGGAAAAAAGCAGTATTTAAATTTTTTAAATTTGGGTGTTTTAAGCTCAAAGAAACAAAAACTATACCGAAGCATCAATCGAGTTCAATCTGATTCACAATATACGACACAGGTTTTTAAGATTTTTAAATAAATTGGTACATTAGCTTGAAAGTAAATTTAAAAACATGAAGTAAGTTTGTTGTCAACAACATAATCTATCAGCATAAAATAATTTAAAAGCTGAAATTTTTAAAAGTTCGAATCGATTTTCGTTTTTAAAACGGCATTTGACGTAATTTTTAAGTACTAAAATGTTGTAGATAAAAAAATAATTAGTTGAAAAATTTTAAAATAGGTATGTTGGAAAAACACTTTTTTCAAAAATATTCATAAACGATAACAGCCGAACAGATAAATTTATTTTGATACAATGGACAGCATTGGGTGCAGTTTTTCAAAGAGTAGGCCTGATTAGGCTTTTTATCATCTATCCAACATTTTAATCAGTTTTTTTAAAAATATCTCAACATCTCCTGGACAAAATCGATTCATATTTTCTTGAAGTCAAATGGAAAGGAACCCCACAGAATGCCATCAACCATGCTTTGATCAATCAAGGCGTTTGTTATGAGATATTTACATACATACACACATACATACATACATGGTGATGTCATTGCAAAATAGTCTATAATGGTTCCTAGAACCTCAAAACTTGGAGATCTGATGAAAACTCGATTTTCGAAAATCAGGGCAAAATCAGTAACATCCTTATCTACATATGTAGCAAAAAGTTAAAAAATGTTCAGAATTGTATTGTAAAAATAGGAGATCTATAATTAGAGAATATCCATAAATTACATCACACGAATTTTATGATTTTTTGACCCCTTCCCCGTTCTTGTCACAGCTGGTCACATTTGTGAGACCCCCCCCCCCCTACCTAGTGTGATGTCACATATTTTACAATTTTACATTGGAATAATGATCTTGTTCGATTTCTTTTATCTATATAGGTGACTATTTAAACGACAAGTACCACCACTGCTGTAGCAGGAATTAAATGAGACAGAATAAGAGCTATAGTCCACACGCGAGCTCCGAGGAATCGGGGACTGAGGTGTGCTCTGTGTATTATCGACTAATTCACTGTACGGGGATTTCGCTTACGGAGTTGATAGACACACGTGTCAGTGAGTTTGTTGTGTATTAAAATCGCGTTTTTACAGTGTCTTAAGCAATTTATTTGGATATTTTTGTGTTATTTGTTTCCGGTGGTGGTAAGTTATTGGATTACTAACATATTTGTGGCCCTTTGGGCTTTGTTAACGTAAATATGGGGGACCATTCCCCCGGCATCCCACCCGATATCCAACATTCTTTAGATTTATTTTCCCCCATCGACACTACGTCACCTGCTGAAAAAAGTGCTCCAAAACGTTCGTCAAATGAAGAACCAGAACCAATTAATACTCCTAAGAGAATAATTAACCCGGAAAACCCTTCTCCATCAATCTCAACAGTATATACACACCCGTCCTTACAATCACCATATATGTACACTACAGATGACAAAGGCCCTTTTATAGTGCATGTGTCACGGACAGAATCAGACCCAGCATCAGGCTTAACTCTACGTCCTATTAAAATTGGCCTATTTTTAACCCGTAATAACATTAGCGGTATAATTAAAGGCGGCGTCAAGAGTGTAGGCAGGAATAGAGTAGCCATAGAATTCAAATCGGCAGAGCAGGCAAATAGTTTCATGAAAAACGCAGCTCTTACACAAAATAAGCTACTAGCTATTGTCCCATCGTACAATGTTACACGCCTTGGCCTTGTCCGTGGTGTCCCTTGTGAATGGTTGATGCAGGAATTTGTTGAAGCGGCTCAGCTTCCTGAAGGCTGTGGTATAATTGTAAAAGCACGTAGGCTCAATAGAAAAGTCTTATCAGAAAATAATGTTCAATGGGTCCCTACACAATCTGTGGTAGTTACATTTGCAGGCCAGGTTCTCCCCACCAACATCTACTGCTTCTATACCTCTTTGGTAGTAGAAACATACTTACTTCCTACCATCCAATGCCACAATTGTTGTCGCTTTGGACATATTAAAATCCAATGTAGGTCTAAACCAAGATGCTACCGCTGCGCCCAAAATCACACTGGCGATGGCTGCGATGTTGAGGAGTCTTCAGCTACTTGTTTATTCTGTTCTGGCAATCATTTTGCTATTAATAAAAAATGCAGTGAACAGTCTAGACAAAAGTCTATTAAGGTTGTCATGTCTCAACAAAATATCCCCTACATAGAGGCCTCTGAGCTGTTTCCCCCAGTGCGCAGGTCTTACTCTGAGGTAACAACTACCCCTTATTCAGTCCCAAGCCCCTATGTAAATGACACCCAACAACTTCACCAGAATCAATCTACATCACAACCGTCTCTCCAACCTAGATCCTACAAGAAAACTGTTCACCTCCCAACCCGTCCAAAGCTTGCTCAAACTAAAGGCTATGATAGACAGGCCCACAATCTTATTTCTGCAACCCCTAAATCCTCTCTGCTAAATGGCTCTGCCCTCCTCCCAAGTGATGAACTTAACACTAACTCTATTTCACCTAATGATAATCTGATTGAACTAGTCCTTGACATATTCAGCAATCTTGTGCTGAAATTTAATGACTGTATACCGACCAACGTTGCTCACAAAATTGTTCACTTAGCTAATCTAGTCCGTCCTTCTGATGGATCTAGTTCACCTCCTGCAATGGAATTGTAGGAGCATTGTACCGAAAAAACCAGACCTGACTTATCTCTTAAACAAATTTCACCCCGTCGTTGCTGCCATCTCGGAGACGTGGCTGCGTCCGAGTTCTTGTTTCAGAATTTCGGGCTATGCCTGTCTCCGGGATGACAGAGATGATGGGTTCGGCGGGAGTTGTCTCCTTGTCAACAAATCTTTTACTTTCTCGCAAATACATCTCCCTGTACACGGTGGACACATTGGTGCTGTTGCTGCTAAAGTAATGGATATCAATTTTCTTTCTATTTACATTCCCCACCCAAATCAAAACCTCCTACCCGAACTCGCCTCTATTTGTTCCTGTATTCCTCATCCCAAAATTATCTTAGGAGATTTCAACACACACCACACATCTTGGGGCTCTTACCACTCAGATTCTTTCTCCCCTTATCTCTTAGATCTGTTTGATAGTATTAATGTCTCTGTTATCAATACGGGATCTCCTACCCATAGAGTATACCCAAATCAAAACCCTAACTCTGCTGTAGATTTAACAGCTTGTTCCCCTAACCTAGCCTCTATCTTACACTGGAGAACACTACCTCACACACTAGGTAGTGACCACTACCCTATCGTGATTTCCTTTCCTAACTCAGTTGTTCCTGTCCCTGCCCCTGAACCACTCTTAAAATATAAGCTGCTTGATGTAGATTGGAACCGATATGCAGAGGAGGTTGATAATAAAATTAGAAGGTTAAATTCTGAATCGATTAACAATGTTGAAAGGTCCTATAACAAGTTTATCGAGATATTATTAGAGAGTGCTGACGCTATTTTTCCAAAGAAAAAAAAGGCTAAAAAACACTTGCTATCTCCACCATGGTGGGATAGTGAATGCTCTGCCGCTGTTAAAAATAGGAAGGAAGCTGAGAAATGTTACAATATAGCCATGACCTCTGAAAACTTTTTGAAATATCAAAAAGCTGCAGCTATGTGTAAAAAAATTCTATTTAAAAAAAAACACAGTGGCTGGAAACGCTTCTGTGAGAACCTAAACCCTAGAACTTCTTCCAGTCAAATGTGGAAAAGTGTTAAAAGGTTCAGGGGTTCCTTAATTCCAGACTCTTCCTCGACCAATGACCACAGCGCTTGGCTCAACTGCTTTGCAGATTCCCTAGCTCCCCCATATGTCCCAAACAGAGATTTCCTGTTCACCTCACCTTGTACTGGTAATCCTGTCTGCAATACAAACAAATTTAATCTACCCTTTTCTCTAGCTGAATTAACATGTGCCTTAGATGGACTTAAAGACACTTCCCCAGGTGAAGATGGCATCCCATTCTCCTTTCTAAAGAACTTGAATACTTTTGCTAAATCACATTTTTTAACAATACTGAACCTTATATTCGTTTCTGGAACAATTCCTAGTCCTTGGAAAAGGCAAATAATAATACCCATCCTTAAAAATGGAAAAGACCCCGCAAACCCATCTTCATACAGGCCTATCGCTCTATCTTCAGCCCTATGTAAAATCCTTGAACACCTAGTTAAAAACAGACTTGAATGGCTTGTTGAGAATAATCAGATCCTACCAAGTACACAATTTGGTTTCCGAAAAGGCAAGGGTACCTTTGACAGCCTAAGCATTCTATCTACTGACATACGAATTGCCTTTTCTAATGAAGAGCATCTTGTAGGAGTTTTCCTAGACATCTCATCAGCTTATGATAATGTTTATCTTCCGCTACTCAGGCACAAGATGCAGCAGCTGAGTATCCCCGAGAGGATTACTAATTTCATTTGTAATCTCTTCATAGATAGGCAAATTATTATTCGGCATCAAGGTCTTCAAATTGCCCCCTTGCACATTTGGTCAGGGCTTCCGCAAGGCTCTGTTCTAAGCCCCCTACTTTTCAACTTTTACACATTCGACCTCGACCAATGCACTAACCCCTTTGCAAATCTCCTTCAATATGCCGATGATCTAGTTCTCTATAAATCGTCTAGCTCTCTCTCAGAAGCATCAGCCTCCCTTAACTCTGCCCTTTACTATCTCAATGCCTGGCTGGATGACCATCATCTTCACCTTTCCGCCTCCAAAAGTTGTAGCGTTGTTTTTACTCGCAAAAGAAATATCCCTATGCCCACACTAGTTTGTAATAATGAAACAATCCCAATACGTAACTCTGTCAAATTCTTAGGGGTGCACCTTGACACTAAGATGTCAGGCGCTACTCAATTTAACTATGTTTTGCAAAAGTTGGAAAAAGGTGTCAATATCCTTAGATCCTTATCAGGTGTATGGTGGGGCTCTCACCCTTACTGTCAGAAGCTTATCTATGATGCCATAATACGTAGTCATCTCGACTATGGATCTTTTATCTTTGAGCCCTGTAATAAAATTCCCCTTAATAACTTGAACTTGCTACAAGCAAAATGCTTACGTATCATAACAGGAGCGATGAAATCCTCACCCAAAAACGCACTACAAGTTGAGTGTGCTGATCCCCCATTAGGTCTCCGTAGGCAATACATCTCTGACAGATTCTTGTTTAAAATTTCTTATTATCCTAATCATCCACTGTTTTCTAAACTAGACACACTCAGTCATAAAATGTCTACCTCCCGTTATTGGATCAATAAAGAACCCACTTGTTTAGTAAAAAGCTTTAGTAAGCTGAGGTCTTTGACATTCCCCATATTTCAAGCTTCTATGGATCCCTTCTTCAAATGTGATTTTGAGGCTCTGATTTATTCCCCTCCAGTCATATTGGATATAGGTATTACAAAAGGTGACCCTAGTGCCAACTCTGCCTTTAATGAGTATGTGCTCCAGCAGTTTTCAGAGTGCCTTTTGATGTTCACAGATGCATCTCAGCAATCAAAAGGTGACTATATTGGATCTGCTGTCTGGATTCCCAAATACAAAGTTGTATTGTCATTTAAAAGCCCTCCTACCACAACTGTATTCACAGGGGAAGGAATTGCCATTTACGAAGCTGTCTCATATGCAGAATCTCATAATATTACTAAGGCAGTTATATTCTCTGATTCCAAAAGCTGTTTAAAAGCCATTATGGGAAATCAGTTTAGATCCAAAACTAGACACCCTGTTATCCTTCTTATTAAAGAGCTTCTATGGAAGTCTAAAACCCGTGGCTTAGAAATCACTCTATGTTGGATTCCTGGGCATTCCGGTATTAAAGGAAATGAGGAAGCGGATAAATGGGCAAAGGAATCTATAATGTCAGGTTCTCTTTTACATTACAAATCTTACTCCCTTGACTTAGTGTGTCATGCAAAATCTCTTTTAAAAGAAACTTGGAACTCCGACTGGCAGACATCTAGGCTACAAACCGGTAGATACTATGGTTCTATCCAACCAACAATCCGCCCTAAGCCATGGTTTTTCAAATTTCGTAAAGGCAGCAAAAGAGCTACGTCAACTATCTGCAGATTAAGACTAGGTCATGCATGTACTCCAGTCTTCCTTAATAAAATTCACGTGAGAGACCACTCTATTTGCGAATGCGGCTTGGATGAGGGTTCTCCGGATCACATCTTTTTTAGTTGTCAAAATTACTCAGTCTCTCTTTATGATATCTTACCTGACTTTATACCTCGCCCTATAAATTTCAAATCCTTACTGTGTTATATTGACTCCCCATTTATCCAACTCTTAAACAAATATATAGACTACTTTGACATTAAGTTATAATATATCAGTGTAGTTATATGTGTAATTATATATCTGTAGTTGTAAATGTGTATTGTGTTTTTAATAACTAACAATGTCTATGTTGTGTTTGTGTCTCCAATCAATGTGGTTGTTTCAGGAGGTGGCAAATATCCCAATAAAAGTGGTAGTAATCGCTCACTGCTAAATAATCACCAACATACAACAATACTCCAACGTGTCTTAGTCACTACGTAGACATTGGCGAAATCCCATTGCCCCAAGCAAAGGGCAAAAGCCATTATATAAATAAATAATAATAATAATAATAATTCACTGTACGTCAACATTCCGCAAAATTCCTCGGAGCTCCTGCGCCGACTGTAGTTTATACCTACAATCAAATTACACAATTAACTAATATTCCTGTTGAATGTTTTTGTGCCAGATTCTGAAATGCAAAATAACAGGTTGTATGAATCAATACCTTCACTTTGATTTAACAAATTTTTGAGAAAATCCTTGATTTGTGGATCTTCAGATACAAGTAAAGGTATCCCATACTGTTGTTCTGTCTTGAAGGTTTCAGGTGGATAAAGTCCTCTTTGAAAAAGGACGGAATTTATTGCAAATTCTGAAAATGAACCAAAAATCCACAATCAATATTCAATATTAAATAGACTGTGGTCCCAGACTCCCAACCAGACCAGACAGGTCCCAACTTGTTTTGATTTATAACAAGCTGAATTTTTGTGAAGAACTTCATTTTAACTTTTTTTATATATCATAAGATAGCAAACAAGCAGATGGGTCTCCTGATGGAAAGAGTCAACAATCGCCTATAGACACCAAAGGTGTTAATGGTGCGTTGCTATCTTGTGTTGAGGTCTAATACCACATGCATACGTTTACCGGCTACCTTACCCTCCAAACCGGAACACGACAGCAACAAGCACTGACGCTATTGCGGCAGGAATAGGCAAGGAGGTGGTACCAGACCCGGGCGAGACAATGCACCTAGTAGGCACGATGGTAGTGACTCGCGTAGCCAATCGGTCGCATTTTACAACCAGCGTGGCAGAACGGCAGTTGGTCTATTATATCTATGGTAACTAATAAACTTGGGGAAATCGAACATTTTGTTTTAAAGGTAAAGGTAAAATATTTTATTGATAACAATAATTCTTTTTTGCTTTAATCGCTTAATTATTTTATGAAAAACAGGAGAAACTTTTGTCCTACAAATTCAATGGTTTTTCTGACAAGTCCTCTACTGTAGACTCAGAATTATGAGATTTTTAAATTGGTATAAATCAATTTAAAAACAATTTATTTTTTTCATATAATAAGTAAGTATCTTCATGCCCGTATCCCCGAAGGGGTAGGCAGAGGCACAAGTGCACCCACGATTAGCCGAAGATACTTGGTCCCACAAATGTGATAGATGGCAAGCCTATCGCCAACCGGGCACTTTTCCAATCCCGGGCAACTTTGTGTTTATCAAAAAACTAAAAAAACATTTTTTTTAAGTGCCCGACCCGGGATTCGAACCCAGGACCTCATGTGGTCGACGTCAACGCTGGACCACTAGACCAGAGGCGATTTTTTCACATAAATTTATATATAATCATATAAAGTAAGTAAGAAAGTATCTTCATGCCCATATCCCCGAAGGGGTAGGCAGAGGTACAACAAAAGCACCCACAATTATATATAATCATATAATAATAATTAACAAGCTGTTGTTAATTATTATTATAATTCAAAAGGTACATTGTCCTACACTTAAAGTGGAACTTTTCTTAGGCTGACACTCTAAAGATTTCTTTTTTATCTATCTTTATTAGTTACCCGATGCAAGATTTTTCGAAGATAGAAAAGATGGGTGTCTCGACAAAATGAAGCTGTTCTCAAAATTAAAAAAACAGTAAAGCTATTTGGAAGTCACGGTATTTTATTTGTATCTGACTTCCTTGAATTGCATATAGTTTTCCCTGACTTATCCTTAGGATGGTGTTAAAAATTGTAAACACAGAGCAGGAGAAATTTGTCACAGAAGGTAAGCAATAACATAATGCTGCAAATGCTAGCAATGATGCCTTTGCCATATTATCAGTAAAGGGTATAATTCTTGCAGCACCAAGGCACACACTATCTTGTAGCTATATTTACTAGCGACAAGTCTTCGGCGACAAGTCTCTGCGGCACTTTAACAACATTTAGTTAGATTTTTTTGTTAAATCTTAATTAAACCACAAGGACTTTTAGAATTTAATTTTGAATATTGAAATATATTATTTCATAAGTATTTAATCTATATGATCCAACAGATCTATAGGGTTTGCACATTTTGAGTATTTTTTCAATTTTACTAAATTTTAAAATTAGCACTGTAGAGTGTTAGAATAAATCAAATTACACAAAGATAAGCTAAAAAATAACACCAAAAAATAAAAATTACACAAAGTTTTCAACTCAGAATCATGTTCAAAAGCTGTGGTTCCAATTCTTGTAAACTGTCCCTTAAACAGTGTACACTTACTACTTCTACTCCTTACTTCGTCCCTTAAACAGTGTACACTTACTAGTAGTATGAAATACTAACAGAAAATATTGTTAAGCTTCAAACTCCGCAATAGGTATATACTATCAGAGCATTAAGACCAATGTTAACACGATTATTGATGGTATCAACACTTTCCTATGTTGTAAATCAGCTGCTTCATGTATATTTAGTAGGTAGGTGATGTTTAACCATAAAAATACAGCCTTGTACTATTCAGATTATTATGACATTCAGTAAATACAATAGTAGAGAGATTCGCAACAGTTTTCAACAGTATACGCCGTATATGACACATTATAAGATCACCGTAATGAAATCGTTAATATAATAACATAATAATAATATATAATAATAATATTATAATAGTATAACATAATAATAATAATATTCAAGGAAACTTACTCAAGTATTCACAAATAATTTGCGCCGACCCACGAAGTGTAATACAATTTTTGGTTTGTTGCAGGGACATTTTAATAACTTATTACTAGATATCTGTTACTAATAGCTTGTAGTAGCAACTTACAGAGCAAAGCACTTGCGTTCTTTATATTAATTTAATAAATTTAAATACACAATATATTTCACTGTAGATTTGTCTATACAAAATCCGTTAAAATAAACTATTTCAATTTTAACTTTTATGACGTTGATTTTACCGGGGCTGCCATCTTCTCATTTTATAATTTCCCTCCTCAGACGAAAAATATATTTTGCTCCAAAAGTAGATAAATTCAAATTGAGTTATGAATTATTATGATCCTAAAATTGGGAGCCAGCTGCCAGAAAACAAAATTAGTTAGGGATATATCTGCGTTGAAGCTGGCGTTTTTATGACATGTACCAAACAGAACATTATTTGTCGTCTAATTAACAATTAATGGAATATTTTTTAAGTTCTGATTTTTTTAAAAAAATCAAAAATAAAATTTTGGGAAACTCTCATCAAAACGCCCATCAATAGAAATTTATCAAATTTTGTAATTGAACTCATTTTTTAGTTTAAAAAACACGGTTTCCATCATTTTTTTATTTTTAACTCAGAATTCTGGAGCTCATAACTAGTCTAAATCTCATTTTTTGAAAATATTAAAAAAAATATCATCTCTTTCTTTTCAAAAAATCTAACGATGGTATTTTTTGGATTTTGAAATTTTTCTTTAATAGATTAAATATCCGGATTTTTTATTTTTTAAAAAAAAATCACTTGGGATACAAAGTTCGAAAATGAAGATAAATATTTTTTAAAAAATACAATATATTTATTTTTGAAATATCTAAAGATGGTATATTTTGAAATTTTTCATTAATTTACTAGCAAAAAGCAGAGCTTTGTAGCGGCTCGCAAAGTTATACTACCTAGTAATATTGTTAGGATCGTATTTTTATGAGAGTTATATATTTTAATGTCTGGTCTTTATTTATAATTATCTAACCTAAAAAAAATCCAGCATATTTTCACCCAAAGATTATATCCGCATTAAATGCGTCGTCAGGCTTTGGTCGAGGGGGCGCAGGAAAATAAAACCAAAATTAAAAAAAGAAATGATTCTAAGACTAAATTTTTTTAGTACTTACAAGAAAAATGCTTTAAAATTTTCTTGATTTATTAAAGACACTATTTTTATAATTATCAATGTTATCTACACAGAACAAATATAAAGGCTATCTACATATTTTACACCATATTTTCTGGTCTACCCATAATATAGTACGGCCTACCTATAATATGTAGCAACTCAAGATCCATCTCGCGCCACCACTTCGCTCTTACGGCTCGGCCACAGCTACCCGCGGCACGACCTGCGACGCGAAATGCGGCGCGGTGAGTCGCGCGACCATCTGGGTATGCCACAGCTCGACTTGTTGCGACCGCGGCCGCGTGCCGCTCTGAGCTGTCACACCTCGATACTAGCTAGTACCAGAGTCGGATTTTGTAATACTATTTTTACTACATTCTTTTGATGCGTAATATATATTATCGTAACGTTAGGATTGTACGCAAAAATACCATTATTGTTGATACTTACATATATTACCTTTTCATTGATCCCTCCATTCGAGATTTTAGAAGTTTAATTTCTTTAGGCACGTAATATTTCTTTAGGCAGCGAGTGAAAGTTTAAGATGCATGTGCATCACCGTAACGCAAAAGTTACAGGTTAAGTCTTTGTTAAGTAAGTATTTAGTCCCGAAATCCTTGACTATCCTTTTCCAATCCTTTTATTATTTTAATGTTATTAAGTATTTGTATGCAATAAAAATCTATCAGAAATCAGAAGTACTTTGTTCAATAAAACTTTTTACAAGTTATTTTGATACGTCAACATATTTTTTAAAAACTGCTACCGGATCGGAAACGCGGCCACTATTTTTTATATTATTAAAGAAGTATAACTTACACGTACATTAGTACACGCATCCATTTTTTTAATGTATGGCAACGTAGACATTTTCCGTGCAATTTTTAGTAACTATGATCGTTTTTGAATTAGTGGGCTGTAGAAAGAATGTATTTTTTATTAATATGAGTGAGATGAATGTATAGGAATAAATTTTGTTTAACGCAAGCCGACATTAAATTGAGAAAATGCTGTAAAGTTTTTAGATTAAGTTTAAGTTTCGGTATATAAACTAAATTAAGTTTAATATAATTTTAAGTATAATATTAAAAAAGTGTCAATAACCAATTATATATATCTTCGAAATATGCAGCATAAAGTTAAAGGTTCCTTTAACCTATGGTTCCTTACTCAATGAGCTTGAGCTGTTTTATTGCAAATTTCCCGAGGCCTCCAGCTCCGCCATGTAACTCTATCAAACCATGTGAATCTTCTAGCAATAAAGGCTATATCAACCCAATTTCAAGTGTCCACTTTCCAGTTCCATCGTTATATTTTAAAAAACATCCAGCATCTAAGTGTTTTCCAAAACAAATCGAAGTAGCTTACACTCATTGGACTTAACTGGTCAAGCTTAGAAAATCCGCCTCGTTCTGCTCTATCATCAGATCATTTGTCGTCGTTATAAGTACTAATTAAACGTAGTACTTAGAGGAACAAAACCAATGACCCAAAATTTGGTTACCTCGTCAAAACTCTACATCTAAGAGGTCTAGTCCCTATATCCAGGCTACATCATGATATTAGCTGGATAGTACCGTAATATTGCATTGTCATTTAACTTACAAAATTTTGCCAAGTTTCAGTACAAATAAATATCAGGAAGTCGATAAATATGGTTTGCAATATTAAGAAAATGTTTTATTTACATACAAATATTGCTAGTTAAATAAAAGCTGATATCTTCGAATGAAGATATTATCGCATCAGGTCTAGGTCATCATGTCATTGCAATTAATTGAAGTAATAAAATACAAAATTTAGCATCGATAAAGCCTTTACAAGTTGCTAAATTCCTTCCATCAAGTTGAAAAGAGATTTCAACGGCTGCACAGATTTTTTTAATTTTTCAAAAAAGTTTTAGAGTAGTTATTAACTTCTCAACTTTCTGAAGTAAAATAAAAAGAATAAAGGAATCCATGTTTTTGAAACTTTTGATAAATTTTCATTGATGGGCGGTTTGGTGTGAGCTTCCCAAAATTTTATTTATCTGTGGGTACAGATTATTTAATAATTGTGAGTGGTTACGCAAAAAGGGACCTGAATGGATTGGAAACGGTTTTTTTTTTTTGATAAATTCTGATTCTATGGTCCTTCATCTTTGTTTTGTTCTAATCAAAATAATTTTAGGTGACGCAGTTTTTTTTAATTGATTTTTTATGTAAGCCGAGGCAGTTTTGAAAATATTACACCTTATACACAGCGCACACTAGTTTCTTTTTCTAGCGCGCACATAAAGACAAGTAAAAGACGAATAAATAAGTCACCAATAATACAGCTATCGCAAACACGTGCTATTTCTCACTGACGAAGTCGCTCACTAACGACACTAACATAAAACACCCCGCGCCTCTCTCCCGCACTCGTGGCGAAACTCATTTCGACTCAACATTTTAAACGTGATTTACTCGAAATCAATTATTTTCCCTTGAGGTCCCTTTTTGCGTAACCACTCACAATTACGTTAAAAGTTTATCTACTTGTCTGTGGTTTCGACAGCTGACTGCTGATTTGATTTGACAAATGAACACGAAAAAATAATCTGTGCAGACAACAATCAACAAACTGCAACAAACAAAAATGTATAAGTTGTTTATTTTTCTAATTTCCAAGATTAAGAAGTAATTTTAGCTCCATCAAAACGAGAGTTTGCAAATTAAGGAAAGCATGTTACTGAACATGGTAAATAGTGGTCCCTACACGAGTACATTTAATAAATTTACAAAGTTTGTGCATTTTTAAATACCTATTAAGCAATGGGCCGAACACGACGTAAACGAAATCACAAGAAACCATTGCGATTTCACACTTGTAATAATGAGAAAGAATCAGTATTACTAAATTCATGGTTATCTAACCATAATGTGCACTTTAGTAAAAAACTGGTTCTGGCTGTATTCGATGATACTGGACGCGGAGTTTTGACGAAAAAACGGATAGTAGCTGGAGAGGAATTAATGAACTTACCTTTAAATATAACAATAAATGTGACAAGTTTACTTATGGATACTGCATTTTGTAGCATATTTTTACAAAACACAAAATCTTGCTTAGTAGAATACCAAAATTCTGTTACATTCCAATCTCTAATGGCATTTTATATTCTGTTCTTAAAAGTACAGGGAAATCGTTCAAAATGGTGTATCTATATACGAAGTTTGCCACAAACTTATACAGTTCCTTATTTTCTGCCAAATAATGTAAAGAATCACATTCAAGATGAAATTAAAACTGTGATAGCCAGACAGAAAAACATAATAAACACTTCATATAACATTTTTGAAAATATTTTGAAGAACACAGTAAGCAATAATCGTGTAGTAATAGATTTTAAAAAATATTTTTGTATGTTTGAATTTGAATGGGCCTATTTTACTATTAACACTAGATGTGTGTATATGGACTTAACCAAGTTAATTGATTTGCAAAGTAATAAAAGTACAATTTTGTCAATCATCAAAGATGATACTAAGATATCGCTGTGTCCATACTTGGACATGATTAATCATAGTCCAAATGCAAAGAATGAAACTAAACTTATTGTAAGTAAAGATTTAGATTTAGTACCAATGCAATTATTAGAAGAAAACATATTTTCTGATGTACGTTTTTCAATTTATACCAAAAATAATTTTGATCCATATACTCAAATATTTATATGTTATGGAGATAGTCATAATTTAAAACTAATAACAGAATATGGTTTTTTTTTGCCATCCAATGATCTTGATTGTGTGGCATTTGATTTTGATAACATTGTTTTACTCATTAATTCACATGGAATACATTTTTCATCAGATCAAATGTCCTTTATACTTAATCATGGCTTAGATAAAAATTTGTACATAGATTTGCGGGGTCTTAGTTTTAATTTATGCAGTTTAATAATGGTAGCACAATATTATTATAAAAAGGATGTAGATATAAGTAAGATGATCTACACTGCAGCTGTATGTTCCGAAGATAAAGTTTTAGTAGAGTTTACGAAACCAATGCTAAAACAAAAATTATTAGACTTAAGTGAAATGTTAAGTAAATTACACAGTTTTAGAAAATGTATTATTTTGGATAATTGTATTCAACTCATGTGTCAACATATTAGAATATTAGAGAAGTGGACTAAGTATTAATTATTTTTAGAGGTCTATATTTGAGCAATGAATTAAAATTAGATATTTATTAGGTATTAGATTATATATATGATATAATGACTTGCAAAGATAATGAAACTAAGACTTTGGTATATAGTCCAGTAAAAAGTTTAATGAAACCATGATCAACCAGTTTTGGCGCAATGAGTAAAAATGTGTTCATTAATACTTAAATAATGATATTATGAAATAAATTTTGATTTAAAATTAGGGGAAAGGTATGAAAAAAAATAAAAAAAGGGTTGAAAAATGCCTTTTTTTAATAACTTAATAACGGTAGGAAATACAAAAAAAAGTTTCAAGTAAAAGTTGTAGAGGAAAAAAGTCTACACAAAAAGTTCCTCTTCATTTTTTTGTTATCTAGTTTAGCTCCAAAAAATAAAAATTAAATTTGCTTTGTAATTAATTATAAAACCTTACCAGAATTATTACGGCCCTGTACCATGCAGCGCGCGCATCACATAAATATGTACTAACACTACTACACATGTATTCCCATATTTATATATTTTTACATATTTTACTACAAATTTAATTTTTATTTTTTGTAGCTAAACTAAAGCAGATAACAAAAAAATGAAGAGGAACTTTTTGTGTAGAATTTTTTTCTCTACAACTTTTACTTGAAACTTTTTTTTTGTATTTCCTACCGTTATTAAGTTATTTAAAAAAAGGCATTTTTCAACCTTTTTTTTATTTTTTTTCATACCTTTCCCCTAATTTTAAATCAAAATTTATTTCATAATATCATTATTTAAGTATTAATGAACATATTTTTACTCATTGCGCCAAAACTGGTTGATCATGGTTTCATTAAACTTTTTACTGGACTAATACCCTTTTGTCAACTGACTGACACAAGCACAATGACATCAGTCATTCTGTAAAATGGATGATGGATGGAGATCTTGTGCACTATTCTGCTCCCGTTAGTAGAAAGGGTGCGTCTAAGGGCTCAAACTGGATGTCGACAATCTGCAGTGCGGTGGCGAGAGCATTGCAGTCTAACATAAATTCTTATGGAAGTGAACTGGATGACAGCGACGCCGACAATGGGTCAGAGGGCTAAATCTTGCCGCCGCGCCGCAGTTTGCCGACATCCATTTTGAGGCCTAACTTTTTTTGGAATTGAGTTACGTATATTGTAGAATTAGTATTGAAAGCCATGTCTGCCTATATTCTATTTATTTTTATATCTAGCGATATTGCGAATATACTACGCATCTGGCAATATGCATCTTCTCCAGTTAATTAGTCCGTAATATTTTTGTTATATTTTTTACTGAGAAACAATTTTTCGAATATTTATATTATAAAAATATTACTCTTTATTATTTCAAAAACAGGAAAATTATGCGACTGCCAGTTGCAGTTGCCAGTATGTAATTATTTTCCATGACTTAAAAACAGTACACAATTCCCTGCTTCATGCACTTTGAATTTTTTTCTCCATGTTAACTTCTTTTTATGTGTCTTCAACTAATGGGGGCAGTATTTAATATCTTCACTCATTAATGAAACACATGACCGCACTGTTGGTTATGTGGTTAGTGACTGACTACGTAAACAATGCTGAGGTTTGATTCCTGACGGGGACAAACATTTGTGTGATGTGCATAAATGTTTGTATTAGACTTGGGTAGCTCCTGAATGAGAGATACAAATGAACTAGCTCTTGATTTCAATCTAGCTCCCAATTAGTTCAGTCGCTTAGTTAAAAGTCCAACAGCTCAATCAACTGAATCGCTAGCCGGCCGAGCGCAGCTGACAGCGCGCAGTAGTAGACATGAGCAAGGGCACGAGTTTCCCCAATCATCGACGAATAGAGAATGATAACATATGCAGACTACGCATGTCGTGTACACGTTACTAAGCGACTAATTCATTGAATGAACTAGTCGCTTAGTGACACATGTCGCATAGAATGAACTAAGTCGCTTACGGTTTAGCGACGGGTACGCGACTCCCATAGTCCAAACATTAAACGATTCCAAAGAGATGAAGACACTAGTTCTCTAGTGAGGTAAATGAGCTAAAGAGATAAAAGAGTGATAGAGCTCTTTTGATCAAAAGAGCTATATCTCCTTTCTTTTTAAGGAGCAGTTTTTCACATTTCTAGTTTGTATTTCGGGGTTTGTTGTTTATTAAATACTAGCTGTTGCTAGCGACTTCGTCCGCGCGGGCTTCGTCTATAATGCACAGCTCCTCACCCGTAGGTGATAGCGTGATAATATGTAGCCTATATGTTGACCCGACCTGTTAGTAATATTCTTGCAAAATTTGAAGTAAATCCATGCAGTACTTTTTGAGTTTACCCCGGACATATATGTACAGGCAAACAGACAAAAATTCTAAAAACAATATTTTTGGCTTCGATATCGATTATAGATCACGTCCCAAGTATTCTTAAAATATTCAATGTACAGTTTTGACTTTCCTACGATTTTATTATATGTATATAGATTTATATATGCACCCATAACAAAGCAAATAATTTGCTTCCTTTCGGGTTAGATCAGTAAGTGTAATTTGTCCTTTGAATATTTATATTCAGCAACTAGATAACAATTAAGTATCTGTTACTGTTAAAATTTAAAAATCTGTTTTCACTCATTTTAGTCTCTCTAAAATACTTTAGGTAATGTTAGGTTAAAAGTTAAAAAATAACTTTAATTTGTATATAAAACGTAAAAACACTTTTTCTCCAATCTTATAAAATAATATTTGATGATGACATTTTAATCTTAAAAGAATACTAGCCAGATTTTTAAGGCTATCATCCTTTTAAATTATGTCACTGTTTCTTTTTATGAATCAAATAAGACTGTCTCACAAATCAGCTCTGCTAGTAGTTACCTTCCTGAAATAACATATTGTTAACTGATGTTAGTGTTATTTAATAATATTTTAAGAATAGTTCCACTGTACTACAATTACCTACATATCATTTTTACCTTTCTAAATGTAATGAAAATTCTCATACTACGTAGGTCACACTACAAGTTTTGCGTAACTTAAAAAAACATGTTATAACCAAAATATTATGTTTATTGCTTTTCAAAATGATCTCCTTTACATTTTAAACATTTTTTCATGCGATCGAACCATTTTTTAAAACAGGAGGACCACAGATCTGAAGGCATGTTTTCTACGTGCTGATTGAACGCTATCACTGCCTCTTCGGAGTTGGTAAAAGTAAAACCTCTTATTAAATCTTTGATTTTGGGGAACATACAGAAATCACAGGGTGCTAGGTCAGGGCTATGCGCAGGATGAGTGATGAGATGTACTTTTTCGGAAGCTAAAATAACTTTCTTTTGTTGGCCGTGTGTGAAAAAGCGTTAACATGGTGTAGGAGAATGTGGCTTTTAGGTCGTCTTTCGCGAACTTTTTCTAACACCTTGGGTAAACAAATGGTAGAATACTACTCGGTATTAACACTCTTTAGATCTTCAAGTGGAATTGTACAGATAGGACCCGTAGCTGAGAAAAAAAACGCGATCATGTTTTTACCAACGTTTCTCGCCTGTCTCACTTTTGTTAGCCCGTTCTCATTTTCAAACACCCATTCACAGGATTGCTGTTTTTTTTCGGGTTCAAAGCAATAAATCCACGTTTCGTCTCCTATGACAATGTCATAAACAGCATTAGAATGTCCGTAGTCGTACTTTAGTAGCATCTGTGAGCACCATTCCACGCGAGCCCGCTTCTGCTCCGCTGAACTGTCATGAGGGATCCAACGACAACAAAGTTTCCGAACTTTCAATTCTTCGTGTAAAATTTTCTGAATTTGACGTCAGTTGAAGGCCGCCCTTCACGAAATTCGTCATGTAAAGAAACTCGACCTCTCTCAAATTCAGCAAACCGTCGCCTCACGGTGCTCAAACAAGGTGCTTCTCTCCCAAGAGCATTTTGAAGACGAGCGGTACAGTCTTGCGGAAAAAGAGAACTTTTAAAATCATGAAAAATCATCGCTCTAAATCTTTTCGACTTAATTCCATTTTGGTTGCGCACGTAGAACTTGATTTGTGATAAAAAAACAATTGACAAATCATTTCCCGCCAATTGTTTTTTTTATTACTAAGAAGGTTGCAACGTTTTAAAAATATAACATTTGAAATTCAAATAGTTCCGATTAGCTGGAAGTGCAAAACTTTTAGTGTGCCCCATGTATTAACTTTTAGGTTGCCTTAATGCAGTTGTACTACCTAGGTACTATTATTTAAATTATTTTTCTGTATGTTTTATAACATAGACTAGTATTTACAAATATGTTATTTGTTCTATAATATGTTGTTATAATAATCTATCTGCTATTCTGCCAGGTAGTTTGTAAAGGGTGAACAATGGCATAATCATGCCACTACTATCATGACTACTAGGTGGTAGAGTTCTGCAATGCGCGCCCAGGTATGGTTCCCTGCCCCAATAGAGTCAATGCTGGTCTTCGTCGTATTCTGTTTTGGAGGATAAGGATGTCGCCAACAGTCGACGGAGCCCCGCTTATTTTTGGTAAAAATTATATTACATAAGTAATTTTTTTTTGGTAAACATGACGCTTACTAAAAGTGAAACCTAACTAGATCGATTTATCAACCCTTAATCCATTCCGAGATTCAGATTATGTATAAATATTTATACAAAAATTGCTCGTTTAAATGTATAAGATGAAGCAACTGAGTAAAATGATGATTAATAATAATTATAGGATATCTGAAGTAATGTTACTATTTTTTTTTTTCATTAAAGGTACAATTGGGCACCTGTTAAAAAATAATTAATGTGTGCCAATTTAATAAATGGATTAATTATGTGTGTAGTATTGTGGTGTACGCAATGTGCAATAATAAAATGTTTTTAACATTTTAAATAGATGTTTTGTTGTAGGTAAATGTCTGTGATAATAAAACAATGGGTAGACTCCTGTTATTTGTTATTTAATCCTGTTTTACCCGTGAATTTATTCACATTTTCCGTGAACTAGATGATGCCACTAATGTCAAAGTTAAATAATTATGGAGATAGATAACATCTCTGCTTATTTGTTACTAAAACGAACTAAGGTACGGTCTGCATATGTGTTTTATTACATTAATACAGAGGTATTAAAGTACAGATATACGTGCCTAACTAGCTATTACTCGCTAACTCGTTCGCGCAACCCAATCCATTACTTCTTTGATCTCAGACGGTAAAAAATAGCCTATGTCACTTCTGGATAGTTTAGATTTCTAATGGTAAAATAATTTTTGAGATCGGTCCAGTCGTTTTTGAGTTGATTTGTTACAAATATACAAAAATCAAAACAAGTAAATAAAATTGGAGCTATATACTATTTGAAATAATCGCTTTTTGAAAAATGCATATGTATGTATACATCGTACATATCTTCTATACAAATAAACTAGCAAAAAGCAGAGCTTTGTAAGGGCTCGCAAAGTTATACTATCTAGTAATATTGTTAGAAAAGTATTTTTATGAGAATTACATCTTTTAATGTATGGACTTTATTTATAATTATCTAACCTAAAAAACTCAGCGTATTTAAAACTGAAGGTTGATCTTATAAAAAACACATTTTTGACATTTTGCTGAAATAATTGTATTTTTTTTTCTAAAATCAGGAAGTTCCTGGTTTTACGTTGATTTACGAAATCAAAATCAAAAAATGTTTTATTGAAATAAACCTTCAAAATTTTTGGACGAGGCACGAAGAATTGAAGGTAGACACTCAGCGAATACATTTTTCGAATTTTTCTCTCAGACAAACCCTCGGAGTTCGATTCCAGAGTCAAGCAAATGAAAAAATGTGTTTTTTCAGTTTTCTGATAAAACAACTTTGCCCGGGATTGGAAAAGTGCCCTAATGGCGATAGGCTGGCCACCTATCACATTGTGGGACTTAAGTATCTTCAGCTAACCGTGGATGCACCCGTTGTACTTCTGCCTACCTCTTCGGGGATACGGGCGTAAATATACATTTTTTTAGCATTTTACCCTCGCCCTCGGGCTAAGATTGGGAATTGATCTCAATACGATATAAATCAATTAATACATCTGTACTGTTTCTCAGTAAGCATATTGTGAAACTCTCTAACGCTCTATTTACTCTGTTCCCAACAAACATCCCTGCTCTAGACCTAAATTCTCCTTGTGCCTCCCACAATATTACTTCGAACTTCACTTGCATTCTCCTTTCAATGATTGTATCATACACCTTCGATCTGATGAGATTCGAACTGATCAAACTGATGGCCCTATAGCTATTGCAGTTTATACTTGAACCTCGCCTTTATACGAGGGCACGATAACCGCGCGCCGCCAGTCAAATATGAAGAAACAATTCATGGAGTAGGTTGTCTCTTAAATAAGTTCAAAAATTCTAATAGAAAGTGTATCTTCTTTCAATTTTAACTCGTTAATTTAATAAGAGATGGCGTTAGTAGTAATAAGATTCTAATACAAATTGTACCTTCTGTTTTTTTATTTTTATAAAATGGTATTTTTATGGTAGATAACAAATCTAGACATGAATATAAACTACCACGTCGAAGCTCAAACCTAAAAATGCGATATTTTTTTCAGTAAAATGTACCACAAAAATGCATAGAAAGTGGCCTAGTGTAGGGCTCGCTTCGCTCGCCCTGATTACCAAAATAACATTTTTTACACTTTTTGTCTGTTTATTCTGGATAATCTCGGAAACGGCTGGACCGATTCCGACGGGAATTTCACTGACAGATAGCTGATGTAATAAGACGTAACTTAGGCTACTTTTATTTTAGACGAAGTCACGGGCACAACTAGTGCCAAATAACGTTTGAGTAACTTAGGCTACGTTTGTTTTAGATATTTTTATTTTAGAAAGAAAGGAAGTTACTGATTTTGTTTTGATTTTAGAGAATCAAGTTTTCCCCATATTTCCATGTTTTGAGGTTCTAGGACTTTTTTACTATTTTCGCGATGACGTCAGTGTTTATGTATATGTGAGTGTGTGTGTAAACATCTTATAACTTTTGAATGGCATGACTGATCTAAACGTGATTGATGCCATTCAATTAGATTATGCTCGACTTAGGCTTTCTGAAAATTTGAACCGTTTTGGCCCAGGAGATTTTGGCAAATTTTGAAAAATCTCCAAAACTTTTTCGAAAGAATACGGTTTTTTAGTATAATCTTCAAATTTATGTTTGTGTATTGATGATTGATTGATTGATGATTGATGACAAAATCTCATCAGCTCTATTCCTTAAAAACTGCGTTCAATTAGGTAAATTGTATCAAAATCGATTTATTCGTACGGAGCTCCCATACGAATAAATCGATTTTGATACAATATCGTTGCTATCGTTAATGAAAAATTTTGTAAAATTTTTTTTAACATAACTTCGAGGTGTTTTAACTGATCAATTTTTAAATATTTACAATACCTATTTTAAAATTTGAGGAATTGCGTCTAATGCCGTTTCCAAAATCAAAATCATATGAGATTTCAAAAGCTAGAGCATTCTAAATATTAATATTATAATGTTTACACAAAATTTACTGCGTATTTTTCTTAACTATCAGGCTAATATATCGATTGATTTAATATCTATCTCCTTTTCCCTCTAATAAAAAAATTATCGAAAACAAAAAACCCGACTGCATCTTGAAAAAAAGATTCATTGCCTTAAATGAAAACTAAAAAGAAAGAAACAAGCCCAGTAGTTTAGAATCATGTTAAGTAGTAATGAATAGCTACACCACTAAAATAGTTCTATAATCGATGTACCTACATACAAAACAATTCATGAATTTTTATTCATGACAGAACGATTAACAGTCGGAGCTCTTTGTAAAAATTTGATAGCTAAATATTAAATGGACCCCGACTGTTAATCGTTCTGTGGATGAATTAAAATTCATGGATTGCTTGGATGACGATTGATGTTAAATATATTATTTATATTTTACATCAATTATCAACAGTAAAACGTATTCTCTCCAGCTGCAAACTTTGTGTCATATGTTTTAATTAGTTGAATTAATTATTTGTGTACTTTTGTAGTTATAAAGTGAATGTATGTTTTTGACGTCGATAAGTGTAACCGAGTTTATCTAGAGCTCCGAATGATTTACAGAATTACTCTTGAACAATGTAACTGTACATAGAAAACACTGTTCACCGTTCATCGATACAAAGAGATAATTTTAAACCGATACCTTTTTTTACCGATACCTCGGTTCGCCGAAAGAATGTTAAAAATAATTAATGCTTCAGCGATACTACTATGTGCAGATAAAGCGATTCGAACAACCGGAAAAATATACCAACAAACATAAAAAAAATGAACAAATATAAGTGCTGCTTTTAAGAAACTGATTAGAATATATTAATATTGTAAATAAGAAAGTTTGGATTTTTGGATGGATGGATGTTTGTTACTAAATCACGCAAAAACTACTGAACGGATTTAAATGAAATTTGGCACATAAGTAGGTAGATGATAACTTGAAGAAGTACAATGCTCAGGAAATGTTAAAATCATTCCATAAAATACTAGTTTCTTTTAATTGATTTTTATTAAAATACTAGCTGCACCTTGCCGACCGTTGCGTTATAAAAGTTTTTGGTGAATCCGCAAAAACAACTTATTTTTCCGGAATAAAAAGTAGCTTTATCTACGTGTGTGCCTTTCATTCAAATCCGTTTAGTAGTTTTTGCGTGATTGAGTAATAAACATCTAAAAATCTTTCTTATTTATAATGAATGATTAAACGAAGTTACCTGAAGTGAAGTTCTATCATAATTATACGACTGGCTCTATCCCGTTTCTAAAACCGCTACTAATCTATTTCCGCTTTCAATTCTACTTTTTGACAAGCTAAATAGAATCTTATTTTAATTCGTTTAAAATATTTTTCACATTGTATATTGATTTTTAATATTTAATATCTTGAAAACGTGAAATAATTTTAAGTAATCGATCGATGGTATAATAGGTGGTAGAGTTCTGCATTGTCTTTCCCGGGTTTGGTACCACCAACTTACCTATTCTTGCCACAATAGCGTCCGTGCTTGTCGTTGTCGTGTTCCGGTTTGGAGGGTAAGGTAGCTGGTAAACTTATGCATGTGGTACTAGATCTCGCCACAAGATAGCAACGCACCATTAACACCTTTGGTGTCTATAGGCGATGGTTGACTCTTTCCATCAGGAGACCCATCAGGATGTTGATCCCGGGCGCCGGGATCAACATCGAATTTACAAAAGTTTGCTTTCCACTACGATTCAGCTCTTTCTAGAATTTCTCAAAAAATTTCGTTCTAGCATCTTCTCTAAACTTGGAACAAAAACGCTTAGAGCTTTTCATGCGAAACATAGAATTACATGTTGGACAGATCTGCTTTTCAGTTCTTTGTACACCAGTCGTAATCTTTTTATTTTTTCTTGAATACCCCGAGTAACATTCTCCTCTCATCCCCTTCTCCTTTGTGATATTCCTTTTCCATTCTTTAGGTGCAGCACGTTTTTTTAGTTTAGGTTCATTACTAGTTTCTTCACTATTGATTGTTGTAGGTCCTGATACGGAAACAATCGTTTCTGTCTCTATAACAGGTTCAGATGTTGCATTATTCAATTCTGCAATTTCAATTGTTGGTCTGTGATCCGCATCAACAGCAATGGATATGATTGTCGATTCATCTAAATCTCTTGTGGCATCATGAATTTAAATTATAGGTCCAGATTCAGTAGCAGTAAGCTGCGTCCCTGGCACTGGTATAGCTTGATCGAACCCTCTTCCAAATATGCCTCCAATTTCATTGCCAGGACCATTTTCAGCAGCAACGCAAAATAATAACTCCAAGTTCGACGCAAGCAAATGAAATCCTATTAAAGCTTCTTGGGATTTAATAGCAGCTGGGTGGGAATATTTAGCTGCAACATTTTTTTTACATATTTTTTTATTATATAAGATAGCAAGCAAGCAGATGGGTCTCCTGATTGAAAGATTCAACCTTCGCGTATAGACACCAAAGGTGTTAATGGTGCGTTGCTTTCTTGTGGTAAGGTCTTATGCAACATGCATAAGTTTACCGGCTACCTTCCCCTTCATACTGAAACACGACAGTGACAAGCACTGACGCTATCGCGGCAGAAATAGGAAAGGCGGTGGTACCAGACCCGGGCAAGACAATGCAGAACTTTACCACCTAATAGCCACGATGTTAGTGACTCCTAAAGCCAATTGGTCGTCTTTGACGACCTGTCTGGCAGAACGGCGGTTGGCCTATTCTTCAAAGGAGCCCGGAGCCAAAACGGAAATAGATAAATAAATTAAATATAGTTCATTGTCAAAGAGTTCAAGATAAAAATGTCATACAAAACTTATCATGGCCTGCCGAATTTTCTTAATTTTATAAATCTTAATCCGTTTTCTACTAAGATATTAAAAAAACTCCTGATCTTCTTTATCTGATAGCTCCATTTCCAGATCCATCCTGGGGGCCTATTGCCTATCTTTGACATTGATAGTGATCAACTGACATTTGATGAACACTCAAAATTGGTTGGCAACTGACAACAGTGAAAATTGGTATTGCGTATCGCTTTTAGTGGCGGTGACTTTCGTCGCTTTCCAGCGTTCGTTCCAGTGGGTTGACTTGTCACTGCACTATTTTATCGATATTATGCTTCTAAATAATAAAGCTAGGTAAACGCAAATGCTTATAAGGGTTTATTATGGTCCTTTGTTTTGGTCGGTTTGTATTCTTCAGACTAATGTCAATTGTCAAATGTCATAACAATAAACAAATAACAATAACCTCAAAATAAGTTTAGACTAACAAAATTAACTATTCAGCTTTAAAATTTCTTTGTTGATCCCACTTTCTCCACTTTTATGTTTGTATATAGATTTATGTACATAGTATTAACTCCTAATCCATAATGTTGTAGTTGTGTAAGTTTACTAATCTTTGTGTTTGTTTTGTTTTAGATTCCTCAACTTGTAACTGATATAGTCACCGGACAACTCTTTTTATGTGTCTCTCCCATGACTGACTTGATATTGGCAGAATCCGTACTAACTGAATAGCCACCAAACCAATATAATAATAATAAGTTTAGAATGCTCTCTTGAAGCAAATTAATGGTTAAAAGAAATTAAATTGTCGGTCGAATTTGCCAAAAGATACTATCCAGCCAGACTCAATGGCAGAGAGCAAGTTGAGTAATAACTTAGTAGTTTAGATCTATTGATTGTCATTGCATTGTATTACTTACCTTTTACATAAAAGTAGTATATAACATCTGCATATAAACAGTAACAAATATGATCTAATTGAAAAACATGAATAATCTGGAATGAAGATATGGGTATAAATCTAGCCAAGAGGTAAATAGCAGAACCCCTAACTTGCAGATATTATATTCATTGATTATAATAGTTTTTAGATTACTGTTAGGACTAAGACATGATATTGGTATTATTGAAGTTAACAGGTAGTAATGTAAATTTAATATTTAATCAAATGAAAGTGTCTAAAGTGTGCTAAATTTTCTACAACTAGACATGTATGATCCTATCCAATAGCTAGAGCTTTGAGAGGTAATAAAAAAAACATACAAATTTAATTTTTTTATTACTTCCGTATTGTCAATATGACAAAATAATAAGACAATCCGTTTGTCTTTATTTTATAAAAGGAGTTGAGAAAAAAACATAAAACCTCATACTGCATGTTAGTAATAAGTGCATAGTTGCACCTCTGACTCGCCCAATGTTTGTGTTGTGTTGTAGCTTACAAAGTTTTTAACCAAAAGTTTTTCTGTTTAAGGTAATCTTCAGAAATTGAATTATGTGCAAACAGAGACAAATGCAATGATAAAGATATGTATAGTGCATTATCAGGGTAACAAATCAATACAATAACCTCAATCATTTAAATAAGGTATTGATTTGTTACTATCATCAGTAAAGCGTTAAAATGTGAAACTGGTTGGTGTAAATGAATAAAAACTAAATAAAACAGTACTAATTATTATAAAATAATATCAATACAAATCATCATGGAGTTTTACCAAGTGCCGATGCTGTTCAGTGTTCAAAGTATAAAGAAATGTGCTTTAAGAACCTACTTAGGAATAAGTGTGCTGAGCTCATGAAACAGATTATATGCACATTGTGCACATAAGGAATGTTGAAAAAGATAATTTAAAAGTGTTAAACAAATTGAGAATAATGGTAAATGAAAATATTCATATCTTCATTCAGCATGGTGTGGTTATACTGTATACATGTTATATTTAGTACATTAGATAGATGTATAAAGCTCATCACACATGGTTAAGATACTATAATATTTGATCTTAAGATACCCTAATATTAATATATTACATCTTAATGTATATTTCAGAATATCGCTCACCATACAAATCCACAATCACACACAACTAAGATAATATATATTTTACCTTTAGTATCTTAAGATACCGAACGATATGGAAATATATATTTCATATCTTAAGATACAAAACATAAAATAAATTATGTTTTTATTTCGGGATATAGGTGATCGCAGTGCCTCATCTATACATATAATAAAATTGTAGGAAAGTCAAAACTGTACATTGAATATTTTTTTAAAAGAATACTTGGGGTGTGATCTACAATCAATATCGAAGCCAAAAATATAGTTTTTAGAATTTTTGTCTGTTTGTCTGTATGTATGTCCGGGGTAAACTCAAAAAGTACTGCATGGATTTACTTCAAATTTTGCATGAATATTACTAATAGGTCGGGTCAACATATAGGCTACATATTATCACGCTATCATCTATGGGGGAGGTGCAGTGTGGAGTAAACGAAGTCCGCGCGAAAAAAGTCGTGGGCAACAGCTAGTAATCTATATATTAATATAATAAATGCAAAACTTTGGATGGATGTTTGTTACTCTATCACGCAAACTACGATACGAATTTGAATGTAATTTGGCACACAGGTAGATTATAACTTGGAATAGCACATAGGCTACTTTTATCCTGAAAAAACTAGGTGATCCCGCGGGATTCGCCAAAAACTTAAAATGCAACGGGCTGCACGCTGCAGCTAGTAATATTACAAATGCGAAAGTTGGGATGGTAATGTGGGGTGCATCTAGTATTATAATAGTTACTACTGTAAGCAGTGCGGGATGCTCCCGGCTTCGTGCCGCATCCAGGCAAGAGGAAGAGGGGGGAAAACTACCACGAAAGCTATTGCCTTTTATGTCAAGCTAGGGGTCCGCCCTTGAACAATTGACATGTCTTTGATGGTTTTTCATTCAAAGTTAACTTTGTTAGGAATGTGTTACTGCAATTTTCATTTTACATTCTATAATAAAATCGTCTGAAGAGCTGTTTAACAAATCAAGAAGTAAGACCGTATCACTTATAGTTAATCAGCTGTATATAGAACTCCTACAAAGAATATGTGAGGCAACTAGGCAGACTCATGATAAAATGAACAAATTTTAATATTATTGTATCTTAGCCATATGTGATACCTTAAGATACTGTATACTTTTATATTAGGGTATCTCAAGATAAAATATTATAGTATCTTAACCGTATGTGATGAGCGTAACAGTTATAATTGAACTAATTCCTACGTCAAAATAAAGTTGTTTGCATAGCATAAGACAAGTTTCTCTTTTTATATTATAGGATAACAAACAAGCAAATGGCTCTTGGAAGAATTAATCGCCTAGACACCAAAGATGTTAATGGTGTATTACAATCTTATGTGGTCATATAATAAAATAAATTTATATGAATAGATTGTTTCTTTTATTACTATTGTACCTAAGTATTTGTTTTAATATTACCTAATCTAACACAGATTTTCTTTTTTAAACTAAGGGGGGAAAAAGGATAATAAATTTAAAATTGAAGAATTAGAAAAAATAAATAATTTGCCAGATGATAACTGCTTTTTTTATATCAAAAGATAGCAAACAAGCAAAGGCTCCCCTCATTGAGAGTCAACCATTGCCTATAGACACTAAAGATGACAATGGTGCATTGCTATCCTTGTGGTGGGGTCTTATATATGTATAACTTTACCATCTATTTCATCGTCCAAAACACACAGTGATAAGCAATGACATTGCGGCAGGAATAAGTAAGGCTGTAATACCAGACCCGGGCGAGACAATGCAAACCTCTGCCACATATTAGCCAAAATTTTCAATTTATAAATTAATATAGGCTATGCTTTGCATAAAAGTATGCTAGATCAGTAATGTACCAAATTATTCCTGCACAATAATTTCAAATTTTGAAGTTAAAGATTTTGTCAGTTGAAACTGTCTGAATTTATCATTTATAATCACAGTATGTGTTATGGTTTAAATATGTCCAAATATACATAAAACCTACTAAGCCAGTAAAGCTACATAATAAGTACAAAACTAGCTACGCTGTCTTGCTAAGTACATAAGTAGCATTCACATTATACTTAAAAGCTGGAAAACATTTTGTATAATGTATTCTAAGTGTAGAAGTTTATTATTATTGAATAAAATTAAATCTTATGGCTGGTTATTTTCCAGCTAAAAAAATTTTACATCTTGTTATAATTATTACAAAACTGTAAAGTTTTTTTAGTAGGTACAAGATAAAAATAAAAACTGCAAGTTAATGCTTTTTCTTTTCACATAGTCTTTATTCAAAAAAAAAACAATTATATTAAATCTTTTGTCCTTCTCATATGTGGTTCCCTGTTAGTGCCTTGCCTCAAGTTATATAGATCTGTCAGGGTGCTGTTTTGGATCACTTAGTATTGCTGGTAGCAATCCACAATATGATAGGTACTGCAACTCTTGTATTGGAACAGTTGTGTTTGATGTTTTGGCTTCGGCATATAGAGCAACATAGGTATGTATTAGGATATTATTTAGTAGTGTTATCGGGTTCGAATTTACTCTGCTTGTTAAATACTACCAATTCACTCTCTGCACTCTTATACACTTTTCAGTAGTTAGGACCCACCAGCAAACATCAACATAGAACTTTTGAGACTAAGAAGTTGTAGCTGCTTAATGAAATATTAAATCTGAAATCAAATAAAATATTTAAAATGGTATATGCAAGCATCACTGCATCAATATGCTATAGTTAATAGTGTAATGGTTAATCCTCAGACCATTTTTGTTGGCCTGAGTGTTAATCGTTAAAAATTGTAAGTGTATGGTACAGTAGGTACCAGCAAACATCAACATAGAACTTTTGTGACTAAGAAGTTGTAGCTGCTTAATGAAATATTAAATCTGAAATCAAATAAAATATTTAAAATGGTATATGCAAGCATCACTGCATCAATATGCTATAGTTAATAGTGCAATGGTTAATCCTCAGACCATTTTTGTTGGCCTGAGTGTTAATCATTAAAAATTGGAAGTATATGGTACGGTAGGTACTTTAAGCTTTAACACAATGATAATTTTTTCTAAGAGAAGCTCTCTTCATGTTCAGAATTAATAATAGCTAGATATAGGAGTTCAATAGTACCTACATAAAAGAACACTAAGTTCTAATTTATTGATAGAGTCATAAGTTCATAAAGGCAACAAAATTAATAATTAAATTTATACAGATAAATTGCTTTTTGATTTGATTACTCTTGTAAGTAATATGTAAGTATACATATTATTTTGATAATTACACTTATTCTAGCACAATTACTTTTTAAATCAAGGGATTAGAACAATTAATAAGAATTTGCCAGATGATAATTAGCAGAATCCTCCATAAAATAAGCTTATTTCTTTCACTAATAAAATTAGTTGGCAAATTTAGCATTTACAAATTCAGTATTGGTTGTGATCACATAGAAAAGAAAGTCATATCTTCTTCATCTATGGTTAAAGATCTTAAAAATGTGATATAACAAACCATTTATTTCCATAATTATCAAAAACTCTTGTACAATCCCATTTTGAAATTAATGTTCCAACTTATAACTATTCTAGAATGGTTTGCCAGGTGATAATTACTTCAATTTAGCATCTACCAAATCAGTATCGGTTATCATTTATTAGGTCCATAATAGAAGCTCATTTCTTTCACTAATAAAATCACTTTGCAAGCTTAAAGATGCTAAAGCCTCTACCACTCTCTTACAAGTCGATTTTTTCTTCGGCACAAACAGCATACTGCATAAAACATTATTGTTACCATGTGAAATTTTATGTATTAGTCTTAGATATGTAATTCTAATTTTATTGCAGTATTGTGTTATGACTTATGTATCCTACATTATTTATTATTTAACAATAATAACCTTCTAAAAATGGTATTAACAAACTATATATTGTCAATAGTACATTTTCTGTACCTTTCAAACGTCGCCGGTTAATAGTGTTAATCACTATTTTGATCATTAAAAACTACTCTAGACTAGTTGCTTTCAAAACATAAAAGTGATCAACGATTTGACGTCATTCGTTGGTCACTAAGCATACGCAATACCAATTGTCAAACTACCCATACTAAAAGTGTCGTTCCAGTGCACGATAGTGACTTTCGACGACACCAAGTACTTGTGACGTCATTTTCGTTGATCACCCATGTTAGTCAATACGAAATAAGGGAACTGGGGGCCTATTGCCTATCTTTGACATTTATAGTGATCAACTGACATTTGATGAACACTCAAAATTCGTTGGCAACTGACAACAGTGAAAATTGGTATTGCGTATCGCTTTTAGTGGCGGTGACTTTCGTCGCTTTCCAGCGTCGTCCAGTGGGTTGACTTGTCACTGCACTATTTTATCGATATTATGCTTCTAAATAAAAAAGCTAGGTAAACGCAAATGCTTATAAGGGTTTATTATGGTCCTTTGTTTTGGTCGGTTTGTATTCTTCAGACTAATGTCAATTGTCAAATGTCATAACAATAAACAAATAACAATAACCTCAAAATAAGTTTAGACTAACAAAATTAACTATTCAGCTTTAAAATTTCTTTGTTGATCCCACTTTCTCCACTTTTATGTTTGTATATAGATTTATGTACATAGTATTAACTCCTAATCCATAATGTTGTAGTTGTGTAAGTTTACTAATCTTTGTGTTTGTTTTGTTTTAGATTCCTCAACTTGTAACTGATATAGTCACCGGACAACTCTTTTTATATGTCTCTCCCATGTCTGACTTGATATTGGCAGAATCCGTACTAACTGGATAGCCACCAAACCAATATAATAATAATAAGCTTAGAATGCTCTCTTGAAGCAAATTAATGGTTAAAAGAAATTAAATTGTCGGTCGAATTTGCCAAAAGATACTATCCAGCCAGACTCAATGGCAGAGAGCAAGTTGAGTAATAACTTAGTAGTTTAGATCTATTGATTGTCATTGCATTGTATTACTTACCTTTTACATAAAAGTAGTATATAACATCTGCATATAAACAGTAACAAATATGATCTAATTGAAAAACATGAATAATCTGGAATGAAGATATGGGTATAAATCTAGCCAAGAGGTAAATAGCAGAACCCCTAACTTGCAGATATTATATTCATTGATTATAATAGTTTTTAGATTACTGTTAGGACTAAGACATGATATTGGTATTATTGAAGTTAACAGGTAGTAATGTAAATTTAATATTTAATCAAATGAAAGTGTCTAAAGTGTGCTAAATTTTCTACAACTAGACATGTATGATCCTATCCAATAGCTAGAGCTTTGAGAGGTAATAAAAAAAACATACAAATTTAATTTTTTTATTACTTCCGTATTGTCAATATGACAAAATAATAAGACAATCCGTTTGTCTTTATTTTATAAAAAGAGTTGAGAAAAAAACATAAAACCTCATACTGCATGTTAGTAATAAGTGCATAGTTGCACCTCTGACTCGCCCAATGTTTGTGTTGTGTTGTAGCTTACAAAGTTTTTAACCAAAAGTTTTTCTGTTTAAGGTAATCTTCAGAAATTGAATTATGTGCAAACAGAGACAAATGCAATGATAAAGATATGTATAGTGCATTATCAGGGTAACAAATCAATACAATAACCTCAATCATTTAAATAAGGTATTGATTTGTTACTATCATCAGTAAAAGCGTTAAAATGTGAAACTGGTTGGTGTAAATGAATAAAAACTAAATAAAATAGTACTAATTATTATAAAATAATATCAATACAAATCATCATGGAGTTTTACCAAGTGCCGATGCTGTTCAGTGTTCAAAGTATAAAGAAATGTGCTTTAAGAACCTACTTAGGAATAAGTGTGCTGAGCTCATGAAACAGATTATATGCACATTGTGCACATAAGGAATGTTGAAAAAGATAATTTAAAAGTGTTAAACAAATTGAGAATAATGGTAAATGAAAATATTCATATCTTCATTCAGCATGGTGTGGTTATACTGTATACATGTTATATTTAGTACATTAGATAGATGTATAAAGCTCATCACACATGGTTAAGATACTATAATATTTGACCTTAAGATACCCTAATATTACAATATTACATCTTAATGTATATTTCAAAATATCGCTCACCATACAAATCCACAATCACACACAACTAAGATAATATATATTTTACCTTTAGTATCTTAAGATACCGAACGATATGGAAATATATATTTCATATCTTAAGATACAAAACATAAATTAAATTATGTTTTTATTTCGGGATATAGGTGATCGCAGTGCCTCATCTATACATATAATAAAATTGTAGGAAAGTCAAAACTGTACATTGAATATTTTTTTAAAAGAATACTTGGGGTGTGATCTACAATCGATATCGAAGCCAAAAATATAGTTTTTAGAATTTTTGTCTGTTTGTCTGTATGTATGTCCGGGGTAAACTCAAAAAGTACTGCATGGATTTACTTCAAATTTTGCATGAATATTACTAATAGGTCGGGTCAACATATAGGCTACATATTATCACGCTATCATCTATGGGAGAGGTGCAGTGTGGAGTAAACGAAGTCCGCGCGAAAAAAGTCGTGGGCAACAGCTAGTAATCTATATATTAATATAATAAATGCAAAACTTTGGATGGATGTTTGTTACTCTATCACGCAAACTACGATACGAATTTGAATGTAATTTGGCACACAGGTAGATTATAACTTGGAATAGCACATAGGCTACTTTTATCCTGAAAAAACTAGGTGATCCCGCGGGATTCGCCAAAAACTTAAAATGCAACGGGCTGCACGCTGCAGCTAGTAATATTACAAATGCGAAAGTTGTGATGGTAATGTGGGGTGCATCTAGTATTATAATAGTTACTATTGTAAGCAGTGCGGGATGCTCCCGGCTTCGTGCCGCATCCAGGCAAGAGGAAGAGGGGGGAAAACTACCACGAAAGCTATTGCCTTTTATGTCAAGCTAGGGGTCCGCCCTTGAACAATTGACATGTCTTTGATGGTTTTTCATTCAAAGTTAACTTTGTTAGGAATGTGCTACTGCAATTTTAATTTTACATTCTATAATAAAATCGTCTGAAGAGCTGTCTAACAAATCAAGAAGTAAGACCGTATCACTTATAGTTAATCAGCTGTATATAGAACTCCTACAAAAAATATGTGAGGCAACGAGGCAGACTCATGATAAAATGAACAAATTTTAATATTATTGTATCTTAGCCATATGTGATACCTTAAGATACTGTATACTTTTATATTAGGGTATCTCAAGATAAAATATTATAGTATCTTAACCGTATGTGATGAGCGTAACAGTTATAATTGAACTAATTCCTACGTCAAAATAAAGTTGTTTGCATAGCATAAGACAAGTTTCTCTGTTTATATTATAGGATAACAAACAAGCAAATGGCTCTTGGAAGAATTAATCGCCTAGACACCAAAGATGTTAATGGTGTATTACAATCTTATGTGGTCATATAATAAAATAAATTTATATGAATAGATTGTTTCTTTTATTACTATTGTACCTAAGTATTTGTTTTAATATTACCTAATCTAACACAGATTTTCTTTTTTAAACTAAGGGGGGAAAAAAGGATAATAAATTTAAAATTGAAGAATTAGAAAAAATAAAAAATTTGCCAGATGATAACTGCCTTTTTTATATCAAAAGATAGCAAACAAGCAAAGGCTCCCCTCATTGAGAGTCAACCATTGCCTATAGACACTAAAGATGACAATGGTGCGTTGCTATCCTTGTGGTGGGGTCTTATATATGTATAACTTTACCAGCTATTTCATCGTCCAAAACAAACAGTGATAAGCAATGACATTGCGGCAGGAATAAGTAAGGCTGTAATACCAGACCCGGGCGAGAAAATGCAAACCTCTGCCACATATTAGCCAAAATTTTCAATTTATAAATTAATATAGGCTATGCTTTATTAGACAGAAAAAAAACCATATCTTCAACTAATATATTCAATTTGCATAAAAGTATGCTAGATCAGTAATGTACCAAATTATTCCTGCACAATAATTTCAAATTTTGAAGTTAAAGATTTTGTCAGTTGAAACTGTCTGAATTTATCATTTATAATCACAGTATGTGTTATGGTTTAAATGTGTCCAAATATACATAAAACCTACTAAGCCAGTAAAGCTACATAATAAGTACAAAACTAGCTACGCTGTCTTGCTAAGTACATAAGTAGCATTCACATTATACTTAAAAGCTGGAAAACATTTTGTATAATGTATTCTAAGTGTAGAAGTTTATTATTATTGAATAAAATTAAATCTTATGGCTGGTTATTTTCCAGCTAAAAAAATTTTACATCTTGTTATAATTATTACAAAACTGTAAAGTTTTTTTAGTAGGTACAAGGTAAAAATAAAAACTGCAAGTTAATGCTTTTTCTTTTCACATAGTCTTTATTCAAAAAAAAAACAATTATATTAAATCTTTTGTCCTTCTCATATGTGGTTCCCTGTTAGTGCCTTGCCTCAAGTTATATAGATCTGTCAGGGTGCTGTTTTGGATCACTTAGTATTGCTGGTAGCAATCCACAATATGATAGGTACTGCAACTCTTGTATTGGAACAGTTGTGTTTGATGTTTTGGCTTCGGCATATAGAGCAACATAGGTATGTATTAGGATATTATTTAGTAGTGTTATCGGGTTCGAATTTACTCTGCTTGTTATTTACTACCAATTCACTCTCTGCACTCTTATCAGTAGTTACACTTTTCAGTAGTTAGGACCCACCAGCAAACATCAACATAGAACTTTTGAGACTAAGAAGTTGTAGCTGCTTAATGAAATATTAAATCTGAAATCAAATAAAATATTTAAAATGGTATATGCAAGCATCACTGCATCAATATGCTATAGTTAATAGTGTAATGGTTAATCCTCAGACCATTTTTGTTGGCCTGAGTGTTAATCGTTAAAAATTGTAAGTGTATGGTACAGTAGGCACCAGCAAACATCAACATAGAACTTTTGTGACTAAGAAGTTGTAGCTGCTTAATGAAATATTAAATCTGAAATCAAATAAAATATTTAAAATGGTATATGCAAGCATCACTGCATCAATATGCTATAGTTAATAGTGCAATGGTTAATCCACAGACCATTTTTGTTGGCCTGAGTGTTAATCATTAAAAATTGGAAGTATATGGTACGGTAGGTACTTTAAGCTTTAACACAATGATAATTTTTTCTAAGAGAAGCTCTCTTCATGTTCAGAATTAATAATAGCTAGATATAGGAGTTCAATAGTACCTACATAAAAGAACACTAAGTTCTAATTTATTGATAGAGTCATAAGTTCATAAAGGCAACAAAATTAATAATTAAATTTATACAGATAAATTGCTTTTTGATTTGATTACTCTTGTAAGTAATATGTAAGTATACATATTATTTTGATAATTACACTTATTCTAGCACAATTACTTTTTAAATCAAGGGATTAGAACAATTAATAAGAATTTGCCAGATGATAATTAGCAGAATCCTCCATAAAATAAGCTTATTTCTTTCACTAATAAAATTAGTTGGCAAATTTAGCATTTACAAATTCAGTATTGGTTGTGATCACATAGCAAAGAAAGTCATATCTTCTTCATCTATGGTTAAAGATCTTAAAAATGTGATATAACAAACCATTTATTTCCATAATTATCAAAAACTCTTGTACAATCCCTTTTTGAAATTAATGTTCCAACTTATAACTATTCTAGAATGGTTTGCCAGGTGATAATTACTTCAATTTAGCATCTACCAAATCAGTATCGGTTATCATTTATTAGGTCCATAATAGAAGCTCATTTCTTTTACTAATAAAATCACTTTGCAAGCTTAAAGATGCTAAAGCCTCTACCACTCTCTTACAAGTCGATTTTTTCTTCGGCACAAACAGCATACTGCATAAAACATTATTGTTACCATGTGAAATTTTATGTATTAGTCTTAGATATGTAATTCTAATTTTATTGCAGTATTGTGTTATGACTTATGTATCCTACATTATTTATTATTTAACAATAATAACCTTCTAAAAATGGTATTAACAAACTATATATTGTCAATAGTACATTTTCTGTACCTTTCAAACGTCGCCGGTTAATAGTGTTAATCACTATTTTGATCATTAAAAACTACTCTAGACTAGTTGCTTTCAAAACATAAAAGTGATCAACGATTTGACGTCATTCGTTGGTCACTAAGCATACGCAATACCAATTGTCAAACTACCCATACTAAAAGTGTCGTTCCAGTGCACGATAGTGACTTTCGACGACACCAAGTACTTGTGACGTCATTTTCGTTGATCACCCATGTTAGTCAATACGAAATAAGGGAACTGACAGCTAATTGATGTCAACTTTGCACAGTGATTATCACTTTGATTGTCAGTTCAAGATAGGCAATAGGCCCCCTGACAGCTAATTGATGTCAACTTTGCACAGTGATTATCACTTTGATTGTCAGTTCAAGATAGGCAATAGGCCCCCTGATGGTGTTTAAAAACAGGGGTAAAAAATGTATGTTGGTAAGTCGAATCTCAAATGTAAACTATAAAACAATCATCCGAATAGGCAGTATCACAGCAGATAAAATTAAACTTGTAATTTTAATAATTGCTGATATTTTACGCCTACAAAAATTTCTTAATACAAAAATTAAATATTAAATAACAAAATAAAAATGATAACATACCTTAATGGCTAATAAATCTAATAAAAAATCACATAAATATCAAAGCTGCATGTGAAACGTAAACAAACTATGAAGAATAATGAGTTGATGCGTATTCGCAAGAAAAATCGAATGTTCTAAGATGCGACGTGTTACGTCAAATGATTTATCTCACTTTTTAAAATACAAAGTTTACAAAGTAATGAAAGAGAAAGATGTATTTTAAACAACTTTATTTATATCATTTTTGTGTTATAGCACTCACCCCGTGCTTGGGAATCTGAAAAAACTTAAAAACAGCAAAGAAAAACATCGACACGCGGGATTTGAACCTGCAACCATTTCCCTAAAGCCGGGACGCTCTTCCGCTGAGCTAGTGTCGACAGGCTCGAGGCGGCGAAATTCTTCTTTGCTATATGATCGATTACGTCGATTGTACTGATCGCTAGCTATACATACGTATAACTAGTTAAATGAGTTCATCGTTACAGATGAAATTCACATTTATAATTTTGATCAGTACTTTCGTATTTCTAATTAGAAATTCGTCTTTGCTATATGATCTATGATGATTTCTAATTAGAAATACGAAAGTACTGATCAAAATTATAAATGTGAATTTCATCTGTAACGATGAACTCATTTAACTAGTTATACGTATGTATAGCTAGCGATCAGTACAATCGACGTAATCGATCATATAGCAAAGAAGAATTTCGCCGTCTCGAGCCTATCGACACTAGCTCAGCGGAAGAGCGTCCCGGCTTTAGGGAAATGGTCGCAGGTTCAAATCCCGCGTGTCGATGTTTTTCTTTGCTGTTTTTAAGTTTATTTATATCACACAAAAAGTCGTTTGAGTTAAAAAATGAGTTACGATCAAGGGACTTATATACGATAACTGGAATTACTACGTAGAAATATTTGAAAAATAAAAAACAAAAAAGGTGTGTGTGCGATTCACACACGATAGAAGTGAAACTTCAGTAAATCGAGAAAAGAATGAGATGACATCTTACTAAAAAGCTGTAATACGCAGCCGCATACAGTGTAAAGTAGTATTAGCTCACGTACTTTTCACATATACTAACACACGTTAAATGCTCAAATACAAGCAAGTATTAAACAGTCTGCAATATACATACACACCGACATTTGCTCTCTCGCTTTGGCTCACTAATTACAGGCGACTATACTTAGAAGACGGGAGTGGGGACGCTACGAAGTATGGAACAAAGAGGAGAGACCGATAATATAAAATAGTATGGATATTTCTGTCACATTCTTTACCGGCTTCATTCGACACATTTTTGTATTTGTGTCTCTTACCTGTCGTTTTTTCCGTTGCATCAGGTTTGAAATCACAACGATTCTAAAGAAGTTTCATTTCAAAATGTACTTTATTTCCTTACTAATAAAGTTGACATTTGTTTTTGACTTAACACAGGGGAAAAACGTTCTGAGTAAGACAACAAGAGTAGATGTTGTCCCTTTCTTACAATTGCCAGTGTAAATAAAACTATCTGATGGTAGATTTTTATATATTCGGTAATCGTTAAATCCCTTTTATTCATACACGTCGGTAAATACATTAGCATAAATTGTATTGTAATTAACACAGTGAGTTCTAAAATGTGCTTATTTTAATTATTACGCAAATACTTATGAAATGCAAAAACTGTTTCTCAAATTAGTAGAATTACTTAGTAGTAATTTGCAAACTACGCATGGCCGCACTTATATATGGTGATTGGCGCTTTATTTAGTAGAAAGAGACACACTCCACCCATGTCGTGGTACTCTTCGGAACGATTTTGAAGCGCTTGTGAAATTCCGGGTAGAATGTAACTTCCTTGGTTACGACATATTAGAATTATGGCGACGACTATTATGCATTCTGTGTCTGTACTCTGTGGTACCCTCTTGACAGTTGACACTCCCGTACGTCTTGTCTAGTGCAGGGTTGCATTTTGTACTGTAATGATAGTATTTATACTATAATTTCGCCCTTTGTACTATATACTATCCACATCTAAGGATAGTACGCTAAAATACTATAATTTAGAATTTTTTCCAAATGCTTAGCTTTAAGTCAAATGAGTATTTCGACCGTGCGTGTATCCGACCGAATTCTGATTTTGCGATGTTTTCTCCTAGATTGTTTAGTACTTCCACATACAAATGCCGATTGCGAACGAATATTCAGTAAAGTGAACCTTACCAAGTTTTTCTTGTGACGCTATCAAAAGCGGTAGCAAAAGTGGGAATTGTACTGATTTTATTCCTACTGAGGATATGTTGATGAGATTAAGCGCCAAGGATGAAAATCTAGCTAATGGTAATATTCAAGAACTGATAGAAGAGGAGTAAATTTTAATGACTAGGAAGGAGTGTTGATTTTAATGATTACATAATAAATTAAATTAAAAAGTAATGAAAGTGTACTATAATTTTATATAAATACTATCCTTTTCATTTATTGTACTCCCTTTTTCAACGTACCTAAATCCAACCCTGGTCTAGAGTCGCTGTCATTTTTGATTTTTGGCATTTTCATTTTGTTATTTAATGACGATGGCGGCCTCGCTCCTTTTAAAAAGGAGATACGATAAATTAATTAAAAGTCATATAAAAATTACAAAATGTTTTTCGAATAGTAGTAGTATTATTTTAAATAAGCCGCACTTTGGTGTATTTTATAAACAATGTGTCGTCACAAGTACTTTTAAGGTAAGATTTTGTATTGTAATGCACAATATTTGTATAACTTCATTGATTACTTTTAAGTTTTACTACTAACAGTTTTGATTTTTAGCCGTTTTATTATTGTTTCAGCCTTATTCCACAAGTCAGTCAAATAATGCTGCCGGACAAGATGCAGCCAAAAATGTTTTGGCGGCTGTTTTGGCTAACAGACCTAAAACTGGGAAAATTCCAGTTGGTAAGAAATTTGTTTTGTCAGATGCGTATAACTTAAAAAATCATTATTTTTATATTGATGAGAGTATTCACACTTACAAATTGCGTAATTTTAGTTTGACCTTGTCTGATGTAAATAAAGCGCTGTACGAAATATTTTAAATGTTTGTTAATAATATTATAAGGAAGTGTTAATTTTCATAATAAAATGTCATGCAACAATTATTTTTCATTGGAGATTTCTAAATAAAAATAAAATACGTTAATTCTGTGAGAGAACGTAAACATTCTAAACCATAGCTTACCATTAATTCATATTACATTATTTTTATTAGATCAAAACAGAATTGCATTAGAAACGGGCCGTACGAATTTGACGATTAAGGGTTTGTTGCAGACAACCTTGCAGAAATGTTAAAAAAGTTATTGCCCAAAAAGAACCTAACCTAACCTCAAAATGTATGCTAATACAACACATAAAATATTATTTTCCACTATTTTTATGTGATGAGGGAGCCTCTTTTGTAATAAGTCTATTTTGTCTAATTTGAAAACATAATCATCATATTTTGTCATATTTTAAATATTAATATTAATTAATTAATTAATTAATCCCACTAAAGACATATGTATATATTATAATATGGCACTTAATTTTTAAGATTGTAGAAAATTTTAAAAATTTTGTTTATATTTTTTTGTTAATATATTTTTTATAAATCCATATTATATATTTTATCTTCATAGTTGCAATAAAATACAACCTATTTCTGTAACAAGTGGGGTAGGAGCAAGTCGATAATGTTTGCTGCACATTATTAAGGCATCAGGTGGTCTTCAGGCTGTTTTATTGGCTTTTTTTTTCATGCGATAGGAAACAAACAAATGACTTGATGGGATACCTAATTAACAGCAGATATTACGTTATTTATGATTGTTAAAATTTATCTTTATCCGTGCTTTGTGTTGTTTGTCTAATGTAAAATCCTGTTTACTAGTAGAATTTGAGAGCTCCTTTAAGACAAGCAATGTTTTCTTGATAGAGCATCAGATGTCTCTTGTCAATACAAGTGATGCCTATTACCAAAATTACTGCTGTGGTTCCACTTTAATTTCTTTTATATCAAAAGATAGCAAATAAGCAGACGCTTTCCTGATAGAGTGTCATAAGCATAACCTATAGACAACAAAGATGATAGTGATGCATTGCTATCCATTAGGTGGGATTGTAATATCACATGAATAAAAACTGGAACATGGCAGTGATAAATATTGACATTATTACGGCAGTAAGGCGGTGGTACCAAACTTAATAGCTATGTTCACATTTCATCTTCAACTTTTGTCATCATGCTATTTAACTTTCGTGTGATGCATTCAATAATTGAATGCATCAATGAACTCAACGCCAACCTAGTCATTTGCGTTTCCATCAGCTTGTTGAAACATGTGTGATGAGAACATTATGCTTGGTGGAACATGTGCGGCTTACTTGGTCAGAGGAAGTTCTAGAAAAAAACTAAGCAAAATATTTGGATACAACACTATTATAATAAACTTGCAAATCATAATTTCTCTTTATTTTATTTGTGTAAAGTTTAATATTTGGATCTCAAAGTGGTGGAAAGTTTCTGTAATCTTTAATAAAATTCAATATTATTTCTTTTTCTGCATCCACAATCTAGTTGTTGAACATTTTGTGGCACAGAAATCAACCCGAAACAAAAATACAAGTATTACATAGCACACTAGGCTTTCAACTGTCATAGTGCATGTGTCAAGAGCATGCCTCATGTGCTCTGTTGCTTGCACTGTGACTCATTACCTTGATAAACAAAAAGTTGTGTAGTGTGGACATAGCTATTGAATTGTTGCAGTATTCTACCACTTGGTAGTCATGATCATGATGGTAGCTTTTTGATCCTCATAGAGAAATTTAGTGCAATGACCAAATCCATATGAATATAGTACTATGTAATTATATGATTCTGATATCTTTATTGTTCATTAAATGAACAATAAAGATATCAGAATCATACTGCCACATGATATAGTATACACTCAGGTCTATGTACTCACATTTTTTTGCTCATGTTACTTATTTTTATGGCACTACCTTACTGCATTAAAGTAAATATTTTTACTTTTAATTTAAACTAGTTCAATATTCAAATTGTAATCTTGTTTTTCATAGAGCAAGTGTTACCACTTACGAGTAAATACCACTATTGTTATATGTTTCATTTGCTAATTATTTCATTGTATTTCTTTTGTTACTAATGCCTGGTGAATGCAGTCTCCACCTCCTTATTTTGTTTGCCTGTCTACCTATCCTGTGTTTTCACATCAACCTATCCTACAACGATCCTGATGTATGCTCCCGTCCTTAGGTATACAAAAGCGAGACTGCTTTCATCCAGGCGCCTCTGTTTTGGATCGGGAAGATATTAACCTGGGAGGTGCAAAGCCAGTTAGTGGGATGGATATGATTCGGGGGATGTTGGAATATGTATGGCCTAAGGTAAGCAGTTTTAAATATACTTGTTATATTTTATGAAGATGATATATCAATCTTTTAAATTTTATCAGTGAATGAAGTTCAAATGTTCAGTTAGAATCAAAGAATGAAAACTCTAATTTAGATAATAGAAAGGATCCTCAGTGTAGTTTCTTTTAAATGTTTACGTAATCAAATTTAAGTCAATGCAACAAGGTGAACAAAAAAGAAGGAATTAGGCTAAGTTACAAAAACTGCATCCAACAAAACTCAAACAACTTTACCCAATCTCTAAACCTTTGAAACTAGAAGACTGATAAGATATCACTCACTAGCTGTTGCCCGCGACTTCGTCCGTGCGGACTTTGTTTTTCCGCTCCTACTGGTCGTAGCAAGATGCTATATAGCCTATAACCTTCCTCGATAAACAGGCTATCCAACTCAAAAAGAATTATTCAAATCGGTTCAGTAGTTTTCGAGATTATATTTTCGAGATGTATAAAGGAATATGAGGTTAAATTCTTCAATGGATGAATTAACCTGATGTGACTAAGCATCTGTTAAAAAAATTATCAAAAGCTCCTACGCCAATTACAAGATAATAAATGTATCAAATACAAAAGTGAAGGCAATTTGAAAATAAATTCAGACACAAGTCAAATTCAAAAAATGATGTAGAAAAATATGTTGTGTATTATTAATTTATTAGTAATTGTGTGGCCTCTTTTATATTTGAATGCAATATGTTATAACAATGACAATGAAAAGCTAAAATGTGTTCGGAATATTATGTATTAAAATACAACCATAACTCTGGGTATAAGTGATTTTGTTAGTTTTGTTAGTGTAGTCTTGACAAATTTTAGCGATACAGAAATACTATGTAGAATAACTACATTTATTCACCTTTATTATCTCAGTTTCATTTTTAAAAAGAAGATGAAATTATGATAATTTCAATTTTGTGAAATTTTATATGTGACTTCTGTAATGCCACTGGAACTAGAAAGTAGTGTAATAAAAAACTAACCTACTAAATAACTAAATTAAGCACACTCCACCTTATTCCGACATAACAGCCTCACAAACAAATACAATATGAGTTATACATTCTAAATGCATATTTCTCTTCATAAATGCAGTACTCTGAGGAGAATCAAACAGCAATTCACTCAACAGAAGATGAAGATATAATATTGTTCAAGAGTAGGTGGATCGCTAGAAGGTAAAGTTCGGTGTCTTCTTATATTTACAGGCCTTCGGTGAATTTGTTCCATTTATTGTGCCACTTTTCTTGTGAGTGTTGCATTTGCAATGGAGTTATCTTAATTTCTTCTTCTTTTTATTAATAAAATTTCCGAGATATTAAAGCAGAATAAGAGTAGCAGTTCTACATATTATTTATGTGTCACTAAAATGTGTCAAGGCTACAAATCACAATACTTACACCACTGCGAAAATCAAAACTGCAGCAACTTATGTAACCACCTTGATGAGATAAAGTCTGTCTGGTGTCTGTCTAAACATTCTGACCCAATATTATGAAAGCTATGACATTAATTTCGTTACATAGTATTTATGTAATGACCAAAATGCGTTACGGTCGATTACCAAGAAAGACAATCAGACTAAGAATTACATAACACAGTCTGTCAAAATAACCCACAACTTAATAAGAACTACTTTTTCACTTAATAAGTGTTTTAGTTCATTAAATTTTAATTCTTAAGCCTAGTACTAGGCTACCTATCTAAATATTTGCATGATCGAAAGAAAATCCAATATCGATGGTGTAACATTTGTAGATCCCTTTCTTATTGCCTAATTGTGAGAAAGTTTGCGTTTGAAAAATAGAACCAGAAAGAAAGGGTATGCTCCGTTGGTTCAGACATGTTAAAAGAATGGCAGATGAATGCTTAACAAAACAGATATGTCTTTAACCAAATTGAAAGTAATTGGGAAAAATGTACTTAGAGTGACATAATAGTTACTATCGTAATTATAGGTAAATATAAAATGATACAAGTAGATATACACATAGTTCATTCACAAGACTCGGTGCATCAATTTCATGAATTTAGTAAGATATTTTTGAAATATTTTTATATTATCTTGTCATAATTTTACTTTAATAATTAAAATGCATTTCTATTCTATATTAAGTCCCCAATTTTCTAATATTGCCAGACCTTTAAGAGTAACCCTGTATTATGTATGTGTCATTTCCTAGCATTGTTGAATAACTCCCATATCGAAAGTAAATAGTTTGCTTACTTTTGGCTTAGATTTATATATGTGTAATTTGTCCAGCAATATTAATTATTATAAATATTTATTAAGTTCGCTTCTTTCACTTTTTACGTGCTACTTGGTGGGATGCAGATGATCTATTGACCATAACATGGGGACTATATAAGTTATTAATGATTTCAGGACAATCAAATGATAAGAAACCGTGTGATGCTGTCACTGTCACTCCTCTTCGGGGCAAAGGTGATGAATGTGACTGTTCCATTCCTATTCAAATATGCCGTGGATGAAGTGAATCACCTAACCACCACACCCGCCGGAGATGCCTTGCTCGGGGTGGCCACTGTACCCCAGGCACTAGGGACCACAGCTTTTAGTCTGCTGGTAGGCTGTAAGTTTGATGCTCAATATTATGGGATTTAAAGTTATTTTATAAGCCTTAGATTTTTTTTGAATATCTAACTATTAATTAGTCTGATTAATTGAAGTTACAAATTTAATTATAGTTCTAAAGCCTTTTTATTCCCTTAGTTTTTTTTTTGAGAATAGTTTTATGTATACCTCTGCAGATTTGGTAATTGCCTGTCTCTCTTCATTGAAGTTTCCGCCTGCGGCTCATCCTTCAAACCTATCTTGCAGCCTTTGCAATAATGTATCTATTAATTTTAAAGGTGTTAGAAGACCTCAAATAGTACATTATTGCAAAATCTGCAAAATAGGCAATTGCAAGTCGAGTATGAGTTTGAAGGCCGAGCTGCAAGTAAGGACTTGGATGATAGAAGGCAGGAAGTTGCTATTTTCGCCGAGGCATATATAGAGTGTTTCTAAAAAAATCAAGGAAAATAAAAAAAATACTTAGTATAGTAATTATTCGATTTACCACCAATTTTTTTTACCACCATAAACGCATCTATATATTCACGTGAACGCATTTGTATCAAGATCAATAAAAGAGCTCTTAATTCAGGTTCCTAAGCACACTTTTTCACATTTGCGTATTCTGTTTTAGATTAAAAAATATGCCAGCAGTGATTTATCTGTATACGTAAATAAGATAATTCACGTTTTTTTTGTTCAAAAGCAATGACAATATTTCTGTGTGTGTTTGGAATAAATATATATTAATAAACAAATGCTTTGTTATATACGTACAGTTTTTACACGCTTTTTATTAGCTTCACCTGTATGTTTGTATGTTTGTATGTTTGTTTGTAACCGACTTCTTTGGGCGCGATTTTGACACACTTTAAACGGCCAGATTTCGTTCAAACTTTGTAGATTTATCGAGGACCGATGACAATACACTAATTTGATAAAATTATTCCATTTTTAACCGACTTCAAAAAAAGGAGGAGGTTCTCAATTCGGCTGGTATATTTTTTTATGTATGTACAGCGATTTCACCGAGGTTTCTGAACCGAATTACGTGATTCTTTTTTTGTTTGATGTGGAATAGTTTCGAATTGGTCTCATAAAAATTTGATTCAGGTAGGTCCAGTAGTTTTTGTTTTATGAGCATTTTTTTATTTATTGTACCTATCTCGATGTCTGAAATCAAATCTCGCAAGTAAATTTGATCCACATCCCGGTTACCGATTCAGCTGAAATTTTGTATACGTATGTTAATTGAATGACAATGAAACCTTATTATGACATGGAGCTGATCTGATGAATCTAAATCGGAAGGTGACCACAGGAACTTAATAATTAAATGGTTAAAAATCGGTTAATAACAAGACTATTGAGTTTGGACTCATTTGATTCATGTTGACGAGCACTTTGGTGTTTGGTGGTGACTAGGATCCTGCAGGGTCCGATGATGTAGCTAGAAGATGGTCATAGGAGCTCAGCAATAAAATGACACAACTCTATCGAATTTGGGCTCATTTAATTAGTGTTGACGCGCACTTTGGTGCTTGGTGCTAACTAGGATCCTGCAGGGTTCGATGATGAAGCCAGAAGGTGACCATAGGAGCTCAGCAATTAAATAACACAACTCTATCGAGTTTGGGCTCGTTTGATTCGTGTTGACGAGCACTTTGGTGCGGGTGGAAACTAGTTATAAAAGGAACTACTCTTAACAAAATTCTTTGTTCTACGTCAGTCAAGTCGGTCAGTTCAAGAGGTGAAGATATAACTTCCATGTTGTTCCAGTAGGCCTGAGAAGGAATTTTTCTTTTTTTTTATGGTAGTCGAGCAAAAAAAAATCAAAACGTGCTTTAACTAATGACGTCTGTTGTTTTGGATATAATAATTTCTTACAGATTGTACATGGTACTTTAGCATATTGATTTATGGTGGTTATAAAATTACGCTCAATAATTGAACGAAGTCTTTGTGACGTCTGACGCGCTACCGCTAGGCGGTTCTCACGTGGCTGAGCAGACTCGATTGCTGTACGGTTTCGTATCACTACTAATCCACGAGCTCTCTGCTCGGCGGACTCCTTAGCTAAACGCTCCTCAATGAGACCAATTCTATGAGCCTTCTGCTCGGCAGACTCGTTCGCTAGTAGTTATCTCGCTAGTCGCTAGTCGCTAGTTCGCTAGTTCGCTCAATAATGAGATCAACTCTAATAGCTCTCTGCTCAAAAGACTCATTCGCTAGACGCTCCTGGATCTTACCGAGTCTACTTCTACCAAGGCTGGGCCAAAGCGGGTTTACAAGCATGGGCCAGAGATAGACAGCATTGCGCCAAGCATGGCCCATATCTGGCCCCGTCGTATTGTCCTGTATGGGAGTATACAGGAACGCCTTGCACACTTACACACACACACACACACACATATGTCTATAAGCGTGTAAGTAGTTCCGTGCTTCTACCGCAGCACTCGACTAGGTATGCGTATTAGAGTTTGCAACAGTGTCTGCGCATGTAACGTAGATTTAACGAGCCACGAAGAGTCCGCCACCGTCTCTGTGACTAAGTTTAATTGACTGAGTAAAAAAACAAAATAAATGTGCATAATATTTATAGATATAGATATATCACCATCCATGTTAATTTTACATGGATATATATAGATATACAGTCTTGTAGTTTTCGTTTTTTATTAATTGTAATTAAACGACACTGAATTTATTAGCCATTCGCATTCGATGATCTACAATTGCCGATTAGAATTAAAAAAAATAACTCAAATAATTGATTTTTTCATAAGTTACAGTGTTTCCGGAGTTTCACACATGACTGAAAGGAAATTTTTTTGACCTATTTTGATATTTTTTTCCATTTCTATCGCACTAAATTAATTTTTAGCAAGTATAGAATTAATCTCCATTAAATTATCTCGACAATAGTATGCAAAATATCTTGATTCCGTTAACTAACAAGGCTATAATACTAAAAATAGTTGCCAAAATAAGGCGAAAAAAATTTCTGAAGGTGGTATCAAGAGTCTTCGCAACCGGCGTGTGTGTATGAAAAGAGTGATGAATGTGGAGGAAGCGAGACAAGCCTGCAAGGATCGTGATGTATGGCACTCGGTTCTCTCTGCCTACCCCGTAAGGGATCTGGCGTATCTGGAAGATATGTATATATGAAAAAAAAATTTCGATCGTAAAGCACTCTCTGATGCTTCGCATCATGAGTCGTGCAATAGTTTAAAATTAAAAAAACAAGCTATTATAAATAAACCAAACTAAAAAGTAGAAAATAAATAATAGTTTAAAAAAACTAAAAAACACGCTTTTTATAGAAAACCGAACTAAAAAATAGAAAATAAATTTTAATAAATTTAAATTAAGAATAGTGTTAAAAATTTCAATAATTATAAATTAATAATAGTGTGAATAAAAAAAATATAATTTTATTTAAAAAAAAGCGTGGGGTGCTTTTTAAAATATTACCGAAATGATAATCACTCTACTCATATGTGTCAATTAAATATTTATAACTATTGACACCATGCACCCCACGCTTTTTTTTAAATAAAATTATTTTTTTTATTCACACTATTATTAATTTATAATTATTGAAATTTTTAACACTATTCTTAATTTAAATTTATTAAAATTTATTTTCTATTTTTTAGTTCGGTTTTCTATAAAAAGCGTGTTTTTTAGTTTTTTTAAACTATTATTTATTTTATACAAGGGGCTTTTTGAAGGAGAGTACTTGGTATTTGATTTTAAGTCTAATATCTATAAATATGTGACCTTAGTTTTTGTACTAATTATTCTATATTACTCTATAATATTATTCTATAAATATTAAGGTTTCAGCTGTGTCTTACACTTATAGTTGTAGCTTCTTTTTTAAGTTAAAAAACATTTAAATTTCTTATTGTTTAGTTAGGTATTAGGTATTTTTGCCTGTCCTAAGCCATGAACAAAGAATGAGGGAAATTGAATCGCACCAGTTTTACCACACCAGTGCCAGTATTTAATAAATAAAATAAAATAGCCTTTATTTCCGAAATTAGATATACAACTAATCTTAGATGTTACTTGGTATTTAAATTACATTCATAAGAAATCCCTAATTTCGGAGAACCTATTGGCAAAGGCCTCCTACAATTTTCTCCAGTATATCCTGTCCAAGGCAATCCTAGTCCAGTGTGGGCCCAAAGTCTGTCGTATTTCGTCCTCCCATCTTCTTATTGGTCGGCCCCTCAGCCTCTTACCGTTTCTTGGGTACCAGAGGGTCACTTGCTTGGACCACTTCTCCAAAGTGCTTCGCAGCATATGACCTGTCCATCGCCATTTTTGTTGGTCTATTCTAGAGAGTATGTTAGGTAGTTTTGTTCTTTCCCGGATGATCGAGTTGGGAATTTTATCCTTAATCTTTATACCTAACATACTCCTTTCCATTGCCCTCTGACATACAGCTAGTTTCTCTCTGTGTTGTTTGGTGAGAGCCCAAGTTTCGCAGCCGTAAGTTATACAAGGCAGGATGCATGTATTAAAAGTTTTACTTTTTATTTGTATGTTTAGATCTTCACTTTTCATGATTTCCTTAAGAGACCAGTATTTTCTCCATCCGTTGGCTATCCTCTTGTTTATTTCTTTTGACATTTGGTCAGTGGGAGAAATGATTTGTCCAAGGTAAACATATTCTTCAGTGTATTCTAGTCTAGTCCCATCTAGTTTAAGTTCAATGTGTTCGGAGTTGGTCATCAATTTTGTCTTTTCCAGGTTCGTCTTAAGTCCCACTTCTTGGCTCCTATGTGCAAGCATCTGAATCATAGTTTCAAGTTTTTTTGGGTCTTCTTCAAACAAAACTATGTCATCAGCAAACCTGAGGTTGTTTAGACGTTGTCCATTAATATTTAGGCCAAAACTTTCCCAATCCATTTTCCGAAAGATGCTTTCAAGCACTGCCGAAAATAATTTTGGGGACAAAGGGTCTCCCTGTCTGACACCTCTGTTTATTGGAAAGGGATATCCTATTGATTCTAGCTTTATGCAGCTCTTACTTTTGCTATAGATGTTTTTAATATCTTAATGTAACATTCGCTAATTCCTTGCTCTTCCAGACTCAACCAAATGTATTTATGGATAAGGCTATCAAAAGCTTTAGAGTAGTCAATGAATGCAAGGTAAATAGGTTTTTGGTATTCGTTATATTTCTGAAGCAGTTGTTTGACTGTATGGATAATAATAATATTTTTTATTTGCCAGAATAAGGTATACAAGGTTGTCAGATAGGTACATTTCAATATAGTTCTACTTATTCTACCATTTAAAGGTGTGCAAATCTTAATTTCTTATCACTAAAATACTACATAACATTGCTATTAATTATTAGTTTAATTTTATTTATATTTCATTATTTATTTTTAAATTAATAATATGTCATTTGATTTTGTTGATTTTGCTTATTTGATTTTAATTATTAATATATTATTCAATTTAACTAGCAATTTAATTATTAATTTCATCATCATACAAATATGTCTTCATCTAAATATTTATTAATCTAATCTATTATACATTCCATTTATATTATATCATTAGAGATAATCATATCACGCATAATAACTAACAAACACTAAATCTGTATACATTAACATTCTCATTAACTTTTTTAGGATCTGACTAGATATTAATTGCATTATCTTTACAATTTAAATATTCTTCCACAGAGTAGAAGCATTTTGTAATTAGCCATTTATGCAGTTGTATTTTATACCTGTTCATCGGCAGCGATTTTATTATGTTTGGTAATTTATTGAACACAGTAATACACATATGGAAAGAATTTTTTTTTACCATTGCTAGTCTACACTGTGGCACATAAAGTTTGCTTGCATGTCTGTTATTTGTGCCAAGTTGTTCTGCATTTGTTTTAAAATATTTAGGGTGTTTTCTAACAAATAAACAAGCTGCCATAATGTACATGCAAGGAAGTGTTAAGTATTTTTAGGTTTTTAAAAAAAGGTTTACAACTTTGCATTTGTGTGATGTTACATATGGCCCTAATGCATTTTTTTTTTGTTCTAAAAGCACGTATCATATCCACAGAGTTACCCTACATAAGCAGCCCATAGGAAAGTACTGATGAAACATATCCAAAATACGCTGTTAATGCTGTTTCCTTTGATATATGTAATCTAATTTTACGGAGAGCAAATACAAATCTATCAAGAGTATTACAAATATTGATGATATGTTCCTTCCAGTTAAGATTTTTGTCAATAACTATACCTAAATATTTTATATATTCTACTTCTTCTATAGCATTATTATCATATTTTATATTAAGATTCACAGATTTTTTATTATATGTCATAAATTGTAAAAATTTTGTCTTTTTTATATTTATATGTAAATTATCATTTTCCATCCACTTAATTACTTGATTTACAGTTTCATTAATTTTCCTTTCATATGCTATATTACAAAGATTTTCATCATTTATTAATAAGGTTATGTCATCAGCAAATAAGTAACATTGTTCGTTAATATTTTGTTGTAGGTCGTTAATACCAGTAATAAATAATAATGGCGCAAGTATGCTTCCTTGCGGGACGCCACAACAATTTGTTCGAAGCTTAGATTTAAATGTAACTTTTATTTTGTTTACTTTATTCACTCTATCAATATGAACCATTTGCTGTCGATTCTCTAAATAACTTTTCAGCCACAAGCCAGCTACACCCCTTATGCCATACTTTTCGAGTTTACATGAGAGTTGGTCTTGACTAAGATAGTCGAACGCCTTGCTCATATCTAAGAAAATGGCACAGACATTGTCGTTTGTTTAAGCTCTCAGTAACATCTTTTACTAAATTGAAACATGCCAAGGTAGTTGAGCTGTTTTTTCGGAATCCAAATTGATTCGGTGACAAGATTTTTTGATCACTTAAGAATGCGTATACTCTAGAATACATGGCCTTTTCAAATATTTTTGATAATATGGGAATAATTGTTATTGGTCGGTAATTACTCATGACACATCGATCACCGTTCTTAAACAGAGGTTTAATTATTGATTGTTTTAATTTATGTGGAAAGTGGCCTTCTTGAAATGATAAATTTATTATATGACTTAATGGTATACAAAGTTTAGAGACACATAATTTCAAAATATGTGTGCTGATGCCATCATATCCTACTGATTTGGTATTGTTCAAAGATAAAATTATTTTGTAGATTTCTGCTGCGTCTGTAGGAGACAAGAAAATAGTATTGGGGTTACTTTGAGTTATGTTATATTTTCTGTTGGGATAGGACTTATTTGTTGAATCGATGTAATAGTCATTAAATAGATTTGCTATCTGTTCAGGGTTTGTATAATTTTTATTATTTACTATTATTTTTTCAATATATTCCTTTGTCGATGTAGAGTTCGTGAAATTTTTTATAACTTCCCACGAAGCTTTACCTTTATTTTTACTTTTTTTGATATACTTTTGATTTTGTAATTTATGAGAAAGCATGATACATGATTTTAATATTTTGTTATACTTTTTATACTTATATTTATTATAATTTTTATTATATGCAGCATGTTTATATGTTAAATATAAGCGTCTTTTATTCACACATGATAATCTAATTCCCTTAGTTAACCAATTAGAGCTCTTTTTTTTCTGGGATACTTTGATTTTTAAAAGAGGGAAGTTTAAGTTGTAAAACAGTATCAAACTATCATAAAAAACATTAAACGAATCCTCTGTATTATTTGTTACATAAACATCACTAACCGTAAGTGCCGATATACACTCCAGAATTTTTTTGACATTATTTTTATTGTAGTCCCTCCTATACTCGTAAAAGTATTCTGTATGTGTATGGTTTTTTCATTTACGCCAAATTTTAATGTTTGCCCCGTCTCATGGTCAGAGAGAGCTAAAAAATGTATATTTGACTTTGGGTTGTGTAGGTTACTTGCTATCAAATCAATACAGGCTCTGTTCCTCGTAGGTGTTTTGATGTGGATGCTCAAATTGAAATTTTTTAGAATACTTTGCAGCTCTAAGGAAAACTTATTTTTTTGTAATATGTCTATGTTCCAATCCCCAGTTAAAATTATTTTTTATTATTTTTTTCTAGTAAGCTAAGCAGTTTAAAAAGTTTGCTTAGAAAAATTGAAGGTTCACTAGTAGGTGTCCTATAAATACACAATATATATATATATATATATATATATATATAATATATATATATATATATATATATATATATATATATATATATATATATATATATATATATATATATATATATATTATAGTTTATCAATTCAATACCACACACTTCAAAGGCTTTAGATTGTTCGAAAGTTCGTGTGCATACAACCTTAAATTGCAGATGTTTTTTTACTAATACACAGGTTATATCCTCGATATGATCGATATCCAGGGATATGATCGATAGTACAAAAAATTTTTCTAAATCCGGCTTGCTCATTGGGCTGGTTTTCATCTAGTTTTTTCGAAATTCGTTCTAGTATAACTTTTGCGAAGACTTTGTATACATTTGATATTAAGCTAATTGGTCTGTAGTTATCAATCTCATCTTTAGCTCCTTTCTTGTGAATCAGAATAATATATGATTTTGTCCATTGATTGGGAATGACACCTGTATACAGAATTTCATTGAATATTCTTGTTAACACTGTACTTATTTCATCAACAGTACCTCGTAACAGCTCATTAGGTATGTTGTCAGGCCCTGGCGCCTTTTTCAATTTTTGTGAGTTAATAGCTTTTACAACTTCTGATTTCATTATTTCTGGTTCAAATCCTATGCAATATTTCTCTTCTATTCTTGACACATTATCTACTTGTTCAGAACTATAATTATTGTTATTCGAATAAAGTGTTGTAAAAAAGTCGGTGGCTACTTCCTGGATTTCCTTCCTCTTTGTTACGTCCATATGTTTTCTCTTTAATTTAGGAATCCACTCTTTCCCTTGTTCTCTCAGTTCCTTCAAGGCTTTTTTGATGCCGCCTGTTTTTTGTATGTATTTTTCCAGAGTATGTAGTCGTTTGGTTTTCCTATCTTTCTTCATATTTTCTTTTATTTGTTTACTTAGTTTTGCTATTTTTCTCCGGTTTTCTTTGCTTTCTTTTCTACATATGAGGTGTTTTCTTTCATTTATTAAATCTAGTGTTTTATCTGATAACCCTTTTGACTTTTTGCTGTTTTGGTAGATTTTGATATGTTCTTTAATTTTGTACTCAATTTGGTTATATTTTTCGTTTACAGTTACGTTTGAGTTTGCAATTTCTAATTTCTAGATTCTTCATAGAAAGATGGTCAAGTCCTTTTAAAACAAGTTCTGTGGGAAGCAGTTGCCTGTGAATAATGTGCCTTCTTGAAATTTTTGTTTGATGTTCGTATAGGCAACTACGAACCATACGATGATTGGTGTTAAAGTTCAGTTTTTGGATAACACCAGTGTCTGCAAAATATTTAGTTTTATTTGTTATTATATAATCAATTTCATTTTTATATTGCCAGTCTGGGGATCTCCATGTCCATTTAGTCTTAGGGCTTTTTTGAAAAACTGAGTTGAGCAGTGTGAGGTTGTGTTCTAATAAGAAGCTGACTAACTTCTGTCCGTTACTGCTTCTTTTTCCGTGACCATATTTTCCTAAGACTGATTCTTCTCCAGCTTCTCTTTTTCCTACCTGAGCGTTTAGATCTCCCATTATTATTAGGTATTTACTTGAATGCCTATCGACAAGATCGGATAAGGTATTATAGAAGTTTTCTATATCACATTTATCTGCTTTTTCAGTAGGAGCATACACTTGGATGATTACCCAGTTTTTACTGTAGTGAGGGATGCTTATGTGAAGAATGGCTATTCTTTCCGATATGCCTTCGAATTCAATTATTCTAGTTTTGTGTTTCATTTTTATTATGAAGCCAACTTAACCAACCAACCAACCATAATGACCAGCTTCTGCTCCTTTATAGTACAAAATATAGTTACCTCGGTCTTCTATCCCTTCCCCTTTTCTTCTCATCTCACTCACACCAAGGATATCCCATTTAATATTATTTGTAGCTATTTCTAGTTCTTTAAGACTTTCCTCTGTTCTTAAAGTTAGTGCATTTAGTGTACAAATGTTTAAACGATTGCTCTGTTTGGATTTTAGTTTTAATTGTGATTTTCTTTCCTTATTTGGAGGGAATTGGTCATACCTCTCCTCGGTGACCAAACGGCTTGGAGAAGAGGTATCTAAATCGTTGCTAGTAGTTGATGTTTTTATAGTGGTTAGTTGTGACTTCCGGGTGAATACATGTTTTGGTTGCTATTGAGCGGTTACTTTCGAAAAAGTGTTTGATCTAGCATGACGAATGTCTTTGAGCTCATTGGTTTTATTCATTTTTGCTGGAGCGGCTGTCTTATTTCCAGCATTTTGCGAAAAATCCTTGGGGGATTGTGATGGTGACCTCTTTCGTTTTTCTATTGGTTTATCTTTTATAATTAGCTTATCATACCTAATGAAGGCTAGCATCCCTTTTTTAGTTTCTTCTTGCTGTTGAATCCTTAGTTCCTTTCTTTTACTTATGATCTCTTTTGGGTAGTCCTCGGTAATGTATATGTTTTCAGGAAGTAGCTTTTTATTTTTCAGCAATTCTAATTTTCGCCATTCAAGCGTGACATACTAAAATTGGCCTCGACCTATGCGAAATTTTTTTACCAAGCCTCCGGGCACTATTAATCTCCCATTTGTGCCATTTTTCTTGATTTTCTATATTTGTTTGGTTAAAAGTATCAAGCACTAAATTTACTAGCTCTGGATAAGTTTTTTCTGATTCTTTTATACCATGCAGTATTAAGTTGTTTTTACGCTTGTCTTTTTCTAAATATTTTATTTTGCCTTTCAATATCTCAACTTCATTTTGCAATTTTTCGTTTTCTTCAATAATTGGTTTTAATTTTTCATCTATAGTTCCTACTAGGCTTTTAGTTATATTTTCAGTAATAGTTATGGTTTGTTTTTCAAATTGTTCTTCCAATTTCTGAAGCATTTTTTCCATTAGTTGTTCCATCATTGTAAAAAATCTACCAAATAGTTCAAATTCTACCGATTTGTTCAAATTCTACCAATTTGTTCGAATTCTACCAATTTGATCAAATTCTACCAATTTATTCAAATTCTACCAATTTGTTCAAATTCTACCAATTAATGGAATATTTATTTTTGTTTCAACTGGCAACACCAATACTTGTGTCAAAGGACAGTCGCCGGAAGTGTGAAGGATTTATTAGATTTCAGTATTGACACTTGACAGTTATGTGACAATATGATGATTTGAAAATGTTGTTTCTTTTTTATTTGTAGGTTAGGTTTTAGTTTTTACTGATTTTACTCACGAAGTTAATATGCTTTTTCAATATTTTATCACTATAACTGTTTCCCATAACTTAATTAGTGTCCATGATGTGTTATTTTTAACCACTTTTATAAAAAACTACACTTTCACAAAATATTTTTGAGAGCTACTTTTAACAATGTCTACTTGACGATCGCCGAACCGGAAGTACCAGTATTTAGATTACATTATTTTTTTACTTCTGATGTGACTCGCCACGCTATTGCAAGGGTGATCATATGTTGCGACATTTTAAATATTTTAACTATTGTTTATTGGTTATTTGTCAATTAATATTTTTTAATAATTAGGGCGAGCGAA